>CM069909.1:22647027-23005255 GCA_036172215.1 Camellia granthamiana
GACCGGGGGATGCGAGTGTCTATCGGAGCAATTTAAAGTGCTCTGTGAGAAAAAAGGAGTTATCAGGCAATTGACGATTCCTAGGACTCCGCAGCAAAATGGTGTAGCGGAGAGAAGGAATCGCACATTGTTTGACATGGTTAGATCAATGATGGCGCAAGCTAATCTTCCCATTCTTATTGGGAGATGCTTTGTTGACTGCTGCCTACGTCCTTAACCGTGTGCCCTCCAAATCAGTTCCTTCCACCCCATATGAGATGTGGACTGGCAAAAGCCTAATTTGGGCAATTTGCGGCCTTGGGGTTCGGCAGCTTACATACACAACGCTTCTCATAAGTTTGGGAAGTTAGGCCCTAGAGGAAAGAAGTGTATCTTCATTTGCTATAGTGAGCATTCTAAGGGCTATGTGTTTGTTAGGGAGCATCCAGATAGAAGTGTGACTGAAATTGAGTCACGAGATGTGGATTTCCTAGAGGAGGATTTCCCTAGTAGAGGTGAGGTAAACTAGAGATGTAGAATTCTATGAGATGGAGGATCTACTTGAAGGCGCACCTAGTAGCCTAGTAGAGAATGAGGAGATAATCCCTCAAGCTCTTAGGGACAGTGGGAGCGATCTACCTGCCCATGGATTAGATCCAATGGATGAGGATTCTCAAGATTCTCAACTACGTAGAAGCAAACGTGGTGCTATACCCCGTCGTCGTTTTGAGATTGAAGGGAAAGCATTCATGATTCCTCCGAGTGATGACATGGAGCCTAAGAATCTCAAAGAGGCTCTTTCATCCCCTACTAGTAAAGAATGGAGTACTGTAATGGATGAAGAAATAGAGTCTATGAAGAAAAATCATGTCTGGGACTTGGTTGGTTTGTCGCTAGGGCGCAAGACCTATTGGGAACAAATGGGTCTCAAAATCAAGCGCAAAGCGGATGGTTCCATAGAAAGGTACAAGGCTCGCCTAGTGGCGAAAGGTTACACCTAACGAGAGGGTGTGGACTATGAGGAAACTTTTTCACCAGTTGTAAGGTTTGCCTCTATTCGCCTAATTTTAGCCATAGTAGCTCAGTTGGACTTAAAGCTATATCAGATGGATGTTAAGACTGCATTTCTCAATGGAGAATTGGATGAAGAGATCTATATGGATCAACTAGAAGGCTTTGTGGTAGTAGGTCAGGAGCGCAAAGTTTGCAAGCTTCAACGATCTATTTATGGCTCAAAACAATCATCCAGACAGTGGAATCTGAGATTTCATCAAGCCATTGTTTCTGATGGGTTTACAATGATTGATGAAGATCACTGTGTGTACGTTAAGCGGTCCAAGGACATTTTTCTGATATTGTTATTATATGTAGATGACATATTATTGGCTAGAAATGACAAGGAGATGATTGTCGCCACCTAAAAGGTGGTTGTTCTCTACATTTGAGATGAAAGACATGGGTGAAGCGAGCTATGTGCTTGGTGTTAAGATCCTTAGGGGATCGCTCTAGGAGACTTCTTGGTTTGTCTCAAGAGACTTACATTAAGACTATCCTAGAGCAATTCAGATGCAGAGCTGCAAACCCATTGACACTCCTGTTGCGAAAGACGAGAGCCTAAGCCTTGATATGGGTCCTAAGACTCCAGAAGAGAATGAAAAGATGGCATGTGTTCCCTATGCAAATGTTGTTGGAAGCTTGATGTATGCTATGATGTGTACACGCCCTGACATTTGTTATGCAGTTGGATTGGTGAATCGTTACCAATCCAACCCAGGACCAGCTTATTGGAAAGCAGTTAAGAGGAAATTACGATATCTTAGAGAGACTGCAGATTACACACTTTGCTACCAAAGTTCAGATCTATATCTAGGTGGCTATTGTGATGCTGATTGGGGAGGAGACTTAGATGAGCGTAAGTCTACTTCAAGATATGCTTTCATGCTTAGCGATGGGTGTTATTTCTTGGTGCAGTAAGAAGCAATCCTGTATCGCCTTATCGACTATGGAGGCTGAGTTTGTGGCTTGTTCATCTGCCGTTCAGGAAGCCGTTTGGTTGAGGAGATTCTTTCAACATTTGGAAGTTGTCATATACACTTTAGAGCCTGTGACTATCCATTGTGACAGCATGGCTGCACTCGCTTACGCTAAGGATCCTAAATACCACGGCAAAACCAAACACATTGATGTGAGGTTCAACTTTATTAGAGACATTGTGGCGTAGAAAGAAGTGATCCTGGAGCACATCCCTACGAGTCGCATGGTTGTGGACCCTTTGACTAAGCCCATTGCTAGAGATGTTTGTCTTACTCATGTTAGACGGCTTTAGGACTATGTAGGTGGTGATATATTTATGTGTATTCAGTTGAACTCATATTTTTTTTTGGGATATTTATGCCACTAGTATTTATATTTGTTTCTATTACACATTTATGTTTACTACTTTTTTGCAATGGTTTGTGAATTAGCATACACAGAATAATTAAATTGATGTTAGCAGGCAAGATTGTTCACTCACACGAGCAATCGCCCTTAGTGCTAGGTAGCGAGCAAGGATGAGACTAGTGGCTTATTGTATTTGGAGCAAATAGAGAAGCCAAAATTATCCACTAGCTATGTCGCCTTGGTTGGAGCCAAGATGAGGTCTTGTTAGAGACCGACCATGGATATGAGAGTACCCACTTTTCTATGATGTGCCTGTTATGGACAGCCAGATGGGAGATCTCATTTGATGCCTAAGAGGCGAGCAAATAGAGAATTCGAGTTAGACGCTAGGAAGCGACTTGTGCGCTTAAGAGCGACTAAACTAAGTGTGTATGGTGTGTGAGTTTAACATCACTCTTTGGAAGAGTTACTCCACTATAACATGTATTCATATTGCATATGCTTATCGACCCGTTAGCGAGGTGAAAGAATGGATCCCTGCTTTTTCACCGTATGAGTCCTAAAAGTCATTTTTCCCTAAATGACTTCACTTTGTGCCTTTGTGACATTTGACTATGTCATAAGATGAGGAGTTGACGTTCAGCTACTTTGGTATGTTGCCTGCGGTCATGTATGATTTGGCTTTAAGGGACATTACTGGGAAAGCGGTCAATTTCAAATTAAATGATATGAGGGTGAATGGAAGATCATCTAGTTCTACATCTCTGCTCTATATTCACTGTCGACAACTCACATCACTCTCTATGGGATGCTGATTGGGTGTGAATATAATGTGGGACCTAGGAGAGTCAAACATGCTCTTTGAGGATTAGAGATGTTTTTGGACCGATATAGCTAGATGGGTCTGGGTACATAAGACACTATTTCTGTTCATTTTGGGTTGATGTCTCTATGCTGACTCCTATTGAGTTTCTAGTATAGAGCTCCCACATGTAGGTGTTCTCAGCGGTCGCACGATGCATTGGCTAGTATGAGATTGTTCATTTTTTTGGGAGATTGAGATAGAGATGTAGTAGTGTCATGCAACTCATGTACGAGTGAGAGATGCTAGAAATTGGGCGCCCATATGGCATGACCCTTTGAATCTTTTGAACCTTATCCATGTAAGTTTGAATTCAAATTCAAAACTTATTTGGATAACTACTCAGGATATCTATATCTATCATATCAACTGATATGGATAGATGATATATTTATCCTATATATTGATATGATATATGGGATATGGGTATCAGCAAACAACGTATGTTTTTGTTTTTCCCATACTGACTCTCTCCCATTAAACAACAATCAAGCCATTTTGCACTGTGACTTGTGTGGGTGATACTCATTTTGTAGTATCACTCCACTGCTGGGTTGGTTGTTCACATTCTGGAAGCACGTGATTTACCCACGAGATTCTTTGCTTCAGACTCTGCTAAAAAGGTATGATTCTGAAATTTTTCATACGTTGCGTTATACTTTGATTTACAGTATTGCTATGGGGATGGTGGGATTGCTAATCCAATCTCATAACTATGTTTTCCCTCAATTTAGAAAAAATAACAAAACCAGCTTTTATAAAGTGAAAACTTTTATATAATTTTATAAATTTAATCATAACAAACTAGTGTTATGATATTAGTACATGTGGGAAAGTGGTTTTGGAATACTCCTTCAATCCAAAAGATCTTTTAGTTATCACCTGAAATAGGAGAAAAACTCCGGTGGTACTGAAATTAGCACTTCGACGAACAAGTCAGCTTCTTTTCAAAGAATAGTTTCTAGTTTCTTAAAGTGCAAGGTTTTAGAACACACCTTTCTCTCCCACTTCCTCCTTCTTCTATAGAGTTATTTTTCTGGATATTTTCCCTTGTAACGTGGGCCTTCATCATCACTTTGTTAGGGTCTATCTCCCTATTGTACTCTTTTAGATAGGGACAGTTTGGATCCCGTAACGTGGTCTAGTCGACTTATCTGATGTATTCGGCTTAGACGTGCGGCTTAGATTTCCTTAACTCGACGTGTCAGGGTCCATCTCTCTATTGTACTCTTTTAGATAGGGATAGTTTGGATCACGTAACATGGTCTAGTCGACTTATCTGATGTATTCGACTTAGACGTGCGGCTCAGATTTCCTTAACTCGGCGTGCTCCTCATTCTGTTCTTGTGTCAATTCGGCAATGACTTTGAGTCTAATGGGTTTTCACCTTATTTGGCCTTTCTCAGATGGGCTTGGATATACTCTGTTTGTCGTTTTAGGCTCCCACAATAGCCCCCCAAGCACCTGGTTAACTCATATGTCAAGTGAGCTGCGTGTTCGAGTCCTGTCGCACTAGCTTCACATGGATATTTGAAGCTAATTACACCTCATGTCTAGAAATTCAGGTGCATAATGGACATGCTATCCCACCTTACCTGATAGACGGGACTCGATGAGGAATATGTAAAGCTTTCCGCCTCTTCACTCTCTTTTGGCTTCGCATTCAAAAATCAGTCGCCTCGTCCCATTCGCTTCTGAAAAGACTTCATTCCGACACGCCTTCAGTTTCTACCGCTTGATTGCATCTGTCTCAGCCCTCATTTGTTCAAACACTAATTTCTAATTACAAATATATATTTTTTATTTTTTTTTCAAATTTTGCTTAATCCTTTCAGTTAGTTACATCATAATTTTATTTTTCTTCCCTAAAATCATTTACCCATTTTAGATTTTTAGAAAACATTTTTAAAACAATAATAGATTAAAAACTTTTCTAAAATACCACTATTATACTATATATATATTTTAATTTTTTTTAACAATATATTCTCCAAGATATTTATTATTGCCTCAAATATAATATTAACATATTATACTTAATTTTTTGTTACCAATTTTTTCTTTCATAAAACCCTGAATTTGATTTTTTATTTATTTATTTAAGTTTATCAAACAAATTTGACCCAAGTTAAAAAATTTGTCAAGCTTCAAAATTATTTAAGTTTGACTTGTTCACATATAATGTAACACCCACTAAAGAATCACAACTTGTCATCAAATACATACATGCACAATACATCAAGACAATTACAAAGATCAATCCCAATAATTTTCTTTCTCATTGAACTATAGATTATTAGTTACAAATTACAAATCAACTATTCACAGTTCAATAAGTGAGGCAATACAAAACAAGTGTCCCACGAGTTTACAAGTCTTAAACATGGCCATCAAAATAAAAAGGTCATCTATGTTCGACAATTAGATTTCAACTTCAAAAGGTCACTAAGTTTAAAACAAAAGGGTTGGTCATCTACTCCTTAACTGATGTTGTTGCAGTTCACCAAGTCTTGAAATGTTGTTAGATAGGAATGAACAATTACCCAGTAGTGAATACATTTAACCAAGTATATAAATATTAGATTTAAAATATGCATGATCATAACCTATACCCACTAACACTAATTTCCCAATTTCATAGAACAATGCACAATTATTCAATCAATTTCACATGTCTCCGTCCTCATATGGATGGCTAGCGGGTACCTCAACTCTTACACATTTGTCGTCGCACACGACCGGGTACGTGGACACCTCAAACATTCCCACATTCGTCGTCCTTATACGACTGGACAAGTGGACACCTCAGGTTTTCCCTGCTCAGGCAAGACCAAAGTGTACAACAACAAGCCATAGAAACTCAAATCTTAGTCCAAACAAGTATATCTTAATACACTCCCCATTACCCATGTCTTCCCTACTATTACCAATCTAGGCCTATGAACATTACTCACAGTTTTGCTTGACAATTGGGGCTTTTCATTTCACTCTTCCATTTATCTAGATACAATATGTGTTCATTATTTTACATAGAAGGACAACCAATTCTTCTATACAATTTGATGCTAAACCCTCATTACCATATATATTCCTATATATATATATTACTATCAAATCCAAATTACGCCTCCATACCATAAATTAACACATATTTAAACCAAGATGTAGATATACGGGAGTCAAAGTATTCCTACCTCAAGAGTTGTGAGAGAGATATGAAAACCCAAAAGATGAACCTCTACAATAACGAGATCCTATCGGTTCAAAATGTAGCACTTTATGAGATAAACAACTTTGATGAAAGAGCAATGATGGATCCTAGCTAAAAATAGATGAAATCTAGTGTTTAGGAGCTAGGATTTTCGAAAATTGGGTTTAGCGGGAGAGAGAGAGAGAGAGAGAGAGAGAGAGAGAGTATGTGTGTGTGTGTGTGTGTGTGTGTGTGAAAAGTAAGTCCAAAAAGTGTTTCAATTGAAATTTAAAACTGTTGCCCCGAACAGACTGTTCAAGCGAACTTTTCATCGCTCGAACAATGCACACAATACAAGCAGACTGTTCGAGAGTAATAAACACAATGTCTCAGAAATTTTGCAAAGCTATAGTGAAACTATTGGAAGCTTGATATCTTTGCTCGAGCGACCACTCTACCACTCAAGCGGTCTCGCTTGCAAACGAGTAAGGTACTGGGAGCTCTGTTTATCTGCTCGAGCAACCAATTAATCGCTCAAGTGGTCACTCAACACAAGTTGTTACATATAACTTAAACAATCTCGAATGAGTTTTTAACGTGTGTCGAGCTCGAATAACTAGCTTTAGTTTACTGTTTTAACTAAAATAGATATGTAAAGCAAATGAATTTCCAAATTAAATGAAAAAATTATAAATATAAAAAAGAACTTTGCATAAACCCAAAAGTCGTCACTTTTATTCGAAATTGCACTTTTGAAACCAAAAAAATAAAAAAAAATAAAAAAAAATTGGGTGACTTACATGTAGGTCTTATGATAATTAACAACGTTTTTTTTTTTATTATCAAACAATGATTAAAAAGTCACTAATTGTACTTTTTTAGCTATAGTTTTAAAAATTCGTCACAAAAAAGTCATTAATTTTAAGTTTTAGCAAAAATATTTAAAACATTTCATAGAAAAATGTCAGTGATGGTCAATTTTTAGCAATATGTTCAGAAAATCGTCACAAAAAATCTTTTTTGGCGATGATTCTGATAGGACCAGCTATCAATGACTAATTGGTAGGGCCTAATGGAAATTAAGTTCAACTATTAGGAGCTGTTGATAATTTATCCCAAAAAATAAGGCTAGCACTTCCAAATTAACTATAAAACAATTTTAAAAATAGGTTTTGATTGAGTTCTATCAAATATTAGTTCACGTTTCTATTTTTGTTTTGAGATATACCCTTTTATGTAGTATATGTGCTATTAAATATTAATCATAAAATTTCGTAACAGATCCAAAAAATATATAATTAGTACCATATGTATGTGTAAAAGTTGAAATTTAACAGAACTTGTTTGACTGGTAAGTTGTAATAATTGTATAAAGCATTAAATTCAATCAGATGCAATGGCAAAAATACAACTTTTGTGCCTTGCACAATATAATACTTCCCTAGTTATATATATTATCTTGAGTTTTTTCTATTCTTATATTTAAAATGGAATTCAACGATTTCATTCAAAGAGTTGTTCACACTTTGCTTAAATTGATAATCTCCTCTTTCTTCGATTCAATCTGTTTGAAAATACCATTATTTGAAAAATATTTCATTACTTAGACAAAAAAATAAAAGAATTTATTGATAAAATTTATCAAAATATTTATTTTTTTAGTTTTGATAATACCTCCTGTGGGAGGCTAAAACAAATCTAGTTGAGGTAGGACTGAAAGTCCAGGGCTAGCAACATGAAGGTCACGCCACCAGCAAAATGGAAGGTCAACCCAGGATAATTTCGGTCTGGCCTACAAGCCCAGGACTAGACCAGGTTAGGGGAAATTTTTAGAACAAAAGAAAGGCGATAATAAGCACGTCCTGGGAGGGCACACACCTAATCAACCCATGTCCCTCTATTTTAGCCTCGACTAATTTCTAAAAATCTGCGTTTGGTAGAACACAATCCTTAAAGAAATGGGGTTGACATGAAAAGTGGGGAGAGATCTAATAGCCCATAATGGCTAATAGAAGCCAATTATAAAAGGGAAAGCAATCAACACCATTGAGGTACACATTGACTTCGACCTGAACCCTACTCTTGTAACCTTGCATCTTTGTCTACTTTATCACTGACTTAAGTTTCGGAGAGTCCCTAAGCTGCTCCAGCCGCCCTCTTTATCTCTCTCCAAGTGTTTTTCAGTTCAGGAGTCAAACTATAATCACTGCGTCGCCATTGCAGCCTAGTGATACGATTTTTACCTACCACACATCCTATTATCCATTATTGTGTATTAATTGTGTTTGACATGACATTCTTAAAATGAGTTAATCAAATTTATTAATCCTTATTATAATGACTTATTCTGTTATTTATATCATGAAAAAGTGTCAAGTACACCATAAGAGGTCAAGTTTAATTAGACAAGACATGTAAAAATGGTTACTATTTATTATTATTATTTTGAGTCGTCCTATTTTTGTATTTAACTATGTTAACAATGAATATCTTGTTACTAGTAATTTTTTCTTTTTATTTTTTTTATGTCAGTAAAAATTAATATGGTATTTTTTACCTTCTCAAAAAAAATTCTCCAAAGAGTCACATGTATTTTTGTCCACAAAATTAAAATCCCCATCCATATTTCCTGCTGCTTTTTATTTTTGAATTCTTCTATTCATTAAAGTTGTGTTTGAATTATAAATTTAAAATTTTGTAAAAAAAAAAAGAAATAAAAGAAAATTATATTTTATTCATATTTACTTTATTTATCAAAATTCATAATCCAAATACAACATACCGGAAGTCAATTGTCTAAAGCCAGCCCAACCCACTGTAAACAAAGAGTTTTCAAAGTAGGCCAAAAAAATTTAAGTGGAAATCATTTCATTGACTGAAACACTCATCTTACAAGTTGTCGAAAGCCAATAATGATAAGTTTAGATGACAAATTTTAACGTTCAAACTTTCTAATTTCCAAACCAAAATCATTCTCAAGTGTATTTAATATGAAAGTATTTTCGCAGCCCATGAGGTGTTTTTGCGTATGAATTTTCGCATAATAGCACTTTAAACAAAACAATTACCATGGTTGTTGTATTTTCAATTTTTTAATATTATATTTTTAATTTTTATAAAAAAATTAAAAATTATTTCAAGATCACTCTAAAAAAAATAATTTTAGAATATCTGAACTCTCAATTCACCGATTGAGGTTCCAAAAGAACCTAATAAAACCGGACCAAATTATTCAATACTTTTATTAATTTTAGGGTAAATTACAAATACACTTTATGAGAGTTGTTTAAAATAGAAATTATCTCATGTGATTCTGAAAATTACATTTCGCCTCTAAAAGTTTTTAATTTCATAACAAATAACTCATTTTATTAACAAATTATCAAGTCAATTAACAGGTTTTAATGATGTTAGAAATTTATTTTAATTAATAATTCAAGTAATTTTATTATTGTATAGGAGAGTAATTAAGAATTTTTTTTTTCAATTTATTTTGTTAAATAAAAAATTCTAACAATTAAATATTTATATTTTTTTAAATCATCAGAGATAATTTATATTTTAAACAAATTTTAGGAAATATATTTATAATTTATCCTTAATTTTAATATGTATAGGGTGTTGGATAATATAGTTACTTTTCTTCTCATTCACTTTCTTCAACCTCAATCTCATTTTAATGCCATTAGACATTTATTCACCTTATTCATACAATACTTTATTTCTGTACAAAAAATATTTAAATAATTTTTTTTCACTCTTTTGTATAATTTTTGTACTTCTTATATTACATAAAAAAGATTTATTACACTTTATATCCTTAAACAATTGCCAAATTATCTATTTATATTTTTTATAATAATTATATTCTTTATAATGAATTAATAATTATATTCTTTATAATGAATTATTATAATAAACTCTACATAAAATTATATTTTTTATAATAAATAATATATAATATGAAGAATTTATTTTGTCTTTACATTATTCTAAGTGTACATTTGAATTGGTGTAAACGTTGTCATAGTTTATACTTTTTCAAGCATATTTTTCCCACTTTGTAAGTGTCACTCCTGCTAATCCAGTAATTGTTACATTTATAATTATTAGAATAGTTTTATCTTTTCTCAAACTCCTCCAAATCTTTTTTTTATTCTTTTATTTTTTTATTGTTTTTTTCTTCAATCATCAAACTATTCATAAATTTAATTATAAAATTACAAACACATTCTATTACATAAGGGGGTGTTTGATAACATGATTCAGCACTTAAAACTGAATG
Source organism: Camellia granthamiana (assembly GCA_036172215.1). Lineage (NCBI taxonomy): Eukaryota > Viridiplantae > Streptophyta > Magnoliopsida > Ericales > Theaceae > Camellia > Camellia granthamiana. The sequence continues at coordinate 22,657,726 of CM069909.1, forward strand.
TATTAAGTGATAATCAATTAAGTCCATTTGATAACCACAATTGATATCACTTAAAAATTTAAGCGTCTCTTAAAATATAAGTTAAAATGTATGAAAATTTTAAATTATATAAACTTATTTAATTCTGATTGAATTTATAAATACTAAATATAAGTATTAGTATAGACTATTATAAACTCACTGCCACCACCACCATCATGCCGCCGCCGCCATCACCACCATGATTACCACCGCGATGATCACTACCACTACCGCTACCACTACCACGACAACGGTGGTGACGATGCTATCGCCACCACTACCGCCATTACCATCACTACCGCTACAACCATTGCCACCGCCACCGCCACCGCCACCATCACTACCACCACCATCATAATATAAAAATTAAAATATATTATTTGAAAACTATAAATTTCAAATTTAATCTTATAACTATCAGATAATTTATTTTTAGTTCAACATTTAAATTTTTATCAAACAGTTTTTTAACTTATTAAATTAAGTATTCAATTTTCAATACTTAATTTTCAATATTCAATTTTCAACTTTATTAAACAGCACTTAAGTGTGCATTTGAATTGATATGAAGACTCTCACATTTTTTTCTTTTCTAAAAATGCCCATCCTATCTAGTATCTAGTAATTGCACTTCCAATAATTTTTAGAATAATTTTTAAAAAAAAAAAAAAATTGCCAATCATTTTTCCTTTAAACTGTGGAACTAAATCAAAATTAGTCCAATTCCAAACATGGGCGAAGGAAGGGGTGCCAAGGATACTATGGCCCCCTTGGTTTTTGGTTCCTCTTTTGCATTATAATCAATGATATTTCTTGTGAATCCTTTGATGTTGAATTATATATATAATATAATATAATATAATATAAAGATCTTACAACTTGCTTAATATTATATTATGATGAATGACATTTTATTATTCATATTTTAATAAAAATGTGGGTGTTGATTGCCGACCTTACAACCAAACAGAAAACTTAGTTGGAGAGCACGCGGCATAATAGATTAAACCAAGCACCTGCACACAAGAAGATAAGAGAAACCACAGTGGCTCGTCCACCAGGGGATACTCCGGCGATCAAGTCAGTCAACTTATCTCTCAAAGATATCAACTCAAGTAATCAGTGCACAAGTAAAAGCATACCTTAGTCCCACGGGAGTGCCTCACTTTTATAGCTAACAGTGCCCTCGTCCCCTAGAAGTCTCACTCCATAGGACTCAAGCACAATGCTTATCTCGGACTCTTAGTTAGATATAGATGAACTCTTCAAAAGTCTCATCCTTATCCGAACTAAGCCCGTCACTTATCTAGGACTCTTGTCTTCTATCCAATATTTCGGATTCCGATATTATCGCACCAGATCTTGACAATACCACAATTATATTGGTAATTTGGCTCATCCACGCGGCATTTCGGCCAACACCTCGGCCATGTGGCACGACCTCACAAAATACATCCCCACAACTATCCCCTAGGTTCTATTACCTCAGCAACCTGAGGTGATGGAACCTATATTGTATGATCTTCCAATACGTCGGCTAAACAACATGCTAGAGATACTGAGATCATGACTCGTAGGTGCCAAGAAACAAGGACTCAAATGTCCGTTCATCAAAAACCAAGAACCAAAAATCAAGGATCAAGAACCAACGTGTTCTTTTAGCCCAAGATCCACATCTCAACTGAGATCGTACGACTAGTTGACATCATGGCACACTAGTTCAAGAATTCCAAGAATCTCAGCTGCGCTAAAGTTGTCACGCATGAATACCCCAACCGTTTCATCCATGTGGCATTGCCCTATTGGTTCGTACCTGTCATGTGTCAGACGCGTCGTTTCGTTTCTGACCCACGCTGCCTGACGTAAGCTCAGGCATGTTTACTTACATGATTAAACCCAGGGTTTTTCCATTATTTTCTTTTCTCGACCCAAAACCCTTTTGTTTCTCCCCGTCTTTTCACTTTTGCAATTACATCTCTCTTTATTTCATCAGAGCTTCTCTCTCTAAACTCCATTGCTGCTCTTGTGAAGCTTTCTGTAGCCCACCTCATTTCATCACTTACATTGATCATTCTGCCATTCCACCCCGATTAAGAGTGTCGTCTGACTTCGGCAAACAAGATTTTGACCTTCGTTTCCGCGGCTTCAATCTGTAAGTCCTTGAATTTTTCCCTTTTCAATTTTAGTCTTCAATCTTTTACTGCTCTTTATATTCTTGAGCATGTCTTCATGTTTCTATGTCTGTAAATGCCTTTTGTACATCACTTTTCCAGTTTTTTCACGCTGGCACTTGGACTATCACGATCGTTATCCTCAATTCCTTGTATTTCTTGCATATGTGTTAATTCATGCCTTTTGTTTCAAACTTTGAATTTGTTTCTCTTTTTCTTTCCTTCGGTTTTTGCCCATTTCAGTTGTCTTTTTGTGTAGATTTAGGTTTGGGATTTGTAGATCATTACTCACTTTAGGAAAATTAAAGCTACCTATACCCAAAACCTTCATTAGATTACTAGAATCCTTGTTTTTGTGTCCTTTGGAGTTACGCTGAGATCCCTTTATCGTTAGGAAAACAATCTTGTATTGAAGGCCATATAAAATCCTCTCAGTCAGGATCATGGGTATGTTTAAGTGGAGAGTAGATTCCCCTAGTAAACTTGAGTATTTTCGTCAAAAATTCAACATCCCAACTAACGTCCACCTTAGGCTTGCTAAAGAGAACGATTCTACTATACCCAGGGAGAATTACATGCCTTTCCTTGCGGTGTCCATTATCGAGGGTGGAATCAGATTCCCCATTGACATTCTTTTCCGAGAAGTGCTATACTTCTATAGGCTTAACCCCATGCAACTAGCCACTAACACCTTAGGGTTATCAATGGTGTAGTCGAGCTATGCCGTCATCACCACGCTAGGATCGCCCTTACCGACATCCAGTACTCATGTGTAGCCTCAAGTCCACTAGTTACCTCAAACCCCGATCTACCACATACAAACTGATAGCTAACCTTCCAGACTCCAACAAGGGCGCTGGAGAAGACTATCTCATTGTCTCGAGCAACTGAGAGTTTGGGTCATCATCCAGATGATGATCTCCACCTCTTCCCCTTGGGTCGAGGAGTTTTCAGGGAAGATAAGGGTAAGAACTTAGTCACCTCAAACCATGCATTTTTAACATTGCATTGCATACTTAATCATTTTTTGAAGCTTTTTTTTTTCCTTCCCCTTTTACTCTATTTTGTAGTTCTTCATCAGTCGTGCAAATCATTTCAGAAGTCGTATGTCTAAAGCCTTGACCTGAAACGGCTTCTAGACTTACATGTCTAGGACTGCAAGGCCCTTTTCCTTTTCAATTATGTCCCGACCTATCGATCTCCTCTGCTCGATATCTATGTCAGGAGCAAAACTCTGCCATCTACAACAACTCCACCAGTCGCATCATCTCCCAGAGCAGACAAAGCCTCAACTTCTGGCCTAGTGAACCAGCCATCCACATTAGCTCCACACTACATTCCACCAGCCCAACGTTAGTGCCGCTGTCGTCCTCCAAACACATCGACTAGGAGAACGCACAGCAAGAAGTGCCAAGATGTTAATGCTTTGCCATACAATCTTACTAACCCTCCCAGCACACTCCCTGCAATCAAACTCGGCACCGGGGATATCGTCGCCGCCACTTCTGTCGAAATGGGTCACAAACCCGTGATAGCCAATGACCTGTTCGCCGGTCTACTCGAGATTGTTATTGTGCAGTCCACTCGTTTCGCTCGATCCTTTTAGGAACCAAAGAGGGTGAAAAAGGCTAAGGCCAAGGCCAAAGTCACAACCATCTCCTCCAACGAAGAGAGGGACGAAGAAGACTCGGTACCAATTTCTAGATTGGTTGAGGCCGAGAAGAGAGCAGTGGTGGGGGACTCCTCTGAGGCCGTACCAGCGAAGAAGCCAAGGTCCGTCGGGCCAAGTGGTGAAAGGGACGCCTTGTCCAAGGACACTTGGCTTCTCGAGATCTTGGTGGGTGATCGACTACTGATGGTCGGTGACAGCGCCATCAAGGATCTTGAAGTCGAGGCCACACTGACCACGGGCTTACTCCTACCCGCTGATACGAGCAAAATTAGTGATTACAATAAGTATGAGAATTTTGCTTTAATGATGAGGCACTCTGTCTTAGTAAGGTTCTTCCATTTCGTTTCAATTTCTGCCTTTCTTGTACTTAGTGAAATTTTACTAATTCACTTCTCTTTTTTGCAAGCCATTCAGCACGTGCACTTCTATGTGGTCAAAGTCGAGTTGGTAAAGAAGGACCTCACCAAAAAGACCAAGGAGGTTGCAGGCTTCCTCTTCCAACTTAACAAAGTTGAGACCAAAATCAAGAACCTGGTAGATGCGGCCAGATAATAGCTAAGGCCGTCGAAAATCGGGCAGATGCAGTTGCCAAAGCCGCTAGGGCTGCTGTCAAGGCCGCCGAGGACAGAGCTGCCGATGCCAAGGTCGCCTTGAAGGAGGCCCTAGAGACAAAGCAAGTCGAGATCAAGGTGATCGACGAGAAGGCCTGCGCAGAGAGGCAGGCCAACATCTAGGATCAGTATAAAAAACAAGTCAACCTAGCCTACAACAAAGGCAACTATGTCACGACCCAAACCCGCCCCTATAGGTTTAATATCGTGACCAGCCAGTAATCTTGGGATTACCGAAGGCCTTTGAACAGATTAACAAAATAAGGGGCTAGATGAAACAATTATACAAACATATAATGTCCATAGAGCTGTGCAAACACATATATGGGACAGTAAAATTTAAAACTGTTACCCAAAGACAACCTAAGAGGGGGGTGAATTAAGTTTTTACAAATAAAAATAATAATACCCTAATAAAAATTATGACTAGCACAATAGATAAATATAGTTAATGAAATAAAAATAATTAAAACAAGTGTTCTAACAACTATGTCAGTTAATGATTTTAGCACAGTAAAAATGTGAAATATAGTTATGGCAATTTAAATATATTAAAGAGATAAGGGAGAGAGAGGCAAACAAATTTATAGTGGTTCGGTTTCAACTCGGCCTACGTCCACTCCTCAAGCTTCACTTGAGATTTTCCATTATACTCTAGCTTCACAGGGTGCTAGCAACCTTTTCACAGATGGAGCAATCCTCCACAGATTTTACACAGACTTTCTAAGTCAAGAACACTGAGTGTATTACACTCTTACAAGGTTGAAAAGAATGTGTTTTTGCTTTCACAAAAAGCTACAAGAATTATCTCTAAAAGATAGATATAAAAATGAAGTTCTGGTTATTTTGTAAACCTCACACAAGAAAGATGGGCTTAAAATTATATGTCTCAGTGTATAATTTCTGAAAGAGGATGTAAACAAAAATTGAAGAACACTTCTTAGAGAATTTTTCACAAAATCGATGTGAGTGATTATAGAACAAAGAATATTTTCTGATTTTTTTTGTAGCTTGTTTACATTAGAGGCTTTGGTATATATAATGAAACTTATAGCCGTTTATAGCCATTGTATTCATTTGAATTTATAGACGTTTATAGTTGTTGTATTCATTTGAATTTATAGGCGTTTATAGCCGTTGTATTCATTTGTATTTATAGCCATTGTATTCATTTGAATATCTTTCACTCCATCATTGCTAATTTGAATATCTTCCACTTGAACCTTTTGGCCTGCTGTTGTGCTAGACTAGGCTGTTTGAACCTTTTGGTCTGCTGCTGTGCTGGACTGTTTGAACCTTTTGGCTTGCTTCTGTGCTGGGCTGTTTGAACCTTTTGGCTTGCTTCTGTGCTGGGCTGTTTGAACCTTTGTTTTGGGCTGTTTGAACCTCTGGTTTGGGCATTATTTTTGGGTTGAAATGAATTCCTGATTTAAGCAAATATTAAATACATTCAAACAATATTTAGGATAAAGGTTTATGTGAGAAATAATGGGACAAAATAAATTTTGATTCTATTTTTCTCTTTCAAATAATTTAAAACATAATTAAATAAATCATCAAAATAAATTTTGGATTCTATTTTTCTTTTTCAAATAAATTAAAATATAATTAAATAAATCATCAAAATAAATAAGTCTAACAATCTCCCCCTTTTTGATGATGGCACACAATGATGTTTTGATTTGATTTGGGAGTAAGAAAAGTCTCCCTTCAAGTCATGCTCTCTGAATTCATTTCTAGATACATAGGTTAGCACTTGTGTAATAAATAAGCTTTAATTAGAGACATGATATGAGATTAAGATATCAAACTATAAATACATAATCATCAGATTAGTTTTCAAATAATACCATAATTTGAAAATAATACCATAACATCATAACAAAATAATACCATAATACATAACATCATATAATTTCTCTCCCTGTGACATTATCAAAAGGAAATCATGGGTCAGAATCTGGAGGAGGAGGAGGAAAATGATAGTGATAAATGGCATCTATACAATTCAAAACATATATATACATATAGATACGATTCGCGCGCCTCTCTTTTTTCCGTCGAAAATCGTGTTGGACACGCGTCCTCGCTTTTGCATCAGCTGACCGACAAAAGCGAGACGGGTCAATCAGCTGCCTCGGCTCTCTCTCCCTCTTGTCGTCTTCTCCTCCGTCTTCTTCTTAATCACTCTCTTCTCTTTCTGCTTTCTTATTCGCTTCCATTCCTTTCGTCTTCTACGTGAGAGAGATAGAATAGAGAGACTGAGCAGAGCAGAAAGGCTGCCAAAAATGACCCTCCTTTCGATTACATCTCTCTCTCCTATTACATGGCCTCGTCCCATCCCCTTACTCTCTTTCCGGACCTAAAGGATCCTGTAAGCGCTGCTTGGCCAAGTGCCCTGGCTCCTACTCTTCCCTACCTTTTTATGATGTCGATTGAGCAAATAATGGTAGCTCAATCAGACATTGAAGCCAATCATTTCACACTGACGTCCTGTATGGAGACGGTGATTGCAGTCACAAAATTAGCTCACCGTGTACAGAACAGGACGGTGAGCTCTATTAGGTCAACACCTAACTCTCTCTGCTCCAGTGCATGTATAAGGATGCGCGAGCAGAGATAGGCACATTGAAGGCCGAAAATAAAGAACTTAAATGGAAGACCACCTCCATGGCCCGATTTGGAGCAACGTCATTCTTGACTTTTGATAGTCGGCGGGGAGTGCTCGCGCTCGACGAAAGCACGAGGGCAGGGACGTCAAGCATCGCCCAAGGTGATAAAAAGAAGAAGAGAGCGTTGGAAGAGACGAGTAAGTAAGATCGGCGTATGGCCGTAAAAAAAATGAAGGGTTTTTTTTTTTTTTATATGTAAATATGTTTATTTTGATTGGCATATGGCCGTAAAAAAATGAAGGGTGTTTTTTTTTTAATGTAAATATTTGTATTTTGATTTGTTTTTGTTTTTATGTTTAAATACTGAAAAATGAAATTAAAAAGCAGAAAAAAACAAGAAAATTATGCCCAAACAAAAAATAATAATGAAAAAAAGAAAAAGAAATTAAACCTAATAGCAAAGTAAAAAAAATTAAAATAAAATAATACCAGCATAAATTATACTTAATGGGACGTCGGTATGGCTGGAAGGGTAATGCAAAAAAAAATATCATGAGAGTTTTAAAGAAAATCAATGTATGCAAAGTTAATTTGATCTCAAGATGCAGAACCCCAAAAAAAATTACACAGCTGAGAATAACAAACTGTTAAGGATAATAAATGTATGAAGGACTTGAGAGAATGCAACTGATATAAATGTTTCCATATTAATGTAGCAATACAGATATATCATTTAAACAAAAATTCAAGTTTCACAGTCATAACAAAACTTTTTAAATAGAAATTGATATTCCAAGCTCGCCACAAATAAAATTGAAGCGATCCTTGCTTAGGGGTTTTGTGAAAATATCCGCCAATTGCTTGTCGGTGTTTATAAATTCAAGTACAATATCCTCTTTTTGAACATGATCTCTTAAAAAATGATGTCGAATTTCAATATGTTTTGTTCGTGACTGTTGAACTGGATTTTTGCTTAAATTGATGGCACTAGTATTATCACATTTAATAGGGATATAATCATAATGCAAATCAAAGTCCTCCAATTGTTGTTTCATCCAAAGTATTTGGGCACAACAACTTCCGGAAGCTATATATTCAGGTTCAGCCGTTGATAAAGCAACAGAATTTTACTTTTTGCTAAACCAAGATACTAATGAGTTATCAAGAAAGTGACAAGTGCCACTAGCGCTTTTTCTATCAAGTTTGCATCCGGCAAAGTCGGCATCTGAGTAACTAATTAAATCAAATGCAATACCTCTACGATAAAACAGTTCCAAATTTTGAGTGCCAATAAGATATCTAAAAATTCTTTTAACAGTACTGAGATATGATTCCTTATGATTTGATTGATATTTAGCACATATACAAACACTAAACATTGTCATGACCCAATCCCAAGAGCTTAGGGTTGGAATCGCAACTTACTAACTTTTTCTATTTGTAGCAAATTAAACTGCACAAGCGGAAATAAAAATAATTAAACAGGAATTTACTCCATTTTACTATTTTAATAAGAGAAATACATTTATAGGGCTTTTATTATTTTATTATTCAGTGACCGGCCTCGAGTAGAACAAAAGGGAGCAAAAATTTAAAAAAAAAAAAGAAGAGAAGAAGGAAAAAAAAAAAAGTGGTTCAACATCAATCCACGTGCGGGTTCCATTTCGTGAGGTTATGGGTTTCCCCTACATCTCGTCACCTGAAAGGGTAACAGTTATAAGCACACAGCAGAGTGAGAAATATTATGCCAAGAATATAGGGAATAAAAAATAGTCATGGATATTTAGTTAAGCCAAAACATTTACATAACTCAATTTGGTAAATAAATTATTTAAGTGGCAGAAGCTGAAACGCAGAATTTATGTAAATAAATAACCATAACCACGGCACCTAACAGAACAGAACAGCGGTAACAGAAGTGACAATCAAAATAGAGGTCAATGGATCCATGACAAACAGAGGACCACAAAGTGGTTAAACAGAGGTCAATGGTTATTTAAGTTCCCCGAGGCGTGGGACACCCGTGGTGGTACTTACAAAACATATTTGTTTATAAGGTCACAGTCAAAAATTCTTTAAAATTTAAATAAACATATCCATGGGTTTCATTTAAACAAATAGAGTTTAGAAATTAATCTACGTAACTGAAATATTTCTAAAACACAACTTGAATTAATATAACTTATAAAATATAACTTGTATAAAATAAATTATGGTAAGTCAAAACATACGTAAAATATATTATGGTAACTCAAGGTATAATATAACTCACCTTAATATTGACCCTTAACCTTACTCCACTATCACAACCTTTCTATTATAAGTTTCTTACTTTCAGTACTTACGTGCCTCTTTTTTTTTTTTTTTTTTTTTCACAAATTGATCCACTCCTCCCTATTTACAGGGAGGTAAAACCATTATCTGGCCAACACATGGCCAACCCGAATCATTTCACAGATTTGTTTCATAACTCACTTGGATTGCTCATTACTAACATAGATTTATAGTTATCTTAATAAATATTTAAGATAATTACACTTTGGCCCAGTTTCCTAGCATAATTATATAAATAAATTAATCCCTAATTAAATTATACTTTATCGTATACTAACAGAAAATTAATTATTTATTTTACTACCACACCCACTATTATTATTATTATTGTTATCAATATTATTATTTATTTACTCTTACTTTTATATTTATTTATTACTATCTTTAACTCTAATTTGACCCAACTAGTATTATAATTCCATATTTCTATTAATTTGGCCCCAAATAATAATCCCTAATTAATCCCATATTTAATAATCCAATGCCAAATTAGATTCTGTATTTATTATTATTTATTTAATAATATATTATCACCTACATTAACAATTATATATAACTATAAGTATTTATGTGGTATTTAATTAAACGTTCAGGGTGTCACAAACATAATATCGGGTCTACTTGCAGTTAAATAAAGAAATGAGCTGATCATACCTCGATATTTTGTTTGATCAATAGACTTACCTTTTTCATCATTGTCTAGCTTAATGGATGTGCTCATAGGTGTTTCAGCTATTTTTGAGTCATACATACCAAACTTTTTGAGTAGTTCTTTTGTGTACTTAGCTTGGTTGATAAAAATTACTTCCTTACATTGTTTGATTTGAAGCCCAAAGAAATAATTTAGCTCCCCCATCATGCTCATCTCAAACTCACCTTGCATACATTTAGCAAATTCCTTACACAAGGTTTCATTAGTAGTACCAAATATAATGTCATCCACATGTATTTGCACAATAAGTAAATCATCATTTTTAGTTTTAACAAAAAGTGTTGTGTCAATCGTTCCTCTAGAAAAATTATTTTTAATAAAAAATTTACTTAATCGTTCATATCATGCACGGGGTGCTTGTTTCAAACCATATAGAGCTTTTGATAATTTAAAAATATGATTTGGAAAAACATGATCTTCAAAACCTGGGAGTTGTTTAACATAAACTTCCTCATTTATAAAACCATTAAGAAAGGTACTTTTTACATCCATTTGATAAAGTTTGAAATCTCTAAAACATGCAAATGCAAGTAACATGCGAATGGCTTTTAATCTAGCAACTCGAGCAAAGGTTTCATCGAAATCAATACCTTCTTCTTGATTGTATCCTTGTGCAATAAGTCTAGCCTTGTTTCTTATAATTGTGCCGGATTCATCAAGCTTGTTTCGAAAGATCCATTTGGTACCGATAATGGTATGATCTTTAGGTTTTGGCACAAGTTCCCACACTTTGTTTCTCTCAAATTGGTTAAGCTTTTCATGCGTAGCTATCATCCAATGTTCATTGAATTCGGCTTCTTGAAAGTTTTTAGGCTCAATCTGTTAGAGAAAAGCCAAGTTACTACAAATGTTTCTAAGTGAAAAGCGAGTTTCAATACCTTTTGTAGGGTCACCTAGGATTAAAATCCTTAGGGTGATTATGAACAAACTTCCATTCTCTTGGCAAATCATCATTGTTTCCTCCTTCTTCTTGAGGTGGGAGAATAGGTTGTTCAATCTCTTTGTTCAACTTACATGGTTGGTTCTGTTCTTTGTAGATACTTGAATCTTCCACATTTGGTTTTAAATCTATATTATCACTAACAATTTGCTTTTGAGCAGAGATGTTAGTTTTATCAAATGCCACATGTATAGATTCTTCCACAACAAGAGTTCTTTTATTAAAAACATGATAAGTTTTGCTAGTTAAGGAATAGCCAAGAAAAATTGCTTCATCAGATTTTGAATCAAATTTACCTAAATTATCCTTACTATTATTATGCACAAAACATTTACAACAAAAAACATGCAAGTGACTAATGTGGGGCTTTCTATCATGCCAAAGTTCATAAGGAGTCTTTTTGAGAATAGGTCTAATTAATGCACAATTTAAAATATAGCATGCGGTGTGAACGGCTTCGGCCCAAAAATATTTAGGAAGATTATTTTCGCAAAGCATTATTCTACTCATCTCTTCTAAAGTTCTATTCTTCCTTTTTACTACACCATTTTGCTGAGAGGTTCTAGGTGCTGAAAAATTATGTCCAATACCATGCTCAACACAAAACAATTCAAATTTCTCATTTTCAAGTTCTTTACCATGGTCGGTTTAAATATTAGTAATAAGAAAGCCTTTTTCATTTTGAATTCTACGACAGAGTTTTGTGAAAGAAGAAAATGTTTCATCTTTGTGTGCTAAAAACATAACCCATGTAAATCTTGAATAATCATCAACAATGGCCCTGTTTGGTAGAGCTGTGGGAAAGTGTTTATAGCTTATGCCTAAACAGCTTATAGCTTATAACTATGAACATGAGCTGATTTCTGACTTATAAATTAAGCATCTCCTGCCCCACTCAAAGAATAAGTTGATTTCTGACTTCCAAAAAGCTATAAGTTATAAGCTATAAGCTAAACCAAACACATCAAAATAGCTTAAATTAAGCTGAAAGCTGAAATAAGCAGCTTTTAATCTGCACCAAACAGGCACAATAACAATATAATAATGTTTACCACCTAGACTAGATGTCCTTGAGGGACCAAATAAATCCATATGCAATAGTTGTAAAGGTCTAGTTATGGAAATATGAGATTTTGATTTAAATGATGTTTTAATTTGTTTTCCTTGTTGACAAGCACTACAAAGATAATCTTTTTCAAATTTAATTTTTGGAAATCCAATGACCAAATCATTTCTCAAAAGTTTAGCAATTAAATCCATATGAGCATGACCAAGTCTTCTATGCCATAACCAACTATTTTCATTATTAACATATAAACATTTAACATCACTAGCATAGAGATCATTGAGATGAAAAACATAAACATTATCATGGTGATTACCAACGAATAAAGCTTTATGATCATTTGTGCTTTCAATTGTGCAATGTGATTTATCAAAAATAACTCGATTACCTTTATCACATAATTGACTAATACTAAGTAGGTTATGCTTAAGTCCATCAACAAGTAAAACATTTTCAATAGAAGGGTTAGGAGAAATACCGATGCTACCAATACCGATGATTTTTCCTTTCTTATTGTCTCCAAAAGTAATAAATCCTCCATTTTTCGATGATAGTTTAGTAAAGAATGATTTATCTCCGGTCATGTGTCTGGAACATCCACTATCAAGGTACCACTTCCTTTCTTTAGCTTTGGACTTAAAGCATACCTACAAGATGACAATCAAGTGTTGGTTTTTGGTACCCATAGTTTCTTGGGTCCTTCTTGGTTAGTTTTGTTAGATCCCTTAATAATCCAAATCTTTTTAATTCCCATGTTCATATTCTTTTTGAATGGACAATAAGATATATAATGGCATTTCTTTCTACAATAATGACAAGTAATATGAGAGTGTGTCATGAGAGGTGCCTTTTCAAAAATTGTATTGAGATTTTTTTGTTTCTTAATTGGGTCATATCCAATACCTGCTTTATCAAAAATACATCTTTGATTTCCAAGAAGCATGTTGAGATTATCTCTACCTTTTACAAAATTTTCAAGTGTTTTTGTTAAATCATCAACATTGTTTTTTAAAGTAGTTTTCTCATTAGAGATAGTATCAAAATCATTTTTCCAAACAATTTTTTCTTTCTTTAATTCTTCTACATTAATAGATAAAGATGCAACAGATTTCTTCAACACATTATTTTTGGCACAAACTTTTCTAAATTCATTTTGTAATTCATGGAATGCACTTTCAAGTTCTTTATAAAGAGTAGTTACCTCATCTTGAGTAGAGTCTTCATTTTCAAGAGCCATGAGACATAAGTTGGCTACTTCATTTTCAATTTCATCACTTGAGCTTTCATCTTCACTTTCTCCCCAAGCTGTTACCATGGCCTTTTTGTTTCTTTTTTAGTCTTTTCCATGATTCTTCAATTTTGGACAATCCATCTTCATATGTCCAGTATTTTTGCACTCATAGCAAATAATAGGCTCTTTCTTGTTATCTTTGTTGTACTTTTTCTTGAAAGGTCTTCTTCCTCCATAATTGTTTTTCTTGAAGTGCTTTTTGAGATTTCTACTAAACATGGCATAGTTTTCATCCTCACTGGAGTTTTCATGTTCTTCTTCATTTGATGAGGCATTAAATGCAATTCCATTTTTCTTTTTGTTTTCAACATCCTCATGTCCTTTCATGGTGATCTCATGAGTCATAAGGGAACCCATAAGCTCATCCAATCCAAGTGTGGAGAGATTTTTAGCTTCTATAATGGCCGTGACATTTGCTTCCCAATTCTTTGGTAAACACCTAAGAATTTTTCTCACCAACTTACTGTTAATATAAGTTTTGCCAAGAGATTTCAAAGAGTTTACAATTTCAGTAAATTTAGTAAACATACTTGAAATAGATTCATCAGAGTTCATTTTAAACAATTCATAACTATGAACAAACATATCAATACGAGATTCCTTCACTTGGTTTGTACCTTCATACGTTACCTCAAGTTTGTCCCAAATTTCTTTTGCCGAATCATAACTTGAAATTCTATTATACTCTTTAGAGTCTAATCCACAAACAAGGGTGAGTTTGGCTTTAGCATTGGCTTGCAATAATTTATGATCCCTCTCATCACATTCATCTTCAGTTTTAGGTACACTAATATTGTCTACTAATTTGGTAGGAATTTTTGGATCTTTTGTGACAATAATCCACATGGCATAATCAGTGGCTTGTAGGTAATGGGTCATCTTATCCTTCCAATGACTATAGTTGTTTCCGTCAAACAATGATGGCCTATTTGTGGCTTGTCCTTCAGCTAAGGTTGCCATGGATCGAAACTCCCAGATGGTTAAATCTAAAACAAGAGTTTAGGCTCTGACACCAATTGTTATCCAAAACACAACCTAAGAGGGGGGTGAATTAGGTTTTTACAAATTAAAATAATAATACTCTAATAAAAATTATGACTAGCACAATAGATAAATATAGTTAATGAAATAAAAATAATTAAAACAAGTGTTTTAACAACTATGTCAATTAATGATTTTAGCACAGTAAAAATGTGAAATATAGTTATGGCAATTTAAATATATTAAAGAGATAAGGGAGAGAGAGACAAACAAATTCATAGTGGTTCGGCTTCAACTCGGCCTACGTCCACTCCTCAAGCTTCACTTGAGATTTTTCACTATACTCTAGCTTCACAGGCTGCTAGCAACCTTTTCACAAATGGAGCAATCCTCCACAGATTTTACACAGACTTTCTAAGTCAAGAACACTGAGTGTACTACACTCTTACAAGGTTGAAAAGAATGTGTTTTTGCTTTCACAGAAAGCTACAAGAATGATCTCTCAAAGATAGATATAAAAATGAAGCTCTGATTTTTCTGTAAATCTCACACAGGAAAGATGGGCTTAAAATTATACATCTCAGTATATAATTTTTGAAAGAGGATGTAAACAAAAATTGAAGAACACTTCTCAGAGAATTTTTCAGAGAATAGATGTGAGTGATTATAGATTAAAGAATATTTTCTGGTTTTTTTTGTAACTTGTTTACATTAGAGGCTTTGGTATATATAATGAAACTTATAGCCGTTTATAGCCGTTTTATTCATTTGAATTTATAGCCATTGTATTCATTTGAATATCTTCCACTTCATCATTACTAATTTGAATATCTTCTACTTGAACCTTTTGGCCTGCTGCTGTGCTGGGCTGTTTGAACCTTTTGGTCTGCTACTATGCTGGGTTGTTTGAACCTTTGTTTTGAGCTGTGTTGAACCTCTGGTTTGGGCATTATTTTTGGGTTGAAATGAATTCATGATTTAAGAAAATATTAAATATATTCAAACAATATTTAGGATAAAAGTTAGATGAGAAATAATGGGACAAAATAAATTTTGATTCTATTTTTCTTTTTCAAATAAATTAAAACATAATTAAATAAATCATCAAAATAAATTTTGGATTCTATTAAAACATAATTTAATAAATTATCAAAATAAATTTTGGATTCTATTTTTCTTTTTCAAATAAATTAAAATATAATTAAATAAATCATCAAAATAAATAAGTCTAACAAAAACTTATCTTCACATATATGTGATATCATAATTACATCAGCCATACATCATCTAGAAGTGGATATGACAAAACGGAACTTAGCCCTTAATACAGTCTAAACAAAAGTCTTGTTCCAAAAGAAAATGGAAAGGTAAAATAGACACCATGTGCACTTGACTTGGATGTTGAAATACTTGGGAACCTCTTCGGGAGGCACTGTGGTTGGCTTGACAAAATAGAATTCCAGGCAACAGCTTAAGCCTGGTCCAGCACTTGATCACCTACATACACAAATAATACAATGAGCTGGAGCCCAGTGAATAACCAACAAAGTAAAGGGCTTATGATTGATGTCCAAAATATATTTAGAAATCATATTACAAATCGAAACAGATTTAGATTCACGTGCTTATAAAAATTTCATAAACAGTTATACGTGGCACATCCTTTAGTTAACAGATCAAATTGGTCATAAAGGCCCACGTGCATAGTTGGTACCGACGACCATAATGATCAACATCTTTGTGCACAAATAGCTATGGTATTGTTACTCCCAGGCAAGGGCCACGTGAACATAGGCCTCGGTATTGTTACCCCCGGGTAAGGGCCATATGAATATAGACCACAATATTATTACCCCTAGGCAAGGGCCACGTGCATATTCGCCACAGTATTGTTACCTCGGGGCGAGGGCCAAGTGAACTAAGGATGCCACAAATATATTTCAAAAAAATGGACATTCATTTATGATTCATAAAATAACATTTCAAAAAACAGATCATATCATTTCAATCAGAACATACTTATAATCAAACATAACTTTACAGAGTTGTTACTCAGAAATAGCTCCAGCAAAAGAATAGATCACTTGGACAGAACACATTGATCAGACGGGTGCTAACACGTGACCTACACAAACACATGACAGATACACTTGAACATTGCCCCAAAAGTGCTTAACTTATCGTTCTTCTCTCTTAGCATGTGCTTCTAACTCTTACCCTCATTATTGTTACTTAATCATTGCCTAAGAATTCCTTAGATGTAATAAGGATGCAAGGATGCACTTGGAAAACACTTGGAAAAATTTCTGAAATAGGACAGTTCGCTCGAGCGCAACTTTGGTCGCTTGAGCAAACCCCTTAGTCTACAAAACTTCTGGGAGCTCTCATTTTAC
Organism: Camellia granthamiana; assembly: GCA_036172215.1. Lineage (NCBI taxonomy): Eukaryota > Viridiplantae > Streptophyta > Magnoliopsida > Ericales > Theaceae > Camellia > Camellia granthamiana. The sequence goes on from CM069909.1 coordinate 22,674,530, forward strand.
GCTGGAGCTCAACTTTGGTCGCTCGAGCTAAGGCTAAAAAATAAGTGTGGTCGCTCGAGCTCAGGTCTTATTGCTTGAGCTAACCCTCAACTCTGCAAAAGTACTAGGAGCTCAAATTCTTCGCTCGAGCGCGGACTCCACCGCTCTTGCGAAGAGTGCGAATTCTGGAATTTTCAGATTGCACACTACGCCAAAATTGGGCTTTAGCGGCGGTTTTTTACCGTCGTTAAAGGCTGTAAAACCGCCGTTAAAGCCTTTAACGGCGGTTTTAACGGCGGTTTCGTTACCGCCGTTTATGCGTGTGTCGGAAAAAGTGAAACCGTCGTAAAAAGGCAAATTACCGTCGTTAAAAGTCGACCAAAAACGGCGGTTTTTTACCGCCGTAAATAGGTTCAAATTTTTCAAAAAATAATTCTTTCTTCTTGCACTCCCCAAGTTTTGAACCCAAGACCTCTCATCCACCCACACCAACCACTTTGCCACAGCCACTCTTCATGAAATATATTACCTAAATAAATATTTAAACATTACTTTTACTTTATTGTAGATGGTTTCGCTGGAGCTCGCCGGAGCACGTCGGAGTTTCGCCGGAGCTCCGCCGACAAGACCGCCGGCATTAGCGACGGTTTTATTACTGCCGTTAAAAGTGGGCATTAACGGTGGTTTCGTTACCGCCGTTAAAAGTGGATTTCATTACCGTCGTTAAAGACACTTTTAGTGACGGTTTTTTTAACGGCGGTAACGAAACCGCCGTTAATGATACATTAACGGCGGTATTATCGGCGGTTTTCGTTACCGCCGTTAATAGTACCTTTAACGGCGATTTTCGTTACCGCCGTTAAAAAAACCGCTGTTAATGCTGATTTTTGGCATAGTGGCACTCCCAGCTTCAAAACTCAAATTCAAGGTGTCAAAACACATCATTTGCCCCAAAACTTAAGAAAACATGTCTAAACTTGTAATACATCAAGGATTAAAGATCATTTCGCAAAATCAAGGCCCAAAAGCATGCTACTTGTTCAAACTCAAACTTAAAATTTGGAAAACATGACATGCATGAGTTGATATGAACTTCAACCTTTCCAAACATGATCAAATGAGGTAAAATGACATGGAATGTGATAAATTCTCAAAACAAAGCTAAGGTATACACATGCACGTAAGAATTCTTTTGAAATTTGCTTCAAAACATGGTAAAATGAGCATGCATGCATGATTAGCTTCCCAATTTTATTTCTTTAGCTTGAATTATGCATTAATCAACTTGATTCTCTTGTAAACTAACTTAATGTCTCAAGTTCAGGGTTGAATCTTTTACCTAGACTCTCAATTCTCTTGAGTCTTAGCTATTCCTTGTATGATTCATCCAATTCCTTTAATTTTCCAAGCAATTCCTCATCTTTAAGCTTTGATCTCAATGTTCTCTCTTCTCTCACTCTTTCTACATTTTTGTCTCCACAAGATGAGAAATGAGAGTGTCAAGATGAGTTTAGAGTCTAACTTGGCCTTATATAAGCTTGGAGTAAATTAATTTAATTACTTCTTGTTTAGGCTAATTAACTTTGATTATTTTATTCTAATTATTTGGTTTCGAATCAAATTTCAATTAAATCTACCATAAATTGCTAAAAATTCCAAATTACACATTAACCTAGGCAATTTCATGATCAGATGCCGATAAGCCTTCGTTTTGTATACCAAAATAGAAATACGAACATATATTCCTACCATGAACAAATATAAACACAATTAACACATAGCACATGCCATTAACTCAAAATTTTGTCTTAATTACTAGTTATGCATTCTTAATCATGGTTGAGTGACTAATCATAGTTCGGGGTCGTTACAAACTACCTCGATTGGGTTGCTACGTTAAAGAAGATGGTTGTTCTCGAGGACTCCCCTCTGCGAGACATTAGCAAACTGGACGTGCCCTTTCCCCCTCTCTAGTCCAATCTGAAGAGGAGGAGGAAGAAGAGCAAGAAGAAAAGGCTACGGCCGACGCCACTGCCACTGCCAGTGCTATTGGGACCAAGTCCCTAATTCTGAATGATCAAGTCTTGGACCTGACTGAGGATGATGGGGATGAGGTTTCCAAAAGCATTTTTTCCAAAAATGCCGAGGTCGCTACTGCCAAGAAGGGTCTTAATGAGACTCTAAAAGAAATTGACAAAGAGATAGCGGTCGAGGTTAAGAATGTGGTGGAGCAAGCCGATGACGATGTTCCAGAGCCTAGTACTTAGGATGTTTTCATTTCCCTTTAGTTTGTTCTTTTTCATTTCTTGTAAGGCCGAAGTGTCTCTTTTTTTGATGTAACAGAACAAGTGCTTTCTTTTAAATGCAAGTTTATCTTCTTTCTTCACTAAGTGTTGCATGTCTTTTATGATTGTTTCTTCTTGCTGCTTTTATACGCCTTGTCTAGCCTTGTGATTTCTTCTAAGTATGATGCCTTCTGGATTTAGTAACTCGAGCTAGCATATCTTGAATAGAGCCACTATCTATTACCTCAGATCGGCAATCTCGGATAAGTTTAATGTCACGACCCAAACTCGCCCCTACAGGTTTAGCATCGTAACCGGTCAGTAATCCTTGTATTACCAAAGGCCTTTGAACAGAATAAGGCATAATCAAGGGGCTGTGGAAGCAAATATACAAAATACAACGTCCATTGAGCTGTGCAAACATACATGAGACAAAATAGTTTTAAACTTTATAAGCATACTCATGACATTTCATAGGTACAGTAATTATATGTCACCCCAAGTATAGATAACCAAAAATAAACTGTTCATTAAACAAGAGAAAACAAAGTCTTGAACGTTCAAAAAGACATGGCCACATGACTTGACTTGGTCCGGAACCTCTTCGGGAGGCGCAAAGGGTGGCTGACAAAACGGAATCCCAGGCCATCAACTCTGGCCCTGATCACGTGCCTGGTCACCTACATACATAATATAAATAGTGAGCCGAAGCCCAGTAAATAATAACAAAGTAAAGGGTTTCCATGAATGATGTCCCATATCAACTCCAGAAAATACATTCATATTTATTTCAAAAACAGAAGTAGATCCATATTCATAATCTTGTCCAAATCATACACAGAAATTAGAGTTCATGCTAAATCATACGTGGTACATACATTAGCGCTAACAGAATAGATACAGAACAGATGGTGGTTATGAGTAACCAGTTCCATAAAGGAACCTTCGGATCCCGGTAACAGATGATAGATATGCTGAGCTCCATGATGGAGCCTCCAATAGGGGTAACAGAGTGCAAACATAATAAGTTCCATAATGGAACCTCCGATACCAGGTAACAGCTAACAGATATCACATGATGCTAAGGATGCCACGAATACATTGTCAGAAATTGGACAATCATTCATTGTACAGAACATAGCATTTCAGAAAATAGATCTTATTTCATCATACAGAAAACAAATAAAGTGGAACATAGCTTTACTAAGCTATTACTCACAGTTGGCTTCGGGTACAGACAGATAGAGCAGACTAATCAAACGGTTTACAGCACGTGACCTACATTAACACATAACAAATACACATTTAAAACATACGTTGGAATATATCTAACTCATTACGTTCCATTCTTACTGTGTTTCTACATTTTACCCTCATTATTATGTCTTAATCTTAGCTTAGGAATGCCTAGGATGCAATAAGGATGCCAAAATGTACTTGAACACATTTAATAAAACTTGCTAAAAACGGGGGGAGCGGACATACCAAATGTGAGGGGCTGCTCAAGCGTAACTTCCTTCACTCGAGTGGTCTGCAAACTTTGAAAAAGTACTGGTTGAGTGATTTTCATGTTCGACGGACGCTCAACGGTCGCTTGAGCGTGAGACTCAAGTCCTCGCTCGAGCGCAACTCTTGACGCTCGAGCAGTTTGCAAAACATGAAACTTCTGGGAGCATGTATTTCACGCTCTAGCGAACTGTTGGTCACTCGAGCGAAGATAGAAAAACAAAGGTGGCTGCTCGAGTGCAGAATCTCACGCTTGAGCAGAAGTGCAGAATCTAGAATTTCCAAATTGCAGTCCCAAGCTCCAAACTCGAGTTCCACACCTCAAAACTCATCTTCTTGGGCCAAAATTCTGAAAAATATCTAAGAACTTGTAAAACATCATGGTTGGAAGCTTATTTCATGAAATCAAGGCCCAAAAGCAAGTCAATTGTGCAAAAATTCAACTTGAAATGTACAAACATGCTATAAACATGACATGCATGTATTCATTTGACCTCATAGCTTCCAAAACATGATCAAATGCGGTCCAATGGTAAGAAATGTTATGAATTCTTCAAACCATGCTAGGATTATAACATGCATGAGAAGAAATCTTTGAAAGCAATTCAATTTGCTATGAAAAGAGCATGCATGCATGATATGGTCTTCCTACCAACTCATTAGCTCAAGATTTGCTTAATTCAACTAAATTCTCTCGAATTCTTGTAAAAGTGAGTTAAATGAAAGCTTAGGGAATGCAAGTCTTACCTAAAATCCCTAATTCTTTGAATTCTAGGTGAGTCGTGGTGACTCCTAGCTCAATTCTTCAATTGCCCTTTAGTTGCCTGGAAATTCTTCCTTTTTCTCCCTGAAATCAATTCTCCCATTTAATTCCCCCTTATTCTCACATTTGTGTGTGCATAGGCTCAAGAATGTGTTGAAATGTAACCAACAAGGATGAGTGGAAGTATAAAGGTGCCTTATATAGGCTTGGATTGAGTAATTCATTAATTAGGCTTAATTGGGCATTAATTTTCCTAATTTAATTTCTTCGAATCGAATTTTAATTAAACCTACCATAATGTTCTAAAAATTCCAAATAACACATAAATTACGTCAATTTCTGAATCGGATGCCGATAAGGCTTTCAATTCGCAAATCAAAACAGAAACATGAATAGATTTTCCTATGTTAAACAGATATAAACACAAATAATGCAACACACATGTAATTAATTCAGAATTTGATCTTAATAACTTATTAGACATATGAAATCATAGATTGACGTTAATCATGGGTTGGGGTTGTTACATTTAACCTGTAGTAATTCACATTGGCTAACTTCCACTTGCCAAAATGTTTTGAAATTTTTTTACAAGTGTCATACTTTAACTTATTTATGCACTCTTTCCCCTAATGCAAATCTAAGTATGACTTAGGTTCGCATTAAGGATGCATTGTCTGAATCTTGCCTAAATCTGTCTTAGACATCCATGACCGAGGTCATCATGTTTAACTCGTCTAAACAAAACACTTAAGGCTTAACTTTAGTCCACCAAGAGTACTATCTTACCTCAGCTTTTCATACAAACTAGCCAGATCGTGGCTAGTTTCGTCTTGTTTCTTATTGAATCATCTCTTTAACTTAGTTTATCATTGCAAATCTAAGTTAGTCGTCTTGTTCACTTTGGGAACATTGGCTTAAGACTTTTCAGTCTTCTCTATAAATTTCAGCAACATTTGGTAAAGAACAAAATCGTACTAGTATTTTATTAATACTTCAGCTAAATCATTCAGATTACATATCAAAAAACATGAAAACTTAATGGTAAAAGAATTTCAAATTGCTGGTATTCTATGGTCTTGGTAGCTCCATGCCATTGTCGTCTTGTAACTGGTATGAGCTGTTGCCGATGGCCGAAATGATTCTATACAGTCTTTCTCAGTTTGGGCCAAGCTTACTGTCACGACCCGCTCCTCGTACTCAAGGGTTAAGTATTGTGATGGCCAGTAATTGAAGTTACCTCCGGCCAATTCATAAACAAATTAATAAACGCAAACGGAAGTAATATTAAGTGAGGATACCAAAATAATCATTGGAGCTTCTATTTTTATTACAAAATTTACTGACCAAAAAGGCTGATATTTACATATAAAAAATATCATAAAAGTACTGTGTGTGTCTATTCCGCAGCCTCGCATCTAAGACTTTTCAAAAGCTATTTCTGAATTGTACTGTTTCTTGAAAATTGGTAAACAGCTATAAGCACATGGCAGAGTGAGAAATATTATACCAAGAGTATAAGGGACACGAAATAACCATGGATAGTTATGTAACTGAAATATTTAAAATAACTTAGTTTGAACAAATAATCTTTTAAGTAGCAAAACTGAGATTATGTAAATAAATAACCATAACCACGGTACTGAACAGAACAGAACAGAGGTCACAGGAGTGATAGTCAGAACAGAGGTACGGATTCAAGAGGTGGCTCGTACGGATTATAGAGGTGGCTCCCACAATAGTGTAGCACTTATCTCCGCACAGCACTTTGCTTCGCACAGAATAGAGGTTAATAGATCCATGATAGACAGAGGGCCACAAAGTGACTAAACAGAAGCCAATGGTTATTTAAGTCCCCCAAGGCATGGGACTCCTGTGGTGGTACTTACAAAACATAATTGTTTATAAGGTTATAGTCAAATATTCTTTAAAATATAAACAAACATATCCATGGGTTTCATTTAAGCAAATAGAGCTCAGAAATCAATCCACGTAATTGAAATATTAATACAATTCATAAAAATTTATAAAACATAACTTGTATAAAACAAATAGGGTAAGTCAAAATATATGTAAAATATATTATGATAACTTAAGGTATAATATAACTCACTTTAATATTGACCCGTAGCCTTTCCTTTACTAGCACAACCTTCCTATTTACGTACCTCCCCCTCTCTCTTTTCTTTTCTTTCTTTTCTTTTTTCCTTTCCTCACTGATTTCGGTCACTCTAAGGCTTCTGATCAGTTCTTCTCAATTTATAGAGAAGTAGAAACGCCCTGTGGCCGACACGTGGCGATCTTGCGGATTCTCAATCCTTTTTCATAATTCATTCAGATCTCCTTCATTAAGAACGTAGATTATCACTTATCTAAATATATATATATATATATATAAGATATTTACATTTTGGCCCAGATTCTTAATATAACTATATAAACAAATTAACCCCTAACTAAATTATACTTTATCGTATATCCACAGAACATTAATTATTTATTTTACTACCACACGTACTATTATTATTATTATTATTATTATTATTTATTTATTTAATAATATATTATCGCATATAACCATAATATTAGTATAAAATTTAAGAGACAACTTAAATTTTCGGGTTGTTACACTTACCCTCCTTGGGATCTTTTCGGTTGCCGACAACGTTTCTTAGGACGAGGTCCCCAATTTAGAATTCTCTAGGATTCACCTTCTTGTTGTATGCCTCTGCAAGTCTCTGCTGTATGCCCCCAGCCGAATTGCTACTCTTTCTCTTCTTTCTTAAATTAGGTTAAGATCTCGGGCAAGGAATGCCTCATTTGTTCCATTTTCTACTCATCGAGTTCTGATTCTAGGAATGTCGATCTCCAGAGGTATGACGGCCTCGGTTCCATAAGCCATGGCAAAAGGAGATTCGCCAATAGATTTTCTCGGCGTAGTGCGATATACCTATAAGACATTAGGCAATTCCTCTACCCACTTGCCCTTAGCGGTTTCCAATCTCTTTTTTATTCCATCTAGGATGGTTTTGTTAGAGGCCTCAGCTTGGTCGTTGCTTTGAGGGAAGTTGGGGGTTGAGTAATAGTTCTTGATCTTAGACTTTGTGCAAAAGTTCTTGATCAACTTGCTATCGAACTGGGTGCCATTGTCTGCCATAATGGCTCTTGGGATTCCAAATTTGGTAATAATGTTCATCCAGATAAAATTCCTGACATCTACGTCTCGGATTTTGGCTAGAGGCTCAGCCTCTACCCAGTTCGTAAAGTAGTCCGTGGCCACCAATAAGAACTTTGTTTGCCTAGTTGCCTTGGGCAATTACCCAATCAGATCCATGGCCCATTGAAAATGGCCAAGGACAGGACATAGGGTTAAGATCCGCAGCTGGCTGATGTATCAAGGGTGCAAACCGTTGACATTTCTTGCACTTCCTGACATAGGCTTCGGTATCCTTTTACATATAGGGCCACCAATACCCTTGTGATATGGCTCTTTAGGCAAGGGATTTACCTCCAGTGTGGCTTCCTCAAACTCCTTCATGGATCTCGTACAAGATGTCCTCTACCTAGGAAGGATGCACGCATTGCAGCAAGGGTCCTATGAAGGACCTTCTGTACAAATGGCCTTCTGTTGACAAGTTGAATCTAGCCGACTTCAATCTAATCTTGTGTGCCTCCCTTTTATCTTATGGCTGCTGGCAGTCGCTGATGAACTTGGCCAAGGCATCCATCTAGCTTGAACCCAGCTCTATGCACATTGCCTTATATTATATTATTAAGGATTCTATGCTAGGTCCTCATAGATAGTGTATCATTATCGTCCTCAGTGTATGTGATTTTATGGCATTGTAAAGGTTAGCAAGGGCATCAGTATGGCTGTTGTCTTCTCGGCAGACCTGTTGTATCCGAAAACTTTAGAATTGTGCTAATAACTTTGTGACCTGTCTAACATAGGCCACTATTCTTTCATCGCGGGCTGTGTATTCTTCCGTCTCCTTGTTCGTGATGAGTTGTGAGTCACAATAGACTACCACCTCCTCGACTTCGACTATTGCCGCTAATTTTAATCCAACAATCAGTGTCTCATATTCTGCTTTATTGTTTGAGGCCTTGAACCCTAGTCAGATTGACTACTTGATCATCTGTCCATCTGGTGAGACCAGCACTACTCTTGCCCCCGCTTCTTGTCGGTTTGAACTGCTATCGACAAAGAGGTGAAAGGATTTGCTGATGTAAATGTCACAAGGCTTCAGTTTCTCTTGTTCTTTCTTCTGTCCCATGGGTGTGAAGCTTTGTGGTGCTAGTTGTACCTCTTCTGGTCCTTCTGGGCACCCTAGGCCGAGGTTTGCTTGTCTGGGCCTCGGGTTTACGCTCGCTGTGAACTTAGCAACAAAGTCCGCCAAAACCTGACCTTTGATTGCCGTCCTTGGTTTGTATTCTATGTCATATTGACCTAGAACCACAACCCATCATGCTACTTTGCCTGTTAAGTCCCCATGTTGTAGTAGGGACTTCAGCGTAAGCTTCGTGTGCACTACCATCTTGTGAGCTTGAAAGTAATGGTTCAGTTTCTTTGATGCCATTACCAGGACAAGTATTAGTTTTTCTAGAGGTAGGTACCTCGTTTTTGCGCTTGCCAGGGTCTTGCTCACGTAATGCACCGCCTTCTACTTTCCTTCTTCTTCCTAGATGACCATGGCACTAACGGCGTGGTCTGAGATTGCTAAATATAGGAATAGGTCCTCTCTTGGAACTAGGATTGACAACACTGGTGGGGTTGTCAAATACTTCTTCAAGTCGGCCAGGGCGACTTTGCACTCATCTGTCTATAGAAAGTTCGTGGCCTTCTTTAACAACTGGAAGAATGGTTTGCAATTATTCGTACTCTGCCTAATAAATCTGTTAAGTGTAGCTGCCTTGCCTATCAGGACTTGGACTTCTTTTGCTTATGTCGAGCTCTTTAAGTCAAGAATGGCCCTGATCTGGTCGGGGCTTACTTCGATTCCTCTCCTGGTTACCAAATATCTCAAGAATTTCCAATATTCCACTCTGAAGGTGCACTTTGAGGCATTCAAATGAAACTGATATGCTCTCAGTATATCAAAAACCTCCCTCGGATCAACTAGATATCGTGAAGGTTCTTTTCTTTTCACAACCATGTCGTTGAGGTAGACTTCCACAATTTTCCCAATTAGATGCTTGAACATCTTTGCTATTAGTCTCTAGTATATTGCCCCTGCATTCTTCAGTCCAAAAGGCATGGCTTTATAGTAGTAGAGTCCCTTTGGAGTGATGAATGATGTTTTCTCTTCATCGAGAGCGTACATGGCTATGTGATGATAGCCTTTGTATGCATCAAGAAAGCTCATCCTTCCATAGCTAGATGTGGCATCCACAAGGTAGTCTATCTTTGGTAAAGGGAAGCAGCCTTTTGGACAAGCCTTATTCAAGCTTGTGAAGTCTACGCAAACCTTCCACTTGTCGTTCTTCTCCTTTACTACCACTGTGTTGGACAACCACGTTGGGTAGTTTACTTCTCGGATTGCCCAAGCCTCCAACAGTTTCTCCACTTCTTCTTCAACTACTTGCACATGGGACAAAGTTGGTGCCTGGCCCTTTGGACCACAAGTTTCGTCGTCCTATCCAAATTGAGTTTGTGGCAGGTGACCTCGGGGTTGATCCTCGGCATCTCGTAGGGCGTCCAGGCGAACACCTCTATGTTTTCTCGTAAAAAAGCTTCCAATTTTCTTTCTTCTTCCTCAGCCAAGTCTAAGCCAAAGAGGAAGAATTGCTCTTCATCCCCTTCTTGTTTTAGGGGTTCCTTGCTCTTGTCGGTGGGTTCTTTGCCGACATTGTCCAAGACCTCTTGGTCTTCGTCTTCTACTTCTGTCATCTCTACTACTGTAACAATGCAAGTGTATTTTATTGCTGCTATGGAGCAATTCTTTTCCTGTACTTGGTCTCTCCTTACATCCTCCACTCCAAACTCTGTTGGGAATCGAAGTAGTTAGTGTAGTGTTGAGGGAAAAGCCCTCATAGCATGCAACCAAGGTCTTTCCAAAATAATGTTGTATGGAGAGGGGGTATCTATCATGGTAAATTCTGTGATAACCGTCTTGGTTCCTTCCTGAACCTCCAGGTTTGTGGTCTCCAATGGCCACGTAGGGGTTCCATTAAATCCGACAATGGGGTTGTCGGATTGTTTCAAATCGTCCTTGTGGAGGCCGAGCTCTTTCTAGCATCTGATATAAATGATGTCACAGGAGCTGCCTTCATCTATCAGTATGCACCTTTCTTGGCATTTTTCGACCTTCAGAGTCACTACTATAGCATCGTTGTGTGGATGTTGTACCATGTTCAGGTCTTCCTCTATGAATCATATCATCGGTCCCTGATGTTGTTCTATATGGGGCTTCTTCTACTAGACTTAGTAGACATGCTGCAGATGCCTTAGCTTCTGTGTCTCTCCTCAGATCTTGTTCTCATTGACCCTCATATGGATCACATTGTCCATCTGCTTGTGGTGGTAGAGGTGGACGTGTTTCCCCTGGCGCCTAGGCTAACTTCACATATTCCTTTCGTGTTCTTGCTTTGTCTATCAAGTCTCTCAGGTGACCTTGTCTGACCTGATCTTCCAGGTGTTGTTTTAGGGTCCAGTACCCTTGAGTCATGTGCCCATTCACGTCATGGTAAGCGTAACTTTTCCCGGGGTTTCTGTCCATATACTTCCTCGGGATCTTCTGTGATGGCCTACAGTAGGGCTGATTTCGGATCCTTTCTAAGACCCTGTAAATGGGGATCTTGAAAACTATGCTCACGGCCTGTATAGCCTTCAATCTGGGTTGTAGCTGGTCGGCATCGTTATTTTCTTGGCTATGCTTTGGTAAGCCGTTTCTCTTCTTTTGCTTTATTGCGCCAGTCTTTCCGGCTTTCTTATCCTCTACTGCCCTTGTGTACTTCTCAATCCTTGCTATGAGATCCTCCATGTTCTTTGGGAGGGTCTTTGTAAGGGATTGCCGAAGTAGGTAATCATCTTTTAAGCCGTTTTTAAAAGAAACGATCGCAAGTTCCTGATTATAAGCTGGGATTCAGTTGTAAACCTCGTAGTACTTTTTGGCGTAAGCCCTAAGGCCTTCGCCATCGTTTATCTTTAAAGTCAAGAGGGAATCCACCCTCAATGGCTGTAACCTGTTTGTAACGAACCTGACCACAAACATCTCGACCAGGCTTTCCTTACTTGTTACGCACCCCTTCGGTAATTTATGGAACTAGTCCGACGATATTTTCTCAAATGTTGATGGGAACATCTTGCATACTAACTATTCATTCCCATGCCACAGAGCGATTGCATTTAAATATAAACCAATATGGAAGTTTGGGTCTGACTTACCATCATAGATCTGGAACCTTGGTGTGCTGAATCTCTTTGGTGCCTCGAATGCGTCCAATTCCACTGAGAATGGTGTCTTTGGCTGGGCGTTGGATGTGATCTCAACGTCCTGCCTCTTCCACTGCAGGTAATCTCGTAAGTCTTTCTTCGTCTATCCAGGAGCTTGACTGTCGGTCGACTTTAGCCTTTTCGGCGTGCTACTTCTCGTGTTGGGATGGGTCATCTTGGATGCTACCATATCATCAAAACAGAGGCCTTGCCTGTCGACCTACCGAGATCCCCTAATCTAGGTTCCCTTGGTCCTCGGGGTTTTGCAGGACTCCTCTCGTCGGGATTCTGTTCGCCCGGTATTCTAACATCGCCGATATGAATTCCCTGGTCTCTTCTCATGTTGGGGAACTATTGGTACTGTGGCCAGCCCTTCCTTCCGAACATTGGTGTTTCCTGCTAGAGTTGGCATCTCTGGTAAAGGTAATGCCGGCTGCATTACCTTGCTCTGCATCAGAAATTCACCACGGTTTACATATCCATCAATTTGTTTGCTAAGTCATTCAGCCTGTCGTCTCTCCTCTGGCATCTTTGTTTCCATACATGGCATTCGCTTTTGTTGTAGTACTCTTCTCGGTTCCCTTTTCTCAGCCATTATGCCCTCTTGCAACGTTATTGGCCTCATGGTTCACTTCCTGCACCTCTTCGTCATCGTTTTCCATTCCTGCGATGGGACCTACATATTCCTTTTCCTTACTATGCGTGTCGTCCTCGACTCTCACCTTTTGTCTGGCATTAGTAATCTATTCTACTAAGTTCCCACGGACGGCCCCAAATTGTGGGTGTTGATTTTTGACCTCACAACCAAATAGGGAACTTAGCTAAAGAGCAAGCAGCAGAATAGATTAAACCAAGCACCTGTACACAAGAAGATAAGAGAAACCACGGTGGTTTGTCCACCCGGGAGCACTCCGGCGATCAAGTCAGTCAACTTATCTCTTAAAGATATCAACTCAAGTAATTAGTGCACTAGTAAAAGCATACCTTTGACCCGTAGGGGTACCTAACTTTTATAGACAACAGTGCCCTCGTTCCCTAGAAGTCTTACTTCATAGGATTCAAGCACAATGCTTATCTCGGACTCTTAGTTAGATATGGATGAACTCCTCAAAAGTCTCATCCTTATCTGAACTAAACACATCACTTATCCAGGACTCTTATCCTCTATCCAATATCTTGGATTTTGGTATAATCACACCAGATCTCGGCAATACCACAATTATATTGGCAATTTGGGTCGTCCATGTGGCACCTTGGCCAATACCTTGGCCAAACCACGACCATGTGGCACAACCTCAAAAAATACATCCCCACAGATTTTTTTATTTATAAAACGTTTGGGTATGTATTTTTAATTTACATGCTATGGCATAGAGAATTTGGTATCCTTGTATTTTAAGGGGAAAAATTGTGGATGGTTAGCTTATGTCTATACATCCAAATGGGTTAAGGTTTTGTTCTTTGTCATGTAAAATTAAATAGTCCCACTAGATAGCTCGAATTCATTGTGGCTCGAATGGCTTGAGTCGTTTTGGCACTTTTTTTTCCCCCTCTTCTCTTCTTCCTCTTCTTCGTTCCCCCTTTACTCTACTATGTTCTTCAAAAAATCAAAATCTAAGTCAAAAAATCTAAATCTAAATCTAAATCTAAATCAAAATCAAAATCAAAAAAATTTTAAAAAACAAACCAAATCTACACAGATCTACACAAATCTACCAAATCTACACAAATAAAAAAAAAAATCAAAATCAAAATCAAAATCAAAATCAGAATCTAAAATCAAAATCAAAACTAAATCCAAAAACAAATCCACAGCAACAGAGGAGAGGAGAGGAAAGAGATAGAGCAGAGACAGATCTATGTATGTATACACACAGAGGACCATCGTGACGGTGATGATGCGACGGTGGGTGGATCTTTCTTCTCTCTTCCTCATTCTTCTCTCAACAGATCTATGCGTGTATATATAGATCTATGTATACATACAGAGGACCATCGCGATGGTGATGGCGACGGCACCGGTGGGTGGATCTTTCTTCTCTCTTCCTCCTTCCTCTCTTCTCTTTTCCCTCTTCCCTCTTCTCCCTGTTTCCCTCTCCCCTCTTCCTCATGTTTCAGAGAGAAAAGAGAGGAAAAAAAAATCAAAATGACGTCGTTTTGAAATTCGATGCTAATCAAGCCTCGAAAATTTCGAGTTACCAAGCTTTATTCGAAATTAAATATTGTTGGAACTTAAAGAATATTAAAGACACATTTTACAATCAATGCATAGTTGATATAAATTCATAAAACAAAAAAATTAATAATTTTGTTGTCTATCATATTCATAATTTAGTGAACATGTTAATGTTTATTTTCATCTACTAATTATGTTTTTGTGTGAGTTTTTTCTATTTAAATGTTCATTGTCTATCCTATGATTACTAATTATGTTTTCATATAAATTTTTTCCATTTAAATGTTCTTGGTTCCTCCTATAATGGAAATCGTGGTTTTGCCTATGGTTATTATTATTATTATTATTATTATTATTATTAGTATTTTATAAATAAACTAAGCCGGTTCATGAACACCCTTTCTAATAGCTAAGTTAAGGCAAAAATTGGATATGGAGATTAAATTACACCAGAAGAGAATTTGTTGTTGGCAAACAGTTGATTTCAATATCTCATTGTGATTTCCAAAGATTTCACCAGTTCATAAATCAATAAATTATTAGACCCCGATTTTAAATCACCTAATAATTTCTCCTAAAAAAAACGTAACTTTAGAATTTAAAAAAATTCTAAATACACACGTGTAACCAACCGTATGGAACTATGCATGTGATGTCATGTTTGTGGGGGTCAAGCCCCAATACACACGTGCTTTAGGGTTTGGTGGAATTTCACCTCCCAGATCTACCAAACAATAATAAACCTATTAAAAATATGTATATCTACATAACATGGTCTTTATCACTAAAGTGTCAATGTGTCGTGGTCTATAGTCATTATCAGTATCAATGTCTCGTGGCTTCTTCACGCTAGTATTTTTTTCACAAGGATGGATATGATTGTTATTGCCAGAAAATAAAGTAGTGAGTGAAGGGACAAAAACGTAATCACCTACCTCAAAAAATAAAAATAAAAAAAGGTTTGACTGATAGAGGCTGTTTGGCATAGTGTAATTGAGCTGTTTACAGTTATTTATTTATTTATTTTGAGAGTAAGTATTAAATTGTTATATATAACTTTTAGTTATAATTTATTTGGCATAGTTAGCTTAATTAAACTAAAAGAACCTATTTATCTAAAAGTTGGGAGAGAGTAAATTAGCTGAGTGTTCAATTCTCAAGTCTAAAAGAATCAATTTGAATTTTCTTTTATTTTCTTCTTATTTCTCTTTATTTTCTCTAATTTTCTCTTCTAACTCTCAAGAAGAAAATGTCTCTCTAACATTCTCCGTCTTTCTCTATCATTCTCTCTTTTGTTGTAGGAACTAATTAGCATAGGCCACTAATTGTTTTATTAGCTTAAGTGATCAAGTTTAACTCAAATTAATTATATTTAGTCTCTAAGAAAAAGAAAATTTACAGAGTAAATATAAATTAACGATCTCAGTTTAACTTAAACATTTCACTTAAGGTTTTCTAAATAACCCGTGTGTTCAATTCTCTAGTCCAAAAGAATCAATTTGAATTCTCTTTGATTTTCTTTATATTTCATTTTCTTTTCTCTAACTTTCTTTTCTAGCTCTAAATAAGAAGGTTTCTCTCCAACATTCTCTGTCTTTCTCTGTCATTCTCTCTTTTGTTGTGGGAACTAATTAGCTTAAGCCACTAATTGTTTCATTAGCTTAAGTCACCAAGTTTAACTCAAACTAATCATGATTAATCTCCAAGAAAAAGAGAATTTACTAAGTAATTATAGATGAACGATCTTAATCACATCTATTAAGGTTTTCTAAATTACCTGAGTGTTCAATTCTTAAGTCCAAAACAATCAATTTGAATTCTTTTAATTTTCTTTCTATTTCTCTTTCTTTTCTCTAACTTTCTCTTCTTGCTCTCAAGAAGAAAGTTTCTTTCTAACATTCTTTGTCTTTCTCTATCGTTCTCTCTTTTGTTGTAGGAACTAATTAGTTTAAGCCACTAATTTCTTCATAAGCTTAAGTGACCAAGTTTAACAAAAAACTAATCATGCTTAGTCTCTAAAATTACTGAGTAATTACAGCTTAAGGATCTTAGTTTAACTTAAGCACCTTAAAGTTTTTTAAATCACCTGAGTGTTCAATTCTCAAGTCCAAAAGGATTAATTTAAATTTCCTTTGATTTTTTTTTTCCTATTTCTCTTTCTTTTCTATCTCTCAAGAAAAAGGTTTCTCTCTAACTTTCTCTATCTTTCTCCATTATTCTCGTTTTTGTTGTAGGAATTAATTAGTTTAGGCCACTAATTGTTTCATTAGCTTAAGTGAATAAGTTTAAATGAAACTAATCATGCTTAGTCTCTAAGAAAAATAGAATTTACTGAGTAATTATAGTTTAACGATCTTAGTTTAACTTAAGCATCTCACTTAAGGCTTTCTAAATCATCTGAGTATTCAATTATCAAGTTCAAAAGTGTAAAACAAGTATAACGCAGCGGAAAAATATTTCAAATCATACCTTAGGTGTTAGAAACGAAGAATCTTGTAGGTAAATCATGTGCTTCAATAAATGCGAACAACGAACTCCCAGCCATGGAGTGATACCACAATATGAGTATCACCTACACAAGTCACAGTGCAATGGCTGCGTAACGCCCCCAAAATTAAGCCCATAACATATATATATTTAGCATGCTTCATTAAAAGAAAACATTTTATTATTTCATTCATCAGAGTATTACGAAACAAAACATCAAAATAAATGCCCTACGGGCTTACATCTTGCCAAGCCAACACTTGGACACAATTCCATGAGTTCTAACTCAAATCAAATAAAGCCCTAGGCTTGAATGTTTACATAGTTCAAATAAAACAAATAAACAAATAAAGCAAGTCTTCAAGTCCAAATCCTCACAAGCTAAGTCTTTGGAGGTAGTGAACCACCTGAACCTGAAAATGAAGTTCCCATATAGGGTGAGCCACAGCCCAGTAGAGAAATACTAAACCAAGCATAAGAATTAACTAAAGCAGTAGCACCCGATACATGGTTAACACAAAATAATCAATTTACAATTTTATGACACGAACGTCTATATTGTCTATGACACATGGTCTATGACACAATACACTTTCCATTTATACAGACATGGCTCAGAACCTGGCCAAACAACTCAACAAGGATAACAAATTAGGTTAAACCTTTCTTATAACAAAATAAACACACATGCTGGTGTTATAACAATCTCAATCAAATCCACTTCCATACTTCCCAACTGATACACATGGTGGTGATGTATCATATCAACAACAAATAGAAATATTTCTATTATCAATAAGCACACACATATGTGATGCTACTGGAGTCCATCCCCTATCTTCTCCCAACAAATCTGGTTTAGAGGTCCATCCCCTATCTTCCCCTAAACCGTGGAGTTCATTCCCTATCTCCTCCAAAACCAAATGCATATGCAACATAATCAATACTTGCCATATACAACACATAATCAATACATGAATGTTCTGTATTAATTCAGCAGTCAGATAAATGACTCAATTTCAGTTATACCTAAGCCGCATGCAAGGTCTACAACAATCAATGGCTATCCTCCACCGATAGCCCAAAACAATTATTTCTAAACAAGAAATAAATATAACAACACAATGAAATTTCATCATTTTCATAGGTAAGTATTTAAACTACCCAATTACACAGTTAAATCACTAAATTCCCCAATCTCATGAATTAAACCCAATATCACAATATTCCCTTAAATTAATTATATCAATTAATCTATGACAAACCCTAAGGTTCCTCCCAAAACTACCAAACTACCCCCACATACCAAAATACCACCACTTAGGATTAAAACGTATAAATGGAGTAGGAAATCCCTACCTCGAAGAAAGAATCCAAAAAGAAGGAGACGAAGATGATAGCCTAAACTCCAAAGTGCTCCAAATCCAAGTTTGTTCAGATTAAATGAAAGCCCTCACTCTCCTCTACCTTTTTGTAAAGCAACTAGGGTAAAAACACACCCTAACTAGATCAATCCTAGGAGAAAAAGTGTTTAGAGGGAAAGAGAAGTCGGACCTAGGGTTTGGAATCTGAAAAGAAGATGAAAAACTGCTTTAAAAACGCTAAAACACGATTTTATACCCCGTCTCTCCGCTCGAGCGGACAAACCTACGCTCGAGCGGACACTCACAGACTTCCGCTCGAGCGGACAATCCCACGCTCGAGCGGCGGATGCATGCTCCCAGCATCTCGACACAGCAGGTCCCCCGCTCGAGCGCCCAACTTCCCGCTCGAGCGGCACTCACACACTTACGCTCGAGCGGTCCAACTCCCGCTCGAGCGTCCAACCCTGCACTAGAAATACTGGATGGGTGTTTTTCCCGCTCGAGCGCCAAAACTTCCGCTCGAGCGGACAAGCCAAAATCTGGGCAACTAGTTTTGGTTCCTAAGATCAACCAACCTGTTCCAAACCTACCCAACCCATCCTATAACTCCAAATAAGAAAATATAGGACGACAACAACAATTTCACAAAGATAGAATCTACGGAATCTAAGTCCGGATACAATAATCAAATGGGAAAAGACCGGGGTCGCTATAGGCTGGATCGTTCTCATAATGGGAGAGAGTTAGAGAGAGAGTATATAAAAAATGTTATGGGTAAAAACCACATTACGCATCTGATATCAATATATTATATAAATATAAAATCAGATATATAATTTTATATATCAATCTATCCATATCAGTTGATATGATAGATATAGATATCAAGAGTGGTTATCCAAATAAGTTTTGAATTCAAATTCAAACTTACATGGATAAGGTTCAAAAGGTTCAAAAGGTTCAAAGGATCATGCCACATGGGCGCCCAATTTCTAACATCTCCCACTCACATATGAGTTGGCATGACACTGCCACATCTCTAGCCAATGCATCGTGCGACCGCTGATAACACCTGCATGTGGGAGCTCTATACTAGAAACTCAAAAATGAGCCAGCATAGAGACATCAACCCAAAAATAATAATAATGTCTCATATACCCCAGACCGATCTAATTACACTGGTCCAAAAAACATCTCTAATCCCTCAAAAGAGCATGTTTGACCCTCTCAATTCTTGCAATATATTCACACTCAATTCGCCTCTTATACAGAGCGATGTGAGTTGCCGGTAGTGAATATACAACAGTGGTGTAATACTAGATGATCTTCCCTTTGCCCTCATGCCATTTAGTTTAGGATTGACCGTTTTCCCAGTGATGTCCCTTAAAGCCGAATCGTACATGACCGCAGGCAACATACCAAAGTAGTAGAACATCAACCCCTTACCTTATAACATAGTCAAAGGTCACAAAAGGGTACATAAATGAAAGTCATATCAATAATGACACGTAAGACTCACACGGTGAGGAAACAGGGATCCATTCTCTCACCTCATTACTCGGTCGCCAAGCACATATAGTATGAATACATGTTACGGTGGAGTAACTCTTCTAAAATAGTGACGTCATACTCGATACACCGTACAGATCTTAGTTTAGTCGCTTTCTAGCGCCTAACCCGAATTCTCTATTTGCTTGCCTTCTAGGCGCCAAATGAGATCTCGTATCTGGCTAATCATAACAGGCACAACATGGAAAGTGGGTATTAACATCCATGTTTGGTCCTTAACATGACCTCATCTTGGCTGTAACCAAGGCGACATACATAGTGGATAATTTAAGCCTCTCTTGGCTCTAAATAAAAATAAACCACTAGTCTCATCCTTGCTCGCTCCCAAGGGCCAAGGGCGATTGCTCTTGTGAGTGAGCCAATCTTGCCTGCTGACATCATCATCTGCTAATCATTATGACACAAACCATAATAGTGTCAACATTCGACCATCTCACAACAAATAAGTGATCGATTTTAAAAAAACATGACCACAGCTTGCGCAATTCTAGATTCCAAACATAAGCCTTATCAGCACCTCTTGCGATAAGTATATACAACGGAATCCACCATGTGAGCCTTACATGAAGTGATTCAAGATCACTACCTCTTGCGCAATAACCTCTCTAAAGATATTTTGGTGACCAATTTGCGTTCATTCTGGATGCGCCCAACTAGCGCATTGAATCTTACAAGGAGCAAATTAATATACTACTAGTAAAGCATTCTATCCACAGTCTTAGGTCAATGTCTAAACTACTCAGTTGACCATTTACCAAAGATAACACTTATCATGCCGAATACGCCCACATAGTGTACTTTAGGCTCCCACAAAAAAAATAAAAATAAATAAAATCTAGGAATATAGGTCATCTGTTTCTCCCAAAGACAATCCGAGGATTCACTCAATAGCTAAGGCTCTGACTTTTACCGATAGGTAAGTCAATGGGTTTGCAATTTTGCATCTAGAATCATTCTAGGATATTCCTTATATAAGTCATCAAAGACAAACCGGGCATTCTCCCAAAACAATCCCTAAGGATCATACATCCGAGCATATAAATTACATTACCCATGTCCATCATATCTAAAATAGAGGACTGCCTACCTTAGGTGGCGACAACCTTATAAATTCCTGGCTCATAATGACTAAGTAAGGAAAAACTTCTTTTGGACCATTGATCATGCCTCAGTGGTCTTCATCGATCATCGTTGGCCTATCATGGCTTGATGAAATCTAAGAACCACTATTTGGATAACTGTTTTAGGCTGTAAAAGATTTATTGGAACTAGCAACCTTTTTGCGCTCCTAACTTTCACCATAAAAGCAGAAGGTAATTCCCTACAGATCTAGTTATCCAATTCTCCAACGAGAAGTTGGGTCACAATGTCCACAAATCAATGTTCCGAACTTATGTCAATCATAGCCTAAGTCAAAATAACCTCACTCCCCATGAGGAAGTTTTCTCATGGTCTACACTTTTCTCAATGGTGCGACTTTTCGGTATCTAGCGAGCCTTATGCCTCAACAATTACTATCCAAAATGTGCATAACTTTAGAACAGTTTCACATCATAATGGAAAGTCAACCAAATTATAGAAATGGTTAATCCTCAAAGACTTTGTCTTCAACTGCGCAACATTGATCCACTTTCTTAAAACAGGGGACTAGAGCCTTTGGCATTATCCTAGGCTCTTTATCATCTTGCGGAGCAATCATGAATGTTTCCCTCTCAATCATCCAGTGATGATGTGGAAAATTTTCACATTCACTACCACACAACTAAGAATGTAGAGTATTCTTCTCTAATAAAGTAATCCATTAGTAGGCACATCGCTCCCACTGTCCCTAGGATATTGGAAATTTCTCTCCATTCTCAACTAGGCTACATAAAGCGCTATGCTTAGAATTATGTATCTTATAGAGTTCCAAAACTCTATTCATGTCACCTTTACTAAGAAAACTTTATGTGACTTAGTTACACTACCACAAAGCTGCTTACCTATATGCACATGACCCGGAGGGTTTAATGATAGCATACAATAATGCGCCACATGACCCTATGTGTTTACAAGACATCATACAATAATGCGCTATAGAACCTTAGGTCTTAACTTCGCAACCTTATGAGAAGTAAAATAAATATAAGCTGCTTAACGGTTATAGATCGCCCATAGATGGCTCTCCGCTAACCCATTACTCAAATGGAGTGTAAAATCTGATATGGAGGGCACTTAGTTAGAGATATAGGCAACAAACTGGTGCAATTCCCAATTGGGAAACATTTTGCACCATCATCCACCTAATACTTAATTCCTTATCTCTACTACACCATTGTGTTGTTGAGTACTAGGAATAATCAATTTTTTTAAGCATCCATTTCTCTTCATAGAGTTTTCTAAAATAACTCAAATAGATACTCGCCACCTTGGTCAAAACTAAAAGCACAAAAGCTGTTATCTAATTGATCTCAACCTCATATGTACAATGTCAAAAATCATCTCAAAACTTTTGACTTATGGGAGATCAAATAGTCTTGACTCAGATGTGTATCGTAATCTGTAAATGTGTCGAGATTAAGGCTTAGCTATCATACCCTTACACATATCTAGTCACAAATATCATAGTGGACTAAATGCGCCAATACAAATGACCTTCTACGGCTTTCCTACTTACTTGTGCGCAACCATTGTGAACAAAGTTACACATTCATATGAGAGCAGAATATCACAAGCGAATGGGCCCGAGAGAGCCTACTCAAACCATCCATGTCATCTTCTCATTAATGTGATTAAGTATAACAAGCCAGCGGTTTATGTCCAATGTCATAAACTAATTTCAATCATTCTAATGTGTGAGTTCTCGAAGACAAGTTTAAAATGTTTAGGCCCAACTAGGTAATGACTCACGACTAATTCATGTTCACTAGATCACAAAAGGATGTCATGGAGCTATCAAGTGTGCCTAAGTTGCAAATTTAACTAGTAAGTGCTAATCCCTAACACCTTCAAGTCAATTCTATTCTCCATATACTTTACTGCATCTAGTTGAAAGATGACGATGCTCCTCTTGCCATCTCTGTTTCTCACTTCATAGTTACTTGCAATTAATTCTACTATCCACAAGAAGGAGAAAATAAGCTATCAATCTATGACAGCTCCCGAAGTAACTTAAGCACGAATTAGGCTGAAGAGTCTAATTCAACACAATGCTCTCATGAGCCATACATCAAATTCTTAGAGTCATAACAACCTTGTTGGCCTTGACCTTTTCATTACTATGCTGCAACGTTTGTGCTTAGTGGTAAACGTTATTCAAAAACATTAGCCTAGCTAAGAAACCATACAAAGAAGCACCTCCTCATGTCTCACACTCAAGTGTGGAAACAGTAAGTGTCCAGACTTAGACAAGCTGGCAATGTTAATAAATTTTGCAGCCACTTGGCGCTAATCTCTTCACTTAGTGTTAATAGATTTTTCTGCTACTAAGAGCTAATCTTTTAACTTCAAGTGATACTTTAATGCACACTATTATAGTGCATGAAATTTTACTCCATCCACTCCCAACAGTTGGATACAGAGCAACACACTGCTCATACTGGCTACTCATCTTACACTTAATGACTAATTCATTTAAGCTCGCATTTCTTGGATGACGTGACTCTTGAATGTTACTTCATCCAATGATGCAACATCATTACAAGTCAAATTACAAAGTCAATCCGCGCAGCTCAATAGTCAAGATCATATACAGATCTATTGAGGTTTACTAATTTCATAACTCCAAAACTCGCCAACCAAAACTGTGTAGCGTGCCGCTAACCATAGCGCACACATTAGTTTTTATTGTGCCAAACAAGGCAACAAAACCATGGCGACTTTGAGTCATGTTTCCTTACTCTAGCTCAATTAAGGTCTGACCTAAAGTCTCCAAGACTTTTGCTCATCTAAAGAATGGGATTACATTGATCACATTTGAACATCTCTACTAAGTCTAGGTCAACCAAATTAACTTCCATAAGCTAAGTCAATTTAGAGAAAAATTCGCATTGGGATTAATTTGATTAGCATAATATAATTTTGCCGAAAAAACTAAATTAAATAGTGACAATATTACACAAGTCGCAAGATCGAAAATCCACTATGCTCGTAATCATCTCTTGCACCACATATGACAATTATCCAAAATTTAATTTAATTTATGCGCAAAATATTAGTTTTCGGGAGTAAATCTACAAAGATTTCTCTCAACCGAACAACCTCCCACTGACTATGGCATGTCTAAAAGTATGATACAATATTCTAATTCCATATAATAGCATCTTAATGTAGATTCACAATCAACTCATGCTATGTTACATTTAATAATGGAATTTAAATAAAAAACAATTAATTATGCTATTCTAATTACAACATATTAGAAACTCTAGGCAAAAAATAACAATGTATTGTGTTTAATATTCAAATTATGCCATTACAGAAAGTTTATCACTTCTGAAATTTTTCTGGAATTTTCTGGAATTTTAAATAATTAATAAACACACATAAAATCATAAATAAACATTCCAAAATCTGAGAAAATACAACAACCATACCAGTAAATATTAAACCATTACAGTGGTCTATAGTAAAAATTTCAGCTCCAGAAACCTAATCATGCAACCTCAGAAGCATTTTAAAGAAGAAATAATGAATTATTATTTCAGGAAAAATATTTTTTATTTTCATAAAATTTTGAAAATTTTACATTAGATAAAAAATTTTAATTCTGAGTCTAACAGTACCAACCACACTTAAAACAAAGCTATAACGAATTACTTATGACCATTTAACGCAATTCTGAATTAAAAAAAAACAAACAGACCCTTACATCCAGCCGTCAAACCAGCCAAGTCGGCGCGGAAAACGGCGCAGCTCGGCTCGTCGAGCGGCTCAGCTCACGGCTCATGCGTGGCAGCACACGTGGCGTGGTTCGAAGCGGCGCGGCTAACGCGCGCGTGGAAGGGCGCAAGTCGCGCGCGTGGAAGACGCAAACAACGCGTAGGAAGCGCGCCTGGCGCGTGGCAGCGTGTGGAAGTGCATGGAAGCACGTGCCCACCGCTGATGGCGTCATCTGGTACGTGCGGCTCACGCACCGTCTTTCAGGGTGTTTTCTGGTCTAATTTTGTTACTTCCGGACTCCATTTTCCAAAATAAAAACATTTGTGGTCTCTTAAAAGATATTTAATGAACATAAAAATGAGGTGTTTTACACTCTCAATCTAATGAGAGTGGAAGTGCAGAAAACTCTACATTTCATCTTCATCATTTATTAATTTTCATGCATATAATGTGTATATATTTATATAAAATTATACACATACTTTAATGCATAAAATAGGCACGAAAATACCCATTAAGGCTTTGATACCAATGTAAAACAAGTATAACGCAACGGAAAAATATTTCAGATCATACCTTAGGTGTTAGAAGCGAAGAATCTTGTGGGTAAATCACGTGCTTCAATAAATGCAAACAACGAACTCCCAGCAGTGGAGTGATACCACAATATGAGTATTACCCACATAAGTTACAGTGCAAAGGCTGGATCATTCTCATAATGGGAGAGAGTTAGAGAGAGAGTATATAAAAAATGTTATGGGTAAAAATCACATTACGTATCTGATGTCAATATATTATATAAATATAAAATCAGATATATAATCATATATATCAATCTATCCATATCAGTTGATATGATAGATATAGATATCAAGAGTGCTTATCCAAATAAGTTTTGAATTCAAATTCAAACTTACATGGATAAGGTTCAAAAGGTTCAAAGGGTCATGCCACATGGGCGCCCAATTTCTAACAAAAAGAATGAATTTGAATTCACATTTATTTTCTTCCTATTTTTCTTTTTTTTTTCCTCTAACTTTCTACCTCTCAAGAGTAAGGTTTCTCTCTAACTTCCTCCATCTTTCTCCATCATTCTCTCTTTTGTTGTAGGAACTAATTAGCTTAAGCCACTAATTATTTCATTAACTTAAGTGACCATGTTTAACTGAGTCTCTAAGAAAAAGAAAACTTACTGAGTAATTATAGCTTAACGATCTTAGTTTAACTTAAGCACCTCACTTAAGGTTTTCTAAATCACCTGAGTGTTCAATTCTCATGTCCAAAAGGATCAATTTGAATTCCTTTTGATTTCCTTCCTATTTCTCTTTCTTTTTCTTGACTTTCTCTTTTAACTCTCAAGAGGAAGGTTTCTCTCTGACTTTCTCTGTCTTTCTCCATCATTCTCTCTTTTGTTGTAGAAACTAATTAGCTTAGGTTACTGTAGACCGCCCGAACTTCCTTCGCGCGCCTCCCCTTTCGGAGAGGGCGCGAATTAGGTCCTGCTACTACAGTTCGGACTCCTGTCACGGTTCTGAATCTAATCTCACAAAGTGCAATGTAAGACTGATAAATCGCCAAAGAGTCCAATCCGGCAAACGTTTTGGAAAATCATATTTTAAATCAAATTATGCCCAACTAGACTGCTTTGCCAGATTACAAAGTTGCCACCTAAATATTTTTTTTTGGAAAAATTTAGGAAACCCTGACTCGTGCCAAAGGCCACGTGTCCGTCATCACCAAAGTTGCCTCGGCTCGGGAACTTGGGTACGAGGGGGGAAGGTCATGAAATGAGTACCTCCGCTTGCTCGATCAAAGGATCAGCCTCTACTAAGCATGATATGTTGTTTTATAAACACATGTGTTCTTATCCAGTTATTAGCTAACTTTACTATGTGATGCGCACAGCATACAAGTATAGACTCAATCACAAGAATTGGAACAAAACAACTCATGTTTGTTTTTGAGAATAGTTTGAAAGTGCTACTCGCAAGTAGGCTAAAGCGTGGATTTTGCCACCCTCAAGTGGGCTTAAAACATTCATTCGTTGAATTGTCCCAATTCAAGCAACAAAGCCTTCATCCACAGGCATTCATGCAGTTAATCAAATAAGCACAGAGCCTCATAGCAAGCATGCTATCATGGCAATCACTCACACTCATGCAAGGATGCTAAAGCATAAACACTTACAGTGTACTTCGAGCCAAAACAAAGAACTAGTTAGAAATCAATGCATGATCCTAACTATGCAACATGCCTAATGCAACACATGCAATAATGCAACTAATAGGCTCGGCTATTTAAGATGGCATATGAATGCAACACTTGATAACATACTTTTAGACATGTATTCAAGTAAGTGGTTTTGAAATACAATGCAGTTTGAATGATGCGCCGATCCCCGTGCATGCAATACAGATGAATAGATGCAAACATGCAAGCATAAGGTATGGTAATTGAAATATGCCCCCAAACTAACCATCGAAAGCGGTTAAGTAAAAGGGAGAAAGAAGTGGGGTTGGAAGACATGAACACACACACACACCCTTATTACAACACTACGCCCTCGCGAAGAAGGGTTCGAATGAATAAGCTAAGCTAATCTAAGCTAAGCTAATCAACTAATCTAATTAAACTAATTAGACTAATTATTACAAAACGAAACGAATAACTAGCAAACTACTTACTAATTATTACAACAATTAACTAATTAACAAATTAATTAATTAAATTACAAATTCAAGCTAATTAATAAATGAAGCTTTAAACTAAGCTGCCTCAGCTCTGTTTGAAGATGTTGAACATGCATGCACGCATTCGGTTTCTCGCCCTGAAAAGCCTACCGGTTTGCTCTTTAGAGGCTTTGTTTGCAGGGTGTCTTCAAGAACTTGCTGCAGAAACTTACCAAACCAATGCTGGGGGAGTGCACCAATGGCCTGCCGGCCATGAGGAGTTGCTGCCGGCCATGTGTTGGCCAAGAGTGGGCCTCTGTTGGCCAACAATGCAAAGGTGCCGGCCATTAGTGTGGCACTGCCGGGCACTGGTTTACTGTGACACCAAACTGCAACTAAGCACAAAACAGAGGAAATGGAGGGTCTCCCTAAGGCATGTCTGTATTATGCCACTCCTTATCATCTCAAAACATCAAGGGAGTGGCACCATTGGATCTAAAGCCATCAATCAAGCATTTCAATGCATGATGGCCAAGGATCCAACGCTCACAAATTCAATGAATGCACAACAAACAAGACACTAAGACCACTACCTCATCATGAGAGATCAAAGGCAATGGAGACAAAGGAGATTGGCTCATTTCATCACTTCGAGTATGAAATGAACCAATCTTCCTCGTGTTCAATATAACGTCCGATTGAACACAATGCCATGCACACATAACATGTTTATCTTGGCATGTTTTACTTGGCTCAATTCTTGTTTACACATTTTAACTTTACCAAGCCATTGTTTAACCGATTAAGTCCAATGTGAAAGTCCTCTAATGGGAAAGATGGCCTCAGCCACAAGCACCTTAAGCATGAAAGAAGCCTCATGCTTTTGGTTAGTAGAAACCCTCAAGAGAAGGTTAAAACCATTAGGCATAAGAGCCTCAATTCCATGCCCAAGCCAACAAGGGGCTTAAGATCACTTTTCAAGGCAAGTGAAAGATTGAAACCATGGAGTGCGATGACATACATTTCAGCATTGAAATGACATGCTAAGTAACTTAAAACCATGCAAATAACCCATAATATGCATGTTTAAAGGTTTAAGCATCAAAGCTAGTGAAGTGCTTTATACTAGACCCATGCAATACAATGCTCAAACGGCCAAGCCAGCCCTAAACAGACCTCAAACATGCCAAAACAATGACCAAAATGTGCTGAGATGGTAGCATGAAGAGCAAGAAAAATCATGTTCATGCATTGGCTCACAAATAAGGCATAAGGCTCAACACTCAAAAGTACTTAGAGAGTGAAATATGTGAGAGTGTGACAACACTATATGCTCTAAAATTACATGCTAGATGATTCTATAACATGCAATCAACTCAAGTAAAGCATGCTAGAAGTCTCAAAATACAAAGCTAGTGAAGGCCAACTACACTATAGCTATACAAAGCAAAGCATATATGACCAAGACCATCCAAATCAGAGTTAAAGCATGCTAAAACATGAGCAAAAATGTGATAGAGCAAAGCTAACACATGCTAGAATGATGGACTAACTCATTAGGCATGTTAAGCTAGTAAGCAAAATTACACTACAAGTGTAAGATGCAAGCAACCAGTGACTAAACCAGTAAAAAAAAGAGCTTAAATATGTTAAAATGTAGCCAAAAACATGCTGAGATCAAGCTATGAAATGGTAGAAACACATGCTCAAAGGTTAGGCCATCTATGCATACAAACAAGATACAAGGAGAGGGGACCGCCCTCTCCTATTTTGGACCACAAAACCAACTTTCCACCACTGAAATTCCTCTGATTTTCAATGGTAGAAAGGCCAAACAAAGGATGCTCCAAAGGCTAAGAAAAGTGGCTCAAAAGGCTTTGCAAGCCAAAGAGCAAAGAGGGGGAACCACCCCCTAACCAACCAAGACTCAAACCAACATTTTAAAGCCTCAAAATCAGAGTTTTTTATGGTTGAAAAACCAGGTCAAAATAGCTTAAAGAGATGGCCAAGCACTTAATTAAAAACAAGCTTGAAAGAGGTAAATCCTTACCCTTGAAGCACAGCCGCAAAACATGTGAGATTCTGAGCCAAAACCAGCTTTGAGAGATCAAATAGGACCTCCAAGAGCCTCAGCAACAAGGTAGAGGTGTTTGGTCTAGGGTCTCTTTGCAAGAGTGTAGGAAATTCTCACTTCTAAGCACAATATAGGAAGAGAGAGATGCTTCTAGAGAGAGAGGTTGAAATTTTGCTCACAAAATTATAGAGAGAGAGGCTCCCCAAACTTGCTAACCTTGCAAAATGATAGATATGGCCTTCATATATAGCAAAAACAAGAGCTTGGTCGAAAATATCTGATCAAGGGACAGCTGGAGCAGTGTGGAGACAGCTGGAGCAGTGTGGAGACAACTGGAGGTAAAATATCTGCAAAAAACTGCTTTTTGGCATCAATGGCCGGCACTGGATCACTGATGGCCGGCACTACATCATTGTTGGCTGACATTGGACACTCTTGGACGGAAGGGGGCCGGCATAGGCCATTCATGGCCTGCACATGGCCAAAAAATCCCATTCATGGTCAGAAACTTCCACCTCTGGTTGGCTACAAAAATTTGCTTTTTGAGCCCAACTTCAACTGGACATAACTCCTTCATCTGGACTCCTTTACTTGTCATTATTGAGCCTAAATTAAATCCCTTGAAGTATTCTTTCCAATGGTGGAAGCCTCACATAAAAATTCCAAGTGTGAAAAAAGTTATGCCTCTTTTAGTGAAGACTGCTTAGTTTCGATCCTACCCGGATTCATGCCGAACTTCTCCCAAACTTGGTTTCTTCTCTCCTCTCCTCTTTTCTTCAACCTCAAATCCCTAGATAATGTGTTTTGAAATATTTTTCAAAAAGTTCACCTCTCTTTGATTCATTTCTACTTTGTCCTTGCTCGGTTTTACCAAAAAAGCGCAACATTTAACAAAATGCAACCCTCGGAACATCGTAGAATCATTTTTCAAAATATTTTGAAAGAGAGAGTTTTAAGGTCTCAAAATCATTTTAGTCAAAAGGCTTTGGTCCAAAAAGGGGTGTGAAGTTGGGAGTTGAAGCTCCTCTTACCGAAGAAATCGAACCTTTCCACTGCACAACTTTCATCACCAAGTAAACAATCAGTGGCCCCTAAGTCTTAAGGGCAGTCAAAAATGGGGTGTCTACAGTTACGAATTGTTTCATTAGCTTAAGTCACCAAGTTTTAACTCAAACTAATCATGCTTGGTCTCTAAGAGAAAGAGAATTTACTGAGTAATTATAGCTTAATGATCTTAGTTTAATTGAAGCACCTCATTTAAGGTTTTCTAAATCATTTAAGTGTTCAATTCTCAAGGCCAAAATGATGAATTTGAATTCCTTTTGATTTCCTTCCTATTCGTCTTTCTTTTCTCCAACTTTCTCTTCTAGCTCTCAAGAAGAAGGTTTCTCTCTAACTTTCTCCATCATTCTCTCTTTTGTTGTAGGAACTAATTAGCTTAGGCCACTAATTGTTTCATTAGCTTAAGTGATCAAGTTTAACTCAAACTAATCATGTTTAGTCTCTAGGAAAAAGAGAATTTATTGAGTAATTATAGTTTAACGATCTTAGTTAATTTATGTACCTCACTTAAGGTTTTCTAAATCACCTGAGTATCCAATTCTCAAGTCTAAAATGATCAATTTGAATTCCTTTGATTTTCTTCCTATTTTTCTTTCTTTTCTTTAACTTTCTCTTCTACATCTCGAGAAGAAGGCTTCTATCTAACATTCTCCGTCTTTCTTCAGTGTCAATGTCTCTTGGCTTCTTCACGCTTGTATTTTTCACAAGGATATGATTGTTATTGCTAGAAAATGAGGTACAAAAATGTAATCACCTACCTCAAAAAAAAGGTTCGACTTATAGGGGTTGTTTGGCATTGTGTAATTGAGTTGTTTATAGTTATTTATTTATTTTGAGAGTTAGTATTAAATTGTTAGATGTAACTTTTAGCTATAATTTATTTGGCAAATTTAGCTTAAATAAACTAAAAGAATCTATTTATCTAAAAGTTGGGAGGAGAGTTTTGACTTATATAAGCTTTTAAGTTACAATAAGTTGTAACAAATAGTCGAATAATATCAACTTTAGACTTGATTACTTTGCGCTAAAATGAAATCAAGTAATTTTATAATTCAATAAAATATATTGATGGAAATTTTTTTAGTGGCAAGTCTATTAAAAAATCTTATAAAATCCTATATATATTTTTTGTATTTGATTTTGAGTCTACTTTTTGTATTTCTAGACTTACTTTTTAATATTGAAACCTAACTATATTTTACCCTTTCAATTATCAGTAAATATTATTTTATCCTCTTAACTGAAAAAATCTTAAATTAGATCCTTAACTATAAAATAGCTTCACTTTCACTTTTTCTAGAAGGGTGTCTTTGTAAGTGTTGAAAATTTGGTCAGGTTTGACCTGATCCATTACCCATGGTGCGTCTACATGAGTTATTGATAATTGATGTATTTAATAATATAAGATAATTAAGGGAATTATCTAATGAAGTGTTTGAGTTGTTGTGGGAGTCTACAACTCTACTTCTATCTGCAGAGATATATTCTATATAATATATGTGATATAAAGAAACAAGATACGTATTCTAAGTGTGGGAGTTTTACCTAAAACATCTATGTAGTATTTTGTTCTCTCTCTACTCTTCCTTCCTAGGTCACCATTGTTGAACCTAGGGATTTGGATACAACATTGAGAAACTCTAGTAGCTTCTCAATTGACGAAGGGTTTTCCAGATGAGGCTTATAATACAAGTCATCTGATCCAAAACCATTTATGCTTGACATAATATGATCACTCATATCTTTTCTTTCATTGGTATTAAAGCCATGATTGCTTGTTTTTTCCTCATAATTTGCATGTCATAGATTAGATTTGTTCATGTTTCACTGAATATTATCTATTTTAATATTGTTGTACATCATGGCATGTTGAAAAACATTTTGAAAACCCTAGGTTTTGAAAAACTTCATTAGAGTAGATTTTTGATCTCAAAAAATAGTATGAAAAATTTTATTTTTTTAAAGGAAATTTATATATTTTGAAAGTACTCTTCATAAGCTTTCCATCCATATAAAATGGGTTTTAATCGAAATTATATTGAAAAAGTTATGATTTTTAAAAAAAATTTGGGTTAAAATTGTTGTTTTTGAGAAGTTATGGGGAAAAAAAAAATTCAAGAAGCCGGCTCAGCACGGCTTCCAGCTTGGCTTGGCTCCGCTTGTGGCATGACTAACGTCAGCGCACTGCGTGCAGTTGACGTCAACAGTGCGCAAGGCGCGTGCGCGTAGTGCGTGTGATGCATAGTGTGCTATGCATGTCACGCACAGTCCTGTAGCCACAACACGTGAAGGCGCATGTTTCACTTCCCGAGGCGTCTGTTGTACATGCGCGGCACGTGGGGAATCCCTGCTACCTATTCTATTTTCCCGTGTAATCGGTTTGGCCAATTATTTTCAGAATTATTTTGTTTTGAAATTATCTTTAAATATTCTCAAATATTTATTTATATTTTTAATTATGAAATTGTGGAAAATTTTAAAAAATAATACTATAAATTATTTTTTATGTTTTATTAATTATCATGCATAATTAGTTAATTCTTTTGGGTTCGTTTAGCATTTATTTTGGGCTAATTAATTGAAGAATTAATTTCTTAATTGTTTGATATATATTAGTTGAGAACTAATATATATTTTTGAGTCCTATATTTTCATGACTATTGTAGACGTCCCCGAACGCCCCGGGAGGATGAGTCCCGTTCTGTTCATTTTGGGCGCACTACAGTTCGGACTCAAATTGTCACGGTTCTCAATCTGAACCAAAGAGTCCAAATCCGGCAAATCGTTTTGAGAGAACATATTTTTGAAAGAAGTGCCGAACATGGACTGCTTTGCCAGATACAGAGTCGCCACCTAAATATTTTATTTTGGGAAATTTAGGAAACCTTGACTCGTTGCCTAAGGCCACGTGTCCGTCATCACCAAAGTTGCCTCCGCTCGGGAACTTGGGTACGATTGGGGAAGGTCACTTCGTGAGCACCCCCGCTCGCCCGATCAAAGATCGGTCTCTACTAACCATGATATCGAGTTTTGAAAACATTATGTGCTCTTATTCCGGTTATTGGCCTAGATTTACTATGTGATGCGCACAGCATACAAATATAAACTGGATCGCCTGAATTGGAACAACACATTTTATGTTTGTTTATTTTGAAAATGGTTTGATGGTGCTACCCGCAAGTAGGCTAAGATATGGATTTGCCACCCTCGGGTGGGCTTAGAAAAGATGGTTTTGCCACTATCTAGTGGGCTTAAAACTCACAGTCAATGAATTGTTCCAATCCAAATAACCCAACCTTCACCCACAGGTATTCAGGCAGTTATATCACATAAGCACATAGCCTCATGGTAAGCATGCTATCATGGCAGTCACTCACACGCATGCAAGGATGCTAAAGCATAAAACTTACCGAGTATTCCAAGCCAAAACAGAAGCTATGTTAGAAATCCATGCATAATCCTAACTATACAGAAATGCCTAATGCAGCACATGCAAAATGCAACTAAGATAGGCTCGGCTATTCTAAAGATGGCATGTGAAATGCTACAACTAACAAGTATTCAACTTGGAATTGAAATACAATGTAGTTAGTATGATGCGCCGAGCCCGGTGCATGCAAGACAGATGAATGAATGCAAACATGCTATCATACTATATGCTAATTGAAACATGCCCTAATCTAACCATCATAAGCTGGTAAATAAAAGGGAGAAAGACGTGGGGTTGGAAGACATACATCACACACACGCACACTTATTACAACATTGCCCTCGCTCGGAGGGTCAGAATAAATAATACAGTCCCAAATAAATAATACAGTCCGAATAAGTACAAAACCCTAATTAATTAACAAATTAATCTATGAAAGTGGATAAATTAGCATGCAAGCTATGGACCGCCTCAGCTCTGTTCCGGATAATGAATGATGTATGCTTGAGTTGCCTTGCGCGGAAATCCATTGCGATGCCCCGATTAGCCTCTGTTTACAATTAAGCCCGAAATATTGCGCGAAGCTCCAAAAGACTACCGGTTTCTGATTTGCTGCAACATAGAGCAAGAAAGGGGCATGGCAAAGTATTTTCACATATGTATGCACACCTCGATCCTCGTGCCACCAATCACGCATCTCGATGCATGATGGCCGAGGAGTCGAATTGCACGACTCAATATGAAATGAATGCACATATAAACACAACAGGACCGAGACTCCATCATGGTTAATTCGGAGTGTCGGCGACCAGGAATTGAGACACGTTCCGTCACTCGGAGTACGAAACGTCCCTCGTTTCCCGTGCTCGGGCTAACTCCTATCCCAAACACAATGCAATATGCATGACATGCATGAATGCGATCCTAACATGTAACCTAGCATACGCAATGCTATGAAATGGCATACACAATACTCGATGTAACATGGCATACACAATGCTCTAATCATATAACCTAGCATACATAATGCTATAGACTAAGATGGTATACACAATGCATGATGGACTTACACCAACATGAGTGGACCTCAGCCACACTCACATCAGTGGCCATAAGATGAAAATGAGACTACCGAAATGCGTGCACACATGCACGCAAACCGAGGACCGAACCTAAGGCACGGCATGCAACTCTAACAAGGCATGGCAAGGATGAAGCATGGCATTCAAACATGTACATTCCAGCACTGAAACATGATGCTAACAGGCCCCAAAACATGGAAACATGGCACCTAATGCATGAGATGAGCCCCAAAACTCAAAACTAGGCACATGTATTGACTTATAGCTATGCAAAGAATGCATTATTTGACTATGAAGCACAAAGACAGAGCTAAGGCAGTCCCAAAACATGAACATTTCTGGTTCAAAGCATGACCAAAAGATGCTAGCATGATGGACTAAAATAGCATGCAACTTTGACTAGCAAACATGGTTTACATGGCATGTATATGAAGCGCATGAGAACTCATCAAACCAGCAAAAATCAGTGAATAAAACATGGGAAAATATGCCCAAATAATCACTGAAATGCAGCCAACATGTGCAAAAAATGATGAGCTCCTTTAGAGGGCCATGCAAGGAGTTATTAAGCACATACAAGATAGACATGTAACATGACAAGACCACCTCTGGAAATGGAATATGACAGCCCTAAAACTCACAAAATGGGCCCTGAAATCAGTCTCAGAAACATGCAAAGAAAGGCCTCTTTGAAAGGCCTCTTTGAAAGACCTTGAATGAGATTTCTCTACACATGCAACATAGACATAAAATATGACCAAAAGGGCCTTGGACAGAGCCAAGGCAGACCTTAAAACCCCCAGAATGAGGCCTGGAAAGTGACTTCAATGTATGCAAAATGGGGGTCCTTTGGAAGGCCAAGAAGGCCACCAAACAAGACAAGGAGAGAGGGGGTCACCCCCTCTGATTTTGGCATTCAAGAATACACCTAAGCCACTGAAAATCCACTGGATTTTAGTGGCTAAGAGGCCAAACCATGGCCAATGCAAGTGCTCTAATGCATAGCCCTAACCATGAAGGAATGAAGCATGCATAGGGGGAAGATGACCCCAAACAGAGAAGAGACCTTAAACAAACTCAAAGAGAAGGCCAAAACAAGACTTTTTACAGTTTATATCAAGCCTAAAAAGTAGGGCTAAAACATGGCACAAAAATAACCCTAAAAGAGAGATAGAGGGCAAGGGGCAGCAGATGGCCTCAAATAGCACAGAGACCTTCAAAAAAGTTTAAGAGGGGCTCAAAATAAGACACTTTACAGTTTGGCTCGAAGCTCAGAAATGCTCACAAATAAAGCTATTATATTATGCAAGATAAGCCCTAAAAGAGAGATAAAGCACAAAGGGGGAGTAGAAGATCTCAAACAGAAAAAAGTTCTTGATCAAACATGAAGATAAGCCCAAAATAAGACTATTTTTAGTTCAGGTCGAAGCCCAAAGATGCTTGTAAATAAGGCTAATCAATCATGCAAAATAGGGCAAGAAAAGGGGAAATAGGGACTCACCCTTGAAGAGCAGATTTCCAGCAGCTTTTGGTCCAAGATTCTGAGCTTTCAACCTCTGCAAATGGCCTCCAAGTTGCTGGAATGGAGTGTGGAGGTGGTAGGCTATGAGTTGGTGTGTAAATAGTGCAAGGTCAAGGGTGTTTTGAAGCTTGGATGAGAGAGATATGGAGGATTGTATACCAATGCCCCAGCTGATTTTCTAACCCTTAGAAATGAAGTAGGGTGCTGGTTATATAGAGGGAGAGAAGCCAATGAAAAGGGGGGAAAAACCAATTCAAATATCCCCCCAAAAGGACAGACCCTCGGGCAGAGGGCTGGTGTAAAACAGCTGGCACAGCTGGAATGCACCAGGAGGGACAAAAATGGCCGGCCAGGTGCAAAAGGGCCAGGTGGTCGGCCGGCCACCTCCCCTGGTCGGCCGACCAGGGGTCAACAAGAATTGCTGGCCGGCCACCCCAAAAAGATGGCCTCCCAGATGAGTGCAACATAGCTGTATGGTCAAAACCCAGAAAATGTGAACCAGGAGAGAGAAAAACCAGCTTTTTAGAGGGGTTCAAAAGGGTCAAGAACAATTACTGGTCGGCCTACCCATATTGGTGGCCTCCCAGGTGTGTACAACACAATGATGTGGTGGAAAATCAGAAAAAGTGGTCAGGGAGTGGGAAAAACCAGCTTCCTAGTGAAGAAAACGGGCGATAAAGAGCGATGAAGAACTAAAACTGGTTTTTTAGAAAAATTACTGGTCTCCCACCCTCCTACAACCTTTCTAACAATGAAAGTAAGGTCCCTGCCAAAAATGGACCAAGACGGATGCAAAACGAAGGTTTGGGGCCCCACGAAAACAGGCTGTTAAGCACCGGAAGTGGCGTTCGATCATGGAGTTGGTCTCTCGGGCCACAGTGTCCCTCAAAAGGGAGGAAACAAGGTGTGTGCCAAAAACCGGAGCAAACGGAGGTAGTTAAGCAGTCCCGAACCGAGGCACACGGCCGACGGCTTCGAAAACTAGAAACCGGGCTCCAAACGGGAAAAAATGGCCTATGACCACAAAACGTAGCCTATGGCCACTGAGAGATGGTCTACGAGACCTCTCCCTCCCTTCGGGAAGAGAAAACAGAGAAAACGGGACCTGGTTCGCAAACCGAGGCAAAGTACAAAAGAGTCCGGAAGTCCGGAGGCAAGGCTCGCAGCCGTGACTCTGCAACCTCAGAACGAGCACGATATGTAACATCACCAAGCGCTCAATCGGTGACGTCTTAGTCTTAAGGTCGGTCAAAAATGGGGTGTCTACAACTATATTCTTTTTCTTATTAGAATAGTAGTTTGACCTTTATCTTTTGATCATTTATTTATTTATTTTTTGGTGTTGTCTGTATGGATGGATGGAGGTAATATTACTAATTTTTGTGCACATGTTTATTTATGTGTTTTGTGTTGTTAGAGGTTCACCCCACAAATGTATTGGTAAAGTGACATCACCAAGTTATTTTCATTTTTTAGAATCAATGTATTAGGATTCTTTTGGGTTGTAATTATTTATTTTTGGATGTATTATTTCCATAGCCATGTAAGGGGATGTGTTTCCCTGCCACCAATTCATTTCAAGGTTACCTTAACATGTTGCACCATATTACCAACAGGGTTTCAAGTGGAGTCCACATGCAAAATTGTATAGCACATTTTTGGACTCATATATATTATGCATGATTTAATATTGTGAAATGAAGAGAAGTTTTTCCTTTTAAATAATTTTATTCAAAACTAATTGAGTGCCATATTTTAGCTCACATAGAGGGAGATGATTATGAGCTTAGTGAAATTTTTGATCTCTCTATGTAAGTGAAAATATTGTATACCAATTATGTTTTTTGGAATAAAATTTTAAAGTGTGTTAATGTCAAACCCTGTGCAGTAAATGTAGTGAAATGACCTCTAAGAATATTTTTATGACCTCACTAAAGGAGAAAAATTGGATGGGTTCAACTATGACATGTGGCACAGAAAAATTCAATACTTGCTTAGTGAATAAGAAGTCCTAGATACTTTGACCGCCTTTATGATCCGTCTTGAGAAAGGGACCACTGCCTAACATCGTCGTGATATGGAAACCTATGAAAAATGGGCCAGGAGAGATCGGTATGCACTATACTATGCTTAGTGGCATGCACAATGATCTCATTGAAGAGTTTGAGGCAAGCCCAATGCTCATGATATGTGGAATCAACTGAAAATCACCCATGGGACCATATCCACAATTAGGTTGCATGCTCTTATTTTGTAATTTGAGCAATATACTATGGATCTAAAACACTCAATGGTTGAGTATCTTCGAGCTATGTTAGCCATGATAAGTGATTTGAAGGTTGTTGGTAATGTTCTTACTGATGAGCAACGAGTTACATCTATAATATGTTATTTTCCCGATTTATGGGGGCAAACGAAACTTGTGCTTACACACAATGAGAACATCAAGACTTTTGCTGATATCTCTCACCACCTTGAGCTTGAAGTGGAGTTCCTGGGGACGCATCGCGACATTGTCCTTATCACCCAATCTTGGGCAGCGTAAGGCATTCAGGCCTAAGCGCAACAAATAAGGAAAATATGGTGGTGCAGCTGCTAACCTTGGTCCTAAGAATATCGAGGCAAGCATGAATGCCCTGATGCTCTTTAAATACTTGTGTTTGTCCACATTGTATGTGATGCTAATTCTCTCCATGGTAGAATTGTAGACTCAAGAGCAACCCACCACATAGGTAATGAAAGAGCTGGGTTCGTGGATTACAGAAAGATACCTACAGGCAAGCAGTACATTACTTTGGGTAATGGAATTCGAGAGGATGTCCTTGGAGTTAGTTCTTGTCAGCTCAAGATGCGTCTGGGGCACACTTTACTCCTCCATGATGTGCTTTATACACATGGTGTCCAATATAATCTTTTATTAGTTATTGCTTCGCTAGAACTTGGTTTTACTTTTCATTTTGATGGTAGTTGTAGACTGCCCCGGAGAACTCCCACTCTCCGCGCCTGCGAGGGCGCAGATCGTTTTCTTCTGAGCTACTACAGTTCGTACTCGTGTCACGGTTCTGAATCTAATCTCACAAGTGCAATGTGAGACCGATAAATCACCAAAGAGTCCAAATCCGGCAAATCGTTTTGGAAAATCGATTTTAATAAAGAAGTGCCAAACATGAATTGCTTTGCCAGATACAGAGTCGCCACCTAAATATTTTATTTACTTTTTTTTGGAAAATTTAGGAAACCCTGACTCGTGCCTAAGGCCACGTGTCCGTCATCACCAAAGCTGCCTCGGCTCGGGAACTTGGGTACAAGAGGGGAAGGTCATGCAATGAGCACCCCCGCTCGCCTAATCAAAGATCGGCCTGTACTAAGCATGATATTTTGTTTTTGAAAACACATGTGTTCTTATTCCGGTTGTTTAACCTAGAATTACTATGTGATGCACGTAGCATACAAGTATAGACTAGATTGCCTAAGTTGGAACAAAACATTGCGTGTTCATTTGTGAAAAATGATTTGAAGTTTGCTACTCGCAAGTAGGTTAAATTGGGGATTTGATGAATTGTTCCAATTCAAGCAATCTAACCTTCACCTACAAGCATTCAGGCAGTTATATCAAATAAGCAGTTAGCCTCATGGCAAGCATGCTTTCATGGCAACATTAACACACATGCAGTATGCTAAAGCGTAAACACTCGCAGTGTACTCCGAGCCAAAACAGAGAACTAGTTAAAAATCATGCATGATCCTAGTTCATGTTAAGATGGCTAATGCAACACATGCAAAAATGTAACTAAAAATAGGCTAAGCTATTCTAAGATGTCATGTGAAATACAACTTGATAACATGCTGTTGAACACGTATTCAAGTAAATATATTGAAATACAATGCAGTTAGTATGATGCACCGAGTCCGGTGCATGCAAAACAGATGAATGATGCACACATGCATAGTATAAGGTATGCTAATTGAAATATGCCCTGAAACTAACTATCGTAAGCGGTTAAGTAAAAGGGAGAAATAAATGGAGGTTGGAAGACATGCATCACACACACGCACGCTTATTACAACAGTTGGCCCTTTCGACGAAGGGTCCGAATAAGAAGCTAACTAGCTAATCTAAGCTAATTAAACTAATTATTACATCACAAAACTAATTAACTAACAAGCTAACTAATTAAGTACAAAACAAAGCTAATTAACTAACAAGTTAACTAACTAGTTATTACAACCCAAATTAAATAGCTAAACGCACTTAACTAATTAGGTACATAACCAAAGCATAACCTAGCTAAGGAAAGCAGTAAAAAGAGGTCCTCGGGATGAGAAGTGCATGCATGCCCAGTCGCGTTGTTCGAAAATCCGTCGCAATGCCCCGATTTGTCTCTGTTTGCAACTGTTCTCAGAACCTTGTACAAAGCTCCACAAAGCTTCAACTCCACCATGGGAACCTGTAGGAACACGGCCAACCAGTTGTTGATGGGAGAGACCACCTGCCGACCACTTTTCTTTGTTGCAGACCAGAGAAAGTGGTCGGCCAACTAGTTTATCTGGTCGGCCGACTAGTTGTTGCTATACTTCTCCACTTTGCTGCAACAGAGAGCAAGAAAGGGCATGGCAATGTATTTGCAAGATATGTGTGCACAACCACTCTCCCTATCATTTCATAATCTCAAGGGAGTGCGGTTCTCGACCCTCGGGCCACCAATCACGCATCTTGATGCATGATGGCTGAGAAGCCAAATTGCATAACTCAATGTAAAATGAATGCACACATAAACATATAAAGCCTAGAACTCTATCATGTATGATCAAGAGCGTCGGCGACCGAGA
The DNA here is from genome assembly GCA_036172215.1 of Camellia granthamiana. NCBI lineage: Eukaryota > Viridiplantae > Streptophyta > Magnoliopsida > Ericales > Theaceae > Camellia > Camellia granthamiana. The sequence goes on from CM069909.1 coordinate 22,715,623, forward strand.
ATTGAGGCACGTTTCATCACTTCAAGTATGAAATGTCCCTTGTTTCTCGTGTTTGGACTAACACCTAATCCAACCATAATGTAAGCAACAACATGCATAACACAATGCAATGTAACATGGCATACACAATGCAATCAACAACATGGCATACTCAATGCAATGTGACAACATGGCATACGCAATGCAATGTAACATAAGCATGCTAACAACATGCAAACAAACATGCTCAATGGACTTAAACCAAAATGGACAGACCTCAGTCATGCCTAAATCAGTGGCCATAATGCTAAGAAATGAAGGCACAAAAGCATATACAAGCATGCACATGCATTGGCCTATCCACTAGGCCTAAGAGCACAACCCTCAAGAGTGCTCAAAGAGTGACAAATGCGGAAGTGTAACAACACTAAATGCACTGAAATAAGGTATAAAATGATGCCAAATCACCCAAACAATACAAGTATAGCATGCAAAGGTCCTTAAGCATTAGAGCTAGCAAAGAGGACTACAAAAGAGACATGCAATACATGGCACAAATAAGGGGTACCATTACCTTCTAGCTAGCACTTGGAGAATTGGCTGCTCCGAGAATGTGGGGTGCCAGTACCTTCCAGCTAGCGCCTAAAAAACTTGGCAGAGGTACCATTACTTTCCAGGTGATGATTGGTAAATTAGTGTAAATATTGGAAATGTGTATCCTTGGCTTAATGTTGGGTTTCTCGTTATTATCTTTCTCTTTTGTGTTTCATGCATAATGATAATTATTTTGTGGAGGATGTCACTTGTCTCATATGGTTATGTGAGGAGTATTTTATGTGTATCATCTTCATGTCTATTTAGGATACTTTTATTTAGAAATCATAATTTGGAATTGGGTGTAAGTTCAGTAATTGAGAAAAGTAATTGTATTTTGTGGGTTTGTTTTCAAATACCTATTATCGTCTGGAAAATGTAAAATAAGAAGAAAGAAAAGTGAACAGTTTTGTGATTGTTGGATAAATTGATTGATTTTGAGAAAAGTACCTATGAAAGTACTTTTATGTATAAACCGACACTTATATATATATAGTATGACTTGAAGCATTTATGATCATAGCTATCTGTGGGGAAGTATTTTGCGAATGATGCCACATGGCTGAGATAGCCCGAGATGTCGGCTAAAGGTGCCACGTGGATGAGTCATGTTGCCGAGGTGATCATAGTGTTGATGAGATTTGCGGTAATGTCGGAATCCCGAGGTATCTAGATAAGGGACACGAGTCCTAGAATAGGAGAGGATCTCAGTTTGGATAAGGATAAGGCTCATGAAGAGCTTATCCCTATCTAGCTAAAAGTCCAAGATGAGCAATGAGCCTAAGTCCAATGAAGTGAGGCTTCTAGGTGATCAGGTCACTGCTGGTTATAAAAGTGAGGTACCCTCGTGGGTCTGAGGTAAGTTCTTTCTAGTGAGTTTAAGTACTATTTGCTATCTGTGAGAGATGAAGTTTTATTGACTTGATCGTCGAAGTGCCCCTAGGTCGACGAACCACCACGAAATTCTCATCTTCTTGTTGGCAGGTAGTTGGCTCATTCTATTCTGCCGGTGTTCTCCAGCTGAGTTTCCTTTTTGTGTGTGGTTAGAAATCAACACCCATAATTTGGTGCCGTCTATGGGAACTTAAGGAGAATATATGGCTAACAACGAGCAGGAAGAGAAGATAGGGGACGACATCCACAGTGAGGAAGAGGAACATGTTGATCCTAATGCCAATGAAGAAAACCGTAATGAAGGAGTACAAGAATCGAATCTTGGGGAAAATGATGCTGGAAAGGAGTGTAACGTCTCGAAGAAAGACGGCCAAAATGAATATTACAATGAAAGCGGCCTCTAGGTATGGAATGATAGATGCCTAAGGAGGGATGGAGAGATGAAAGGATTGGTGAATAAGTAGGTAGACCTATAGACAATGGTCAACTATATGATGCAAAACAAAGTGATGCAACCACCATTCACATTGCAGGACACACCGGCACTAGCAGCCAAAATTGATGCCCAGAAAGGAGGACAGAAGATAGTCCCAGTGGTCCCACAGCATGGTAAGGGACAGGAAACCTCACATCGGTCGTCACGGGATGTCGGGCAAACCGAGTCAGTACGAGGTGAGTCACAGAGGACACCACAAACCAAGGGGACCTATGTCAAGGGATCTCGGCAGATCCAAGGGAAGGGCTTCTGTTTTGATGCAGTGGATGAAGGAAAGTCCAAGAGGACGCACAATTTGACCGGGAGTAGCACGCCAAAGAGATTGAAGTCTATTGACAGCCGAGCTCCTAGTAGAACAAAGGAGGATATGAGGAACTACATCCAAAAAAAGAAACTGAACGCCGAGATCATATCCATTGTCAAGCCGAGGACGCCATTCTTGGATGGAGTTGGATATGTTTGAGGCCCCAAAGAGATTCAACATGCTGAGGTTTTAGATCTACGACGGTAAGTTCGATCTAAACTTTCATGTTGGTTTGTATTTAAATTCAATGGCTTTGTGGAGCGGAAATGAGCAGCTACTATGCAAAGTATTCTCGTCATCCTTTGGAGAGATAGCATCAGATTGGTTCCATAAGTTGACGAAAGGAACTATGAAGAGTTGGAAAGGCCTGGCCGAGATGTTTGTGGCTAGGTTTGTTACGAACAAGTCACAGCAACTGAGGGTAGATTCCCTATTGGCTTTGAAAATTAGCGATAGCGAAGGCTTGAAGGCTTACGTCAAGAGATACTATGAGGTGTACAATATAATTACGGCTTGCAACCAGGAGTTGGCGATTGTGTCTTTTAAGAACAGCCTAGATGATAAATGCCCGCTTTAGAAATCACTTGCAAAAACCTTATTGAAGATTATGGAAGAGCTCATGGCACAGATTGAGAAGTATGCCAGAGCAGAGGAAGACACACAAGGAGTGAGGACACCAAAACGAAGAAAGGAGAAATGGCTCGCCAAAGCGAGGCTAGGGAAAGTCAGTGTTGACAGATAGGAAACAGGAGCACGATCTATGCAGGCAGTCAGCAAGGTTTTCCGAATCCCAATCTATAAAGTCTTGGAGGGGATCAAGAACCAGCCATACTATAGAGTGCCGGAGAAGATCCCTGGCGAGTTCATGGGCAGGAGCACGGGGAAGCATTGTGCCTATAATAATGGGGATGGGCACTTGACTCTGGGATGCTGAGCTTTGAAGTCACACTTCGAGGATCTAGTCAAACAGGGTCACCTGTGAGACCTATTCGATGAAGTGAAGACAAGGGAAGAGCGTGCGAGGCTACCCTAGGCACTGGCAACACCACCTCCACCACTATCGCCGCAGCTAGCAGAGGGACCTCAAGTAATCAATGTAATTCATTCGAAGGTCAATGAAAATGAAGTTCGAGGGGAGACCTAGAGATTAAAGCACCTACAACATGTATATCAAGTCCAACAAAAGAAACCCTAAACAAATGAATATCAAGGACTGATGATTTCTTTCACTGAGGCCAACTTGGATATGATGCAACATCAGCATAGTGATGCCCTGGTGGTAACCCTGAAGATTGGAGATTGCCAGGTAAGGCGTATACTGATTGACCAAGGTAGCTTTTATGACATCATGTATGTCAAATGTTACAAGGAGCTCGGCCTCCACCCGAATGATTTAGAGCAATCTGACAGCCCTATGGTCGGATTCAACGGGACGTCTTTATGGCCTCTCGGAGCCACGAATTTGGAGGTGCAAGTAGTGAGCAAAAAGGTAACAACGGATTTCATTGTGATAGATACTCCCTCGTATAATATCATTTTGGGATGACCTTGGTTGCAGACAATGAGGGTTATTTCCTCAATGTTGCATCAACTGTTACGATTCCCAACAGAATAGGGGATTGAAGAGGTACGAGTAGACTAGGTACAAGCAAAAAATTACTCCATGGCAGCAATGAAGTACACCTGTAATGTAAGAGAAGCGGAAAGTGCAGAGATTGAAAGCGAAGACCATGACGTCTTGGATGATGTCGGCAAAGAACCTGCTGAGAAAAGTGAAGAACCATTGAAAAAGATTCTGCTACAAGAAGAAGATGATGAACGATTCTTCCTCCTCGGCTCCGGCTCAGCTGAGGAAGAAGAAAGGGAAATTGAGGCTTTTTTTAGAGAGAATATAGAGGTGTTTGCTTGGACACCTTATGAGATGCTTGGAATTAGCCTTGAGGTCACTTGTCACAGACTTAATGTGGACAGGTTGGCAAAACCAGTAGTCCAGAGAGCAAGAAGGGCGACATTGATACATGTGCAGGTAGTCAAAGAAGAAGTAGACAAGCTACTAGAGGCATATACCTTAGAGAGGAAAATTATCCCACCTGGTTGTCTAATAGTGGTAAAAAAGAAGAATAGGAAGTGGAGGGTTTGCGTAGACTTCACAAGCTTGAACAAAGCTTACCCCAAAGACAGTTTCCCACAGCCTAAGATTGATCAACTGGTATATGGCACTTCAGGGCATGAGATGATGAGATTTCTGAATGCATGCAGAGGTTATCACCTGTATGCCCCAAATGAAGAGAAAACGACATTCATCACCCCTAAAGGACTCTATTGTTACAGAGTAATGCCTTTTAGGTTGAAGAATGCAGGAGCAACTTACCAAAGACTAGTCACTGAGATATTTAAACACCTGATAGGGAAGAAAATAGAGGTTTACATAGACGACATGGTTATTAAAACCAAGGAACCTGGGAAGGCAGTCTTTAACATCCTGAGATCATATCGGCTTCGGCTCAATGCCTCGAAGTGTGCCTTTAGAGTTGGATCCTGTAAGTTCCTGGGATACTTAGCCACCAAGAGGGGCATTGAAGCAAGCCCAGATCAGATACCATCCTTGACTTGATGAGCCTGACAACAACCAAACAAGTCCAGATTTTGACTGGAAGAGCAGTGGCCTTGAACAGGTTTATTAGCCAAAGTTTGGATAAATGCAAGCAGTTTTTTGGTTTATTAAAGAAGGCCACAGACTTTCTATGGACAGAAGAATGTGAAATCTCCTTGGTCGACTTGAAAAGGTACATGAAACCCCACCTGTGTTGTCAAACCCGGTACGGAGAGAAGAATTATTTTTGTACTTGGCAGTTTCAGACCACGTCGTGAGTACGATGGTAATCTGAGAAGAAGAAGGTGAGCAGAAAATAGTGTACTATGTCAGCAAGACCCTTGCAAGTGCAGAAACCAGGTACCTGTCTCTGGAGAAATTGATATTGGCCTTGGTAATGGCCTCGAAAAAGTTGAACCACTACTTTCAAGCCCACAAGATTGTGGTGCTAACTGAACAGTCACTAAAGTCCCCGTTGCAACATGAAGACCTGACAGACAGGGTAGCTCACTGGGCAATAGTTCTAGGTTAGTATGACATGGAATTCAGGCTAAGAACAACAATCAACGGCCAAGTTTTGGCTAACTTTGTGGTAGAATTTTCTCTTGGTGCAATCCCAACCAGGAAGGGAAGAGGAAAACCAACTGGGGCCACGGAACCCCACGTCAGCAAAATAAAAGAAGACAGAGAAAGGGCTAAAATCCTATGACATTTACATCGGTGACTCCTTCTGCCTCTTTGACAATGGCAGATCAAACTGACAATGGGCGGGGGTAGGAGTGGTTTTGATATTGCCAGATGGGCAAATGATAGAAAAGTCCATTCGTTTGGTGTTCAAAGCCTCAAATAATGAAGTCGAGTATGAAGCGCTGATTTCTGGGTTGAAATTAGTAGCAATTATAGAAGCTGACAAAGTGGTAGTCTTCTATGACTCCCAGCTCATTGTAAATCAAACGATGGGTGAATACGCAGCCCAGGATGAGAGGATGATGGCCTATGTAAAAGAGGTTGTCAAGTTGTTAACATGCTTCCAAAATTGCCGACTACAGCAAGTTAGTCGAGATGATAACAGCCATGCCGACGCACTGGCTAAGCTCGCCAGCTCAATGATGTCGGGAAAAACAAGGACAATAATGGTAGATTATCTATTAGACCCAAGTATAGAGTCCCTAATAACAGAGTATGAAGCAATGTGTGTGGAGATGGGTCTAAGCTGGATGGGTGCCATAATTGTGTTCCTTAGAGATGACAGGCTGCCAAGAGACAGAAAAAGAAGCGAAGGTTCTTTACTGGACCCCTTCTGAGATGCGTGCATCCATCCTAGGTTGAAGACTTTCTATACGAGATCAATGAGGGAGTATGTAGAAGCAATGCTGGGGACAGATCACTTGCTCACAGAGCCATACCTCAGGGATACTAGTGGCCCTATATTGAGAAAGATGCTGAAGCCTATGTGAGTAAATGTGAGAAGTGTCAAAGGTTTGCACCTTTAATACACTAACTGTAGACACCCCATTTTTTACCGTCCTTAAGACTTGGACGTCATCATTTGAACACTCAATGATCATCCATGCTCGTGTTCATTTTGAGTTCCCGAAGGCCTCAGCTGCGCGCCTTGCCTTCGGATCTCTCAACTTGTCTGTTTTATGCTTGGTTGTGGACTAAACACTTGTGCTTTAGCTTTTAAGGGAAGTGGGTGGCTTGTTGGCCATCCCCACACCCCATCGGCTATGGCATGATGTCATCGGCCTTGTTTCCTTGCCATCGGCCATAAACGTTGGCCGGTCGGCACTTATTTTGGTTGATCGGCCATATTTTCTAGCCGAGGCCTTTTCTTTACCTTTTTCAGGCATTGTGCATGCCAGCTGTGCCAGCTGGTGAGCACAGACTCTCCCCTCCATACACATGTATAGAGGGATTTGAACCAAAACTTAGCTTCTCTACGAAGCTTTGAATTTGTTTTCCTACGAGAGGGGAGCCTCCCCTCCCTTTCCAGAGGTTCAACAAAATAGATATAGAGTTCATATATATATATATATATCTCTATATCTCCCTCTCTCTATATTTATGTGTGTGTTTGTGACCTAAAGTGTGTTTTTGTTCATACTTTTGCACTATAGCACCTAGTAGAATACCTTCCTTTGGTTGCTGAGGCACTAGGAAGTTGGTTTCAGAGTTCTTGGGTTGGTTTTGATCCAAGGGAGTGGCTGGAGTTGTGTTCTTGAAGGTGTTCTTCAAGGGTGAGCAACTAACCTTTTGTTTCCCCATTTTGGCATAAGCTTTTAGACCTATTTACATATTGTTTCAAGCTTAACTATAAACTGAAAAAAGTTCTTTTTTTATATGCCTAAGATGATTGTTTAAGGTCTTTTTTGGGTTGGGGGTTGTCTACCCCCTCTTAGGCCTTGTTTGGCCTTATTTTGGGTCATCCTTTTTGGCCTTTGTTCTTGCTTTGGCTTGACCTTTCTACCACTGAAATCCAGAGGATTTTCAGTGGTGGAAAGGTGGTTTTAGAGTCTTGTATAGGAGAGGGACACCCCTCTCTCCTTGTGTTTCATTTGGTTGCATTATTGGCTCATAATGGTAGCATGATTCCTTAGCATGTTTTGACTTCATTTCAGCATGTATTGGGCCTTATTTTGCCATGTTACACCTCTGTCCAAAGTTGGTTTGATGGCTTCTTGCATGCACCATGCACTTGCCTTGTAATCCCCTCATTTGCCTTAACATGCATCATGCATTTGGACTATCATGCTCACATATTTTGGCTCAACTCAAAGGCACTTCTAGTCATATTTCAGCATGCTAAAGCTCTGTTTGGTGTTGTTTTTATCATATACGCATTGCTTTGTATAGCTACCATACATCCTAGCTTGTTAGCTTTAAGGGTCCAAGCCATTAGCATGCACTACTTCGACCTTTTTCATGATTTGGCATCATCTCATATGGTATTTCAATCCATGTAGTGTAGCCATACACTTGCATTTGTCATCCTTTCAAAGCTTTGAAGAGTTGGTGTCTTATGCCTTAAGAGTGCATCATTGTGCATGCCACCATGCTTAGGCATTTGGGATGCCATCTAAGTGGGTTTTGGGGCTTATTTTGACATACCACAGCTCTAATTTTAGTTGGTGAAATCATGCCATGTTTGGTTTTGATAGGTGTAGTGTAACACTCCTTTGTTAGCCTTGCATGTCTCATGTTTTGTGCTCACCTTTCTAGCATGTTTTAGCCTTATTCCATGCATGTTCTTGCCTTGTTTTGGCCTGCCTTGGGACTGTTTTGGGTCACCTTAGCCCTTTGGGGCTTGGTTGATATGGCCCTAGTACAAGCACCTTGTCTAGCCTTAAGCCTTAAGCTTCCTTGCATGCTTTGCTTGACTTGTTTGAGTGGTTTGGCACCACTCCTCGCATGATTTCAGAGCTTACCTTGTTGCCACATTATCATGTTTGTCACTTCTTGCTAATGTTTGAGGATTGTACATTGTTGCCTAGTTCTTAGGCCAATCAGCATGCTTGCTCATTTTGCATTTCATTCCACCATTTCTTGGCACTTTGGCCGCTGTTTTGGTATGGCTGAGGCCTATCCATTTTCAGTATATGTCCATAGATCATGTCGTTTGTGTATCGTTGTATACTTATCGCATTGCATGTTGTTGCATACTTATTGTTGGTATCATTGTTGCATGCCGATCACATTGTAGGTTTGCATATCTAAGTTGCATAGTCGTATTGCATACTTATTGTATATCATGTTGTTTACATGTTAGGATGCATTGCATTGCATTTGTCATGCTCATGTTACATTGCCTTGCATTTTCAGGTTGCATTGTACTTGGTTGCATGCATTGCATTGTGTTTGGTTTGGGGTGTCAAACCAAACATGAGGAACGAGGAACGTTCGTACTTGAAGTGACAAAACGTGCCTCAAATCCTCGGTCGCCGACGCTCTTGATCAAGCATGATAGAGTTCTAGGCATTCATATGTTTTTGTTGCATTCATTCCACATTGATTTGCACACTTGGCTCCTTTGGCCATCATGCATTGAAATGCACGATTGATGGTCCGAGGGTCGAGCACTACACTCCCTTGAGTTCATGACATGATAGGGAGGGTGTTTGTGCGCACATTGCCTTGAAAATGCATTGCCATGCTCTGTTTGTCCTCTGCTGCAGCAAAACAGCATTCTGCATGAAGATATGGCCGGCCGGCCATCTTCAGTGCCGATCGACTAAACATTGTTGGCCGAGATCCTCACAAATGGCCGATGACCAATTCCACGTGGCTGATGTTCCTATATTTTGGCCGGTGACATTCCACAGTGCTCAAGGAGTGGTTCGGAAGCATCCTTGGGACTTTTGCAGTTTTTAGAGGTGTAAAACAGTGCAAACAGAGGCAACATGTGGCATGGCAACGGGTTTCCGAGCGAGGAGATCGAGCATGCATGCATCATTCAATCATTCTGAGGCGGAGCTGCGGCGGCGTCTTTAGTTTCATAGCTTAGTTAATTTGTTTAAATTAGTTAAGGGTTTTGTAATATTTAATTAGCTAGGGTAGTTGATTAATTATTCGGTCTGTATTATTTATTCAGACCCTCTGTCGAGAGGGCGAATTTTGTAATAAGTGTGCATAAGTGTGTGAATGTCTTCCAACCCCGTGTCTTTCACCTTTTTACTTAACCGCTTACGATGGTTAGTTTTAGGTCATGTTTCAATTAGCATCCTTATGCTCGCATGTTTGCATCATTCATCTATATTGCATGCACCGGGCTCGGCACTGTAGACACCCTATTTTTGACCGTCCTCAAGACTTGGACGTCATCGTCTGAACACCCGATGATCATCCATGTTCATGTTCGTTTTGAGTTCTTGGAGGTCTCGGCTACACGCCTTGCCTCAGGATCTCTCGACTTGACTATCTTGTGCTTGGTTGGACCAAACACTTGTTGGTTTTTGCTTCTGAGGGTAGAGAGTAGCTTGTTAGCTACCCTTGGAACCCACCAGCCTTGGCATGATGTCACCGGCCATGCTCTCTTGCCACCGGCCATTGGTGATGGCCGGTCGGCACCTTTAGTGGTCGGCCGGCCTTGATTTGGTCAATCGGCCATATTTTCTAGCCGAGGCTTCCTTTTTGCCTTTTTTAGGCATTGTGCATGCCAGCTGTGCCAGCTGGAGCACACAGATCTGTCCTCCACATGTATGGAGGACTTGCACCCTTTGCACCCTTTTTGTTCTAAGCTTCTTGGAGAAGCTTGCACCCTTTGCCTTAGCTTCTTGAGGAAGCTTGACCCTTTGTCTTAGCTTCCTCAAGAAGCTTGCACCCTTTGCCTTAGCTTTCTTGAGAAGCTTGACCCCCTTGACCCCTTTTGTTTAGCTTCTTTAAGAAGCTTAGGTCTTTATCTTGCTCTATATAAGAGAGCCTTCCCTCTCCTTTGAAGAGGTTCAGCAAAAACTAGAGATATATGATATATACAACTTTCTCTCTCTATATCTCCCTCTCTCTCTTCATTTGTGTGTGTTAGAGGGCCTAAAAGGGTGTTTTGTTCTTAGTTTTGCACTAAGGCACCTAGTATTACACCATACTTGGGTTATTGAGGTGTTGGGAGGTTGTTCTTAGAGCTTTTAAGCTGGTTTTGATCAGAGAAAGGGCCTGAGGTTGCTGTTCTTCAAGTGTTCTTCAAGGGTGATCATAATTACTTTATATTTCTCATTCTTGCAGTAGCTTTTAACCCACTTTGCATGCTGTTTTGAGCTTTGTGTATAACTGATAAAAGTTCTATTTTTTGATGTTTAAGATGTTTCATTAAGGTCATTTTGGTGTTGGGGGTCGACCTCCCCCTCTTAGGCCTTGTTTGGCCTCTTTTGTGCCTTCTTTGTTGAGCTTTGGAATCTTTTGTGTATTGGCCTTCTCACCACTGAAATCCAGTGAATTTTCAGTGGTGGTGAAAGGGGTCTTGAAGTCTTGTATAGGGGAGGGACACCCCTCTCCCTTTGTGTCTCATTTGTTCATATTTTTGGCTCATAAGGGTGGCATACATGCCTAGCTTTACTTAGCTCCATTTCAAAGGTTTTTGGGTGTTATTTGGTCATGTTATGCCTCTATTTGTGGTTGGATTGATGGTCCATTACATGCATCATGTACTTGCTTAGTAGTCTCCTTTATTGTCATAATACGTGCCATGTACTTAGGCCATCATGCTTGCATGTTCTAGCTTGACTTCATGAAGCTTTTGATCGTATTTTGCCATGCTTAAGGTCTGTTTGGTACTGATTTGGTCATATTTGCCATGTTTAGTATAGCCACCATGCATTTTGGCTTGTGAGCCTTGAGTGTGTGAGTCATTAACATGCCATAGTTGGGTTGTTTCAGTGATTTGGAATCATTTCCCATGCTATTTCAGTCCATGTTTTATGCTTATATGATTGCACTTGTTACCTTTTCAATGCCTTGAAGAGTTGTGGCCTTATGCTCCATGTTTGGGGCTTTGGTGTATGCTTCTTTGTTCAAATCATTTAGAGGCCATCTAAGTGGGTTTTAGGGGTTATTTTGGCATAGTATAACTCTATTTTTCATCACATAATCCATGCCATGTTTGGTTGTGATAGTTGTAGTGGAATGCTCTCTATGTGGCCTCAAATGTCCTTTGTTTCGTGCTCATTTTCTAGCATATTTTTGGCCCTATCCCATGCATGTCCCAGCCCTGTTTTGGCCTCCCCTAGGACTGTCCTAAGTCCTCTTGCCCCTTTGGGGTTCGTTTGATGTGGCTATGGTTTGAACCCTTTGGTTGGTCTCAAGCTTTGGGCCCTTTGCATGCTATGCTTCACTTGTGTGATTGGTTTGGCACTCATCTTAGCATGTTTTTCAAAGCTCAGCATGTTTATGAAATGCCCATGTTTGCCTCTTTTAAGTATGCTTAGAGTTGCCTCTTTTATGCCTTAAGTGATGGGCCTTGGTGCATGCATGCTTGCATATGTGATTTGTGCTCTTGTTACGTCACTTTGGCCACTGTTTTGGGACGGGCTGAGGTCTTCCAATTTCGGTTTAAGTCCATCTTCGTATACACTTGCATGTTTGACAAGTTGCATTTGTGTATTGTTGCATATTTGCATTACATCATGTTTGCATGCTTAGTATATTGCATGATATCTAACTAGTTGCATCACATAACCTCATCCTTGACATGTTCATATTGCATTAGCTTAACTTGCATGTTTAGGTAGCATTACAATGCATTGAGTTAGCACCCTCATATTGCACTAGTTGCACTAGTTGCATTACTTTGCATTGCATAGGGCATGCATGGATTGCATTTCGTTTGGTTTGGGGTGTCAAACCAAACTTGAGGAGTGAGGTGTGTTCGTACTCGGAGTGACGAAACACATCTCAACCCTCGGTCGCCGATGCCCTTGATCCCAAAATGATAAGGCGTGAAGCATTCATTTATTTCGTCGCATGCATTCACATTGATTTGCAAACTTGGTACCTTTGGCCATCATGTATTGGAATGCATGATTGGTGGCCCGAGTACTGAGGGTCACACTCCCTTGAGTCCATAGCATGATAGGGAGAGTGGCCATGCACACATTGCTTTGAAAATTCCATACCATGCACTGTCTGTCCACTGCTGCAGCAAAAACAGGATTCTGCAGGAATAAATGGCCGGCCGGCCACTTTTAGTGCCGACCGACCATCAAATTCTAGCCGGTGACCTAATTTATGGCCGATGGTCACATTTACATGGTCGGTGGTACTTTTCATTGGCCGGTGGCATTCCAAAATGATCAGGGAATGGTTCAGAGGTGCCTCAAGAATTTTCACATCCCTCAGAGGTGCAGAACAGTGCAAACAGAGGCAACAGTGGCATGGTAATGGGTTTCCGAGCAAGGCAAATCGAGCATGCATCATCCACACATTCCGAGGCAGGGCTGCGGCGGTCTCTTTAGTTTCATATTTAGGTTGTTTTTGTAATTAATTTGTTAGTTAATTAGAAGTTTTGTAATAATTAATTAGCTAGGATAGTTGACTCATTATCTGACCTGTATTATTCTTTCGGACCCTCCGAGCGAGGGCAATTGTGTAATAAGTGTGTGTGAGTGTGTGTATGTCTTCCAACCCCCACTTCTTTCTCCCTTTTATTTACCTGCTTTCAATGGCTAGTATTAGGGCATATTTAAATTAGCATACCTTATGCTATGCATGCGTGAATCCATTCACCTGTCTTGTATGCACCGGGCTCGACGCATCATACTAACTGCATTGTATTTCAATTATAAGTTGAATACGTGTTAGCTATAGCATCATCACATGCCATCCTTAGAATAGCCGAGCCTATCTTAGTTACATTTTGCATGTGTTGCATTAGCCATCTTAACATGAACTAGGATCATGCATTGATTACTAACTTGTTTTTTATTTTGGCTCGGAGTACTCGGTAAGTGTTTATGCTTTAGCATCCATGCATGTGTGTGAGTGACTGCCATGATAGCATGCTTACCATGAGGCTAAGTGCTTATGTGATATAACTGCCCGAATGCCTGTGGGTGGAGGTTGGATTATCTGAATTGGAACAATTCATTGACTGCAAGTTTTAAGCCCACTAGATAGTGGCAAATCACCATGTTTTCTAAGTCCACTTGAGGGTGGCAAAATCTGCATTTTAGCCTACTTGCGAGTAGCAAACTGCTTTAAAAAACAAACATGAAATGTTTTGTTCCAACTCAGGCGATTCAGTCTATACTTGTATGTTGCGCGCATCACATAGTAATTCTAGGCTAATAACCGGAATAAGAGCGCATAATGTTTTCAAAACTCGATATCATGGTTAGTAGAGGCTGATCTTTGATCTGGCGAGCGGGGGTGCTCACGAAGTGACCTTCCCCAATCGTACCCAAGTTCCCGAGCCGAGGCAACTTTGGTAATGACGGACACGTGGCCTTAGGCAATGAGTCAAGGTTTCCTAAATTTTTCAAAATAAAACATTTAGGTGGTGACTTTGTATCTGGCAAAGCAGTCCATGTTTGGCACTTCTTTCTAAAAATCTGTTTTCAAAACGACTTTGCCGGATTTGGACTCTTTGATGATTCATCGGTCTTGCATTGCATTCTGCGAGATTAGATACAGGACCGTGATATTGAGTCCTGAACTGTAGTGAGCCCAAATGAACAAAACGGGATTCCCTCCCGGGACGTTCGGGGACGTCTACAAGCGCATCATACTAACTGCAGAGTATTTCAATTCCAACTTGAATACGTGTATCGAGTTGTCGCATTCCACATGCCATTCTTAGATTGGCCGAGCCTATTCTAGTTGCATTTTTGCATGTGTTGCATTAGCCATCTTAACATAAACTAGGATCATGCATTTGATTACTAACTAGCTATTGTTTTGGCTCGGAGTACTAGGTAAGCGTTTACGCTTTAGCATACTGCATGTGTGTTAGTGTTGCCATGATAGCATGCTTGCCATGAGGCTACTTGCTTAAATGATATAACTGCCTGAATGCCTGTGGGTGAAGGTTGGATTACTCGATTGGAACAATTCATTGAAATGTGTGTTTCAAGCCCATTTTGCGGAGTGACAAAATCATGTTTTCTTAAGCCCACCTGAGGGTGGCAAATCCGTGTTTTAGCCTACTTGCGAGTAGCACCCCCAAACCATTTTCAAACAAACATGAGATGTTTTGTTCCAATTTAGGCCATCTAGTCTATATTTGTGTGTTGTGCGCATCACATAGTAAATTCTAGCTAATAACCGGAATAAGAATACATATATTTTCAAAAACAAGATATCATGTTTAGTAGTGGCCGATTTTTGATCGAGCGAGCGGGGGTGCTCATTGTATGACCTTCCCCAATCGTACCCAAGTTCCCGAGCCGAGGCAACTTTGGTAATGACGGATACGTGGCCTTAAGCACGAGTCAGGGTTTCCTAAATCCCCCCAAAATAAAATATTTAGGTGGCGACTCTGTATCTGGCAAAGCAGTCCATGTTTGGCACTTCTTTCTTAAAAATCAGTTTTCCAAAATGATTTGCCAAATTTGGACTCTTTGGTGATTTATCGGTCTCACATTGCACTTTGCGGGATTAGATTCAGAACCGTGACATTTGAGTCCGAACTGTAGTAGCATGAAGCCCGAGGGTGCATCTACACTAACCAGTTGCAGATCTGAATCCAGTATCCAGTCCCTGGCCATTTGCTCAATGGGGTATGGATCTTGTTGGGAAATTGCCTTAGGCAACTGGACAGAGGAAGTTCCTATTAGTAG
Organism: Camellia granthamiana; assembly: GCA_036172215.1. Classification (NCBI taxonomy): domain Eukaryota; kingdom Viridiplantae; phylum Streptophyta; class Magnoliopsida; order Ericales; family Theaceae; genus Camellia; species Camellia granthamiana. The sequence goes on from CM069909.1 coordinate 22,730,748, forward strand.
CAACTGACTACTTAATGAAGTGGGTAGAGGCTAAACCCTCAGCCAAAATCTAAGATGTGGATGTGAAGAATTTCATATGGAAAAACATAATCACCAGATTTGGGATCCCAAGAGCCATAGTAGCAGATAATGACACACAATTCGACAGCAAGTTGATCAAAAACTTCTGGGCGAAATACAAGATCAAGAATTATTATTCCACTCCTAGCTTCCCCCATAGCAATGGGCAAGTAGAAGCACAATGGGCAAGTAGAAGCATTCAACTAGACCATCTTGGATGGAATCAAGAAAAGGCTAGAAGCTGCCAAAAGGCAAGTGGGTGGAGGAATTGCCCAATATCTTATGGGCATATCAGACTACGCCAAGAAGTTCTACAGGGGAATCTCCTTTTGCCATGGCATATGGCACTGAAGCATTCATCCCACTAGAGATCGACATCCCTGGAATCAGAACCCATGGAGTGGAGAATGGACTAAACAAGGCATTCCTTGCCTGAGATCTTGATTTGATAGAAGAAAGAAGGGAGAGAGTAGCAATTCGGTTGGGGGCATACCATCAGCAGCTTGCTAGGGCATACAACAAAAAGGTCAATCCCAGAGAGTTTTAGATTGGGGACTCGTCCTTAGAATGGTTCTTGGCAATAAGAAGGATCCTAGGGAGGGCAAGCTTGGCCCAAACTGGGAAGGATCATATCGAATCATCTTGGTTGCCAGCAATGGCGCATACTAGCTGGACTAATGGTAAGGAGTTTCCAAGACCTTGGAACACAAGCAATTTGAAGTTTTTCTACCATTAATTTCTGTTTTTTGAGATATGTGTAAAGATTAGCCAAAGTATTAATAAAATGCTAGCTCGAATTTGTTTTTATAAATTATTGTTGAAACTTGTGCAATAGGACTGAACAGTCTTATGACGATGTTTCCATGGTGAACATAACGAATAACTTAGACTTGCCATGTGTAGACACCCCATTTTTGACCGTCCTCAAGACTTGGTTGTGCTTGCAGGTACATCCAGCAACAAGTTTGGTTGTTCGCCGAGCATTTGAACTTCACAGTGGGACGTCACAGGTTTGAGCTTTCCAAACCCTGTTTCATTTCTGCCCCATCTTTGGACCATGCTCTGGTCCCTCCCTTTTGCTTGTTTTAGTGTACTGCTAGCCATAGGTTAAGCCCTGCCGGCCATTGATGAGGCTTGACGGTCAATGGTGCACTGCCGGCCACCACTGATGGCCGGCTGGCCACCAATCTTTTCAACAGATATTTTCTTAGATATTTTGAGCCAGTTGTGGCTCACTGAGCCATCCTCCATACACGTGTATGGAGGGATGGAGGCAAGATTAAAGCTTCTCAGGAAAGCTTTGTATTGCATTGCTCTATATAAGGGGAGGCCCTTCTCCCTTTCCAGGGGTTCTGAGAATTTTAGAGACAAAATATCTCTCTCTCTGGAATTCTCACTCTCTCTCTATATTGTGCTCAATAGTGTCTCAAAGTGTGTTTTCTCTTTACTTTTGCACTACAACACCTAGTAAAGCACCATCACTTTGTTGCTGAGGTACTTGAGGGTCTTGTTTGGACTAAAAAGGCTGGTTTTGGCTCAGAGGAAGGCCTGCTTTGCTGCTGTCTTTCAAGGGTGAGTGTATTCTCCTTTTAAGCTTATTTTTGTATGCCATCTTAGCCACCTTTGTATGCTATTTTAGGCCTAGCTTTCAACTATAAAAATCTTTGTTTTTAAGTGTTTAAAATGGTTGTTTGAGGCCTTGTTTGAGTTAGGGGTGGTCTACCCCTTTGGTGGCTTGTTTTGCTTTGCTGTGTACCATCTCTTAAGGCCTTTGAGATCATCTTTGTTTGGCCTTTTAGCCACTGAAATCCAATGGATTTTCAGTGGTAGAAATGTGGTTTTGAGGTCCAAAATGAGAGGGGGTGGTCCCCTCTCCTCTTGTCGTGTTTGCTTGCCTTGTTGGCCTAATTATTAAGCATGTGTTTCTAGCATGTGTTGGCTTGTTCTCAGCCTATTTTTGGCCTTATTTCAGCATGGCATAACTCTATTTTGGCTTGGTTGAGCCACCTCATGCATGTTTTTTACACTTGTAGTGTAATCTTGCCATTTAGCCTTGTGTGCTCAATGCTTTGATCCATTATGCTAGCCTATTTTGGTTCTATCTCAGCATGTTTTTGGTGTTATTTTAGCATGCCTTAGCTCTGTTTTGGTTGGTCTTGGCCGTGTGAGGCTTGCCTTGTATGGTTGTAGTGTAAGTGGCTTTGACTATCTTTGAGTGTCAAGTCTCTAGCATGCATTACTTGAGTTGTTTGCATGCTTTGGCCTCATTTCTAACATGATTTCAGTGTATATGGTGTAGCCATACTCTTACATGTTTCACTCTTTCAATACTTTTGGAGAGTTGTGTCTTGTGCCTTAATCTTGGGCTAATATGTATGCATGCTTGTCTAAGCTTTTGGGCTACCATCTCAGCTGGTTTTGGGTCTTATTTTGCCATGTTACAACTTTGATTTCGGCTGGTGGAGTCACCTCTTGCTTGGTTTTGATACTTGTAGTGTAATCCCACTCATTGGCCTTGTATGCTTAGTGTTTTGGCTTACCATTCTAGCTTGTTTTGGCTACACTTCATCATGTTTCTAGCATTGTTTTGGCTTGCCTTAGGATTGTTTTGAGTGATCTTGGTCCCTTTGGGGCTTGCTTGATATGGCTATGGTGCAAGTGCCTTAGCTAGTCTTGAGTTTTGAGCCTTCTAGCATGCCTTATTTGTGGTGTTTATGTGATATGGCATCATTTGACATGTTATTTCAGAGCATATAGCCTTGTTGTACTCTCATGTTTATCACTCTTTAATTGTGTTTGAGAGTTAAGCATTGTGCCTTGTTTGTGGCCCAACATGTATGAATGTTTGTCTAGTCCTTCGAGCATCAATTCCAACATGTTTAGGCCTTTGTTTTGGCGTGCATGAGGTCTATTTGGGGCTGGTTTAGTCCATTGAGCATTGTATTGCATGCCTCCTGCCTATTGCACTTCACTAGTTTTGATGCCTTAGCCTTTAAACATGCCATGCATGCATTGCTTGCATGATAGAGTCTCATGCATGCCATTTTAACACGTCAAGATTAGCATGATTGTTTGCATAACATGTTGTTTGTGTGCATTGCATCGTGTTCAACCGGGTGTTACGTTGAGCACAAGGCGGATTAGTCCACTTCATACTCAAAGTGATGAAAGTGAGCCAATCCCCTTTGTCTCCATTGCCTTTGATCACTCATGATAAGGTCGTGGTCCTAGTGTCTTGTTCGTTGTGCATTCATTGAATTCGTACAAGTTAGATCCTTGGCCATCATGCATTGAGATGCTTGATTGATGGTCTTAGATCCAACGGTGCCTCTCCCTTGATGTTTTAAGGTGATATGAAGGGGTATGGTACACACATGTCCTTGGCAGACCCCCCATTTCCTCTCTTTTGAGCTCTGTTGCAGAATGGAGTTTTAGCATATTAGTGGCAGGCAGTGCCTTATTGATGGCCGGCACCTCTTCAACCATGGTCGGCACTGCACATCCTTGGCTGGCAAGGGGGTCGGCAGTCACCATTCATGGCCGGCAGGCCACTGGTGCATTCCCCAGCAATGATTTGGTAAGTTTCAGCAACAAGTTCTTGGAGAAACCCTGCAAACAGAGCCTCTAAAGAGCAAACCGGAGAGCTTTTCAGGGCAGAAACCGAGCACGCATCCTTCATTGTTCAAGGCAGGGCTGTGGCAGCCTAATTTAGATGTTTTTCATACTTGTTTGGTTTTTGTAACTTAATTAATTTGTTAATTAGTTAAAGTTTTGTAATTAGTTGGTTTGTAATAATTAGTTTAATTAGCGTAGTTAGTTAGCTAAATCCATTCGGACCCTCCTTCGAGAGGGCAAACTGTTGTAATAAGCGTGCGTGTGTGTGATGCATGTCTTCCAACCCCACTTCTTTCTCCCTTTTACTTATCAGCTTTCGATGGTTAGTTTAGGGCATATTTCAATTAGCATCCTTATACTTTGCATGTTTATATTCATTCATCTGTATTGCATGCACCGGGCTCGGCGTATCATTCAAACTGCATTGTATTTCAATAAACTTACTTGAATACGTGTTTCAAAGCATGTTATCAAGTGTTGCATCCATATGCCATCTTAGATAGCCGAGCCTATTTAGTTGCATTTTGCATGTTTTGCATTTGGCATTATAGCATAATTAGGATCATGCATTGATTTCTAACTAGCTTCTGTTTTGGCTCGGAGTACACTGTAAGTGTTTATGCTTTAGCATCCTTGCATGTGTGTAAGTGATTGCCATGATAGCATGCTTGCCATGAGGCTATTTGCTTAAGTGATTAATTGCATGAATGCCTATGGATGAAGGCTTCATTACTTGAATTGGGATAATTCATCAAATGCGAGTTTTAAGCCCACATGAGGGTGGCAAATCATCATGTCTTCTAAGCCCACTTGAGGGTGGCAAATCCGCGTTTTAACCTACTTGCGAGTAGCACTTTCAAATCATTTTCAAAAACAAACATGAGTTGTTTTGTTCCAATTCTCGTGATTGAGTCTATACTTGAATGCTGCGCGCATCACGTAGTAAATTAGCTTAATAACCGGAATCAGAAAACATATGTTTTCAAAACAACATATCATGATTAGTAGAGGCCGATCCTTTGATCGGGCGAGCGAGGGTGCTCATTTCATGACCTTCCCCCCCTCGTACCCAAGTTCCCGAGCCGAAGCAACTTTGGTGATGACGGACACGTGGCCTTAGGCACGAGTTAGGGTTTCCTAAATTTCTCAAAACAAAATATTTAGGTGGCGACTCTGAAATCTGGCAAAGCAGTCCATGTTTTGCGCTTTTTGATTAAAATCGATTTTCCAAAACGATTTGCCGGATTGGACTCTTTGGTGATTTATTAGTCTTACATTGCACTTTGTAAGATTAGATTCAAAATCGTGACAGGAGTCTGAACTGTAGTAGCTAAGAACCTAATTCGCGCCCTCTCCGAAAGGGGGGTGCGTGGAGTGAGTTCGGGCGGTCTACACCATGATGGTAGAGTTGAACTAAGTTTGCGATATTTCAGCATAAAACATGACGAATAACTTAGACTTGCCATGATGGTAGAGTTGAACTAAGTTTGCAATATCTTGGCATAAAACATGACGAATAACTTAGACTTGCTATGATGGTAGAGTTGACCTAAGTTTGCAATGTTTTAGTATGAAGCATGACGAATAATTTAGACTTGCCATGATGGTAGAGTTGAACTAAGTTTGCAATGTTTCAGCATGAAACATGAAGAAACTGGCCATAACTTGGTCAGTTTGGAAAGTCGAGGAGTATGGTATTCTCAGTGCACAAAGGTTAAGCCTTAGGTGCTTTGTTTGGGCAAGCCAAAGATGCTGACCTTGACCAAGAATCTCTAAGAGAGACTTAGGCGATAACCACGTTATGCGTCCTTAATGTGAACATAAGTGGTACTTAGGTTCACATTGGAGGGGGACAGGAAGTGGGAATGAGCATAACACGTGTAAAAATGTTGTTGAAAAAATTTTGCAAGTTGAAGTTATCTGAGATCATTGATAAGAAATACTATTCGAGATGAGTCAATCCGAGATGAGAGTACTGTACTATACCTAAAGTGTAATTATCTGAGATACCCAGTTTGGTTGTTATACTTGGAAGGGTGAAGTCTTGCCAAAAGACAACAAGTACAAGTGAAGAAACAACACTTGTAAAAATTTGATGAAACATTTTTAAGTGTTATTCAGCCTAGATAAATAACACAAGTTGTTAGCATACATGATTTGTATATTCAACTCCAGGTGTGAATGTATCCAAGATACTCATGTCCAAGGTGAGGAACCAGGTTGCCACACTTGGAAAGACAAGAAAATTCTAAGTATGGAAAAATACGCAAGGCATAAGAGAAAAAACAGTAAGCATACACTCAACACTTAGACAAAAAAAGAAGATTTGCATTCATAGAAGAAAATTGTTCAAGTTACAAAAAGATGGCACATCGGCCCGACAAAAGAGAAAATTGTTCACTAAAAGGATTCCAAAACAATAACAAAGTTACAAAAGTCCAAAGAAAAGAAAAATTCCTAAGTATTAGGATCTTGTGTAGACTAATCAACCTCGGTTGTATGCGCTGTTTCAGCCTTGGCAGAAAGAATGGCAGACTTCTCGGCCGCAACTTTGGCATTAATTTCTAGAAGGGTCTAGTCTAGGCTCTTCTCAGCGGCAAGGATTTCGGCTTTGAAAGTTTCTTTCTAGGGACAGCTGTCTTTGGAAGCCTCGTCTTCTTTCTCACCAGTCAAGTCAAGGACTTGATCATTTAGAGTAGGGGACTTGGCCCCAACAACAACTTCTGATTCTTGCTCTGTAGCCTCGGCTTTAGTCTCTTCATTGTCTTCGGTCTCCTCGTCGACGGCCTCTTCTGCTTCTTCGGCCTCCTCAGGTTGATTGGGAGAGAGAGGGAAAGGCATGTTGAGCTAGTTGTTGTCTCGGAGAGGCGAGTCATCGGGGACAGACAACTTGTTAAGGGCTACCTTCAGCCAAGGTAATATCCTCTATTGATGGCCAAGTTGACTTATGCTTTGCAGGTATCCCACACATTGGCTTGATCTTCAGCATAGGCCTTTTCATTTGCCGCCTTGATCTCGGCCTCTTTATTCTCGATAGCCTCCTTGAGCTATGCTTCGGCTTTGGCCGCCTTAGCCTCGGCTTCGTTGGTCTTGGCCTTGGCTACCTTGGCCATAGGTTCCGCAGCACCAGCCCAATCTTTGGCTCTATTTTGAGTGGCCTTGGCAGCACTGGCCTTATCCATCAAGTTCATAATCTTGTCCTCGGCCTTGTTGAGTGAAGATAGGTACTTCGCTGCTTTTTGAGTCTCTTTTACGAGATATTTCTTCACCAACTCAGCCTTGACAGTGTAGGAATGTGCATACTGAACGGCCTGCCAAGAGGAAAACAAGTTAGAAAGTTGTGCTAAGTGTAAACAACTGAAGTGAAAAGTGAAAGGGGGAGATACTAGCATTAGAGACTTATGAAGACAGAATGCTGCATAATTAAAGCAAAATTCTCGTACTGATTGAGCTCGTTTATACGGTTCATTTTGGTTGGCAAGAGCACGACCTTCAGAAGTTGGTCTCTGACCGAGAAGCTGCTCCCACCTTCTGGGCATTCTGACCTCAGCTTTTTGAGTGGAGGGGCGTCCGATGATGTGGCCTCGGCTAGCCTCTTCTCGGTGTCAACCAATTTGGATATTGGAAGGGAGTCCTCAAGGTCCTTCTCAGAGTCAGAAGGGATCTCAATAATAGTAAGTTTTGCCTTAGTCTTTTTTACCCTTTTCTATTTGGGCTTTTTCTGGGATTGAGATGGAGAGGACTAGAACGTCACAACTCTAGGAATGTCGGCAAGAAGGTCCTTGGCAACAGCGACTTTCTGACCCATTTCCTCAACTATCGCAGCGATGGTAACTCTGGTACCGAAATTGATTGAGGGCAGGGTGATTAGAGGATTGGCCGGATCATAAGTTGACGAGTCAAAACCTTAGCGTTTGCGACTTCGGGTCCGACCGGCAGGAGAGTTTGAAACACAACGTCGTTGTCGGTGTTGAGAGGATGGAATGAGTTAGGCAGTAGCAGAGGATGAAAGCTACTCAACAGGATCTGAACTAGACACCTAGTCTGGCCTCGGGAAAGAGGCAGCTGGTGGAGTTTAGGTGGATGGAGGAGTCTGGCTTCTTCTAGGAATGTAGGGGAGCGGGGACCAGTATGTCGGTACGCAATTCAACAAGATGGGGGCCTTGCATTTTTTGATTGGCAGACGTAGAAGCCGGATAAGATCTTAGCTTGGGATATACTCTTGGCAGAAGTTCTTTAATGGCTGGGGAAGAGCTGCGGAAATAGTTGGAAAACATTAGTATATTTAAGGGAAATAAATTACTAAGTGTAAATAGAAATGGAACTATGAGGTGACTAAATCCTTACCCTCATCTTCCCTAAAAACTCCTCGATACAATGGGGAAAGATGAAGGTCGTCATCTGACGTGAAGTCCCAGTTTCTTAAGACAATCTAATAATCATTTCCAGCACCTTTATTGCAGTCAGGAAAGTCAACTTTGAGCTTGTACCTGGTGGACCTGGCCTTCAGGTAGTAGATGTAGCCATTTTTTGATTTAAGACTACTCATGGTGTAGCAATACTGGAGGTCAGAGAGAGTTATCCTAGCCTTTTCTCGGTGTGCTAGCTCACCAACACTGTTGATGACTCTAAAGGTGTTGACCACTAGCTGCATGGGGTTGAGTTTATAGAAATGAAGGACTTCTCTAAAGAAGATGTCAAGGGGGAATCTGATTCCACCCTCGATAATGGAGACTACTGAAAAGGGGTAGAAGGCCTCTCCTGGCATCATGGAGTCCTCTTCACCAGTCAACTTGAGATGAACGTTGGCTAGAATAGAGAACTCCTCGCGAAAGTAATCAAGTTTGGTCGGAGAATCTACTCTCTACTTAAACATGCCCATGATCTCGGCTAGGGTGATTTGCGTATGATTTACTGTGGGAAAAGGGTTTAGTGTGGGTTCAGGGATCTCGGCAAGACCCTAATGAGCACTAGGGTAAGAAATCTGGGAATCTAACGGAAGTCTTGTTTCAAGTTTCCGAAGGATATGGTTTCTAGCAAATCCCAAGCCTAAATCTATGAAGATAAACGAGATGCAAAGGTAAGAATCTGGAAGATAAACAAAGAACAACAACAACAGAATAACATGCTCAGGCTTCAAGAGACTCACATATACAAAAACACTACATAGAGAAAGACAAAATCCGTGAACATTGAGTATGCGTGTGCAAGATAATATGCGAGAACCACAATCAGTACAAGTAGCAGATTCAAGAACAAGAATTGGTTCACAATGTCTAGATCATGAAAAATGGCAAGCAAATCAGGGAATGCGTGTGGAGTTTGATACAAGGAACAATGGGAGTGTGCAAACAGTTCACAACAATGACGTATTTAAAAATAGTATAAAACAAAAATAAAAAGGAGGAAATTGAAGACTTATAGTGTGAAACTGAGGAAACGAATGCTGGGATAAAGATCGCCGAAGTTAGACGACATAAATGTTCAGAATTAGATGATGAAATGTTTGCTGGCGGTGACAGATAGAACAGTTGCAGAGCTTGAAAGAGCTTGAAAAAGGTGGTTTGAGAGAGAAAGTTTAAAGAGAGAAAATTCAAGAAGAGAGAAATTAAATTTGCAGAAGTGAAGAGACAAAGAGAGAGAGAGAGAGAGAGAGAGAGAGAGAGAGAGAAGGAGTTTTGTTAAAAATACAAAAATGCGGCAAAACATAATGAGGTGCCTTGGATGACATGCTTGTCATGGGCAGAAACGATGTGATCTGATAGCGCGTGTCAGGTACAAGCCAGTAAGGATGGGACACGTGGAGGAAACGGTTGAAATGACTGTATGTGATGCACAGTTGAAACTCTTGAAATTCTTGAAGTAATGAGGCAATAACCTCGGCTAGAGGAGTGATCTCTGTTGAGATGCTTAAAGAGCCTGGTCCTTGGTTATTGATAAAGTGGGCAATTGAGTCCTGGTTACTTGAAGCCAACAAGTCATGATCTCGATTGGAGTGATGTCTGCGTTTTTTGTCGACATGATTGAGTGGACAAACGATGCAGGTTCTATCACCTCAGGTTGCCGAGGTAATAGAACCTAGGGCCAGTTGTGGGGAAGTATTTTTGCGGATGACACCACATGGCCGAGATAGCCCGAGATGTCGGCTAAAGGTGCCACGTGGATGAGTCATGCTACCGAGGTGATCACGGTGTTGCCGAGATATTCTGCGGTAATGCCAGAATCCTGGGGTATCCGGATAAGGGACAAAAGTCCTAGAATAGGGGAGGATCTCAGTTTGGATAAGGATGAGGCTCATGAAGAGCTTATCCCTATCTAGCCGAGAGTCCAGGATGAGCATTAAGCCTAAGTCCAATGAAGTGAGGCTTCTAGGTGATCAGGTCACTACTAGTTATAAAAGTAAGGCACGATAGTGGGTCTGAGGTAAGTTCTTTCTGGTGAGTTTAAGTACTATTTGCTATCTGTGAGAGATGATATTTTACTAACTTGATCGTCGGAGTGCCCCTAGGTGGACGAACCACTACAGAATTCTCATCTTCTTGTTGGCAGGTAGTTGGCTCATCTATTCTACCAGTGCTCTCCAGTTGAGTTCCTCTTTTGGTTGTGTGGTCAGAAATCAACACCCACACTATCTATACGTTGTTATTATTTAGGATCATGTTAGGATCCCTACTGGACTTTATGTTTATCCCACGTTGCTAATCTTTTTTTAGGTGAACATCGAGAAGTGTTTCAAGATCGAGGATCTTTATTACCTGTTGGCCACGAGGCGTTGTAATTGTTGGCCGAATGCCATTGTTGTAAAAAGGGTTGAACCCTTTCTCTTTCATGTATTGATGTAAGCCTATAGGCAATTTACTGTAATTATGTCTCTTGTTGCATTCATTATATATTCGAATGAGAGAACCTTTACTTAATTTTCTTTATTGATGTATTGAAGTTCGATATGTTATCTTTGAAATTGAATTATAATAAAAGATTTGGTAATGTTACTCGATTAATAAAAAAAAATAGGGCGTTACAAAAAGCGGATACGCAAGCAGTTAATGATTCCAGGCACTCTACAACAAAATGGTGTAGCAGAGAGGCAGAATCGTACTTTGCTTGAAATGGTTAGATCGATGGTGGTGCAAGCCAACCTCCTTATATCTTTTTGGAGGGATGCTATTTTGATTGTAGCCTACATTCTTAACCATGTACCTTCAAAGTCAGTTCCAACAACTTCATATGAATTATGGAAAGGTGTAAAACCAGATTTAGAGCATTTGCAACCTTGGGGTTGTGCGGGTTTTGTTCACATTACTTCTCATAAGTATGGGAAGTTAGGCCCTAGAACAAACAAACAAGTGTTTGTTAGGTACTCAGAATGCTCAAAGTGTTATGTAATGTATGGTGAATATCGTGATGGTGGAATGATTGAAAGTGAGTTGCGAGATGTCAATTTCATTAAGAGTTAATTTCCTAATATTGGCGAAGTAAAGAAAGATTTTGCACTATTTGAGATGCATGAGTCAGAGGAAATCACACCATCTTTTGGCAAGAGTGGAGAATTAGAGATTTATCTTGAAATCGCCAAAGATAGTGGGTGTGATTTACTTCTTAGTGGGAGTGTTCCACTAGAAAATGACTCACTAGAATTCCAATTATATAGAAGTGAATGTAGAATCATTCCCCGTCCACGTTATGAGATTGATGGAAAATCTTTCATGTATACTTCGTTAGATCTTGATGAGCTTACTTCTTATGAGGAAGCATTAGTTTCAACTAATGCTAATGAGTGGGTGACTGCTATGAAGGATGAAATGAGTTCTATGGCTCGGAATCAAGTTTAGGAGTTGGTTGACATTCTATCTGGGCACAAGACCATTGGTAACAAATGGGTCTTAAAAATTAAGCACATGGTTGATGGGTCAACCACATAAGTACAAAGCTTGTCTTGTGGCGAAGGCCTATACCCAAAGAAAGGTATAGATTATAATGAAACATTTTACCCCACGGTGAGATTTGCCTCTACTCGCGTAATTCTAGCTATTATTGCGCATTTGGATTTAAAACTTTTCCAAATGGATGTTAAGACTACATTTCTCAATGGAGAACTAGATATGGAGATCTATATAGATCAACTAGTAGGCTTTGAGGTTAATAGACAACAGCGCAAAGCGTGTCGCCTCAAACGTTGCATTGATGGCCTAAAGCAACCGTCTAGACAATGGTACTTTACATTCCATAAAGCCATCATTTCGACTAGGTTTGAAATGATAGAGAAAGACCATTGTCTGTATGTCAAATGATCAGGAAAGAGTTTCTTTATCCTATCGCTATATGTTAACGACATTTTGTTAGTTGGAAATGACATGGAGATAATTGTCGCCACTCAAGAGTGGCTATCCTCTACTTTTGAAATGAAGGACATGGGAGAGGCAAATCATGTGCTTGGAGTTAAGATCCTGAGATATTGCTTTAAGAGGATTTTTGTTTTGTCTGAAGAGACTTACATTAAGAGTATCCTAGAACGATTTCATATGCACTATTCCAAACCAATTGACACTCCAATTGAGAAGGGATGTACTCTGAGCATTGAATCTTGCCCTAAGACAGATAATGAAAATAAACAAAAGACAAAGGTTCTTTACGCGATTGTAATTGGTAGTCTGATGTATGCTATAATGTGTACTCGATTGGACATATGTTTTGCAGTAGGTGTGGTCAGTCATTACCAGAGTAACTCAAGACTTGTTCATTGGCAAGTAGTGAAGATGATTTTTCGCTATCTTCATGGGACAATGAATCGCATTCTTTGCTATTAGGATAGAGATTTGAGACTAAAGGAATACGGTGACATAGGCTGAGACGATGATAAAAATGCGCACAAGTCTACCACTAGTTATTCATTTCTACTTAGTTGAGTGACTATTTCTTGGTGTAGTAAGAAGCAATCATGCATTACTTTGTCCATGATGGAGTCAAAGTATGTTGATTATTTAGAAGCAGTACGAAAGGTTGTTTGGTTGATGCGTACCCTACAACGCCTTGGAATCAGGACTTTTGCAGATGAAACTGTTATGATCTATGTTGATATTATGGAAACTTTGACATATTCTAGGGATCCCAAGTATCATGGTAGAACCAAACACGTCGACATTCGATTTCACTTTATTTGAGATGTGGTTACACAAGGAAAGGTAGTCCTACAACATCTACTAGCAGGATGGTGGCTAATCCACTTACTAAAGCCACAACTAGAGATGTTTTCCAAACTCATGTTAGGAGTTTAGGACTTCGTAGGATTTGATATATTTTTGGATGCCTCATTGACTTTGTTGGATATTTTGTTTTTATGAGTATCTTATGCATAGTTATTTATTCATGTGGTTTTATTACGTAATTGATATGATTAGCACACATTATATTTGATGTCATCGGGCTTAGATCGGCTTTCTTACCCTAGCACTTGTAGAGCGAGCGGGATGAGATATTAATTATCTTGGCGCTTAAAGAGAGCGAGGAAAATGTTTTTTGTAACTTAAGAAGTGAAAAAAATTGATTTATTATTAGATGTCACCTTAGCATTGGCTAAGATGAGACTTTAAAAGAGCGAACATGAAGTTATCCACAGCTTCATGAAGCCTGAATATAGCTGAATGTTAGGCACTTGCATCGCAACTAGACTAAGATTCGTATAGCGTTAGAGAGTGATATACCCTATTTAATAAGAGCTATGCTGGAGCATACATGCCATATTGTACGTGTTAACCACACAAGGAAGTGGCTAGATGGATCTATACTCTAGCACTATGTAAGCCTTGTTAGACCAATAATAGGCCTACTCTATGTCCTTGAACCTGGAACTATGTCATAAAGTGATGACTTGATGTCTCTACTATAACATGTCATCCAAGGGTCATGATAAATACGACCTAGAGGACCATGTCTAGGAAATCGATCAAGTTTGAGTAAATTGATATAAGTGACTAGGGAAGATTGTTGAAAATCATACCATTGTAATGTAGCTCAATGCCTTGGCAGTTGTGCCAGATTCGCGATTACGATATAATCATGAGTATAAATACAGTGTTAACATGTTTATGAGCTATGGCTCGTGAGGGGTTTTAAAATGTTCAATTTGGTGTGATCTAATGAATCTGGGATGTAAACAAGATATTTTGAATGATGGGCTATGTTAGTTTATGGTAACCTAATATAGAACTCTTACCTTATACCTTATCGTCAGGTCGCACACTTCATTTTTCCATATGAGGAGTTGATTGAATGAGAGATTGAGAAATCGCGATTGTGAATATAGCCAATGATGTGAACGAGTGGGAGACGTTGGAAATTGGGTTAGATTTGACCCGACCTATTATCCATGGAGCGTCCATATGGGATGTTGATAATTCTCTTATTTGATAATATAAGATAATTAAGGAAATTATCTAGTGAAGTTTTTGAATTGTTGTGGGAATTTACAACTCCACTTCTATCTGTATAGATATACTCTATATAATATACCTGATATAGAACAACAAGATGCTATTTTGAGTGTGGGAGTTTTACCCAAAAAATCTCTGCAACATTTTGTTATCTTTTTTTTCTTCCCTACTAGGTCACTATTGTTGAACCTAGGGAGTTAGAATGTGAATACAATATTGAGAAACCCTAATAACTTCTTAATTGACAACGGATTTTCCTGACTCGACTTGTAATTCAGGTCATCCGATCCAAAATTGTTTCCACTTGAGGTAATAAGATTACCTATATCTTTTCCTTTAATAAGATTTTTTTACAGTTGAGAATTTAAACGTACAATTTTAAAATTGAAAAGTTAAGGTAATATTTAACAATAGTAAAGGGAAATAAACCCTTTAATGTACGCCAAGAACAAATTAACTATAGTAATATATAAATCAACTTTTTTGGTTTTTAAACTCAAAACTAATTTTGAGTATTTTTATTATCCACATATATATATATATATTTGTAAAACAATCTGAAAAATGTTTATTATAAACCAAAAAAAATTCATTTCTATATTTTTCTGGAATTTTTTTTTTTCCATAAGAATTTTGAATTCTGTGCTTAATAGAAAGAGTTGACTTATTATTTTTAGTTAGATTTTATTATTTTGACATTTCTATTAAATAAATTAGTATATAATCTGTGCTATGCATGGGTATAAATAAAATATAAAAAATTAGTTTTTAAATTAAAATAATAATATAAAATTTATTTAAAATATTTAATAGAAATGATTTATAATTAATTAACTTTTATTCATTTTATTAGAGTTATACATAAGACAAGATTTTTATTCTGATGTCATTAATTGTGTGTTATAAATTGTTAATAACAAACTGCATGTCATAATTTAATTGGCCAGAATTAAAGAATACATTACAAAAATTGTATTTACGATAAAATATAAATACATTTCGTTTTATAAGTTTTCTAATTTTAATTTACCATATGATAGCAGAAAATTAAATTTGTTAATATACTAATTGTTTTTATTTATTTTGTAAAGCTTAAAAATTTGTCTACTCAAATTTTTAAATTGTTGTATGTCATAACTCTCACGTGAAAATTGATTAAGATTGACTTGTGATATTGGACTAGACATTAGAAGTGACTAGAAACTACTCGACTCAATATTTATGCTAATATAACCTTCACCTAATCATTAAAAATTATTTTTATTGGTTTGTGACCGGTATGAGTTATGTTGGGGATTCCAATATTAGATTAAATATTAAAAATTAGCCTAGAAAATCTAGTTTGAGTCGATTTTTTTTTTTTTCCCAACAATTTTTGGTTTAATCTTATAATACATCATATTTAATAACTCAATGTCAGGGAAAAAAAAAATGATAATAATCTTAATGTTTACAGTGTTTTTTATCAATCAATAAATTTTTCTTATAAATATTAAGAGAATTACATTTGAATAAATTCTAACATAATTTTTTACTTTAAAACTTTAAAGCCTACACATTTTCTTTGACTCTATAACTAATTTTTGAGATAGCAATTAAAATAAATTTTAATCATTATTATATGAAGAGACATGCGTGATAAGAGTTTGTAGTACACAATTTTATAAAATAATATTAATTCAAAATTTTTTGTATAGAAATTATGTACCCAACTTTATGTAGTATTTCAATCATGGTTATGGATAGGAATTTTCGAATGAGAAAGAAAAAAGATAAGTGAACTATAAATAAAATATAATTACATTTTATCTAATTTCACACCTTTGTATTTTCTTTTTCAAAATTTCTACCCAAAACCATAAATCAAACACATCATCAATGTTTGAAAGGAGTTTGAATCCTTTATTGTATTGATATATACTATCTAAAAAGATCCTATATAATTTTGGTAGGAGAAGCATGTTCTTAAAATGGATCATCAATCACATAATAAGGGAATAAAAGCTAGCTAATAAAAGACTTTTTTAATTATTTAAAAAATTAAACATCAAGAGAAATAATCTATGGAAGATGTGAATTGATTCTTATATATGAGTGGTACAAATAATCTAAATTTTAAAATTGATCCTTTTCAAATTCTAAATTTAAAATTTTAAATGGATTAATTAACTTTTTTTTTTAAATGTGTAAATCAACACGGAATAAGTTTTTTTTTTTTTAAATGATTCAATAAAAGTTAGAAAACTTTTTTTTTTTTTAAATTTAAAACTAATTAGTTAACTTTCCTTTTCAAATTTCTAAATTTAAATTTACAAATGGATTAATTAACTTTCCTTTTGAAATATGTAAATTAAGGTATAGTAAAATTTATTTTTAATTCTTCAATGAGAAATTACTGGTAAATTCCAAATTAGGAAATGATGATCCATTTAGTCCAGTGCTTTTTTTTCTTATGAACCATTTGGTCCTATTTTATTGGTAAGGAATATTTTCCTTTGATTTGGCATGGGCGGAGTTTACACATTTACCCTTGTTATGATTTTGGTCGATTCTTTTTGGGGGTTTTATTGATAAATCCTATTTAGGAGTGTTCTAACTCAAGAAGTCCATGAAAGAAATTTATAACCTATTTAGTCCCACGTATTTATACCTTTATTTCATAAGGTCATTTTTCTTGATTTACACTATTTTCTTAGATTCTTATACCCTTATATTTAATGTTGATATGCATTAACTATACGCCACTATTTAATGTTGATATACATTACACACAAAAAATTAAAATTGGTTCTTTATTGATTGTCATTAGTCATTATGTTTTGGTAGTTCACATGCATCTAAATGTTGATTGCACGTGATGACGTGAATGTCCACATCAGATGACGTGAATGTCAATGTTCATATCAGATGACGTGAATGCTCACACTAAAACATATAAATGTGAATACAAATGTTAATATTCATAATGTTAATACCTGATGACGTGAATGTTCACATTAAAACATATGAATGTGAATACAAATGTTAATGTTCATAATGTTAATAACTATATTCCAGAATTCATGTGAACATTCACATTCATATGTTTAATGTGAACATTCATGTCATATTTATATTCAAATGAAAGTTGAGGCTTATTGTTGTGTAATTTAATGCAATGCTGATGTGAACCTTAACATCACTTTTATCACAACGTCATTTGATGTGAACATTCACGTCATCTGATGTGAACATTCACATTCTCATCATCTAATGTGAACATTCACGTGATCACGTACAATCACCATTTAGATGCATGTGAATTACCAAAACATAATGACAATCAATAAAGAACCATGTTTAATTTTTTGTGTGTAATAAATATTAATATCAAATAGTGGTGTGTAGTTAATGCATTTTTTTGGAGTAAAGATATGGGGAATATGAATGGTTTTGTTTTTAGAATAGAGGGAGGGTACTTTGGTCTTACTATATTGAATAGGACCTAATGAGATAATAAAAAATGATTTGGGTTTTATGGTATAAAAGTGTTAAAAATGGGATTTATGAAAAAAGTTCCCATTCTTTTTTTCTCATTTGTGTATAATGATTGAGAGGGTAACATTTTACATTTCCATTTTTGTGTGTTTGATTTTTGTATAGTGATATACGGTGGGTGTGTTTCAATTGATGATGCTGTTTTATTGTAACGTAAGAATCAATTTTGCTTTTTTTGGGAAACATCACGATGTACCACATCACACACTAAGCATATTGCTACGTGTCTAACATAAATCACACACATTATTACGAAATGGAATACCATATTGCAAGATACACACTTATAGTACACAACATATTTTCCACATTGAACATATTGGTACGTGTCACGCCCTAAACCTGCCCCTAAAAGTTTGGGCATGACCTATTTAGAAACGGACAATTAACCTGGTATATATAACATACGGGGCCTTATCGGAAGCACTAATTATAAAAACAACAATGAGACAAACAACTCCATTGAGCTACTAATACCATGCCAGGATCACATACATACAAATAAGCAGATAAAGTCCAAAAACAATATCTCTAAGCTAATTATACACATACACATATACAGTCCCAGCCCTAAAATCGGGCGTATACAAAACCATTGAAGTTATATACATTCAATCTTAGATGGACAACCAAAAAGTAGGCCAATCATCTTAACAAACTTCCCAAAATAAGTAGCCTCGTAAAGTGCCTGGACACACGAAGGTTGACAAAAGAAAACGGGTGTCAGGGTTAGGACTGACCACCTGGTTGGGTACCTACAGAAACAGACATAACACGGAGTAAGCCAGGCTCAGTGAATAGTAATACTTAACTAAAACAATGCTTAACTTGAAACATAATATATATCAATGCGTATGAAAGCTTAACTTGAAACATAATATATATCAATGCGTATGAAAGTGCACACTTAGTCTGATTCTGTACTAATTTCATATCGGCCTTAGGCCCAGTCTTGAAACATAATATCTTAAAACATAATGGCTGTAAGCCCTTGAATGGAGTGGCATAAAGCCCTTGAACATTGTGGCGCGAAGCCCTTAAACATAGTGGCACAAAGCCCTTAAACATAGCGGCACGAAGCCCTTGAGTAGATCGGCATTACGCCCTTGGACACACTCGTATGAACTCAAAAGGTGCCTCACACGGATTCTAGAGGTGACTCACTTCGTAGCACTTAGTTCCGTGTAGCACTTTGTTTCATATCATAACAACTTATACGGAATGGCCGTAGGCCCCGAGTCTTAGTCTTACAAACACTTAGAATCATGTGAAAGCATTCCATTCTTTCCTTTATTTCTTTTCATGTTTGGCTTTATTCACATAATTACATACATAATAGTCATGCGTTAATAGAATGCTAATGACAATCATTAGCTATGTATGAAGCGTATTACTACTCACAGTGTTGTAGTGACGTACTAGTTCCTCCCGGGGTGCGTCCTGCACACATTCATCACTTATCAATTAGTTTATTTTCTTTGAATCATTTCCGGAGTCATTACACTTCAATTGGATTTAACATACATTTATAGGCATAAAATAAAGATTCTAAAAATATCCGAGGGTCCAGCATGCAAAACGGAGCAGACAGTATTTCTCAGCATGAGCTGCACGTGCGGCTGTGAGCCCCGCACGTGCGGTAGTTGGCCCTGCACGTGCGGCCTTGAGGTCCCGCACGTGCCTTTTAGGCAGAACCAAAACCCAAAAATTCAACATTTGCCGCACGTGCGGCAGTGACTCCCGCACGTGCGGCGATTCCCCTGTTTTTGGTCCGAAATTTGCAACAAAAACACATCTTTTGGTACATCTACACAAGGCTCAATTTAGCATGTTCAGTTGGTAGTCCATAACTTAAAACCCATGTGAATAAAAGCCTCAAATACATACATTAATCTAGTTAGAACTAGCTCTTAAATTCTTACCCACAATCTAGTTTCTTTTTTTGTGTCCAACATCATATAACATCATAGCTATATATATATATGCTCTTCATAGCTTTCATGAGAAAATAACACATAAAAGCTAGTCTCTCCACATACATGCATAAGCAATTTACTTCAACATCACATATTGAGAAAACATATTTTCTTTTCTTTAAATCCCCACACACTCTAACTTACATAATCCTCCCAAAAAGTTATTCAAAATAGAACTTAACAAAAGAGCATAATTCAAGCAACACACATACCTTGAATCTTGAATTCTACAGCCTTTTCACTTCCCCCAATTCTCCCTTGAGGTACTCTTCCTCCTCTCTAACTTCCTTCTCTCACAAGACCAAATTTTTGAGTTCTAAGTCATTGACTTAAAGAACTCATACATATATATAGGAAATGAATAGGAAAAAAATCAATCGTTTAAACATCCAAAATTGAAATTTTCTAAAAATGCTTAATATTACCTAAAAATTATGCTGATCACATATATAAAATCAATTTCAGCTAATTAAGCTCCTAAAGCTTCCAATTTATGATTCAAACATTCTAATGTAATAGATGCTTTTCTTGTTCAACAGATAGACATCCTTAAACATGGGTTCACTTACTTAACCTTAATTGCTCATAGTATTTCACAATAAGCATTCAAAATCACGAAATAGGGTCCGAAAATATATCAGAAAACATGTACGAGGGTCGGGTTGTTACAGTACGACACACGGGAAACATAACCATATACCCGCTGATCTTACTCTAAAACCAACACGCACAACCAATGTCGAGATTGTAGCGATCCCGATTTTGACCCGGTCAACTTACGGGGGTCGAGCTGCCCAGTCAAGTCGCCGAAAGCAAAAATGCAAAATGCATTCGAAATTGCTTACGGGAAAGTGTATTTCGCGCTCGAGTGGACCATGTTATATCAGTCCGTAAGGGGAGATTTCAGATCACTTTTTCAGTTCTCTCTCTCTCTAAAACTCTCCAAAATTTCCAGATCTAGAGTTTCTTTCTGTAGAAGTCATCTTCTCTTTTTGATTCCTCCAAATCCGTTGGGAGTTAGACCAGAGTTCTTCATCAAAGTTGTGTAACTTCTCGAGGGCTTCATTGTGTGCGGTGGAGATCGAGTTTCGACACCGTAAGTTTTGGGGTTTCATCTCATTTCTTCTTCAAAACTTGAGGTAGGGATTTTCTTAGAGTTATGTATATATATTTTTGCAAGATCTATATGATTTTCGAAATCATCTTTCGAAAGCTTTGAAAATTGATTGTTGATTTAAGAAGTTGAGCGATTTTGAAAGTGGGTTTGTCTCTTGTTCTTTTAAAATGACCTTATGGGTTTTGATCTTCGTTGATTGAAGAAAAGATGATTTTGGAAAGTTTTCTTTCAAAAGATTTGAGTTGCATAGTTTTGGTGAGAAAACCTAGAATTTGCAGATTTTTTAAAGGAGACTGAAAATCCATGAACGATATTGTTATATTTATTTTGTGTGTCAAAATAAATTGATGTTTGGAAAATTTCTTATTTATATTTATATAAATAATGAATTTCAGGGAATATGAGAATTGTTGTTCATTTTGAAAATTATTGTTCAAAACGTTGAAATAGTCTTGAAATAACTAATTGTTGAGGATACTTGAGAAGAGGGAATTGTGTTATTCTTTAGATGATGATTTGGAATAAAAGTATTTATATTCATCTTGTGAAATTGGCATATCAATTCATTTAATTACATTAAATTTTGAAAGTTGATTTGAAAACTTGCATTGAGAAAAGAATGTTGAGAAACAAATCTTCATGGAATGGTTTTGGGGTAAATACGTTGGTAAGTCTTAATAAGTGGTGTAGATGATACTGAATAAGTTGGCCTGAGAGTTCGAGGTGAAAGACAGAAAACCCGCGCGGATAGGTGTCGAACCTTCCGGTTAATACTGGTAAAAATGACAAATTGGTAGTACTTGTATAGTCTACTTGCAGACACCGACCTAGGGATTACCAGAGTCGTATTTACCGCTCTTGAAATGAATTGTTAAGTTTTGAAGAATTGAAATTGCATGACATCATTAAGCATGATGGTTTTAAAAGATGAAGATGTGATTTTCTTTTAAAAGGACATAGCATGGCATGCACATTTCATTTCTTGAGACTTGTATAAAATGTATATACTTTGTTAAGGATTTCCTATTAGGCTTTATGCTCACCCTATGCGATTTTTGTGCAGGAAAAGATGTGGTGATGCCGCCTAACTAAATGCGAGGAAATGTGTGTTGAGAGTACGAGACTCTCATTTTGCTGTGACTCTGTGTGTAACCCAAGGGCTGTATGTGTGTAGGTTTGAATAACCGTTTAGTGTAACTAGGTTCAAGCCTTTGAAACTTGTAAACCCTTGGGGGTATTTATTTATTTATTTACTTGTTGTTAGATTAATGTATTGTTGCATGAAGAACTATTGTATCATGTAATGTAAGTTTCGAGATTTATATTTGGTTTTCCTTGAAAGAGTCATGATTGTTGTATTATCATTTGGGTTAGAAATTTGGGGCGTTACAGAGATGCAAAACCCCGTTGCCTGCATTGGATGGATAATGTTAACAACACCCACAAGTATAAATTACCTCAACAACATAATGCATATTCTACGTCCAAACAAGGCATTATTCCGACTATAAATACACACAACAATATCAACATACCTCTTTCACCATAAACTAATAAATAAATCCGACTATTAACATTCGATACACAACACCATAGCATTAAAACCATACGAATATCACCTCTAATCATACACATTCGATGTGCGTAAATTGTCATATATCAAAATCACAATATTAAATTTACCCTAAATCTCGCATTGCACATTACATCAACCTATTAAGGCATGCAATGACGACTCAAATCGCAAAAGCAAAATCGAATACAAATAAAGGGTAACAAATTGCAGCACACATCAACAATTAAAGTGTCAAACATTACACACCTTCGCCTTTCATTGTCGACGTTTGAAATTACGACAATGGCTTAATCAGCGTGTACGACGACGTACACTGTCCACTATGTTTGTATGTATCTCTCCGAAGACGACGACGTCAAACCCTCACTGGCGGAGATTGATCAACTATTGTTGAAGGTGGTCTCGGCGAAAACGTTCCTCCAATTAAGGTTTAAGTCGAAAACACAAATGTGGAATTTGTGGGAACAACTCTTCGGAAAACCCTCAATCCAAAGTGTTTGAATCCCCTAACATGGAAATGTTTTAATGTGAGAATGTTTCTTGACAATGTTTCTATATGCAGATCAAACATTTAATCAAAAGGAGGAAAACCAAAAAATGCCTATAGTGCGCTTTATGTCTACAAATGTAATTTCACCCACAACAAAATTACACTTTTGCCCTCATTAAACACATAAAAAAGCACATGGAAGAGGACATATGTGTCAATTTGATTGTTTTAGGACCTTTTGGTTTAACAAAAAAAAAAAAAGGGCAAGGCTAACTAGTGTACAAGTTCACAAACTGAGATTTATTAGTACTTCACCTTAATAGTTAGTCAATAAATAATTTTTTAATTATTTAAAAAATAAAAATTCTAACAAAATAGTATGAGAATTTTAAGGTTCACAGGACTTTTCTTATTAGAAACTCTCATTTAGATAGGAAAGTGTAAAAAGGGAGTAGTAGGAGAAAGTATCTTAGGCCGAGTAAGGCAAAAGAAGGCTAACATTAGTGTCAAAGTCACTGGTGGGTAAGGTTTGAACTTGTGCGTAGGGTCGGCTCTGGTCATAGACCCATTAGGTCATGGCCTAGGGTCCTTTAAAATAGACTAAAAAATAGGCTCCATCCTATTATAATTTAGTATAATATATTAGGTATGTTTTAAGTTCAAAAAAATTGAAGAAGTGCCAAACTAACTTAAAATAAATTGACCCATTCAAAAATTGAAAGGCTCATTCAAAAAAATTAACATTGTTATCCATTGACAATAGACTCAAAAAAAGCCCTCCTCCTATTATAGTTTAGTGTAATATATTATATATGTTTTAAGTTTAAAAAAAAAAAAATTAAGAAAGGCCCAAACTAATTTAAAATAAATTGACTCATTAAAAAAATTGAAAGGCTCATTTAAAATAATTAGCATTGTTATCCATTGAAAATGATTTTGCAAAAAAATAGATTATGCAAGTATGATTAATTTATTTGCTTCTAAAAATATAAGAAAAGCGAGAATCAAGCGATACTTATTACTTGTTGTAATATAATGCTAAGAATTTTTTTTTTTTTTTTTTTTTGACACAAATATTTTATTCTTTACCTTCAAATTTTTTTTTCATTCAATGAAAAAAAAAAATTTGAAGGGCCCCAAAAATTTATTAGTTGATTATCGATTTTGAACCCCGAAAATCTCAAGACCGGGCTTACTTGGGAGCTTGAGAGGAAAATAAAATTGCTGAAGTCTTTGTATTTAAGTCTTGATCTAGTGAGTTTTGATCAATAATAATAGTATAAACTCAAAAATTTTATCTAGAAATTATTAAGAAATATCAATGTATGAACAAAAATTTTATGTAGAAATTATTAAGAAATATCAATGTATGATTTATATTTATTCTATATTTGGACTTCACAACACACGCTTTTAATTTTCATCACACATTCTCATTCTTGACGCCAATCTGAACACTTATGTCTGAAACCGTAAACTTATCATGATTTGATCAATATGACTCCTGTGATTATCTTGATTTATTTAATTCAATATTGTTTGAATAACTTAGACATACACACACATATATATATACATAATTGATATATCTTGGTATTAAAAAGTTAAATTGAACAATTTAATTGGTAAATTTTGAATATTTAACCCATCTAGACACAAACATGTCCTCCTTTTCCAAGATTTCACTAAAAATAACCAGCCTAAAATTTGGACCATATTATCACTCACTGGAGATCTAAAAATCAAACATGCTATACTAGTGATTCTCAAAAGAAAATTGCTGATACATTTTCGCGAGACCCAATCGACAAGAATATGCAAAGATAAATTTTCAAATGACCCAAACAAGTCTTATAGGCAAAAAATTATTAGGTGATCCAGGTACCGCCTAGCAATACACCTCACCAATCACCAAATATTATACCTTAGTGTTTTCTAATGATCTAATATAAAATCGTAAACTTTACTCTCTCAATGAGTCACAACTGTTGGAAAAAATGGTTTTATATATAGGCATATTTTTTAGCCCATTTTGGGTGGACCCCAAACGTATTTTGGGGTGGGTCCGAAGAGGTGAAGTGTTCCTTGCCGCATGGCAAGTCACACGGTGAAGACGGAACGTCAAAACCATTTATGAGTGAATGGGAAGATGACGTCGTTTCCAGGTCTAACATTAATTTTTTAGATAAAATTCTTTTGAATTTTTTCAATAAAAATTAGTGTGAGAATTTAATTTAATTCTAAAATTCAAATTTTGGATTTCTGAGTGGTTTCTTAAAGTTTGTAATTTTAGAATTTAATTTAATTCTAAATTTAAATTTTAGATTCCTTAAATGTTTCCTAAAATTTGTACTTCTTCATTTATTTATTTATTTAACTATTTCAATAATTTAATATATATATTTAATTAGTTTAATATATATATATTTGAAATAGTTTAATTTATAAATTACCTCTAAACGGACTACTTTTTCAAATGATTGAAATTTGTGTGCTCCCGGTCAAACAGTCAACTTTATTTTGAATTGAAAATGTGCACCTTTTCATTTCTATAAATTGATAACTGTTCGGGAATGTTTGCTGCCTATAAATACCATGGATTCTAGCAGTTTTCGCGAAGTTTTTTCAATCCGAAAAATTCAGTCGAAACTTTGTCATTTTGCTGTCCATTTTCTTTTTTTGTGTATTATTCTTCATTTCAGTTTAGAATAAATATTCAGAGAGTTAGAACACAGGTTTGGTTCGCCGAACAAATTGTTTGGAGTACTACTACAATTTGTGAAGATCATTGTATCCTGGGAGATAGACGCCACTCAACCGTAAGTACCGTTGCGGGGCGAATCTGTCTTAAGGACAGAGTGTCACACACTCGACTTGGTCTTGAATTTTTATTTCGGTTCGATAAATAAATCCGGTATGTTATTTATTTATTTTGTTTGAATTTATTTCAAGTTATTTAATTTACACAGAAGATTGTTCCAACAATCTTAAGACAGATACGAATTATTCTGTTTACAGAATTTTTCGTTTGTTTCCCTTTTTCATTCTTTGTAAATAATTTCAAAAGAAAATTATTTTCTGTGGATTTACAAAATAATATTCTGGTTGGAAAAACAAATAGTGATTATATGCTATTTGACAGATAGTAGTAATATACTGTCTCTTTTCTTTGACAACAACTAGTAGTACGATACTGGTGTCATTAACAATTCAGAATATATTTTTGTGGAATTTTTTTCAGAAATTAATTTTGGGTTTTAGAAATTATTTTCTGAGTTTTCATTAATTAAAATTCTGTTTCAGTATTTTAATTATTGGAGTGTAACAAGAGATTTTAATTTCTTGTGTGGAATTAATTTGGTTAAATAAAATTTTATTTTATTTCCAAGTTAATTGAAAAATAAAAGTTATAGCTTTTATTTCTTTTATTTTCTGTGTGCAATTAATTTGGTTGAATAAAATTTTATTTTATTTCCAAATTAATTGGAAAATAAAAGTTACATTCTTGTTTCTTTTATTTTTACAGAATTTAATTCTGTGAATTTGGATTAGTTTTCTGTGTGGAATTAATTTGGTTAAATAAAATTTTATTTTATTTTATTTCCAAATTAATTGAAAATAAAAGTTACATTTTGTTTTGTTTCTTTTATTTTAACAGATTTTATATCTGTAGTTTTGGTTTAATTTGTTTAAATAAAATTTTATTTTATTTTCAAAATAATTGGAAATAAAAGTTACAATTGTTGTTTCTTTTATTATTTACAGAATTTAAAATTCTGTGTTATTTGGTTTTAATTTTCTGTGTAGTATTAAATTCTAATTATAATTGTGGTTTATAATTTAGAATTTATGGCTACTGGAACTGATCTTTGCAAAGGTAAAGGAAGATCAAGTAAGAAGGTTGCTAAAGCCAAAATGACCGAAATGGATAAAATTTCCAATGGTGTAGATGTCATAAATCTTTCTGCAGTTGTTTCCGAAGCAAATCTTGTCGGAAATCCTAAAGAATGGTGGGTGGACACTGGTGCTACTCGCCATATTTGTGCCGACAAAAAGATGTTCACATCTTACTCTACAGTGGACAATGGTGAACAACTTTTTATGGGCAACTCCTCAACTTCCAAAGTTGAAGGACAAGGAAAGATTGTACTCAAGATGACATCTGGAAGGGAACTCACTCTCAACAATGTGCTGCATGTACCGGACATTCGCAAGAATTTAGTTTCCGGATCTTTGTTGAGTAAGAATGGGTTTAAGCTAGTTTTTGAAAGTGACAGATTTGTACTTACCAAAAACGGAATGTATGTAGGAAAAGGTTACATGTCTGATGGCCTTTTCAAGTTAAATGTAATGACTGTTGTACCCTCTGTTATTAATAATACTACATCTTCTTCTTACTTGCTTGAGTCTTCAAATTTATGGCATGGTAGACTAGGACATGTTAATTATGGATCTATACGTAAATTAATTAATATGGAATGTTTACCTAAATTTAACATTGATTCAAATCATAAATGTAAAATTTGTGTTGAGGCAAAATTATCTAAAACTCCTTTTCATTCAATTGAAAGAAGTACGGAACCACTTGAATTAATTCATAGTGACATTTGTGATTTTAAATCAATTCAAACAAGAGGTGGGAAAAAGTATGTAATCACTTTTATAGATGACTATACTAGATATAGTTATATTTATTTAATTCGAACCAAGGATGAAGCTTTGGAAACTTTCATTCAATATAAGAATGAAGTTGAAAATCAACTTGGTAAGAAAATCAAGAAACTTAGAAGTGATAGAGGTGGTGAATATGAATCACCTTTTGGTGAGTTTTGTAAAGAACATGGAATAATTCATCAAACCACCGCTCCTTACTCACCTCAGCAAAATGGAATTGCTGAAAGGAAAAATAGGACTTTAAAAGAAATGATGAATGCTATGTTAATAAGTTCTGGATTACCTCAGAACTTGTGGGGGGAAGCAATACTTTCTGCAAATTATATTTTAAATAAAGTACCCCGAAAGAAAGTGAATCAAACACCTTATGAATTGTGGCATGGAAGAGTACCATCCTACAAATACTTAAAAGTGTGGGGGTGTTTGGCTAAAGTGGCTATTCCTAGTCCTAAAAAGACTAAGATAGGTCCTAAGACCATTGATTGCATTTTCATTGGTTATGCCAAGAATAGTAGTGCATATCGGTTTTTGATTCATAAATCAGAACATACCGAAATGCATGTAAATACTATTATTGAGTCTCGGAATGCATCTTTCTTTGAACATGTATTTCCAAAGAAGACTGGACAAGAGACTAGTACTAATAAAAGATCTTTTGATGCTATTACTAGTAATGATCAAGAACATGATCAAGAGCAAAAGTTAGATCAAAATGAGGAAGAGGAACCTAGGCGTAATAAACGTGCTAGAATCTCAAAATCTTTTGGTCCAGATTTTCTAACATATTTGTTAGAAAATGAGCCTTTAACTTTTAAAGAGGCTATGTTCAGTCCTGAAGCTCCTTTATGGAAAGAAGCTGTCAACAGTGAAGTTGAATCCATCTTGCAAAATCACACTTGGGAATTAGTGGACTTGCCACCAGGTTGTAAACCTCTTGGGTACAAGTGGATTTTCAAAAGAAAATTGAAAGCAGATGGATCAATCGACAAATACAAGGCAAGACTTGTAGTCAAAGGTTTTAGACAGAAAGAAGGTCTAGATTACTTTGACACATACTCACCGGTTACTAGAATAATATCCATTAGAATGCTAATTGCCATAGCATCTCTATACAATCTAGAAATTCATCAAATGGATGTTAAAACCGCTTTCTTAAATGGTGAGTTAAATGAAGAAATTTACATGGAACAACCAGAAGGGTTTTCTGTTCCAGGGAAAGAAAAGAAAGCGTGTAAATTGGTTAAATCATATGGTTTAAAACAAGCGCCAAAGCAATGGCATGAGAAATTTGACAAGGCAATGATGTCAAATGGATTTAAAATTAATGAGTGTGACAAATGTGTTTATATTAAAAACACGGATAAAGGTTATGTCATTGTATGTCTTTATGTAGATGATATGCTCATTATTGGTAGTAATAATGACATGATTAAAACTACCAAGAAAATGTTGAATAAATATTTTGACATGAAGGACATGGGCATTGCTGATGTAATTCTTGGTATGAAAATTACCAAAACGTCAGAAGGTTATACTTTGTCACAATCTCATTACATTGAGAAAATACTTGACAAATTCAGTAAAGATGATGATCATCTTGCTAGAACTCCTGTAGATGTTAATTTGTATCTTTCTAAGAATGTACAGGAAAGTATTTCTCAATTAGAGTATGCCAAAATTATTGGAAGCTTAATGTACTTGATGAACTGCACTCGCCCAAATATAGCTTATGCAGTAAGTAAATTAAGTAGATATACGAGTAATCCGGGAGTAGAACACTGGAAAGCAATTATAAGGGTTCTAAAATATCTCCGATTTACTCGTAACATTGGGCTGAATTATACTAGATATCCAGCAGTACTTGAAGGATACTGTGATGCAAATTAGATATCGGATACTAAAGACTCGAAGTCCACCAGTGGGTATGTCTTTACTCTTGGTGGGGCGGCTGTATCTTGGAAATCTTCCAAACAGACTTGTATTGCTAAGTCTACTATGGAATCTGAATTCATAGCCTTAGACAAAGCAGGGGAAGAGGCAGAATGGCTTCGCCACTTCCTTGAAGATATTCCAGTTTGGCTAAAACCGGTGCCTGCTATATGCATACATTGTGATAGTCAATCAGCAATTGGTAGAGCACAGAGTCATATGTATAACGGTAAGTCACGACACATTCGTCGTCGACATAACACCGTGAGACAACTACTCTCTAATGGAATTATTTCCATAGAATATGTTAAGTCTAAAGACAACATAGCGGATCCACTAACCAAAGGGTTAGCAAGAGAGTTAGTTGAGAATTCATCGAGGGGAATGGGACTTAAGCCTATTAATTAAGAGTTACCACAACGGCAACCCAACCTAGTTGACTGGAGATCCCAAGATCTAGGTTCAAAGGGACAACCGAGTTGTGATTGACTCAGAAGGATCACTGTGGAGTCCAACTCCTACCCATTTCTATGATGAAATAGTGATGTCTGCAGCGTTTTAGGTTAAGTAATACTTTTAATGATTCTTATATCTAGGTATACCTAGTGGAGTATGGCAGGATACTCTTCATAAGAATTACCTATGTGAGTGTGAACTGGGCCGGTTCTGTGAGATTTGTGAATGGCTACAATTCTCTAGAGCACTCATGAAGACCAGGTTGTTCAGGGCCAAAATGAACACAATAGTGAGAACTAAACTGTGTCTGGGAATATACTGTGTGGGTTCTATTGTCTTGGTTTACACAAACGGCTGAACAGTTCAAGACATCATGTTCACTGGTTAGCTAGTAAATCCGATAGTGTCTCACAAGGGAAGGTTCAAAGCCAAAAGCTACCTATCCTTTGCAGAATATTTCCAATTTCTGTACTCTCTGATTAGATCATGTTGTTGCATTTTCTCTCCGTCAAATTCCATTCATGTGGGGGATTGTTGGAAAAAATGGTTTTATATATAGGCATATTTTTTAGCCCATTTTGGGTGGACCCCAAACGTATTTTGGGGTGGGTCCGAAGAGGTGAAGTGTTCCTTGCCGCATGGCAAGTCACACGGTGAAGACGGAACGTCAAAACCATTTATGAGTGAATGGGAAGATGACGTCGTTTTCAGGTCTAACATTAATTTTTTAGATAAAATTCTTTTGAATTTTTTCAATAAAAATTAGTGTGAGAATTTAATTTAATTCTAAAATTCAAATTTTGGGTTTCTGAGTGGTTTCTTAAAGTTTGTGATTTTAGAATTTAATTTAATTCTAAATTTAAATTTTAGATTCCTTAAATGTTTCCTAAAATTTGTACTTCTTCATTTATTTATTTATTTAACTATTTCAATAATTTAATATATATATTTAATTAGTTTAATATATATATATATATTTGAAATAGTTTAATTTATAAATTACCTCTAAACGGACTACTTTTTCAAATGATTGAAATTTGTGTGCTCCCGGTCAAACAGTCAACTTTATTTTGAATTGAAAATGTGCACCTTTTCATTTCTATAAATTGATAACTGTTCGGGAATGTTTGCTGCCTATAAATACCATGGATTCTAGCAGTTTTCGCGAAGTTTTTTCAATCCGAAAAATTCAGTCGGAACTGTCATTTTGCTGTCCATTTTCTTTTTTTGTGTATTATTCTTCATTTCAGTTTAGAATAAATATTCAGAGAGTTAAAACACAGGTTTGGTTCGCCGAACAAATTGTTTGGAGTACTACTACAATTTGTGAAGATCATTGTATCCTGGGAGATAGACGTCACTCAACCGTAAGTACCGTAGCGGGGCGAATCTGTCTTAAGGACAGAGTGTCACACACTCGACTTGGTCTTGAATTTTTATTTCGGTTCGATAAATAAATCCGGTATGTTATTTATTTATTTTGTTTGAATTTATTTCAATTTATTTAATTTACACAGAAGATTGTTCCAACAACAACACTCTTAAGAAACTACCTGACGATACTCTGAACCGCCAAATAACTTATCCTAATGGATAGTGAAGATTGATGATAGATCAAGTTTAAAATGGCGGTTTGACAATTCAGATTTCATTCTTCGGATTGCCGACAAGACAAGAAAAACTTGTCTTGAACTCATGTTTCTCTCTCTCTCTTTCTCTCTCTCATTGTTTTAGTGCACGTGAACAATGTTGTATATATATATGTCGGACATGTGATCTTTTTTTGGAGAAAATTTGAGAAAAGAATGTGCGTTGCGGGTGTAGGAGGTAATCCTAATTAGAGTAAGCTATGCCTTGCTTTATATCCTTATTATCTGTGTGCTTTATATAGTCAAAAAGTAATGTGTAGTTGTAGTAGATATTTTGAAGAGAAATCCCATCTGTTGAATGATTTACACGCATGAAACACGAGCTCAAAATATCCAAGTGGGGAACCTCCACCATCACACATCTCAATTTTGATTTTATCATATTATTTGCAAGTTATGAGTCCTTTTATTATTATTATTATTTTTTTATTTTTAACGTCATGTGTGTTTAGAGCCGTTAACAAATTAAATCGAGTCAAGCTTTTTGAGTCTTCAAACTTGTTTACTGAAAATTAGTCGAGTATGAGTTTGAATTGTCAAATATTTGATAAATTTCAGTTCGGCTCGAGCCAACTCGATCACATAAATGAGTTGAGTTTAAACTCAAGCTTGAGGTTGAAAAAAAAGTAAACTTAAATTTACTTTTTAAGACAAAAAATGGAAATTTATGAACAAAATATACAAGAATACTTATATTAATAATAAATCTCATCAATCAAATATGAAAATTTATATAAATACTAAACACAAATAAAAAATAAAAAAAATTAATAAAAATTTATTTGGTATATTATTAAAAGTAATTATTAATTTATTTCTTTATATTCATGTCACGCCCCCAAAATAATATAATAAAGATAACTCATATGCGGAATAAATATGAGAAACAACATACTTTCATATATCAGAGTTCATTGTTTAACAACCAGTTAAATGCCATGTAGGCTTACATGTTTCCAAGTCATTGCTTGGTTACACAAATTTAGTCTCGCTCATTACATCTTAAGCTCTTGGCTTTAAAAATAACAAACATACACACATAAGGCATAATTAAGAAGCTCTTGCTTCCCAAAACTCCATTCACGCTATTGCCTTGGAGGAAACATCTCACCTGTACCTGAAAATGGTATTCCCATATAGGGTGAGCCAACAGCCTAGTGGAAATAATCTAACACAATTTATGAGGTTTAACAAAGGTATAAATACCACGTACATAAACAATATCGATCCTGAAACATCCACAAGACCTGCATATCCATATGCCACTAAGACCAACCTTAGTCCATTTTCCTTTAATTTAATTTCCAGTTCATGTATGCTACTCAATTCATGAGTTAAATTCATTATCTTTCAACAATCAAAATGAGACCATAACTTAATGATTTTTCAATTATGCAAAACTCACATAAACACTTCAAACTTGCCATTTTACAGATATTTCGTCCGAAGGAATCGGCACCCATTTATATATAAAATTTCGAGTCTTTCACCTAGGACACTCCGGCCAACTTACTTTAAATGGAGTCCATCACATTTTTCCTTCCAAACAAATATACATATGCAATGTATTTATAAATATAATCACATATGGAGTACATCCCCTTTTTCCTCCCAATAAACATACATATACAATGTATCTATAACATGGTTATATTCAATGACACCAATAATGGATTGGCATTAAATAGCCTAATCTTCATGTAATTTCTACAACAATCATAGCTATCCTTCACTGATAGCCTACTGCAATTATTTCTAAAGAGATGTTCAATATTAAAATAAATAGTTTATTCAAAACTTCCATAAGTAAGATAATACATATCCAATATCACCATTTATAATCACAACCTTTCAATTTCACGTTTTCAATGTTAATCTCAATTATTTATGCAAAATAATAATTTAATCAAAATTAGGGCAAAATCCCCCTTTCACCAAATATCAACCCAAACACCAAAATCAACTATTTTGGCACAACATGATCTTATATTCAAACCTCATACTCGTTTACCTCATATTCATCAAAATCCCTCTTTTCATTTTACATCCAAATCCTAGATTTGTCCAAACCACAACCAAATCTCATCATCTATACACAATAGCAAATAACTAAACTAAAAACCATATTAGAGTGTAGAAAATCCCTACCTCAAGTTTTGAAGAGAATCTGAGATGAAATCCCAAAATCTACGGTGTTGAAACTCGATCTCCACCGCACACAATGAAGCTCTCGAGGTGATAACCAACTTTGATGAAGAACTTAGGCCTAAATCCCAATGGATTTGGAGAAATCAAAGAGAGAAGATGACTTCTCGAGAGAGAAGCTCTAGACTTGGAAATTTGGAGAGTTTTAGAGAGAGAGAGGGTGCTGCAAAAAGTGATCTGAAACCCTAATTTACGGACTGATATTATAAGGTCACTCGAGCGTGAAATACACTTTCCCGTAAGTAATTTCGAATGCATTTTGCATTTTTGCTTTCGGCGAGTTAACTGGATAGTTCGACCCCCGAAGTTGATCGGGTCAAAATCGGGATCGCTACAACCTCCCCCCCTTAAAGAATTTCATCCCCCAAATTTCAAATCAAACTACCCAAACAAAGGGGTTTCTAGCGATCAAAACCACGCTATTTCATTTTTAAATTACAATATTAACTCTCAACCAATTTTTTTGCCATTTCCACCATGGTTATCTCATCAACAACAACCGTCCACATCAATCTAAACATGAAGCAAAGAAATGACAATTCGTAACTACTTCATGCTTAACATAACAACATACATAACAACATGTGGTCAACAATTTTAACACATTTCCCTCAAATACTAGGGAATATTACAAGGAAAACAACTTAAGCATTTTCAAACAAATTCGAATACTTAGAGCGGACTTCCGCCTCCTGTTCCCACGTCGCTTCTTCAACCCCATGGTGTCTCCATAACACCTTTACCAACGATATAGTTTTTCCCCGTAGCATTTGCTCCCGGGTATCTAATATTTGAACTGGTCGTTTTTTGTAAGAGGCATTCTCATCTACCTCCAAGTCAACCCAATCAAGCATATGAGAAGGGTCGGGTTCATACTTCCTATGCATAGCTACATGAAATACGTTGTGAACTCCCGAAAGTTGCGGCGGTAAAGCTAACCGGTATGCTACTTCCCCAATTCGTTCTAAGATCTCAAAAGGCCCAATGAACCTTGGAGATAATTTACCACTTTTACCAAATCTTATCAAACCCTGCCTTGGTGAGATTTTTAGAAACACATGGTCACCAACTTCAAAAGATAAAAGTCGTTTCCTCTTATCAGCATAACTCTTTTGTTGACTTTCGGTATAACTCTCGACCCCCGAAGTTTACCGGGTCAAAATCGGGATTGCTACAGTTCAAGAGCCTTGTCGAGCCGATCTTGGGGCCACTGGAGCTCTACTTGATTAATAGATGAGTTTAAAAATTAAGCTGAAACTCATTCATTTAGTAAATGAGTTGAGAGTTTTAAACAAGTTTTAACTCCAATTGTTTTTGAACAACTCAATTTATTTGTAGCTCTATGCATACCTCATATTAAATTTTTGTCAATTTCATTTAATATTTAATGGACTATAAGATACGAATAAGTCTCGGCAATGGACCATGGACTTTGACCGGTCAACGAGGCAGGCTCGGACCAACCCACCCTATATTTCTAAGGGTTTGTTTGGCATTGGCTATTGTAGCCAATTTTTTTGTGTTGGAACTTTTTTAGCCGGACTTTTTTATCCTCGTTTGATTTTTGTTTTGAGGCTTTTTTGACTTTTGTGAGAAAAAAAGTGTAATGATTATGGGTAAAAAGTAGTATTTTATTTTATTAATTTTTGTAATCAATTTTATCTTTTTGTGATTATTTAGCTCCGAAAAAAATACCAAACCGGGGTTAAATCTTAAACCGTAGCTATGGAGTTAAAAATATAGGCTTAGGGGCCTCGGGCCAGTCTTAACCAATATAGGCTTAATTTCCCATAAATTTGGACTTTAATTTAACCTTCTTTATATTAAATTCAAATTTTAAAAAAATAAGGAATATAATGTAAAATTTAGAAGTGCATCACAACAATTAGAATAAAATATTAAATCGTGAAAATAAAAAAAATAAATTTTATTTATTGAAATGCAAAATTACATCCATGATGATTATGTTATTCAATTATATGCATATTTAATTTTGTAGAAATATAATTACTAATTTCATAGATAGCCTACTAGTCACTTATATTTAATTTTTAATATTATTGTCTTTTACTAAAAATACATGTATAAGAAAATCGTAAAAAAACAAAATAATAAAAAATAATGGATAAGTTAGAAATACACTCCTTGAAATTTGCTTAACATATGATTTGTCCCCTATAGTTCTAAAATTATATCCCATTCCTTGAAATTTTTAATTTTATACCAAATGACATTTTTATTAATAAATTATAAGTTAATTAACAATTTTTAATAATATCATAAATTTATATTAATTAATTTAAGTAATTTTCTCATTATATAAGCAGTTGGAAATTTTATTTTTTTAATTAATTCGGTTAAATAATTTTTTTTGACAAAAGGGTATTTATAATTTTTTAAATCATATGGGACAATCTATATTTTAAATAATTCTCAAACAATGTATTTATAATTTATCCAAAAATAATATCAATAATGTAATGTATATAGGGGTCAATAGGTCGGGCTTTAAAAAGCTTATCGGGTTGACCAGGCCCGACTTATGGGCCCAACTGATATATATTAACATTGGATCGAGCCAACCCATCTTTGAGCATGGGTCGGGCCAAAGCCCAATGGGTCAAGGTCGGGCTCGGGTCTACTCATGGGCCCTCGACTTCATAATGAGGCTTAGATCAAATAAGAGTTGGCCACTAAAATAGATGATAACTAACACCACTTTGAATTTGAAAGGATTGACCTAGTAGTTAGGGCTTAGGATGTGAGGATATACTCTCTGTTCTAAACCTTCTAGATACAAATAATTTTTTTGGGTCAGTTCACATATAGGACTTCTGGCCCGCCCTCAAATGGCCTGCCGCAAGTAAATAGTGGAATTGGTCTCATGAATTAATCGTCAAATACAGTAAATATCATATTATAAAAAATAAAATAAAAATCCTACTTTCAAATATAATCAAATATCGTAATAACTAATTTGATTTGATAATTTAATAGTTCTACCATGGCAATAATTTGTAACGACAACAATTTAGATCAAAACTTTGGAGATGATAAGCATGACTGGAAAAGGTTTGGTGGAAAATATCTTGAACAGGGCAAATTCTACCCAATTACCAAAGTGGAAGGAAAACTCCAACAAAAACAAAAAATAATAATAATAACAACAAAAATAAAATAAAATTCAACCAATCAAAAATCAGTGGGGTGGTGGGGTCACCCCACCGGGTCTAAGTCATTTTTCTAACAAAAATGTATAACAAGGCAACGATTCTTCACGTTGGACCATTAATCTAATCTAATTATTGAATGACACTGTTATTTTGTCAAACTCATTTGCCACTTTAAATTGTCTGATAATGACATATTACACCCTTATTAAAAAAAAAAAAATACTTCCAATAAATATTAGTATAATAATCATAGAATAATAAAATTAAGGATAAATTACATTGACCTTCACTGAGTTTTGAAAAAATATATATATAATAAGTTTTATAATTTTGACATAATTACATCGATAATTGTTTTAGTAAAATTAAAGAGAGCGGAACTAATAAGGATGGTATGAATACACATAATTAAACTAGAAATGCATTTTTCCTTGTCAAAAATGATAATTTCTTTTCTTTTTTTTATATCTATGTGACTAATAAATTTCTAATAAAGATGAGGTTAAGTGTTATATAAATCAAAACTTGAACAGAGCTCAATCTAATTATGATAAACTTGTAAGACTTTATTATATTTTCTTTAAATTTTAGAGAATATCAATATAACATAACCTAAAATTAAGGAGTGTTATAGTGATATTCTGAATCCAGTGACAAGTTTTCGGGGGGCTAGATAGATATTAATTGGATCCCCAGTTGACTATTGAAAAGGAAAATTCAATCGATAATTCTACATTGATTGCATTTTTATATTCTCTTATGTTTTCTTTCAATACAATATAGATGTAGAGTTTCGATTTGCTGAAGTTCAAGATTTCAATTTCATGGTGAAGTTGAGCCATTTTTGAACAAACTTGGACTCATTTCGTTGATTTAAGCCGTTCATCTTATACAAATAACTAAGAAATTTATCTATTAAAAAAATCAAGTTAATCTAACCTGAATTGTCATACTATTAGATCATTTTTATCTATAGGGCTTATAATCTTGACATTGCGTAGTCTTGAGATGGAAATGAAAAACGTTTGACTAATGACATGCATATGCAATCATCTCATAACTTTGTTAAGTTTTATACATTGTGTCAAAGTATCTCTATTGGGCTTTAGCTCATTTTATGTGGAAAACAACTTTCAGGTGCTGATGATGTGTCTCCACCAAGAACTGAGCTTAGAAGGATCGTGAAGCTGAAGGCTCATTTCTGTTTCTTGTTATAATTATTTTTGTACAAGCCTTGAGCTTTAACTGTATTGAGTTGAACTCACTTTTGTTATACCCAAGCATTGTATTAGAAAGATGCAGCCATTAGGACATTAATTTATCTGTATAACATTTTATTTCAAATCAGTCAAATGTGACATGCTATAGATTCAGGATTTAGAATTTATGAATTTATAGCCTTATATGTCATCTTTTGTATGGTAAACTTATATAAATGAAAGGTTATTATTCGCATATTGCGTTTTCTATTGAATATTATGAGATGAGTTGTCATTATTATTTTGGGGCGTTACAACACGTGTCTACCAAGATCTGGTGATTCAATACAAAATATCATGCGACACGTGTCGCCACACTATTCGGCCGCCTAGTATATTCGGTACCAGGTGATGGCCTATAAATATAACCCATTTCCCAATATTTAAAGAAGGAATTTCTTGGAATTTAGGCGATATGTTGTCCATTTGCACTGTCACATTTTTTTCTTGAACCACTTGTTTCACCTTTATCTAGTCACTTACTCTCTGGTTACCTTAGGTTGTTTGACTCATTAACATAGTTTTGCCTCTCTAAATAATATCGTTATTACTATTCATTTTGGATTCTTTACAATAACAAAATGTGGGGACATATTTTCAGGATTGTCCACGTGGCCGAGGTTGTAGTCGAGGTGCCAGGGATAGATTGAGATGCTGAGATATGATGTTGTCATATCAGAATCCGAGATATTCGAATGGAGGATAAGACTACTAGATGATATCAAACTACTTATTGCGATAGAGATGGGACTCTTGAGGATGTTCATCTTAATCTGAATAGTGTGAATTATGATAGACATAATATTTGTAAGAGATAGAGTCCTATGAAGTAAGATTTCTAGAGGATGAGGACACTATTGACTCTAAAAGTAAGGCATCCAATGGGTCTGAGGTATGTTTTTACTGTGTGAGTACTGTGATTGAGTTGTTATCTTTGAGAGATAAGTTGACTGACTTAATCGTCAGAATGTCCCCAAGTGGACGAACCATCGGTGTTTGTTATCTTTTTGTGTGCAGGTGTTGGACTATTCTATTCTTTTGTGTGCTCTACGGCTAGATTCCTTAGATCTCAGTTATGAGATCTCATTTGGTTGTGAGGTCAAAAATTAACACCTATACAAAATAATGTCATAATCAATATCACAATGAGTAATAACTAATATTATAAGTTATTATAATTAAGTCATACCTAACATTATAATACAACATAACAAAAGATCACATACGATGTAATTGGTGCATATAATAAACACCCAAAAATAGAATTCCCTTATTTAAAACAATGATCGTTACACTCATTTTCTAACAATCTATGATTTTAAGATAATTAGTAATCTAACAATGCAAAACAACGGGAAAGTTTCGGATTCAAAATCTTATCATAGCTATATTTTATTAGCCGTTATGCATTGATATATATCATTTTAATAAATATTCCTCTCGTGTGTGAAATGAGATCATAGCTGAAGACAATATTAACCAATATATATTGTTTAGTTGATTAGTGATAAAATCATATCATTACACTTTTGTAGACTTGTTCACGTTTCATTTAAAGTAGGAGCAGCCACAACAGTCTTCTCAATTTTTGCTTTCTCTTTTTCCCTTTTCTGCATATACACACCCATGTGAGTCCTTGTATCAAAAGGAAACTAAAATGCATATACACACACACCCATGTGAGTCCTTGTTATCTCCATATAGACAACAGAGACCTCTCTCTCTCTCTCTCTCTCTCTCTCTCTCTCTTTTTCGGTTGAGTGAGGAAAAACCTCTTGATATTAATTATGGCATGTGCACATGTCGAATTGCTTTTTGTATTTAAATCGATTTCTTTCTCTTTTTACTCAAATGCCTCCTTTAATTTGTCGATAAAATTAGCTCAGTAATAAAAATAAAAGGTTTTAAATTTATTGATAAATTTCATTGATAGTCTCTGCATTTTATTTTCTGTATCATTTATAACTTTAATTGGTTTAATTTTGACTTTTAATTTTAAATTTAGTGTCGATTTGGCCCAATTAATGACACTAACTAAAATTTTCGAAGAAAAATGGTCACATTATTCAGAAATCTATTTCCAATATCCATGGCTAGTTACTCTCTTCTGTGTTTTAAAATTCTACCATACAAATCTTTAAGAGCATATAAATAAAGAATAAATTATAAATACATACTCTAAAATTTGTTTAAAATGCTAAATGTCTCCTATATTTTTTAGAATTATATTCTGCGCTTCAAATTTTTAATTGCATAACAAATGACCTATTTCATTATCAACCATTAACTCAATAACAGTTTTAATGATGTCAAAAATATATTTCAATTAGCTATTCTAGTAAGTTAATTGTTATATAGTTGTTAGAAATTTTATTTTATTTTATTTGTTAATGTTGTTAAATGACAAATTCAAATAAGAGAATATTTATAATTTTTAAAATCATAAAAAACAATTGATCTTTTAAGAAAATATATTTATAATTTACTCATAATTAAATGTACCCCTACTTTCAACAGTTACATCTAAATAACCAAATTTGAGCTATAGATCATAACAATGTTATAACGTAATGAAATTAATTTTGATCTGACAATTTGCTAATTCCACCAACATAACACCCATAATCAAAAATCAAAAATAATAGTGTTATCCTTTTGTGCCACATATGTGGCCTTTGACTAGTCAGTCGGCATAGCTATCATTTTTCATATTATAATGGTTCATAATCAATAACAGTTTAGACCATAACATGTATATGACATAAGTCATACATACTGTAGTATGATCTTTAAATTTTTGTTCCTTTATTCATTAAGGAGGAAAAAAAACACCAAAAAGGGTCAATCAATTTTCGTAACCCAACCGTAAAAAGAATGAGCTCATTTCATTTCATTTCAAGCTAGGAGGACAAGTTGGTGCAAGGTATATAAACTTCAATTAATAATTTTAAGAGTAATGATACAAATCTATTTTTAGAGTTCTAGAACTCTAAAAATAGATTTTTGATATGAGCTCCAGTGATGTGGTAAAATAAAAAAAAAAAAAAAAATATCATATCACATAGTGGGACCCACCATTAGAACTGTCTCTAGAACTTTTCGTCTAAAACTCCCAAACATTTTTGTAATTTTAATTAGTTACGAACCAGATGGACTTAAATTTATTTATTTTAATCCAACCAGTAGAGGTGGAGTGTATAGTAGTCTTTTCCTAAAATTGCACATAACAAGACTAAATACTTCAGTCATGGTTCAAGAACAAATTATTAGCATAATTTTCTGACTTCTTCGAAGTCCCATGTTTTCATTTTCATTCTTTATTTATTTATTTAAAAGTTTTGCCTCACTTTATAATCGTGAAGTCTAAGAAACGAAACTTCTGCGAAGTAGACATGTGAGTTCCAAAAACATATTTAGAATATACTTGTCAAATACTTCTAACCACATGTTTGACACATTATAAATGTGAAGCACACTTCAATTTCATAATTTTAGAGACTTGGGTGAAACTTCTAGGGCAATTCTTGACATATCTTTTCTAACAAACCTTGCATATTTGGAAATCTCTTTTAGCATCAAAAGATATTAGCATATTATCTGTGTATATCTATATTATATATTAAGAAAAATAGAATTTTTAACTTCAAGAATTCTAAGAGTTTCAAAACTCCAATTCAATTGTGTTGATTTTTGGTTATTTTTTAAAAAGAAAAAAAAAATCATTGGCTACTAAAAACTAAAATTTCAAGTTTTAAATTTAAAATTATAGTCAGCAAAGAATTTATTGAATTCATCTATCATTTATGGATTGAAATTTCAAAATACACATGTTAAGGAATTGTTTTCTATAATAAAAATATACTATATATTTTACTTAGCTAATCAACAGGAAGTTACTAAACGAAAAAGAAGAAGAAGCTTGTACAAGATACATCTAACCGCTTTTCAAAATAAAAAAGAAGTTTACACAATAAACATCATCTCGACTAGAATAAATATTCTTTACACCTTTCTGTCTCTTTCAAAATGGTGATTGTTAAGATTTGATTAGTGTTTAAATTATTTTTTTCATTTTATTTTTGCCTTTCATTCAAGCTTAATCTCCATGTCCATCCGGCCTCTGTTAGAAATTGAACAACAATAAACCAGACCCGTATGTGAAGATGACCATTGATGCCTCTTTCAAATTCTAAGGTAATTACAAATAATTGTTGGCCTCAGTGCCAAGATTATGTGTGAGATTTTTTGCATGTTTGTTATTTCTAAGTCATAAATAGATCAATATGCGATATATAGTCTTTTAGATTGTCAATATTATTTATATAAAAACAAAAAATTAGAGTTTGTGATTGATTATAGCTCTATCATATAGATTATAAATAAAATAAAATAAAAAAGAAAATTGTATCTTTTATTGATTTTATATATGTAGTAAAAATGATTTATAATCAATTAAATTTTATTCATTTTTATTAAAGCTACACATAAGAGAGTTTTTGTTCTAATGTCAAAATGATTGATTTTATATATGTAGGAAAAAAAAGAATTGTATCTTTTATTGATTTTATATATGTAATAAAAATGATTTACAATTCTTTTTTATTTTAATTATAATCTATATGATAGAGTTATAATCAATTACAAACTCTAATTTTTTTATTTATTTTTTAATAATATTGACAATTTAAAAGACTATATGGCACATCGATCCATTACATGACTTGGAAATAATAAACATGGAAAAAATCTCACACCTAATATTAGCACCAAA
The DNA here is from genome assembly GCA_036172215.1 of Camellia granthamiana. NCBI lineage: Eukaryota > Viridiplantae > Streptophyta > Magnoliopsida > Ericales > Theaceae > Camellia > Camellia granthamiana. Next base: position 22,773,665 of record CM069909.1, read on the forward strand.
GTCAATAACTATTTGTAGTTACCTTAGAATTTGAAAGAGGCATCCATGATCACCTTCAAATATGGGTCTGGTTTATTGTCGTTTCATTTCTAACAGAAGCTAGACGGACGTGGAGATTGAGATTGAATGAAAAGCAAAAATAAAATGGAAAAAAAATAATTTAAACACCCATGAAATCTTAACAATCTCTATTTTGAAAGAGACAAAGAGGTGTAAAAAAATATTTATTTTGATAGAGATGAAAATATTTCTTGTGTAAACTTTCTTTGTATTTTGAAAGCTTTTTTTTTTATAGTAAATTTCTGTTGATTAGCTAGGTGAAACATATAGTACTAGTGTATGTCTGTGCCTAAAGGCACGGTGTAAATAAAAATAAGTGAACAAAAAGAAGAAAACAAAATAAATAATAAATAGGGAGGAAAATAAAAACTGGGGGAAAAAAATGAAAAAAAAAGGAAAGAAAAAAGAAGAAGAGGATAGTGGGATCATTAATGCGGTGTAAATAAAAATAAGTGAACAAAAAAGAGAAACAAAATAAATAAATAAATAAATAAATAAGGAGGAAAATAAAAAATGGGGGAAAATAAAAAAATAAAAAGAAAAGGAGGAAGGTGGGTATTTTTATCATGGAAAACAATTCCTTAAATTATGTGTATTTTGAAATTTAAATTCCTAAATGATAGCTGAATTCAATAAATTTTTTGTTGACTATAATTTTAAATTTAAAACCTTAAATAGTAGTCAATGATATATTAACAAAAATAAAAATAATAAAAAAAAAAAAACAAAAACAAAAAGCAAAAAGCAAAATCAACATAATTAAAATGAAAATTTGAAACTCCTGAAACTCTTAAAGTTAAAAACTCTCTTTTTCTTAATATAGAACTAGCATATCACTCGTGTTATGCACGGAATAAAATAATATATTATTTATTAAAAATATGATAATTATATTTAATTTTTAAAAAAAAATATTTTGTCTATTGTAAATAAAATATATTTTGTCTCTCGTAAATAATATATTTTGTCATTTTGAATAAGTTTAAGGGTTTTCTTTCAAATGTTTCTTTACTATAATATATATTATAGATAGATTAAAATTGTTGTATTGACAATTAATAATTAAAATTATGCTTTGTTATAAAAAAAAATGATATAATTCTAATACTTCACTATTTTAGAATAAAAATATATGAATTTTAAAATATTATTATATTTGTTTTTGAAAGGGAAATAATTAAACAAATTCTAAAAGCTTAATGAGTAAGAAAAAATTATCATAACATGTAAAACTGCTAAAATCACAGTTAAACTAGCAAATCATTCAAATAAAAAATGGTTTAGCTTAATCAATTTGGTCAAAAGACCAACTAGCTTACACAAAAAATAATTAATTAAAACTTTTAAATTTTATTTTATTAAAATTTAAACTATCACTAAATATGGAAAACAATCTATTAATTTAAATTTAAAATCGACACAATATAAATTTAAAATTATAATTGTACAAGCATGAAATAACATTCTCGTATAATCATGTTGATCAAGTTTGCACTCCAAACTTCGTCGCTTTGTTACCTGAAAACACACGTGAGCTAGCCGGCGGGTGTGTTCCAGAAACCTCTCCGATGCCTAAGTCAGTAAGTAGACAATAGACAATAAGTTCTGTGTATTTGAGAGTAAGAATTACAATACCTGTCCATAGGTTCTGTCATGAGTTTTTATAGATTCTGCTAGGTACATTCGTAGTAGGACTCTAACTCTCCTTAGTAGAGTCCTCTTAGTAATCACTCTCCCATAGGATAATGCCTATCATGTTAACACCCTTTTTACTGCCAACCAAGTGAGATGGTTAAAACCCTTTATTTTGGCTGTCACAGTGGTCAACCAAGATATCTCGGTTCTGTGCTCAACATGGTAAAGCCGTGATAATCCTAGCTACAAGATGGCAACCAATCAAGCTATACCTAACTCGGCCCTCTGCACTGGCGATCATCTCAGTCTAATAAAAGTTTGTCTCCAGATAGCTAGGTCGAAGCCCTAGAAACACATCTGTGACTGTCATAGCGCCTGCTTGGCCCAAGACCGAACTACACAAAAAAATCTTTTCTCGGCCCATTGCACGGCCCAAATTCCAAAGAAGATGTCACCTAGCTCGGCCCAATTTGCACACAAATTACCTCTCAATTGCCCCTTAATTCCATCCGTGTAACATGATCGGGATTACTTTTCCAAAGTTGAGCTAAATTTATTCAATTCAACCGAGCTAAAACTATTTGTTCGGTCTCACGATTTACCCGGTCCAGAAACGTCGTATCAGTTGTTTTGCACGTCGCTCCACTACCCTAGCACGTCTGATACGTCATTATTCCTTTGGGCATGTGGCAGGCCCCTACTAGTCAAGTACTCCTGCTATAGCCGTCTTGCACTGCCCCAAAACTTGAATGCTCCCGCCTTTTCGCCTTATGCAAATATACAACCTATACACTTGTTCTGTCGATACTGTTTATCTTCTCTAGTGAAATCCCAATCTAGAGCTCCTTTCCTTTGTATCTTCGTGCATTTAGCATTGATTCAAGTACTTACGAGAAGGAACCTATTCTATTCCAGCTGCTAAAACGTCATCCACTGATCGAAACTTAGCACTGCATCCTCTATCCGTAAGTTTCTAAAGCTTTTTACTATTTTCATTTTAATATTCAAGCTGTTCTTTGTGCCTTGTTGCCGCTAATCCACCATTTTAGCCTTAAAAATAACACCTGAGTATTAACCCATGAAAACATTAATAAAATGGAGGTGATACTATGTTAGTGCCTCTGAATACTCCCTTAAGTTCATGTCCAAATATGAACTCCAAACGGACGGGATAAAAAGCAGTGATTTTGATCCAAAATCACGCTCGCACTGAAACAAAACTTGTGTGCACGGCCCGTAGGTATTCCGACCAAGCTAAGAATATTAAGGTCATTTTCAATCGAGCTACCTAGTTGCCCCCCGACCAGGACCAGGCTAAAATCCTTATCTTGGCCTAAATAAAAATAACTTGCTGGGCCACGTGGCCGAGCAACCAAACCTGTTTGACTAATACTGTCGCCTTAGCTCAGCCGGCAACTAGGCATAACCAAATTTATCTTGCACCTTGCAGACTAGACCAGGTTGGCCAGGCAATCCCTTTTACATAGCCACTTGGCAGTGCTGCTCAACCGAGCAATCAGATCAAAGCCGAGCTGAGAAAAACTTAAAGACCCCCAATCTAAGACCATAGGCAAGTACCACTTCATGGCCACTTGCTAGGCGCGATAGCCGAATTCCGCAAGGAATACGCCATTCCAGACGACGTACAATTCATTCTGGCTGAGCAAGATACTATACCCTAGGGCAAGCCTAGTTGTTACCCCTTTACCGTGATATCAATAGTAGAAGGTGGACTCCGCTTTCCAATCCAACCCCTTATATGTGAATTCCTCAGGCAGACCAAACTCTGCCCCACCCAACTGTCAACCTACATATATAGAATTATCAATGGCATCGCCGAGCTTAACCACCGTCTTGGACTCAACCTCGGACTGGCCGAGATATAGTATGCCATATATAGTCTTTTAGATTGTCAATATTATTAAAAAAAGAATAAAAAAAATTAGAGTTTGTGATTGATTATAGCTCTATCATATAGATAATAAATAAAATAAAAAAAAGAAAATTGCATCTTTTATTGATTATATATATGTAGTAAAAATGATTTATAATCAATTAAATTTTATTCATTTTTATTAAAGCTATACATAAGAGAGAGTTTTTGTTCGATGTCAAAATGATTGATTTTATATATGTAGTAAGAAAAGAATTGTATCTTTTATTGATTTTATATATGTAATAAAAATGATTTACAGTTCTTTTTTTATTTTAATTATAATATGCACAATAGAGTTATAATCGATTACAAACTCTAATTTTTTATTTTTTTTATTTTTTATAATAATATTGACAATTTAAAAGACTATATGGCACATCGATCCATTACATGACTTAGAAATAACAAACATGCAAAAAATCTCATACCTAATATTAGCACCGAGGTCAATAACTATTTGTAATTACCTTAGAATTTGAAGGAGGTATCCATGATCATCTTCAAATATGGGTCTGGTTTATTGTCATTTCGTTTCTAACCGAAGCTAGATGGACGTGGAGATTGAGCTCGAATGAAAAGCAAAAATAAAATGAAAAAAAATAATTTAAACACGTATGAAATCTTAACAACCACCATTTTGAAAGAGACAGAGAGGTGTAAAAAATATTTATTCTGATAGAGATGAAGATATTTCTTGTCTACACTTTCTTGTTATTTTGAAAGTTTTTTTTAATTTTTTTAATTTTTATAGTAAATTTCTGTTGATTAGCTAGGTAAAATATATAGTACTAGTGTATACCCGTGCCTAAAGGTATGGTGTAAATAAAAATAAGTGAACAAAAAAGAGAAAACAAAATACATAAATAAATAAATAGGGAGGAAAATAAAAAAAAATGAGAGAAAATAAAAAAAAGAAAAAAAAAAGAAAAGGAGGATGGTGGGATCATGGGATCATTCATACGGTGTAAATAAAAATAAGTGAATAAAAAGGAGAAACAAAATAAATAAATAAAAAAATAGGGAGGAAAATAACAATTGGGGGAAAATAAAAAAATAAAAAGAAAAGGAGGAAGGTGGGTATTTTTATTATGGAAGACAATTTCTTAAATTATGTGCATTTTGAAATTTAAATCCCTAAATGATAGCTTAATTCAATAAATTTTTTGTTGACTATAATTTTAAATTTAAAACTTTAAATTTTAATTTTTATTAGTCAATGATATATATTTTTTAAAAAAAAAAAAAAACCAAAAATCAACATAATTAAAATGAAATTTTGAAACTCCTAAAACTCTTAAAGTTAAAAACTCCATTTTTCTTAATATAGAACTAGCGTATCACCCGTGTTATGCACGAAATAAACTAATATATTATTTATTAAAAATATGATAATTATGTTTATTTTTTTTTATTTTATATTTTGTCTCTTGTAAATATAAGGGGCATGTACCAATAAATCTCAAATTTGTATCTTGTAACCCATTTAGTCCTATGAATTTTCTTATGAACCGTTAGGTCCTATCCCAATGTTAATGACCATTGAATATCATTGACATCAAACATTATCCATCAAACATCAAAACATGAAACATCAGATTTATGAGTAACATCATCGAAACAACATCAAACATCATCATCGAAACAACATCAAACATCAAACATCAAAACATCATACAACATCATCAAAATAACATCAAAAATAATGATTAAATAATTTTTTAAATAACTATTAAATATCAAAATAACGATTAAAATAACATCAAACATCAAAAATAACGATTAAATAATTTTTTTTGATCAAATATCATCATCATAACAATTTTTTTTTATCAAACATCATCCTAACAATTTTTTTGAACAAACATCGTCATAACATAGCAGACCCCTTCTCAGACTTCTTGGAACCCGAAGAACTCCATGACAGGTGTTTCTTACCCCTATCAGACCTCCTCAAAGGACTGGCATCCTCTTTTTCTCAACTATTTCAAGTTTCCTCTTAAGTGGAGTTGCTGTTGGCGTCCTTTTCTCAATATACTCAGACTTCCTTGTAGTTGACGGGCTTGAAATAGCAATATATTTTCCTACTGCAGCAGTGAAACGGTTGGGTTAGGGTTTTTGGAGGCCGATTTCTATGTCTTTGAAGCAGATTTAATTGCTGGTGAATTTAAAACTTTTATACTAGGGCTTGTGAGATTGGGATTTGAATTCTTAGAATCTTTTGAGATTTCTGAAATCTTCTGGAAATTGATCTGGAGAAGCAAGATTCGTCTCAAGCAGATCGGCAAGTGGTTTGACCACAGTATTTTGAGTTAACATTCGGGTTTTTTTTTTTATAAACATTGATCGACATTTAGGGCTGATATATATATATATATATATGATCGCGTGTATGTACGTGTTCAATCTGTTTGTGTTTTGAATTGCAATCGAGACTGCAGGAGGAATTAATCTGAAAATTAATGATGTTCACATTTTTTTTTTTTTGATGATGTTTTGTGAATGTTTGATATTGTCGATTGGGGCAATTAATGTTGCTAATGTTTTGATGATGTTAATAATGTTGTTGATGTTACTGATGTAGATAGTGGGACTAAATGGTGCATAAGAAAACTTGTAGGACTAAATGGTTTAACTTTCTACCATATAGGATTTACTGGTAATTTTTCCTAAATATAATATATTTTGCCATTTTGAATAAGTTTAAGGGTTTTCTTTCAAATGTTTCTTTACTATAATATATATTATAGATAGATTAAAATTGTTGTATTAACAATAATAATTAAAATTATGCTTAGATATAAAAAAAAAATGACATAATTCTAATACTTCACTATTTTAGAAAAAAAAAATATGAATTTTAAAAATTATCATATTGGTTTTGAAAGGGAAGTAATAAAGAAATTTTAAAAACTTAATGAGTAAGAAAAAATCATATAACATGTAAAATCGCTAAAATCATGATTAAACCAGCAAATCATTCAAATAAAAAACGGCTTTAGCTTAATCAGTTAGGTCAAAAGACCAACCAACTTACACAAAAATTAATTAATTAAAATTTTTAAATTTTATTTTATTAAAATTTAAACTATCACTAAATATAGAAAGCAATCTATTAATTTAAATTTAAAATCGACACAATATATAATTAAAATTATAATTGTACGAGCACAAAATAATATTCTCGTATAATCCTGTTGATCAAGTTTGTACTCCTCCAAATGTTGTCGCTTTGCTACCTGAAAACACACGTGAGCTAGTTGGCGGGTGTGTGCCAGAAACCTCTCTGATGCCTAAGTCAGCAAGTAGACAATAGACAATAAGCTCTGTATATTTGAAAGTAAGAATTGCAATACCTATCCATAGGTTCTATCATAAGCTTTTATAGATTCTACTAGGCGTATTCCTAGTAGGACTCTAACTCTCCTTAGTAGAGTCCTCTTGGGAATCACTCTCCTATGGGATAATGCCTATCCTGTTAACACCCTACTCACTGCCAACCAAGTGAGATGGTTAAAACCCTTTATTTCGGCTGTCACTATGGTCAATCGAGATATCTCGGCTCTGTGCTCAACATGGTAGAGCTGTGATAATCCTAGCTACAGGATGGCAACCAACCGAGCTACACTTAGCTCAGCCCTCTGCACTAGCAATCATCTCGGTTTGATAAAAGTTTGTCTCTAGATAGCTAGGTCCAAGCACTAGTAATACATCCGCGACCATCATAGTGCCCGCTTGACCCAAGACTGAACTACACAAAAAATCTTTTCTTAGCCCACTGCGCGGCCCAACTTCCAAACAAAATTTCACCTAGCTCGGCCTAATTTGCACACAAATTACCGTCTTAATTACCCGTTAATTCCATCTATGTAACATGATCGGGATTACTCTTCCAAAGTTGAGCTAAATTTATTCAATTCAACCGAGCTAAAACTATTTGTTCAATCTCACGATTTGTCCGGTCCAGAAACGTCGTATCAGTTGCTCTGCACGTCGTTCCACTGCTCTGGCACGTCTGATACGTCATTATTCCTTTAGACACGTGGCAGGCCCCCACTGGTCAAGTACTGCTGCTACAGCTGTCTTGCACTACCCCAAAATTTGAATTCTCCTGCATTTTCTCCTTATGCAAATATACAACCTATACACTCGTCCTGTCGATACTGTTCATCTTCTCCAGCGAAATCCCAATCCAGAGCTCCTTTCCTTTGTATCTTCGTGCGTTTATCCTTGATTCAAGTACTTACGGGAAGGAACCTGTTCTATTCCAGTCGCTGGAGTGTCATCCACTGATCGAAACTGAGCACTGCATCCTTCATCCGTAAGTTTCTAAAGCTTTTTACTATTTGTGTTTTAATATTCAAGCTGTTCTTCATGCCTTGTTGCCGCTAATCCACCGTTTAGCCTTGAAAATAACACCTCTGAGTATTAACTCACGAAAACATTAATCAAATGGAGGTGATATTGCATTAGTGCCTCTGGATACTCCCTTAAGTTCATGTCCAAAGATGAACTCCAAATGGACGGGATAAAGACTAGCAATTTTGATCCAAAGTCACGCTTACACCGAAATAAAACCTGTGTGCATGGCCCGTAGGTATTCCAACCAAGCTAAGAATATTAATGTCATTTTCAACCGGGCTACCCAATTGTCCCTCGGCCAGGACTAGGCTAAAAACCTTATCTCGACCGAGAAAAAAATAATTTGCTGGGCCACGTGGCCAAGCAACCAAACCTGTTCAACTAATACTGTCGCCTTAACTCAGCCAACAACTGGGCATAACCAAATTTATCTTTCATCTTGCAAACTAGACTAGGTTGGCTAGGCACTCCCTTTCACACAGCTATTTAGCAGTGCTGCTCAACCAAGTAACCAGATCAAAGCTGAGTTGAGCAAAACTTAGAGACTCCCAATCTAAGACCATGGGCAAGTATTGCTACATGGTTAGCTCGCTAGGCACGATAGCCCAAATTCCGTAGGGAATACGCCATCCCAGATGACATATAATTCAGTCTGGCCGAGCAAGATACTATACCTTGGGGCAAGCCCAGTTGTTGCCCCTTTACCGTGATATCAATAGTAGAGGGTAGACTCTGCTTTTCAGTCCAACCCCTTATATATGAATTCCTCAGGTAGACCAGACTCTTTCCCACCCAACTGTCAACCAACACATACAGAATTATAAATGGCATCGCCGAGCTTAACCGCCGTCTCGGCCTCAACCTTGGATTGGCTAAGATATTCCATTAATACTCTCTCGGTTAGAATGGTGATGGTTGGGTCTACTACCTTAAGGTAAAAAGAAGCCAAGAGAAAGGCGTCAAGCGCACACTGGACAAAGATTTGCACAACGATGACTTCCTCTAGGTCTCAGGAAATTATGAGAACTAGGAGGCCAGAATACATGGATGAAACATAAACTGGAATAAAGGCTTAGCTGGTATGTGCATCTCGGTTTCATTTTTTTTTAACTTCATGATCACCTAGTGCTGTGCTAACCCTTCGTCCTTTTGCAGATCTAAACGTGCTTAAGGAGATTTACCTATACACTAATCAAGATGTGCTCTGCACCGTGCTAAGAAACCAGCATCGAGATTAGACCGAGCTATTAAGCTTTGAGCCCACCTATTGATATAGTGGCAAGGGGAGGAGCAAAATCACTGACTTACTCTTCGAACCTTCACCAAAGCCTGACCCAAGCCTTTCTCAAATCAAGCTCGTTCCCCTCATTGAAGAGCAAGAAATGGCAAAGAGGAGAGCTGTCCGAGCACTTATTACTGAGTAAACTTCCACCGAGGTTCAGGCCAAGGGAGCTCCAGCCGCTCAATCACATGAGACCATTATTGCCCTTCCAACCGCCTAGGCAACTACATCTTGGCCCAGAAAGCGTGCTCGCACCTCGTCTGCTGAGCAACAACACTTGGTGGATGAGGATGAGACCATGCTTCCAGAGGCTGAGCTGCTAAATTATAGCCTGTCCGTTCTGGTCGAGTTGGGCCTTTTTCTCCACTGATGTAGGCACCAGCCGTGACCTTCAAAGGTCGTGCTGTGTCCATAGCCAACTCCATTAGCGTCGAGAAGGACCATATACTGGCCTTCAACCCATCAAAGAGCGTCTGCTTACCGGCCGACATGGAGAGGCACAAACAGCTGACTGAACTTAAGGCAATTCGGTCGGCTACCAAATCCTTGGTTCTGGTAAAGGTGAATTCTGTATGCACTATTCTTTGTATTTTCACTCTCTACTCGGTTTGGCTGATCGTTTGTTTAACTAAATTTGTAGGTTGTCTAGAAGAACCACATTGCCTACAAGCATGTGCTGGAGCTTAGAAAAATAGCTCGAGTAGCCATTGTTGAAGGGCAAACCAATGACGTCAAGCTGAAAGTGCTCAAGGTGACTCTGGTCGAGCTGCGCACGAAGAACAAAAAACTAGCCAAGCAAGTTGACAACGCCGAGGTGGACAAACAGAAAGCCCTCGCCGAGAAGAAAGATCGATACCTACGCGAGTTGGCTAAGTTGGAGAAGAAAAAAGCCACCAAAATAAAAGCTTTAGAAAAGAAGATGGATGACGCCGAGGACCGTGATTATGCTAATGGCGAGCAGACCTACGTCCAACAGTGCGAGGCAGCCAAGGATATCTTCTTCAAATGCCGCTGGAAGGCTATGGCTAAGAAGCTCAGTCAAGCCCCTGATTCTGAAGTCTTTCTCAATCCGCCGCCCCATTTCATCCTAAGCTATATGGCGGCGTATGCCAGCGTCGTGCAACTAAAGCTCTTACAAGTGGAGTAGGATACTCCAGTGCCGACCCATGTTCCTCCCTCTGCCGGTGAGCTCGGCTGGGACAGCCCAGTGCTAGTTTGGTTGGAAGTGCCAAGCCTGGTCGTCGAGGAGGACATCACCGATCTGACAGTTGATGGTGGTACTGGAGACGATGCCGGTGTAGACGCCGAGCTAGATGCTTTGTTTGGCTGACCGTGATGTACATTTGCATGTTATTTTTGAAGTAGCTTGTTTTGTTGTGTTTTTACTTTTTTCATGTAACCGGGCTATACCTCTTGTAATTATTTCTTTAGTTTAATGAAAAAAATTTCCAACTTTTTGGACATCCATTATGTTTCTCATGGAATATTCCATACTTCTTTGAATGCATTTTGTGTTGAACTAACCAGTTCACCATAGTTGATCCTGCCAACTTTCTTTGGCCTAGATAACTAGCTCGGCTAAAGAATCCAACAAAAGTGTTGCTCACACCTGCCAACCTGCATTGGCCGAGATAAGCATCTCGGTTGAAGAGTGCAAAAAATCTTGTTGGTCAATCCTGCCAACTTTCTTTAGCCTAGATACACATCTCGGCTAAAGAGTGCAAAAAATTTTATGTTAGTCAAGCCTGCCAACCTTCTTTAGCCTAGATACACATCTCGGTTAAATAGTGCAAAAAATTTTGTTAGTCAAACTTACTAACCTTCTTTAGCGTAGATACATATCTCGGCTAAAAAGTGCAAAAAAAATTTTGTTAGTCAAACCTGCCAACATTCTTTAGCCTAGATACTCATCTCAGTTAAAGAGTGCAAAAAAATTTGTTGGTCAAACCTACCAACCTCCTTAGCCTAAATACACATCTCAGCTAAAGAGTGCAAAAAACAAAAAATAAAAAATCTGTTAACCTGCCAACCTTTTTTTAGCTTAAATACACATGTCGGCTAAAGAATGCAAAAAATTTTATTGGTCAAACCTGTCAACCTTCTAACCTAGATACTCATCTCAGCTAAAGAGTGCAAAAAATTTTGTTGGTCAAACCTGCCAAACCTTCTTTGCCCCTAGTTGGGCAAAGAGGCCAAAAAATTTGTTGGTCAAACTTGCTAACCTTCTTTAGCCTAGATACACATATCGGTTAAAGAGTGCAAAAAATTTTGTTAGTCAAACCTGCCAACCTTCTTTAGCTTAGATACTCATCTCGGCTAAAGAGTGCAAAAAATATTTATTGGTCAAACCTGCCAACCTTATTTGCCCCCAGTTGGGCAAAGAGTGCAAAAAATGTTGTTGGTCACAATTGCCAACCTTCTTTAGCCTAGTTACCTATCTCAGCTAAAAAGTGCAAAAAAATTTGTTAGTCAAACTTGTCAACCTCCTTTAGCCTAGATACTCATCTCGGTTAAAGAGTGCAAAAATTTTGTTGGTCAAATCTGTCAATCTCCTTTAGCCTAGATATACATCTCGACTAAATAGTGCAATTTTGTTTTATTTGAATGTTAAAGAAAATTACAAGAGTAAAAAAGCTAAAAATAAAATAATTTTAGATTGATTGTGTTCTATGGCCTTAGGATAGCTCGGTCGTCCACATCTTGGAGGTGGTAAGCTCCTTTTCCTGCCAAATCCCTCACTTTATACAGCCCCTCCCAGTTGGGCCCTAATTTGCCGTCCCCAGGCACCAAAGTGTTTCCCATTACTTTGCATAGCACCCATTCTCCAATCTTGAATTGCCTTGGATGCACCGCTTTATTGTATTTTCTAGACAGTTCTTGTTGATAGAAGGCAATGTGTACCAGTGCCCTTTCTCTTCTTTCGTCGGCAAGATCTAGCTCCAAGGCTATGGCCTCTCCATTCAAATCCGAATCGAATTTTTTTTTTCTAATAGTGGAGAGGCCGATTTCTAGGGGGATTACTGTTTCCACGCCGTAAGCCAAGGAAAAAGGCATTTTGTCGGTCGACCGCCTAGGTGTAGTTTGGTAAGCCAACAAGATGTGCGGAAGTTCCTCAGCCCATTTTCCTTTTACTTTCTCCAGCCTCTTTTTCAGACCATCTAAGACTACTTTGCTGGAAGCCTCAGCCTGGCTATTGGCTTGAGGGTACGCCGGTGTGGAGTTGTAGAGTTCTATCTTGTGTTCTTCGCAAAACCCCCTGAAGATCCTTCCATCAAATTGGGTGCCGTTGTCCGATATCAAAGCATTGGGAATTCCAAACTGGGTTATAATGTTCTGCTAGACAAACGTCTTGACGTCTTTTTCTTTGATGGATGCAAGCGCCTCTGCCTCCACCCATTTTTGTGAATTAGTCTGTCGCCACAAAAAAGAACTTTCTGTTTCCTAGCGCGGTTAGGAGTGGTTCCACTATGTCTAAGCCCCACATTGCAAAAGGCTACGGACTGGTCAAAGGTAAGAGCTCCCTAGTTAGTTGATGGATTTGATGTGCGAACTTTTGACATTTCTCACACTTCTTGACATACTTCTCTGTGTCTACTTACATATATGGCTACCAATACCCCTGTGATATAGCTCGGTAGGCCAAGGATCTCCCCCTTTGGTGGCTTCCGCAAATGCCCTCGTGAATTTCAAACAAGAATGCGTCGACCTTGCTAGGATGAACACATTTTGAGTACGGTCCTGTGAAGGACTTTATGTACAGTGCTAGCGATAGAGAGAGCCAAAATCGCTATGATTTTGCCTTGATCTTGTTGGCTTCCTTATTGTCTTTTAGCAAAATGACATCTTTTAAGAACACCATGACGGGGTCCATCCAAGAGGGACCTAGCTTGGCGCAGCATACCTCAGCCGATTTAGGTTCCTCAATGCTTGCTTTTGGCAGGAAGTCAACTAGTTATGGGTATGGGATAGATGTGTCTGTCATCGATGCAAAATCGGCCAGTTCGCCTGCCATGCTATTTTCTTCTCAGCCAATTTGCTCTATCCTCACAATTTCGGACTTCATGATCTCCTTTCTGACCAACTCTTGATGCTTGGCCATTCTATCATCCTTTGCTTCATAGTCGCCCAAAATTTGGTTGACTACCAGTTGGGAGTCACTATACACCATCAGCTCGGTGTGGCCTTCATTAGGTAGAATGACTTCAAACCGACTAACAATGCTTCGTGCCCCACCTCATTGTTGGATGCTGGAAATCTGAGGTTGATAGCTTGTTCAATGGTCAACCCATCTGGTGAGATGAGGACTATCCTAAGTCCAGCCCCCTGCCTGTTGGACGCCCTATCCACAAAGAGCATCCAAATCTTTCATATGAACAGCTTCCAACAAGTGAAGGAGTCTGAGGATGCTTTAGGATTAAGGACGTTGATGAAGCCTTCTTTTAAGTTTCTGTCTGTCGTTAGGATTTGATCCTCATTGCCTGACTACGTCAGTTTTAGGCATGTCCTTGCTTGTAGTAGTGCGGATTACTTCTTCTCACCCTCCCTCGTGATGGGCTGTTGGCACCAGTGGATAACACAGCCACTGTAAGGCCACATGGTTCACTGCGTCATTGAGCGACTTGCTACGGGGGCTACACTATTACCGCGGTACTTACCCCCCTTTGCTCGGTTGCCTCGGTCAGGTCAATCGAGAAAACATAATGACTTCTTGGAGCAAACTCAGCCACGAAGTCTGCCAATGCTTGGGCCTTTATTATGGTTCATGGCTGAAACTTAATTTTGAACTATACTAACTCCCAGGCCCACTTTAAAAGTCACCAAGAAAAGTCTGCTCTTTCAAACAAGGTTTTTAAGGGAAGGTTGTTAAGACAATCATGGTGTGGGCGTGAAAGTAGTGCGACAGTTTTCTTGAAGCCATCATCAAAGCCAAGGTTAGTTTCTCTAATGACAAGTACCTCGTTTCGGTGCTCAGCAATGTCTTGCTTACGTAAAATATGGACAAGTGTTGTATTCCCTTGGCACATACCAACATTGTGCTAATGGCATGCTAAGAAACTGCCAAGTATAGAAAAAGTTCATCTCCTGGTATTAGGGTTGCCAACAGTGGCAGAGAGGTTATGTTATTTTTCAAGCTTTCCAGAGCTCGGTTGTATTCATCATCCCACTCAAGCTTGGCCTTAAGTGCCTGGAAGAATGGTTGACACCTGTCTGACAACCGACTTATGAATTGATTTAGTGCGGCGGCTAGGCCCATGAGATACTGTAGTTCTTTGACTGTGTTGGGCCTCTCTAGATCTGGAATGGCTTTGATCTGAAAAGAATCAGCTTCTATACCTCAGTTGGTCAATAGAAAGCCAAGAAATTTCCCTGTCTCCACACCAAACGCGCATTTGGATGCATTCAGTCGCAGCTTGTGGGTTTTTAAAATTTGAAACATCTCAGCTAGGTCATTGAGATGGTCCTCCTCGTTCTTGCTCTTGACCACCATGTTATCCATGTAAGCTTCTATTGTTCTACTTAACAATGGCTCGAACATTTTGGTGACCATTCGCTAGAATGTTGCCCCTGCATTTTTTAAGCCAAATGGCATGACATTGTAGCAATGCAATCCCCTAGGTGTTGTAAATGATATAATCTCCTGGTCTGGTTCATACATAGCGATCTAATGGTATCCACGATACGCATCGAGAAAGCTAAGTCAGTTATGATCTACAGTTGGGTCCACCAGTTAGTCTATCAGCGGTAGAGCAAAACTATTTTTTGGGCATGCTTTGTTAACCATCTTATAGTCCACACACATGCGCCACTTGCTGTTCTTCTTTGGCACTACCACGGTGTTAGAGATCCACTTGGGATAGTGAACCTCTCTAATTGCCCCTGTCTCCAGCAGGTTTCCCACTTCTTCAGCCACTATCTTGGTGTAGTGAAGTGTCGATCGGCGAGTTCACTATACAATTGGTTTGGCAGTCGGGTGGACGTAAATTTGATGGAAAATGAAAGTTGGATCAATGTCAGGTATGTCATACGGCGTCCAAGAAAACACTTTCATGTTAGAGGTTAAGAATTCCATGATCTCTATTCTCTCGGTGCTGGACAAAGATGAGCCGAGCAAAAAGAATTTCTCTGAAAACTTTTCATCTATTCTTACCTCCACCAGATCTTCCACTGCTTTCTGTTCAGTTGCCTAGCCGACATCCGCGAATAATTCGTTGCTCTCTGGCTCCTTTACCATCTACACGAAACCTTTGGTAGCCCGGTTGTCGTTCACCATTACGAAGCATTGCTTGAACATGATTTGGTCTCCCAAGATTTTTTCAGTCACTCCAGCTTCATTAGGGAATTGCATCACCTAATGGTAAGTTGATGCTACCGCTCGCATGGCGTGCAACCATGCGCTCCCCAAAATAATGTTATAAGTGGAAGAGACTTTCAGCACCCATAATTCCACTTGTTTCGTCATTATCCCAGCTTTGATCGAAAAAACTATCTTGCCAACCGGCCATTCTAGCATAGAGTTGAAACCAACCAAAGGAGATGTCGTGGGTGCTAAGTCTTTGTCTTCCAATTTAAGCTGTTTGAAGTTCTCGTAGTACATTATTTAGCATGAGCTCCCTTGGTCTATCAAGATCCGCTTGATGTCAAAATTCTTGACGTGCAGGGTCTCCACTAGCGCGTCGTTGTACGAGCTTTGCAACCTTGCTAAGTCCCTGTCAGAGAAGGTGATGACGTTTTTGCTTTTGTCTTCCCTTTTTTCACAGTAGGTTGCATACTCAGTATTCCTCTCATGTGCTCTGCCTTCTTGATCATCCCTTTAAGCTCACAGACTCGCTCAAACTCAATGATCCCATGTATCACATTGATTACTCTTGAGGTGGACCTTTGACTGGCATACCATCTGGCCTATTGCGGTCCTGGGGGGCTGGCAGAGCTCCCCGCTTAATGTACTAGTCCAAGTGGCCCACGGCTACCAACTATTCCAGATGCTGCCTCAGTGGTGTGTAATTTTCAATTTGGTGCCCCATTTTATCATGGAAGGTGCATCGATATCTATCGTCGTAGCCCCTTTGCGCTTCTCCTAACTTGGCTGGTCACCGAACGAAGGGTTTGTCACGTATCTCGCTAAGAATCTGGTAGATAGGCTTCTTGAACACGGTGGTGATGGCTGTGTGGACTCTCAGCCTCCTTGTTTAGGAGTCTTCACCAGTTGGTCGTCTGTCTCAGCTGTTTTTGCTCGGTCGGTCCTCTCGATCGATCATGTTAACCCTTGCTATGAGATTTTTGCCCAACATTGCTGTTGTGCGGGACTTTGCCTTGGCCCAAGTGCCATCTTCGTCTACCCTGATATGCTGGTGCACTCTTTCCATTAGGGCTTCCATCATGAGAGGTGGCGTCATAGTCACTAAATCCTTTAATTTATGGCTCACATGCAAACCCCGCTTGTTCTGTGCAATAGCTAGGTTGGTGGGGGCAATCGCCTATCTGGTTGAAGGTCTCCCAATATCTGTTGTTGTAAGCCTTCAACATTTCTTTCTCACCCATGTCAATGGCGAGCAGCTGGTCTATCTCGACCGGAGTTTTGGTGTATGTCTTGAATCTGGTGACAACCGCCTCTGCCAATTGTGCCCATGAAGCGATGCTACCATCTGGCAGCCTCTCAAACCAAGTTAAGCCCAGGTCGCCTAAGCTTGAAGGAAACAAAATAGACATAAAAGCCTCGTTTCATCGATGTATGGCCATAACTTGGTGAAAGTGGCTCAAGTGCATGTAGGGATCTGACTTCCCCTCATATGTTGTGAACTTAGGCTGGTTGAAGCCCAAGGGAAACGGTGCGTTCTCTATCGCCGAAACGAATGGCAAACTTTGCAACCTTGCTAACACTTTGTCTGCTGGTTCGTAAACAAGGCGTGGCATTGGCATTCCAACCTCGACACTTCCATTTGTCGGAGGAGCCAGCCATTGTAGAATAGAGACCCTCTGAGGGTGGGTTGCGTACCTGGGCGGCTTTTCTCTTTTGAGCCCTTTCTTGCAGCACGGTCTGCAAGTTCGTCGACCTAGGCAACTGGATGGGCTGAGAAGTGGTTTGATGTGTATGTGAAGGTCGATAACTGCTTCCCTCCGTATAAGACCTTTCAGTCCTCGTTCTGTCAGACCTGAAGTAACGAGTCCTGGGGATTCTTAATTGTGTATTGCCTATCCTGAGGCTTCTGCTTTCAGATTGCGATGGTGTGACTAGCTTATCGCGATCCCCTAAGTGGAGAGAATGTGTTCTACCTTTGCGGATCTCTTCTCTTTCCACCCCTTTGCCTTTTATCTGGCGCTTCATGGTCTCCATGTCAGCCATCATTCTCCTTATCAATTCATCTTGCTGCTTCACCCGATCCTTTAGAACCTGAGAATCCACTCTTCGTCTTTGTCCATCTGGGCTTTAAGAGCAACGAGGACTTGAGTCCTGTTTTTCTCATGCGTCTCTCCGTGGGTTCCGTCGCTGGGGATCCAATTCTTTCATGGATGGGACAAAAGTAAAATCCTCGCACCTCCATTCCCCTTTTGGAGTTTTTCTATCAATAGTAGAATGTGGCAAGTCTTCGTTGTGCGCCATTGAACTTAGTTGAAGTAAAACTCAATCAAAAGATTTGTTCTCTATGATTGTTTCCCACATATTGTGCCAATTGTACGAGCACGAAATAATATTCTCGTATAATCCTGTTGACCAAGTTTGCACTCCTCCAAACATCATCGCTTTGCTACCTGAAAACACATGTGAGCTAGCCGGCGGGTGTGTGCCAGAAACCCATTCGATGCCTAAGTCAGCAAGTAGATAATAGATAATAAGCTCTGTGTATTTAAGAGTAAGAATTGCAATACTTGTCCATAGGTTCTGTCATGAGCTTTTATAGATTCCGCTAGGCACATTCCTAGTAGGACTCTAACTTTCCTTAGCAGAGTCCTCTTAGGGATCACTCTCCCACTGGATAATGCCTATCCTGTTAACACCCTACTCATTGGCAATGAAGTGAGATGGTTAAAACCCTTTATTTCGACTGTCATTATAGTCAACCGAGATATCTCGGCTCTGTGCTCAACATGGCAGAGCCGTGATAATCCTAGCTACAAGATGGCAACCAACCGAGCTACACGTAGCTCAGCCCTCTGCACTGGCGATCATCTCGGTTTGATAAAAGTTTGTCTCCAGATAGCTAGGTCCAAGCCCTAGCAACACATCCGCGACCGTCATAGCGCCTGCTTGGCCCAAGACCGAACTACACAAAAAATCTTTTCTCGACCCACTGCGCGTGCTAACTTCCAAAGAAGATTTCACCTAGCTTGGCCCAATTTGCACACAAATTACCCTCTCAATAATAATCTATCTCATAATTTATAGGTTTTAAATACAAATTTAAAGTTATCATAATTATCTCATAATTTTTTATTAAGGAGCAATAAGAGGGACATTGAGATTATCGATATATCTATATATTTTATAAAAGAATACTTTTAAGGAGAGATATTATGAGAGTTTCAAAATTCCATACAAAATAATTTTTAAAATCAAAACCTCTATATGGGATTGTAAAATAAAAGTTAAATGGAAGCTAGCCAATTGGGATTTTCTTAATTGTTATTAAGAAAATAAAAAAAAATTAGTATGAGATATTGATCATAAGACTTCTCACTAAAAATCTCATTTTGCTTATATAAATGGGAGCATAAGATTCACTTTATGTAAGTGAAGCAATTCACTTTTTCTTTCTTTTCTTGATGTGGGATTATAAAATAAAAGTTAAATGAAAGCTAGTCAATGGAGATTTTCTTAATTGTTTAAAAGTTAACAATTGTTTGAACGGGAAGTTTATTTCGAATCAAGCAATCTTAGCATTTTAATATTTAATTAGGTCAATCTTTAATTTATTTCAAATCAAACAAATTTAAACAATATATTTTTATAAAATCACTAAAATCGCAATTAAACCAGTGAATCAGTCAAATTGGAAACGATTCACCCTATTGGCTAGGTCAAAGGACCAACCAACTTATACAAAAATTAATTAATTAAAACTTTTAAATTTTATTTTAATTTTAAAATTTAAACTATCTTGAACTAAAACATACACAATAGTATAATATTAAATGGGAGCATTAGGTTTATATAGTGAAACGACTCATTTTTTTGTCCTTTTCCTGCTGTAGGATTATAAAATAAAAGTTAACAGTTGTTTGGACTGGAAGTTCATTTCTAATCAAGCAATCTCAACCGTTCAATTTTTAATAAGATTAATATTAGTTTATTTCAAATCAAACAAATCTAAATAATATATTTTGATAAAACAACTAATTGGGATTTTCTCAATTGTTTAAAATTAAGAAAAAAAAAATAATTAGTATGAGATATTGATCATAAGGCTTTCCACTAAAAATCTCATTTTGCTTATATAAATTGAAGCGTAAGATTCACTTTATGTAAGTGAAACAATTCACTTTGTCCTTATTTTTTTGATGTGGGATTATGAAATAAAAGTTAAATGAAAGCTAGCCAATGGAGATTTTCTTAATTTTTTAAAAGTTAACAATTGTTTGAACATGAAGTTTATTTCGAATCAAGCAATCTTAGCTGTTTAATCTTTAATTAGGTCAATCTTTAATTTATTTCAAATCAAACAAATTTAACATATATATTTTGGTAAAATCGCTAAAATCACAGTTAAACCAGCGAATTAGTCAAATCGAAAACGATTCACCCTATCGGCTAGGTCAAAGGACCAATCAACTTCTACAAAAATTAATTAATTCAAACTTTTAAATTTTATTTTAATTTTAAAATTTAAATTGTCCTGAACTGAAACATACACAACACTACAATATTAAATGGGAGCATAAGATTTATATAGTGAAACAACTCATTTTTTTCCTCATTTTCCTGATCTGGGATTGTAAAATAAAAGTTAACGGTTGTTTGGACGAGAAGTTCATTTCTAATCAAGCAATCTTAATTGTTTAATTTTTAATAAAATCAATCTTAGTTTATTTCAAATTAAACAAATCTAAGTAATAAATTTTGATAGCACAGCTAAAACCGCGGTTAAACCAGTGAATTAGTCAAACCGAAAATGATTCAACCTAATCGGCTAAGTCAAAAGACCAACAAATTTACAACATAATTAATTAATGAAAACGTTTAAAATTTATTTTAAAATTTAAACCATCTTGAACTGAATCTTAAATGAGATTATAAGATTCACTTTATATAAGTGAAACAACTTACTTTTTCTTTTTTTTCTCGATGTAGGATTGTAATTATTTTAAAGTTAAATATTATGATAGTTTCAAAATCTCATACAAAATTATTTTTAAAATCAAAACGCTGATGTGGGATTGTAAAATAAAAGTTAAATAGAAACTAACTAATATATGAATAAAAAAAAAAAAAGGTATTGATCATATGGCTTCTCACTAAAAATCTTCTTTTGCTTATATAAATGGGAGCATAAGATTCACTTTATATAACTGAAACAATTCATTTCTTCCTTCTTTTCCCGATGTGAGATTGTAAAATAAAAGTTAAATGGAAGCTAACAAATGAGGATTTTCTTAGTTGTTTAAAATTAAGAAAATTCAATAATTTATACAAATTGGAACATAAGATTCACTTTATTCAAACGAAACAATTCACTTTTTTCATTTTTTTTCGATTGGGATTGTAAAATAAAAGGTAAAAGGAAACTAGTCAATGAGAATTTTCTTAATTGTTTAAAATTAAGAAAATTCAATAATTTTAGAATGAGCTTCTAGAAGGCTTCTCCCTCAAAACCCACTTTATAAGATTCACTTTATATAAGTGAAACAGCTCACTTTTAATTTCTGTTCCTGATGTGGGATTGTAACACTTTATATAAGTGAAATAACTCATTTTGCCTATCTTTTCTCAATGTGTGATTGTAATTATTTTAAAGTTAAATATTATGAGAATTTCAAAATCTCACACAAAATTATTTTTAAAATCTATGTGGGATATTAAAATAAAAGTTAAATGGAAGTTAGCCAATGAAGATTTTCTTAATTGTTTAAAATTAAGAAGGAAAAAAAAATGAGTATGAGATACTAATTATAGGACTTCTCACTAAAAATCTCCTTTTGCATAAATGGGAGCATAAAATTCACTTTATGTGAGTATAACAATTCACATTTTTTTTTTTTTTTCCGATGTGGGCTTGTAAAATAAATGGTACATGAAAGCTAGTGAATGACAATTTTCTTAATTGTTCAAAATTAAGAAAATTTAATAATTTTAGAATAAGAGTTTGGAGCTCTTAGAAGGCTTCTCCCTAAAAACCCTCATTTTCCTTATATAATATATAAATAGATAGGGAAACAAACTTTGCTTTTTCTTCTTCTCCCGATATGAGATTATAAAATAAATCATAAACTAATTAGAGTTTATTTTTATATGGTTAAATAGAAGTTAGCCAATGGAAATTTTTTTAATTGTTTAAAATTAATAAAATTAGTATGACAACTCGCAATTAAACCGACGAATCGGTCAAACCCAAAATGGTTTAGCCTAATTGGTTAGGTCTAATGACCAACCAACTTATATAAAAATTAATTAATTAAAACTTTTAAATGTTATTCTAATTTTAAAATTTAAAATATCTTAAATTGAAGTATACACAATACTACACTATTAAGATTCACATTCTATAAGTGAAACAACTCACTTTTTTTTTTCTTTCTTTTTTTCTTTTTCCGATGTGGGATTATAAAATGAAAGTTAACAATTATTTGGATGGAAATTTTATTTCTAATCAAACAATCTCAGTCATTCAATCTTTAATCAGACCATTCTTTCGTTTATTTCGAATCAAACAAATCTAATCAATATATTTTGCTAAAATTGCGGTTAAACCAACAAATCAATCAAATAAAAAATTATTCAACCTAATCAGCTAGGTCATAATTATTTAATTAAAACTTTTAAAATTTAAACTATATTGAATTGAAACATGCACAACATTACAATATTAAATGCGATGGGAGGATAAGATTCAATTTATATGAGTAAAATAACTCATTTTTTTCCTTCTTTTTTCGATGTAGGATTATCAAATAAAAGCTAGTAAATGGAGATTTTCTTAATTGTTTAAAATTAAGAAAATCAAGAAAATTAATATGAGATATTAAAACTCTCACAAGGCTCCTCACTAAATGGGATGGGAGTATAAGATTCTCTTTATATAAGTAAAACAACTCATTTTTTATTCTTCTTTTTCCAATGTGGGATTATCAAATAAAAGCTAGTCAATAGAGATTTTGTTAATTGTTTAAAATTAGGAAAATAAAGAAAATTAGTGTATGATATTGAATCTCTCACAAGGCTCCTCACTAAAAACTCCATTTTTCTTATATAATATATAGAAAGATGGGAGTATATGATTCACTTTATGTAAGTGAAACAATTCACTTTTTCTTTCTTTTTCCGATGTGGGATTATAAAATAAAAGGTAAATGGAAGCTAACCAACGAGAATTTTCTTCATTGTTTAAAATTAAGAAAATTCAATAATCTTAGAATAAGGGTTTGGAGCTCTTAAAAGGTTTCTCCCTAAAAATCTCATTTTCCTTATATAATACATTGATAGATAGTGAAACAAACTTTGTTTTTTTTTTTATTCTCCCGATGTATAGCCATTCTGGTTTTGACCCGACTCTTATTATATCCCGAACTTAGGTTTAATGGTTTTATATTGTTGGTCATATCTTGCTTCCCTTGTGTTTATTTGAATTTGGCTATTGGGTTGTTGTGGTTGTGTTTGGAACATGTTGGTTGCTTAGTTTTCAAACCTTTTGTTGGCCAGGATTTTGCACCTCTACTTGAATGGCACTTCTTGCGGTCGAGAGGGCTTTGTGAACTCTCAATATTTTTGCAGGTCTACAAAACTATTAGGAGAGTGTATTCTACGCTCGAGCGGCATTTTCTACGCCCGAGCGGGCTCATCTCAAGCGGCCTTTCTTGCACTTGAGTGTTGGTCTGTTATCGACAAAACTACTAGGAGTGTGCATTTTGCGCTCGAGCGCCACTTCTTGTGCTCAAGCGGAACAATTTGTTGTGTCTGACACTCGAGCGTTAACTCTTGCGCTTGAGCGGACTGTGCATATATCAGTTCGTAACACCCATATTTTACATCGCTTTTTCATCTCTTCTTCTCTCTAAAACATTCAAAACCCTAAATCTAGAGCCTCTCACTCTCTCTAAAACCTATATTCTCTCTACATTTTCTCCTAGATCTATTGGTTTCTCTATTCGTATACCTTTGTTAAAAAAATAGAATGCCTCAAGAGCTCTATTTTAGTTTGAACAAGATTTGGTTTCGGTGTCTTCGAAGTTTCTCCACTGTTGCTTTGGTCTTCCAAGCTTGAGGTAGGGATTTTCTACACTCTTTTATGAGTTTTAGCTTGGTTATCTGTTGATGTGTAAGAAATATTGGGATTTGAGGTAATTTTGAACCAACCTAGTGTTTTGGTTTAAAATCAAAAGAGGGGTTTTTGAATGGATGTATTGGAAATAGTTATGGAAGTAAATATGAGATTGTGCTATGGTAAAATGATTGATTTTGGTACTCGGAGTGGATGTTGGAAAAATGGGAAGTTTGCTCTAAAATATCTCAAATAATTACTTTGTATAAATAAATGAAATTGGTATTGGAAATGTGAAATTAAATGGACTTTTATATAAATGGTGGCGTTAGATATGTATTACTTCTCACCTATAGAAATTTGGATAATTTATTTGTCTTTGAGATTGTATATCTGTTTAGAAATATCTATTTTGGGCTATCGGTAGAGGATATGATTGTTGTAGAAATTGCATGAGGATTAGGCAAATTGAAACTAATCTCTTAGCCATTATCATTTAATATGATTTTGATTTATCTACATTGTATATGCATGATGTTTAGGAGGAGAAAGGGGATATACTCCATGTTTGTGAGAAGAGAGGGGATGGACTCCATTAAACTAAGTTGCCCTGTGTGTCTAGGGTGAAAGTCCCGAAGACTGCGCGTATACATGGGTGCCGATTCCCGCGGACAAAATTTCCATAAAATGGCAAGTGAATGTATTTTGTATGATAATTATATTGGTTGGAGGCCTATGGGGTGTATCCTCTGTTTGGTTAACTAAATGAAGCGGGTGTAACTAATGGATTGAGATGTGAGTTTGACATAACATGGTTTTGGAAAAAGTTGTAAAATGTTTGTCATTTGGGCATTGAATATGTGTATCATACTCATATCTTTGCTAATATTCTATGGGAAAGTGAGTTTGGAAATACTCTTCTGATCCCGGGGGACGCTAGTGATCCTCTTCTAGTCACCTGAAAAGAAATAAACACTCCGGTCGGGGGTGCTGGAATTAGCACTTCGACGGGCAAGTCAATCTCTAATCTCTGAATTGCTTATATTTTAAGTAAAGTGTAATAGTTCTCACATACCTTTGTCCAATGGGTGATCCCGTATTTATAGTATTTTCTTTAGGCCTTTGGGCTGCGCCCATCCTTGTTCTGTCACATCTACCTATACTCGGCGTCTGTTCTACTGGCTGGGATACTGATTATTTTATTCGGCTCCCTGATTGGCTGGGGTATATGCCGAATAGAGGTTACGTTTCGGACATAACACGCTCATCCGTTCCCTATGGATTTAATAAAATTCGGCTCCCACAATTGCCCCCCGAACACCCTACTAGCATCAATTAGTCGCTGTGTTTGGCTTTTAGCCTGGGAAATCGAAAATTCGGCGGTTAACCCTCTTCCCAATGCGTGTCAAAATGCGCACACGCTTCTTAGTCATTGTAATGCTTTCCTGCCCCTTCGTACACTACTTCCATTTAATATGATTTGAAATTGTCCTCTTCGAGCGTATGTCCTGAATGTTCAAAAGATATCTTGCTCGCCCTCAAGTGCAACTCTATCTCTTCGCGGCTTCTACAACTCCTTGTTTCTCGCTTCTCCCTTTATCTCCTGTAAGTCTTCTTCTCCTTCATTTTTCCCGCTTCCTTATTTGCTTTTAACTTTCTGAATCCTTAGGTTTGGCTTAAAAGGAATGGCAAAACATTTGAAAGAGCTCCTTTTGGCGGATTGAATCTCCGGCTTTTGACGCCATTTCTCCATCACTGATGATGTCCATTTGTCACTTTTGGCAGACAACATCACCGATATGGAGAGGGAAGATGAGAGCACAATTGTCTTTCCTCTCCTATCAATTGCTGAGGGCGGAGTCCGCTTTCCTCTTCACCCACTTTTGAGGGCCGTTCTTAGATACTGGGGTCTAATCACTTCCCAGCCCAACGTCAATTTCTTTCGCATCATAATGGGGATCGTAGAACTAAATCGTCGTCTTAGGACCAACTTAGGTATTCCTGCCATTCAGCACTGTTACGCCCTAGCCAAATCTACCGGCCGGCTAGGGCGCTACTTTCTTAGAGCTAAGGATGCTGGTCATCACTTAGTGACTATGCTCGCCAGCTCTGGCAAGCGTGTCGACGACGTGATGGTCGTTGTCCGCGGCAACTGGGAGTTTGGCGCAGGTGAAGATCGCCTAGACCTGGTGCCGAGGAAAAAAGGCGAACCAGGTGGCCGATTAGATCACTTTGCTTTTCATATTTGCATGTATATGTATTGGCACTATGTTCATCTTTTTGTTTTATTTGTGCAGGCAGCGATTTGAAGAGAGTGTTGGTTTCAGACGACGACGTCGTGCTCGTAGAAACCTTCAAAAATAAGGGAGGGCAGCCCACATTCTCCTGCAGTACGAGCCGACTTACACAACGTTCTCGACGGCAGACAACATTCCGATCGCGCGAAGCGACAATCAACTTGCTTGCCCTCATCTTCCCCAGCTTCAAAAAATTGAGGCAGATCGATTTAGAGTCATCTGATTCTGAACACGCGGAAGAACAGGTGACCGAACCAATTGTCGAGGATTCGGACCGATTGGCCGCGGAAGTTGACGAAGCGATTAATTCGGCTTTTGAGGAAGCCGGATTGAACTCTTCTGACCCTCCGTCTACATCAGGCCGAAGGGACGCCTTCAAAGATATTTTTTCGAACTTGGGAGACCTTCCCGACGATTACTCTGAAGATATGGCTGGGGAAAATCTTACGTAGATGGCACGGAAGAGGAACGCCGAACGCATGGCCGCCCGAAAAAAGGCCGAGGCCATCCATTCCGAACTTGTCTCGACTGAATCTATTCAACCTCCTGTTGTAGAGGAATCGGCTCAGGTTGTCGTCGCCGAGACGAAAAAGGATGTCGAGCGCCCGGTTACAGAAGAGTGGCCGATTCCAGAGGAGCGAGGCGAAAAAAGAAGCACCAAGGACAAGGACAGCTCCTAAGAGGGCCCTGTTGATAAGCGGCCACGCTTAGAGGAGTCGGCTGTGGTTGCTCCTTTCATCATTGAACCAAAGATAAAAAACATGCCGATCTCCTCTGAAGCGTCGACTTTGAAAGATCCAGCTGTGGCATTGAGCTTGGCCACCGCGGTCTCCTTGCCGGCTGACAAGGCGACCTTTGGTGCCGATCCGGACTCGGCAACGGTAGCATTAGCTGCTCAGTCGGCTTTTCTGGTACGTGTTTATCCTTGGAATGTGACGATCTTTTGGTTTGCATTCGATGTTTCTTGGAATGTGATGATCCTTTGTTTTGCAGACAATTGGAAAGATCGCCGAATTAGGCCGTCGCCAGCGTGACGTTGTCGAGAGGATTGGCCGTTTGCAATCGGAAGTCGATGGCCAAAGGAGCAGGATGGAGTTTGAGGCAATGAGAGCTGCAATGGGCCAGGACTGCTGATCAACTCAGGTCTAACGTCGAGGAGAGGGCAAACGCGAGTGAGGAATCTCTTAAGTTAGCCAAGGAGGTGCTTGCAAAACTGGAGGCCGAGTTGGAAGGCTTAAAGCAGGCCAAGGAAAAAGCCGAATATGAGGCTTCTGCGGCATTCAAGGCTGGGAAGAGCGCCGCTTTTAATGACTACGTAGAAGAAGTCCCCAAATTTGAGAATCAGGGATTCAGACACGGCTGGCTCAAAGCCCTTGCTGCTGCTGGAGTTACATTGGCCATGCTAATTCCATACGAGTAAGTGGACGTTGAGCCGCTTGAGCCTGATCTTGAGACTTGATTTGGGTGACATTCTAGTTTTGTTAGGCTTTACTCAATTTCAATGTATGTTTTTTGTTAGTTGGCTTTCATCTTTTTTGGATTTTCATATGTAAAATGTCCGCTACTAGCACCCAATTTATGAATGAAAATTTTATATGCTCTCAAATTATTTCTCGTATTGTTCGCTGTATGAGTATATAGTTAGGAGAATCAGCAGTTAGAACAAAATGTCAAGATTACATGAGACGGCAGACTTAACAGCCGATTAAAATTAGGGATCTGATTTAATCATAAACCAAATGAATTCATGACTACTGTACAGATCAAGCGGTTCGTGGAACGGCTGGGGCACTCAAGTTGTCTAGATTGATGAATCTGCCCTTGCCCCAGCTGGTTCATGAACGTAGAGCGCCGAATAACACGTTAATTATGAATCTTGTACTGAAGAATCGATTCGTGGAACGGCTGGGGCACTCAAGCTGTCTAGATTGATGAATTTGCCTTTGCCCCAACTGGTTCATGAATGTAGAACGCCGAATAACACGCTAATTATGAATCTTGTACTGAAGAATCGATTCGTGGAACTGCTGGGGCACTCAAGCCGTCTAGATTGATGAATCTGCCCTTGCCCCAGCTGGTTCATGAACGTAGAACGCCGAATAACACGTTACTTATGAATCTTGTATTGGAGAATCGATTCGTGGAACGGCTGGGGTACTCAAGCCATCTAGATTGATGAATCTGCCCTTGCCCCAGCTGGTTCATGAACGTAGAACGCCAAATAACACGTTAATTATGAATCTTGTACTGAAGAATCGATTCCTGGAATGGCTGGGGCATTCAAGTCGTCTAGATTGATGAATCTGCCCTTGCCCCAGCTGGTTCATGAACGTAGAACGCCGAATAACAAACGTTACTTATGAATCTTGTACTGGAGAATCGATTCGTGGAACGGCTGGGGCACTCAAGCCGTCTAGATTGATGAATCTGCCCTTGCCCCAGATGGTTCATGAACGTAGAATGCCGAATAACACGTTACTTATGAATCTTGTATTGAAGAATCGATTCGTGGAATGGCTAGGGCATTAAAGCCGTCTAGATTGATGAATCTGCCCTTGCCCCAGCTGGTTCATGAACGTAGAACGCCGAATAACTTGTTACTTATGAATCTTGTACTAAAGAATCGATTCGTGGAACGGCTGGGGCACTCAAGCTGTCTAGATTGATGAATTTGCCCTTGCCCCAGCTAGTTCATGAATGTAGAACGCCGAATAAAACGTTACTTATGAATCTTGTACTAAAGAATCGATTCGTGGAACGGTTGGGGCATTAAAGCCGTCTAGATTGATGAATCTGCCCTTGCCCCAGCTGGTTCATGAACGTAGAACGCCGAATATCGGTGGTTGATAGGGTGATTGGGGCATATGACACAGTCGGCGCCAGGTTGTTGATGCTTCAATATTAATGAGATTGCCTCGGAGGTGCTGCCCTCGTAGGGAATAAATGCGCGTGTACTTTGTGAAGGAGGGTCCGATTTATGTGCTCAGTCAGCAACCCAGTCCAGCTTTTTGAGGAAGATTAAACAAGTGCGAATGTCAAATAAGCTTTTCTTCAACAGCAGAGGTGAAGCAAAGACGCTAGCTGAGCTGGAAGGTGCCATGAGTCGAAGTGGTGAACCTTCACGCACGGGCAGTAGGACTTCGAGGGATCGGGAGAGATACCAATCTCCTCGTCGTCAAAGTAGGTCGCCTAGGAGGGACAAACAGCCATAGCGTAAGTCTCCTCAACCCCGTCTTGGAAGGGAATCCGATGCGACTCCTCGCCCATTGAGTTTCGCGGTCTTCGTGGGTAATAGACCAATGACAGAGGTGGCTTCGATCATTCGAGATCCAAACGTGGCAGTCGAATTTGCTCGACAGATTTTTCCACCCGAAGTTCAGCAGTCGATGGTAGGTCGGCCGGACTTCGAAGTGTTTCGTGAAGGCGTTCACAAGGCAATGAGGGGACTGTACACAGCTTATGAGATTGGCATGCGTCTCCGCGCCGCTCGCCGCGACATAGAACAGAGAGATGAACGCATTCGGAAGTTAGAAGCTCGTGCCGAGAAGGCTGAGCATGAACTGAGGAAAATCAAGTCTGCCAGGCCCCAATCAACCAGCCACCCCAACCTGGTTGTCGAAGAAAGGGTTACTCAAAGGCTGATTAGTGATGCGATCGCCGATCATGGTACGGCTAGCATGTTCGCGATTGAGACTGCGAGAGCCACGGCCTATGAAAAAGGCTTCCATGACGGCCGACTGGTCGGAATTCAGAAGACCAAAGAGAAACTCGCCGAAGAAGTTTGCCAATGTGAAAATTGTGGCTTTAAGCACGGTTGGATCAAGGCATCTCACGCCGCGGAAGCTCTGCGAGCGTCGGGCATTGATTCGGCATTGTCACTCTACCAACGTAATCATTTTCCGCCTTTGAAGTCGAGAAGAGTGAGGATGAGGGCGATGCCGTATAAAAATACTATGTAATTATGTAATTATTGCCTAATTGAATAAAACGTCCTATTTTAAATGTTTCATTGTAATTTGCATTCGGCACACACGTGTTTGCATGTGTTTCATTGTATAAACATTGACCGGCCCGAGTCAACTAGGCATTTAATTCCGAACGGTTATATGTCGGCCTGTCATGAGCATTCATTAAATATATATTTGGCATACGTGTCTGTAACACGTCCGCGAGGGACCTCGCGCTACAGTTCGGACTCCTCCGTTTTTGTTTGGATTGCGGTTCCAAATCTGAACCAAAGAGTCCACCTCTGGCAAATCGTTTTGAGAAAGAAAACAGATTTTTGAAAAGTAGTGCCAAACATGGACTGCTTTGCCAGATTACAGAGTCGCCACCTAAATATTTTAAAATGGGAAATTTAGGAAACCCTGACTCGGTGCCGAAGGCCACGTGTCCGTCATCACCAAAGTGACTTGGCTCGGGAGCTTGGGTACGATTGGGGAAGGTCATCTATGAGCACCCCCTCTCGCCCGGTTCGAAGACCGGCCTCTACTAACCGTGATATCCAATTTTGAAAACGTTATGTGTTCTTATTCCGGTTATTAGCCTAGATTTACTATGTTATGTGCACAGCAAACAAGTATAGACCAAATCGCCTAAATTGGAATAAAACATTGTAAGTTTGTTTTGAAAATGATTTGCTACTCGCAAGTAGGCTAAAATGCAGGTTTTGCCACCCTCAAGCGGGCTTTAAAACTCACAGTTTTAATGCATTATCCCAATTTAGGCAATTTGACCTCCACCCACAGGCATTCAAGCAGTTATATCACATAAGCACTTAGCCTCATGGTAAGCATGCTATCATGGCAACATTCACACACATGCGATATGCTAAAGCATAAAAGCTCACCTAGTACTCCAAGCCAAAACAGAAGCTTATTAGAAATCCATGCATGGACCTAAGCATACTGAAATGTCTAATGCAACACATGCAAAGATGTAATCTAGGCAGGCTCAGCTATCCTAAACATGGCATATGGAATGCTACAAATAACACGTATTCAATTCGGAATTGAAAGTACGATGCAGTTTGTATGATGTGCCGAGCCCGATGCATGTCAACAAATGCATGGATGCACGCATGCATTGCATAAGGTATGCTAAATTAAATATGCCCTAATCTACCATCATAAGCAGGTAAATAAAAGGGAGAAAGAAATGGGGGTTGGAAGACATACACACACTCACACACCCTTATTACAAATATGCCCTCACACGGAGGGACCAAAAGAATAATATACAGTCCCAAAGAATAAATGAATAAATTATTACAAAATTCTAATTACTAAAATTAAATCAAGTAAATAAAAGAAAGGGGGCCCCAGCCCTGCCTCGGGATGCGCGAATGATGCATGCTCGTTGCGACTTGCCCGGAAAAGCCTACACCGTGCCACTGCCACCTCTGTTTTTACTGCCCCTTCTCTTCAAAAAATACCAAAGTCCCAGGAAACCTTCCTTGTGTTCTGCTGAGTGCCACCGGCTGGAGGAAACTACCACCGGCTGCTCGTGGTGGCCACCAGCTGCAAAATAGTCTATCGGCCAGGAATACAGTGCCGGTCGGCACTCTTTCCTGCCGGTCGGCACAAAGTTCCTGCAGGAGACAGTTTGACAGCAACAGCAGGCAGCAGTGCATGGTATTGGATTTTTGAGCATATTTATGCATGGCCAATGCTCCCTATCATGAATGGGAATCAAGGAAACATGGCTCTTGGTTCTAGGGCCATCAATTGTGCACCTTGGTGCATGATAGCCTAAAGAACCAAGATTGCACTTTGATGTAAAAATGCATGCAACGCAAACATGGGAACCAAGGCCCTATCATGCTAAGGTCAAGGGCCCTAGTGACTTGGGAATTAAGGTGTGTTTTGTCACTTGAGGTACAAACATCCCTTTATTTCCCACACTTGGTTTGACACCCCAAACCAAGTAATGAAGTGCAACTCATGCAAACATGCATCAATAATGCACTATGGAAATTAGGATGCTAGCAAACTAGGTACCTCACAACTAACATATTAGGCGTGCAAAATGCCAAAGTGCGTGAGATGCTAGTGTGATGCAAACATGAGCCAAGTATGCAATGGAATCAATGCGCTACAACACCTAGTGGACCAAACATGCAACAAGCATACAATGAACATACAATGGTAGCCTTAACCACCATGGGGGAGGCCTTAAACCTCCCCAAAACAGTGGCCGAAATGGACTGAAATCATGGGCAAAATGCCATACAAGCATGCAAGCCAATGAGCCCAAAATCAAGGACACTCGAGAGAGCATCTAACCATCCTTTACACAACCACTCATGGCATAAATTAGACCATCAAAAACAGAGCATTGGCATGCAAAATGACACCCAAAATCCCTCACATGGCACCCTCAAAATGCATTAATCATGGAAGCATACCAAGACCTATTCTTAGGCATAAAAAGACGCACCTTTAAATCATGAAATGAGCCACATGTGCAAGCATACCAACATGTTTTATGGACTGAAATAGGACTCTAAATGATGCCAAAGCATGAGGATGGTCAATGTTGGACATGCTAGGGGCCAAAATACATAAGGCTTACAAGCCTAAAATGCAAAACAACCATGTCAAGCACACTATACACGGCAAAATCAGTGGTTCACGACCCTTATACATGGTGATATGATGCTAATGCCTTTATGGAACCAAGCTAAAACATGCAAAGAACATGGCCTAGATGCATGGCATGCTTTTAGGCATAAGAGAGCATTTCAAAGCAAGTATAAGAGGCATGTTAAGGGCTATAAATCTAACCTAAAACAGAGGCATAACACATCATATGGACCACAAATATGCTCTGAAATGAAACCAAAACTCACCGTACACACATGCTATTCTTTAGACCCAAAACAAAGGCAAACAAAGAGCCAAGGGGAGAGGGGTGTCCCTCCCCTATATGTGACCTAAAATCATCTTCCCCACCACTGAAAACCCACTGGTTTTCAGTGGTGAGAAGGCCAAAAGCACCAAGTAAAGGAGACCTCAAGAAAAGGCTCCAAAATGGCCAAAACAAGGCCTAAGAGGGTGAGACTCCACCCAAACCACAAAACAACCTTGATGAATGTTCTTAAGCAAGGAAAAACAAGTCTTTTTTATGTTGAACACAAATCCAAAAACACAAAGCAAGAGGGGTAGAAAGCTAGTGCAAGAATGGGGAAACTAAAGCAAAAAGTTTACCCTTGAAGATCCAATGAAGAACAGGTGGAGTAGCCCTCCTCTAGTGATCAAAACCAGTTCAAGATCACACAAAACAAACCTCCAAGCCTCCCAATCTCGGATTAAGGTGTAGTAGTGTGTGTAAAGGTGCAAAAGTAAGGTGAAATCACATTTTTTAGGCCTAAAACACACACACAAGAGGAGAGAGAGGGAAAATATAGAGAGAGAAAGTGTATCACACAGATATATAGATATAAGCTCTGGTTTTTGACCTAAAATGGCTAACCTCTCCCAAAGGGAGAGAAGGCTTGCTTATATAGGCAACAAAAGGCTCTAAGCTTAATGGCTAAGCAAGAGGAAAGGGGTCAAGGGACCAAGGGGGTGCAAGGCTTCTTGGAGAAGCCAAAACAGCTGGCCAAGCTTCTCCAAGAAGCTTGGCCAAAAGGGGTCACCCTTCTAGAAGCTCTAGAGGGGTCAAAGGTGCATACAGGCTGATTCGTGCATGGGGAGTGGTGATGGTGCATTCCAGCTGGCACAGCTGGCATGCACCATCCCTGGGGAGGTTCAGAAGGGTCACCGGCCGGCCAAATCAGTCATCGGCACAAAACAATGCCGGTCGGCAACATATAGTGCCGACCGGCCAAGGATTTGGATAAAATAGTGCCGATGGCCACTAGGGAGTGCCGGTGGAGGTATGGGGCAGCCGGTGGGCTTTAGGGATGGCTAACAAGCCTTCCCCTACCCTCAAATGCAAAAACACACAAGTACTTGGTGCACAACCAAGCACAAAACAGGCCGGTTGAGAGATCCTGAGGCACGGCGCGCAGCCGGGGCCTCCGGGAACTCAAAACAAACACAAACATGGATAATCACCGGGTGTTCAAGCGGTGACGTCCAAGTCTTGAGGACGGTCAAAAAATAGGGACTCTTCGCGCCAGTAACTTTACTTACTGTGTTCAGACTCGATTTAAAACAATTTTGTTGTGTGGGGTTAGATAAGTGTGAACGCCAAATGGAGTTTTCTTCAACAGCAGAGAAGAAGCTCGAGCTCTGGCTGAGGTTGATATTGCAATGAATCGCAGCAGAGAACCCTCCCGTGTGAGAGGTAGGGCGTTCAAAGAACGGGAAAAATGTCAGCCTCCAAGTCGTCGTAGCAGATCACCCCGAAGGGAGAAACAGCAACGGGGAAGTTCTCCGCAACTGCGACCGAGAAATGAGGCCGACGTAGCGTCGAGACCGTTGAGTTTTACTGTTTTCGTGGGGAATTCCTTTATTGTCCTGGATCTTGGCCTCGACGTCGTCTATGGTGTCAAAGCTCTCTACCTCGAGGGTGATTGTCTCGCCGGTGTGAACATCGTGGATTCAAGAGCGGTCAGATCAAAGCATTTCAAGCTGCGGATGCTCTTCGAGTAGCGGGCGTTGATTCGGCGCTGCCGCTGTACCAGCACGACCACTTCCCCTTTTTCGCCTTCGAAGTTGTGAAGAGTGACGAAGGCGACGCCGTATGAAAATAGATATTGTAATGCTCGAACGCGGATTGTGTTTTTATAATTACTGTTTAATCGAATAAAATGTTTTATTTTAAAAGTTTATCTCATTCTGAATTTTTATATGCTTAATGAAGCATCTTATTTTGAATGTTGGCATGTTTTGTTTTGTTCATGTGGTTGTGCCTGCTCAACTTACATATCCCTGCTTTGATGTGTAAATGTTTTTTTCATTCTGGAGGGCACTCCGAATTAGGAATATTACTCGGCCCTTGAGCGTCGCTCGGTGGGACACTATTTGGTTAGCCGAATTTGGAGGCTTTATCGGCCAAAGACGTTATGCGCCAATGGGGCTCCGAATCTGGAGACTGGCCAATCATGATATCCACGAAGGGCGTTCCAAATCCAGAGGCTTTTTCAGCCCAAGGATGTCATGCGCCGAACGGGCTCCGAATTCGGAGACTTTTTGGCTAGTCGTGATATCTACGAAGGGTGCTCCAAATCTGGAGAATTTTTCGGCCCAAGGACGTCATGCGCCGATGGGGCTCCGAATCTGGAGACTTTTTGGCTTGTCATGATATCCACGAAGGGTGCTCAGAATTCGGAGACTTTTTTGGCTAATCGTGATATCCACGAAGGGCGCTTCGAATCTGGAGGCTTTTTCGGCCCAAAGACGTCATGCGCCAATGGGGCTCCGAATTCGGAGGCTTTTTCGGCCCAAAGACGTCATGTGCCGATGGGGCTCCGAATATGGAGACTTTTGGCCAATCGTGATATCCACGAACGGCGCTCCGAATCCGGAGGCTTTTTCGGCCCAAAGACGTCATGCGCCAATGGGGCTCCGAATCCGGAGACTTTTTGGCCAGTCGTGATATCCACGGAGGGCGCTCCGAATCTGGAAGCTTTTTCGGCCCAAAGACGTCATGCGCCGATGGGGCTCCGAATCCGAAGACTTTTTTGGCCAATCGTGATATTCACGAAGGGTGCTCCAAATTCGAAGGCTTTTTCGGTCCAAAGACGTCATGCGCCGATAGGGCTCCGAATCCAGAGACTTTTTGGCCAATCGTGATATCTACGAAGGGCGCTTCAAATCCGGAGGCTTTTTCCGTCGGAACACTTTTAAACTAGATTTCGCAGTGAGTGGGACTACAACTTTTCAACAAGAACCCTTGCATTACAAAAGTGGAATTTGTACATGGCGAATCATTTAGAACTAGGATCATTCCCCACAAGTCGGGTTTAATGACAAAATTTTTGCAAGTGCGTCGAGTTCTCGAGCCGTGGCAGACTCCTTCTTGACATATTTCTGAGCCGATATGGAATCTATCTGATAATGGCCGTCTCAGTTAGGACCCGATTTTCCATCAACCGGCTTCTTGTCATCCGAAAGTACCTTCAGGATCAACTCTCTCGGTGTGTAGCGGCGCAGCTGAACGCGTTGACTATACTTGGCAAGCTGCTGCGAATATTGCCTAGGGCTTCCGTGGCTTTTCGCTAGGGAGCCGTCCGACATCGTCGAGGCTATTTCGATTCGGGACTTCCAGAAAGGAGATAGCATGCTCGTGCGGATTTTTGGGAACCATGGATTTGCTCAATGCCATGTTCGGTCGGGAAGCGTAGCAGCTGATGATAGGTGCTTAGCACGGCCTGAATAGTATGCAACCAAGTTCTCCCCATGATGAGATTATACGGCGAAGGGAGCTTGACGACGAAGAATTCCACATCCACTGTCTGGGAGCCCGCTCGAATGGGTAGTGTGATTTTCCCTAACGGGTACTCTGGATTTGCGATGAAGCCGAATAATGGATAAGGAGCTGGAGTCAGGTTTGATTCGTTGAAGTCGAGTTTGATGAAGGTCTCGTAATACATAATCTCTGAAGTGCTCCCCTAGTCAATGAGGACGCTGTAGACACCCCATTTTTGACCGACCTTAAGATTCAGACGTCATCGATTGAGCGCTCGGTGATTGCGTATGTTGTGCTCGTTCTGAGGTTTCGGAGTTTCGGCTGAGGTCCTTTCCCCCGGACCTCGGGACCCTTTTATGCTTTGCCTCAGTTTGCGGACCAGGTCTTGCTTTCTCTTCCTGGAGGGAGGGAGAAGTCTTGTAGACCATCTCTCAGTGGCCGTAGGCTACTTTTCGTGGTCGCAGGCCACTGTTCCCGTTTGGAGACCAGTTTCCGATTTTCGGAGCCGTTGGTCGCGGGCCTCGGTTCGGGATCGCTTAACATTCTCCGTTTGGCACGATTTTTGGCACACACCTTGTTTCCTCTGTCTAGAGGGACACTGTAGCCCGGGAGAGCACCTTTGCGGTCACACGCCACTTTTGGTGCTTAGCAGCCTGTTTTCGGGGCACCCGGCCGCGCGTTTTGCCCCTCGAACCCTCGTTTTGCATCAGTGTTGGTTCATTTTTGGCGTGAACCTTGTTTTCATTGTTTGGAAGGTGGTACAAGGGTGGGAGACCACCTTTTCTCTTGGAGACCACTTCTCTCTCCGCCAGCCAGTTTTCTTGTCGGGAAACTGGTCTCCTTGATTTTTGAGCCACATTTGCTGGTCTCCCACCATACCACTAGCTTGCATTCAGTTGGGAGACCATCAAATGGGCTGGCCGACCACTTTTCCTTGAGGGAGACCACTCACCCTGGTCGGCCGACCAGGGGAAGTGGTCGGCCGACCATCTTAACTGGTCGGCCTGCTCCATCCAGTTTTGTCTCTATGAGTTGTTACCAGCTGGAAGGCACAGACTGCATCCTCCATACACGTGTATGGAGGATCTTTGGCCTTGGTTTTTAGCTTCTTTGAGAAGCTTTGGCCTCCTTTTTCTATAAAGGAAGGCGTCCCCCTCCTTTGTGAGGGTTCAGATTTTGGTGAAAAGCAAAAGAATATATCCCTCTCTATATCTCACTATTTTGAGCTCCAAAGTGTGTGATTCTTGGCCCTTTGCACACCACCTCATAGCCTAACACTTCCACCATCAACCTAAGGTTCTTGGAGGCCATTTTCAGAGGTTAAGGAGCTGGGTTTTTGGTCCAGAAGTTGCTGTCTTTGTTGAGCTTCAAGGGTAACTCATTTTCTCCCTTTTTAAGCATTATTTTGATCCTTCTCTTAGCCTCATTTGCATGCTTATTTGAGGTTTGTTTTCAACTGAAAAAAGATTTATTTTTAAACATTATTCATGTTTGTTTAAGGCCATTTCCTGTTGGAGGTCATCTACCCTCTTGCATGCTTCATTTAGTCTTGTTTTGAGCCATGCCTTAAGGCCTTTGTGTTGACCTTTGCTTGGCCTTTTAGCCACTGAAATCCAATGGATTTTCAGTGGTTGGCATATTGTTTTGAGGGCCGAAATCAGAGAGGGGTGACTCTCTCTCTTTTGGCCTTGTTTGTTTGCATACTTGGCCTTTCCAAGGAGCCTATATTTTCATACTTCCTAGCCTTGGTTCAGGCCATTTTTAGTGACTTTTAGGACCTACCTAGACTCTATCTAGGGCTGGTTTGGTCACCTCATGTTTGCCTCTTGCATGTGTAGAATAATCCTCTTCATAGCTTATCAAAGGAACATGTCATTCTTGCATGCATTGGTCATGTTTCAGTGGGTTTTTGGTCATTATTTGGCATGTCATACTTCTATCTTTTGCTGGTTCAGTGGCCTCTTGAATGCTTCACATGCTTGTAGTGTAAACCATGCCCACTAGCTTACATTGCATGTGGTTTTGGCCCTTGATTCTAGCACATTTTGGCCATGCTCTAAACTGATTTTGTTCATATTTTGGGCTACCTTAGCTCTGTTTTTAGGCCTCTTGGTCGAATGATGCTTTCCATGCATGGTTGTAGTGTAATACCCTTGCCTAGCCTTGAGTTTTGAACCCCCTTGCATGCTTAACTTGAGGTGTTTCTATGTTTTGGCATCATTGAGCATGATATTTCAGAGCGTATAAGGTTGCCATATTCCCATGTTTATCACTCTTTAAATGCATTTGAGAGTTGTGCTTGTATGCCTCATTTATGGACCATTGCATGAGCTTCATTTTTTTACCTTTCAAGCCATCATCTTAGTCCATTTTGCCACTGTTTTGGGCCTGCATAGGGACTGTTTGGGGTTGCTTTGTTCATTTGGGCATTGCTTTGCATACCTCTAGTGTAATGCACTTCACTAGTTTCGGTATTTGAGCCATTGAACATGCATAACATGAGTTGTTTGCATGATTCAGGACCATTTTGTATGTCGGTTCAGAGCTGGAACATGTGTTGTTGTATGCCATATTTCATCCTTTCCATGCTTTCATACAGTTGTATGTTTGCATGTGTTTTGTTGCCTCATTTTCATCATGTATGGCCACTGATTTGGGTGTGGCTGAGGCCTATTCATTTTGGTTTAAGTCCATTTTGCATCGAGTATGCCATTGTAGTTCATAGCATTGAGTATGCCGCGTTGTTGCGTGTTTGATCATTGCATTGCGCATGCCTTGTTCACTTCATTGTGTATGATAGTCTTCACATGTGCATTGTGTATGACATATAGTATCATGTGCATTGAGTATGCCATTGTTAGTTTGTAGCATTGCGTATGCTAGTTTGCATGTTTGCACGTCATCCTTTGCATGTTTGCATGACTTGGTTGCATCGCCTTAGGATTGCATGCTTGAGGTCGCATTGTGCATGCCATTCTACTTGTTGCATTGTGTTTGGAATAGGAGTTAGTCCAAACATGGGAAACGAGGGACGTTTCATACTCCAAGTGATGAAACGTGCCTCGATTCTCGATCGCCGACACTCTTGACTAACACGATGGAGTTTAGGCATTTATGTGTTTATATGTGCATTCATTTCACATTGAGTCATGCAATCCGACTCCTCAGCCATCATGCATCGAGATGCGTGATTGGTGGCCCGAGGATCAAGGGCTACACTCCCTAGAGCTTATGCAATGATAGGGAGAGTGGTCGTGCACACATGTGTTGTAAATACCTTGCTTTCTCTCTCTCTTGCCTTTGTTGCAGAAAATGTAGAAACCAGGAGAAGAAACTGGTCGGCCGACCAGGTTTTCTGGCAGGCCGACCACCTTTTCTGGTTTTCGCCACCAAGTGTGGTTGGTAGGTGGTCTCCAATGCCTTTAGCTGGTCGGCAGCCTCCCCTTAGATTCCCAGGGTAGAGTTTCATCTCCTTGGAGCTTTGTGCGAGTTTTTGAAATCAATTGCAAACAAAGGCGAGCCGGGACAT
Organism: Camellia granthamiana; assembly: GCA_036172215.1. NCBI lineage: Eukaryota > Viridiplantae > Streptophyta > Magnoliopsida > Ericales > Theaceae > Camellia > Camellia granthamiana. The sequence goes on from CM069909.1 coordinate 22,813,530, forward strand.
CGCGAAGGATTTCCCGACAAGGCGACTTGAGCATGCATGCATCCTTTATCATTCAAAGCAGAGCTGAGGCAGCCCATTTTACATAGTTTGCATGCTAGTTTAGTTAATTTGTTAATTAGCTAGTGTTGTGTAATAATTAGTTAATTTGATTCTGTATTATTTATTCGGACCCTCCGAGAGAGGGAAATGTTGTAATAAGTGTGCGTGTGTGTGATGTATGTCTTCCAACCCCACGTCTTTCTCCCTTTCATTTACCAGCTTATGATGGTTAGTTTTAGGGCACGTTTCAATTAGCATCCTTATGCTCGTATGTTTGCATCCATTCATCTGTTTTGCATGCACCGGGCTCGGCGCATCATACTAACTGCATCGTATTTCAATTCCAAGTTGAATACATGTTACCTGCAGCATCTCATATGCCATCTTAGAATAACCGAGCCTATCTTAGTTGCATTCTTGCATGTGTTGCATTAGGCATCTCATCATAGTTAGGATTCATGCATGTTTTCTAATTAGCTTCTTTCTTTGGCTCGGAGTACTCGGTAAGTGTTTATGCTTTAGCATCCTTGCATGCGTGTGAGTGACTGCCATGATAGCATGCTTACCATGAGGCTATGTGCTTATGTGATATAACTGCCTGAATGCCTGTGGGTGAAGGTTGGGTTGTTTGAATTGGAATAATTCGTCGAAACCCGTGTTTTAGCCTACTTGCGAGTAGCAAACTTCAATCCATTTTCAAAACAAACGGATATGCGATGCTTTGTTCCAACTTAGGCAATCTAGTCTATACTTGTATGCTGTGCACATCACATAGTAATTCTAGGTTAATAACCGGAATAAGAGCACACGTGTTTTCAAAAACAAGATATCATGCTTAGTAGTGGCCAATCTTTGATCGGGCGAGCGGGGGTGCTCATGAAATGACCTTCCCCAATCGTACCCAAGTTCCCGAGTCGAGGCAACTTTGGTGATGACGGATACGTGGCCTTAGGCACGGGTCAGGGTTTCCTAAATTCCTCCAAAATAAAATATTTAGGTGGCGACTTTGTATTTGGCAAAGCAGTCCATGTTTGGCAGTTCTTTCTAAAATCAGTTTTTCAAAACGATTTGCCGGATTTGGACTCTTTGGTGATTTATCAATCTTGTATTGCACTTTGCGAGATTAGATTCAGAACCATGACATCGAGTCCGAACTGTAGTGAGCCCAATGAACAAAATGAGATTTTCCCGAGACGTTCGGGCGCGTCTACGGACGTGTTCAACAATAAATCAGTTTACGTGTAGTTCAATGACCAATGGATCAATATGGGGGAGTGTTATGCCGATGAGATCGGAATCGTCGAAGATAATACTCGGAGCTTCGTGGGGCCGTTTCATTGGTGTGCGTTGCTTCTGGGGGGGCTGACTAAATTGCGTGTACGGTAAGAGGCGTTGGAAGGCTGTATATCATATGAATGACGCCGAGCGGAGGTGAATCTTGCCGAAGGGCAACTGTTTTGATTGCACTCTTTCGAACATGTTGCTGGAGCCGACCATCTTGCACAAATTCCTCAAGGTGGTCTTTTAAAGCATAGCAACTATCCGTATCATGACCGTGATCTTTGTGATATTCACACCGCCTGTCCCGCCTTCTCGTGTCAGGAGGTCCCATCATTTTGGATGGCCATTTGAAGAATGGAAGGTGTTGGATTTTGGACATAACCGAGCTGATTGGCTCTGACAGCTCCGTATATTTCTTGTCGGCGCGCTTTGTGCGCCTACTATCAACTTGCAGTTGCTCATTTGCTCGATGTGAGCATTGATCGCTTGATCGGCGAGAATCCCGTCTCTTGTCTCGTTTAGCCCACTGTCGTGGTTCAGGGCTCTGAGGTGGCGCGGAACTTATTGGCTGAGCAATTTCAGGAGGGGCCGTTTTGTTGGACATGTGACCGGCTTTAACCCGCAAGGCGTCATCTTCCACTTTGCAGTATTTCTCTACTTTCTTCATCAAACCCCAGACTATTTTGGGGGGTCTTCTAGTTAGGGAACTGCAGAGGGCACTATCTGGATGTAATCCCATTTTGAAGGTGGTGATGGCCATGGAGTTGTTGCAAGCGTCATCGACAAGATTAAAGCATTCCCAATATCGCGCCGAATATGCTCTTAGTGTTTCTCCTGGCAGGATTTGCATTGCCCAGAGAGAGTCGGCTTGTTTCGGCTGTACCTCGTTGGTGATGAATCTGGCCCTGAAGGATTTCTGTAATTGGTGGAAGGTTTTGATCGAAGCCGGCTCCAGTTTATAATACCACCTGACAGCCAATGGTCCCAAACTACTGGAAAATATTCAGCACATGAGGGCCTCGTCGTCTGCATGCAATGTCATGACATGCTTGTAGTGGCGGATGTGGTCGGTGGGGTCTGATTTGCCGTCGTACAAGGTGAATGACGGTGCTTTGAATTTCTTGGGTAGCACTGCCTTTGCAATCCGTCGTATGAAGGGATCGTGTTTATCTTTGTCCGAATTGTTCCTTCTTCGCTTGTGCCTTATACGAGGACTTTCTTCAGAAGAACTGGTCGTTTCAGGTCGCCCCTTTTTCCTGGGCTCCGGGGATAACGATTCGGAGTCGCTATCAGTGTCGTCTTGTCGGGCTCGAGGTCGTCAACCACCTGCCCTCACAAGTCGTTCTGGGCCTTGGTGTGCAGCTTGTTTGGATTTCGCCACCTCTAAGGCCAAATCCTGACGGAGACGTTCGTTCTCTGCGATCTTGTTCTCCAACCTTTGTTCGTTTTGCTTTGCTTGTTCCATGATCGCTTGCATTGCTTCATGCTCTAGAGTCGAGGGTGAGGCGAAGTTCAAAGCGCGTCTCACGGGGATGGTCTCCGGTCCAAGCATGTTTGATGGAGTGAGGTCGTCTCTCTGCGTGGATTCATCAGTGACTATCGGAGGGTCTTTCGTTATGCCCGCCATGGATGTGTTTGAGTATTCCCACAGACGGCGCCAATTGTGGGAAAGTGAGTTTGGAAATACTCTTCTGATCTCGGGGGACGCTAGTGATCCTTTCCTAGTCACCTGAAAAGAAATAAACACGCCGGTCGGGGATGCCGGAATTAGCACTCCGACGGGCAAGTCAGTCTCTAATCTCTGAATTGCTTATATTCTAAGTAAAGTGTAATAGTTCTCACATACCTTTCTCTGATGGGTGATCCCGTATTTATAGTATTTTCATTGGGCCTTTGGGCTGGGCCCATCCTTGTTCCGTCACATGTACCTATACTCGGCGTCTGTTCTACTAGCTGGGATACTGATTATTTTATTCGGCTCTTTGATTGGCTGGGGTATATGCTGAATAGAGGTTACGTTTCGGACATGACACGCTCATCCGTCCCTATGGATCTAATAAATCCGGCTCCCATATATTCATATATTGTGTTAGATTGTTTCTACTGGGTTTTGGCTTACTCTACTTGGGAAACCATTTTCAAGTGTTGGTGACATGCCTCCTCCAAGGACTTAGCTTGGGAGGACTTGGGAGCTAAAGGCTCTCTTTTGTATTTAATATTTGTACAAGCCTAGGGCTTTATATGTATGGAGCTTAAGACTCTCTCTTTTGTTGTAACCAAGTATAGTCTTAGAAAGATGTAAGCCTATAGGTGTAGCTCGACTTTTTCGCGCTTCCTTTTCAGAGAGCTCGAATTGGACCTACAGTTCGGACTCCTGTCACGGTTCTAAATCTAGTTTCACAAGTGCAATGTGAAACTGATAAACACCAAAGAGTCCAATCCGGCAAATCATTTTGAAAAATTAATTTTGAATCAAATGATGCCAAAATTGGACTATTTTGCCAGATTACAGAGTCGCCACCTAAATATTTTGTTTTTGGGAAATTTAGGAAACCCTGACTCGTGCCAAAGGCCACGTGTCCGTCATCACCAAAGTTACCTCGGCTCAGGAACTTGGGTACGAGAGGGGAAGGTCCTGAAATGAGCACCCCCCCTCGCTTGATCAAAGATCAGCCTCTACTATCATGATATGTTGTTTTCTAAACATTATGTGTTTTTATTTCGGGTATTAGCTAACTTTATTATGTAACGCACAGAAGCAAGTATAGACTAAGTCGCGAGATTTGGAACGAATTCAACTTATGTTTATTTTCGAAAATGGTTTGAATTTGCCGCCCTCAAGTGGGTTAAAACGCGGATTTGCCATCAATCATGATGGGCTTAAAACATGATTTGCCACTTCGCAAAGTGGGCTTAAAACTCACATTTATTGAACTATTCCAATTCAAACAACAAAGTCTTCATCCACAGGCATTATGCAGTTTAGCATATAAGCAAATAGCCTCATGGCAAGCATGCGAAGCATGGCAAAATAGCAATCACACTCATGCAAGTATGCTAAAGCATAAAACTCACCGAGTACTCCAAGCCAAAACAAAAGCTAGTTAGAAAGATGCACGATCCAAACTATGCAAGATGCCAATTGCAACACATGCAAAGAATGTAATTAATAGGCTCGGCTACTAATATGACATATGATACAATTTGATAACATGCTTTGAAACACATATTCAAAGAAGTATTGAAATTACAATGCAGTTTGAATGATGCGCCGAGCCTCGATGCATGCAAGACAAATGAATGATGCAAACATGCAAGCATAAGGTATGCTAATCAAAATGTGTCCCTAAACTAACCATCGAAAGTGGTTAAATAAAATGGATAAAGACGTGGGGTTGTAAGACACGCACACGCGCACGTACACTTATTGCAACATTACGCCCTCACGAAGGAGGGTCCGAATGAATAAGCTAACTAGCTACGCTAAGCTAATTAAACTAAGCTATTACAACACAAAACTAATTAACTAACTTATTCTAAGCTAATTAATTACAACACTCGCACGAATCAATTAGCTACAACTAACTAATAAATCAAAGCAAGTAGATGGCCTTGGTCGGCTTCCTTCCGAAAGTCCACCACCTTGCCATCGGACACCTCTGTTTGGATTTGTTTTGACCACTGAAAATTACACCAACTTCCAGCACACCTCTGATCCACTTCAAGAACACACTGAACAAACTTTTCATTGATGGCCGATCGGCTACAATTGGTGGCTGTCGGCCATTACTAGCGGCCGGTCGGCCTCCCCTTTCTTGAACTTCCCTTTTTGCTATAATAGAGAGCAAACAGAGGCAAAACAGTGTATTCTCAAGGAATATATGTGCATCATTACCCTCCTTATCATTACACAAATTCAAATGAGTGTAATTCTTGGCTCCAAAACCACCAACCAAGCATTGTCAATGCATGATGGCCAAAGAACCAAGAAGTACGACTTCATTGTATGCCAAAAACAAGACTCAAGACCCTCACCTTATCATGTGTGATCAAAGGAAATGGAGCCTAAGGAGATTGGCTCATTTCATCACTTTGAGTATGAAATGCTCCAATCTTCCTTGTGTTCAGTATAACGTCCGATTGAACACATGCAATGCAACACAAGAAGCTTATCTTGCCTATTTTACTTTGTTCATTTTATTTACCACTTTTAGATTACCAATCCATTCTTTAATTTGTTAGTCCAAAAGGTGAGTGTCCTCTAATGGAAAGCATGAAAGAGGCCTCATGTTGTTGGTAATGAACTCCCGAAGGAATTAAACCATTAGGCATGAGGGTCTCAATTCCACACTCAAGCCAACAAGGGGTTCGAAGCACTTTCAAAACAAATGAAAGAGTGAAGAATAGAGGGGGATTGTAGAGATTTCAGTGCTAAAATGGAGTGCAAAATGACCCTAAAATATGCAAGCAACTCATGCAATTCATGCTAGAAAGCCTAAAACATTAAGCTAGTGAAGGAGATTGTACTACAACCACGCAATACAAGCCTCAAAGGGCCAAACCAGCTCAAAATAGAGCTGAGACCAGTCAAAATAGTGGCAAAATCATGTTGAGATTAAGCTAAGTTAAGCTAGAATAAGAGGACAAAGCATAGCACAAGCTAAACATAACAAGCACAATTGCACTACAAGCACACAAAGCAAGCCTCAAGTGCTCCAACCAACCCAAAACAGAGATGAAAGATGCCAAAATAGAGCCTAAAACATGCCTGGATTAAGCTAAGTTAAGCTACAAAATCAAGCTAACATGTGAAGCAACCTAGGTATGGAAACAAGACACAAGGAGGGGAGGCTAACTCCTCCTATTTTGAACTTCAAAATTTGATTTTTACGACTAAAATAACTTTGATTTTCAGTGGTTTAAAGGGCCAAGAAGTTTGATACAAAGATGGTGAGAAATGGCACAAAAGGCTTCACAAGCCAAAGAATAAAAAGAGGAGACAACCCCCTAACTCACCAAGACTTAAACTGCTGTTTTCAAACCTCAAAAACAGAGTTTTTTGTAGCTGAAAAACTAGGTCAAAACAGTACAAAAAGATAGTAATTTAAATTATGCAAGACAAGTTTAAAAGGCAAGCCTTATACCTTTTGAAGCACAAGACAATTTCAGGCACAAATTCAAGCTCAAAACCCTTTCTAAAGCTCCAAGATGACCTCCTAGAACCTCAGCTCCAAGGTAGTCAAGATTAATCAAGAGTCTATGTGCAAAGATGTAGAGAAAGCCAACTACAAAGCACAAAATAAGAAGAGAGAGAGAGAGAGAGAGAGAGAGAGAGAGAGAGAGAGAGAGAATTCTAGAGAGAGAAAATTTTGTTCCAAATTGTCTAACCTCCCAAAATAGGGGAGAGACCCCCCTATATATAGAAAAACAAGTTTGGAGCTTGTATTCATCCCTCCATACACGTGTTTGGAGATGCACATCAGTGAGCAACAGCTGGCACAATTGGCAAACAAATATCCGAAAAAGGAGAAAAATGGTCGTCGGCCATCACCAGTGGCCGACCGGCTATCAATGTGGCCGACCGGCCATCAATGTGGCCAACCGGCCATCACTGATGGTCGGCAGGCACAAGCCATGGCCGATGGACTGTGGGGATGGCCAACAGGCCACCCTCTTCTCCAGACTTGAAACAACAAGCTCTTGGTCCTCAACCAAGCACAAAACAGACAAGTTTAGAGGCTCAAAGGCAAGGCGCTCGGCCAAGAACTTCAAGCACTCAAAACGAACACAAGCATGCAAAATCATCGAGTGTTCAAACGATGACGTCCAAGTCTTGAAGACGGTAAAAAATGGGGTGTCTACAGTTGCCCCTCTTTGACAGAAGTCAGAAGTCATGAAATGACGTGAGTGAATGTCAAAGCTCAGAGACGACCCATTTTTGACAAGGCCGAAGACTTGGACAAAAAAGCAAGTCAAAAACAAATAACGGTTGTGCCCGTAGGTTGGCTACGTATCCCTTTGCAAGGAATCAAACCAGCATAGTTCTGGAGCAAGATGCAAATAATATGCACGATGCAGAACATAACTTATGATCATGCAATGAGGCTATAATAAAAACATCTAGATGCAAATGCCATGCAAAGAAATGTTACAGCAAACTTATACATAAGCAAGTAAGCATGAACCAAACCACATTTCATGCAGAAAGGATGTAAGAAAATTATGCAGGCTTAACTACGCATCACGTAGGAAAGGCAAAGAACAACACAACCCTTAGGCGCACTCGAGGGGTGAAACAAGATCCCAACACGCGGCACATGCGAGGAGAGAGATGTCATGAACACGAGGACACACCCTAATGTTCCGAACCAAAGAGAACAGTAATAACAATTTAAACACATCCAAATATTATGCAACCAAAGCAAAGAGCAGTATAAGCATTGGAGTCTTTTCGAATGCTTTTAACAGAAGCATCCTAACACGTCGCACGCAAGAGGAGAAGAGGGTGGTATGAACACCGGGGGGCGGTATAAACATCGGGACACGTCCCAATGTTTCTAACCAAAGCAGGGTGTTATAAACATTGGAACACGTTCCAATGTTTCTAACCAAAGCAGGGTGGTATAAGCATTAGGAACGCGTCCAAATGCTTCTAACCAAGGGGGGGTATAAATATCAGGAACATGTTCCAATGCTTCTAACCAAGGAGTGGTATAAACATCGGAGCACATCCCGATGTTTTTAACCAAAGCAAGGTGGTATAAGCGTCGGAACACATTCCAAACGCTTCTAACCAGGAGGTGGTATAAGCATGAGGAACACGTCCAAATGCTTCTAACCAAGGCAAGGTGTGGTGTAAACACCAGGCGTACCCGAGTGTTTCTAACCAACAAAGGAGTGGTGTAAACACCGGGCGAACCCGAATGTTTCTAACCAACAAAGGATGTGTGGTGTAAACACCGGGCGTACTCGAGTGTTTCTAACCAAAACAAGGTGTGGTGTAAACACTGGGCGTACCTGAGTGTTTCTAACCAAAACAAGGAGGTGTGGTGTAAACACCGGGTGTACCCGAGTGTTTCTAACCAAGACAAGGTGTTCAAGGGACAGGAATGATCTTACCTGGAGTTCCTTTGAATGAACCGTACATACAATATCGTGCCTGCAGAAGAAAGAAGCTTGACAGGTACAATACAATAAGAATGCATGTTCTATGCAAGACAAATAACTGTGACACAATACTGGAGGCATGTTTCATGCACAACATGCAAGGAACAAAACAGAAGCATATTCTATGTAGCGTGAGCGAGAGCATGTTCTATGCAATGGACAAAGTAATGCGTATTCTATGCGATAGTAGTGACTGCATGGTCAATGCAGCATATACGAACATTTTCTATGTGAATATAAGGGCATGTACAAGGCGATACAACGCAACATGCATGTCTTATGCAAAATAACAACAATGCATCACGCATATTCTATGCAAAATAACAACAATGCATCTTCAATGCAACATGCATACTCCATGCAAAATGGGACTGCATGTTCTATGCAACAATACAAAATGCATGTTCCATGCAACGACAAAGCGTGCTTGATGAAGACGACTCAATCACAACTTCCGATTTACCTCTCGGAAGAGTTACAGTATGTTTAGAAAAAAAAGGATACACCTCGCCCATGTTGAGTAATGATGAGCCATGCATTGAAGACACATTTCGGGGCTTCTGCAGAGACACTTTGAGCTTAAAAGTAAGCCTTCCTTGCACTTTCTCGAGGATCAAGGGCACAAAATAGTAGTAAAACACTCATGGAGAGCATTGAAGGCTTGTCGGCCACCAGGGAATGTTATCAGCCACCCATCGGCTACCAAAAACAGTTGTCGGCCACAAATGGTGGCCGTCGGCCACCGATGGCAAATTTGGGGCAAAACGGCCAGTTCACCTCGGGCCTTTAAGTATAGGGTTCCAAACCCTATTTTCCCACTTCTCCATTGCCGAAAATAATTCTCCCCTCTCTCTAGACCATTTTCCTCCTTCGATTCGAGCATTATACATGTTTTCCAATGCCCCACGAACATTTTCTTCGCTAAACCCTCGTAGTTTACACCGTTTTGAACCGATTGAAAGTCGGTTTCGGTGCCTCTTCCTTCATTTCCATAACTTGAGGCTTGTTTACCTTGAGTTACCCTTGGATTTAGTGCCTTTCTTGGGCTTTTCCTTTTTCTACCATTTTCCACTTCCGATAGTTGACCTTTGTTGACTTTGGCATTCCCTGCCCATTTTCCACATTCTTGACCACTTTCTCATCTTCCATCGAGATGACGGACGACATCCCACACGGCGGAGCTTCTCCGAAGATGGAGGTGGATCCAGAGCTTGAGCCACTGCCACTCAGCATTCGACCTTTTGACCCGGTGACGTATTATCCCGAGATACACGTGCTACCACCCGATAGCATTTGCCAGTTCAGGGGGTTTGCACGAGGCGCATTAGAGGACCTCCTACTGCGCGAGCCAGAGTCACATTTATCCCATGGCACCTTCAAGGTATACACTTCTTCTTCATTTTCCGCAATGTACGTTGCATTTCTCGCATAGCTTACACTATCTTTCATCTGTTCATCCTAAACACATTTATGCACTGTATTTCTTACACTGCCTTGCATCTGCTTGCCTTGAACGTACTCTTGCATTGCATTTCTTACAATACTTTTTATCTGCTTGTCCTGCTTACAGGGGGATTCACACGCCATCCGAGGATACGGGACCATCTCCGCGAGGAAGTGGTATATGGAGCTTCCCAACGCAGTCTGCCACATCATCGACGAGGCCGGCTTCGGCTCATTCTACATGGGGCTCTCACGCCTCATGGCAAGCCGGCTTTTGCTAGGAGCCTTGGTAGAGAGGTGGTGGGATACCACAGATTCCTTTCACTTCTCTACCACAGGGGAGATGATGATGACTCCCTTTGACTTCTCTATGCTCACTGGCATAGAGGTAGAGGGTAGAGGGTCATCTGATCCCTTATGACACAAACATGGGCGAGTGAGAGGCCGCTCAGATTTACTTGCCGGGGACTCGCCCACCCGTCTCTCGATCAGAGATGGTCCGATACACATGGTTCGCAGATTACTACAGAGGGACGACGCCAGCGACCCGAGAGGAGACCGAGCAGTATGCTCGAGGTTTCCTGATGTTTCTCTTTGGCACTACCTTGTTCGCCGACCGGGCGAATACCATTGGGTTATACTTCCTGAGTGCTCTGGTGGACCTATCTCGAGTCCGACTCTATGATTGGGGTGGCACTGACTTGGCCACCTTGTACGGGTACGTGAGCTCGACCTCTCGCAGGAGCGGGTATCTAATAGGAGGCTACTGGAGGGCCTGGGAGGTATGCCTTACTTCTCTGTTTTGCATTTCATGTTGCGCTTTCTGCTTAACATTCTTTGTATACTGCACACACACTGCATACTGTACACGCACAATCTGCTTCCTACTTTACATACTCTGTACACTGCACACACTGTATATTGCACATGCATAGTCTGTTTTCTGATTTACATACTCCGTACACTGCACACACTATATATTGTACACACACAATCTACTTTCTGCTTTACGTACTTTGTCTATTGTATACTCACTATTGCCATTTTCGCTTTCTGCAGCTATGGGTGTACGCCTACTTTCCGAGACTTGCCCCAGAGCCAGAGGTGGAGATGCCACTTGTCGTGCCGTACTCTCACCGGTATGACAAGAGATGCCAACAGAGGTCTCGGGAGTCTTTCTCCTTCTTCCGCCGATACTTTGATACCGTGATTGCGGCTTAGGTAACTCAAACTTCTCTGTTTATTTCCGTTTTCCTTTGATTCTGACTCATATTACAATACCCAATGATAACTAAGAATTTATACCTTCTCTATTTACAGATCACTTGGCAGCCCTGGGTGATGATGCCTGAGGAAGTCAGAGATTAGTTCGCTGGTGCCCGAGAGGCTTCTCGCTTCCGAATCCTACTTAAGGGCCTAGTTTTTCGAGCATGGTTCTTAGGAGAGCGATTCTTGCGTCAGACCATCGGTTTACCCGAGCCGGTAGTTCCGATGCCACCTTCGACATACATAAGAGTCACAGAGAGGTACACTTTCCAGGAGATGATTGATTTCACTTAAGGCTGGGATGTCGACTTCTTCCGAGTCGAGGGTGACTACACAGTCTTCATCCAGACATACCTTATGCCCCCTCTGACCGGGGTCTGTGGAGATGGGAGACCGAGGGTTCCAGCGAAGAAGACCCATGGTAGGAGAGGTTCTAGGGTGAGGTAGAGGACTAGGTGGCTAGAGCTGCCTACCACACTCACCTACCAGCGACATTCCGGGGAGGCTTGCCAGATTCTCATTGAGCCCACGCCAGCCGAGCATGAGCTTGTAGGGGTTCGAGGCCCTACTCCAGTATGTACCATACTTTTCATTTTGCATATTTACTTCAATTCAGTTATGCTATAGAGAACACTAATCTTTTCATCACACTTGCAGGCATCCATAGAGTACACCGGGCAGGCCCTCGAGCTAGTTACTTTCCTGACAGAGATGGTGCAGAGGAGCATGAACCTGTTCAGCCTTTACAAGATTCTGGTAATTTACTTTAGTTTGCACTTCATACCATGAAATTTCCTGCCGATACATCAGCATTTCAAACATAATCTGTTCCACACTACACTGATCTGACACATTGCGTTTGAAACATTGCACTCAATCACTGCATTTGAACACGACACTCAAACACTGTATCTGAAACACTGCACTCAATCACTGCATTCAAACATGGCACTCAAACACTGTATCTGAAACACTGCAGTCAATCACTGCATTTTGCACTGCATCTTTTTGCGTTAGGTATACACCGTGACTGATGTATTTGACAAACTCCCCTTTTCAGATCCTAGGCACATTGGATGTTCCAGTGAGAGCTGCAGTGGGACCATCAGCACCTCCTCCAGTAGTAGGGAGAGGAAGACGGGAGGCTCCAACTCACAGCCGAGGTAGAGCTAGGGGCATCCGTGATGAGAGTGGCCCTTTAGAGCCCATTCCAGACGATGATGATGATGATGAGATGAGTGAGAAGAATGAGGCAGCGTGTCCACAGTCAGAGTCATCTGAGGACGGAGAGAGCGATGTTGGCTCAGATTCTGAGGGTGTAGATGATGCTGAGGCCGGTTCAGCAGCTAGCTCAGACACAGGGGCCTCTGACAGCGGCGCTGATGGCGATAGCTTTGAGTCCATACCTAGGAAGAGGATGAAGAGGACCTCTCGATCCTGATATGGATGGGATTGATTTAGATGTTGTTGCTTAGTCTCTTTTGCCCTTTTTCTTTTAGCTAGTAGTGTTAGCACATTGTACAGTTTTATTTTCTCAAAAAAGAACTTGTACTCTTTTGTAAAAAGAAACCATGATTGGAATGAAAAATCGGCCTTTTGATGAAAATGTGTTGCATTTTACATTCTGAACATCGCATTGCACCGTTTTACACAAAAAGGGGATTTGATGGAATTTGAACATTGTAAACTGTATTGGCAACTTCTTAATCAGACAATGAACCAACCAACACATAACAAACAGAATAAAACAACTTAATGAACAACGAATGCAACAACTCGATAAGCAAAACAACGACTCGATAAGCAAAACAACAAAACAACTTGATAAGCAAAGAGAAACTACATCAAGAGTAGAATAAGGTGGCAAAATGCACCAATCAAAACTCTTCGAACAAGGTGGCAAAATGCACCAAGAGTAGAATAAAACACAGGTTCCTAACATTCCCAACACATAGGAAGGCCATAGGAATTATGTCAGCCACAGACAAAGATTGTCGGCTACCAGAAGTGGCTACCGGCCACTAGCACTGGCCGGTCGGCTACAAAAGTGGCCGGTTGGCCACAAAAACTGCCCGGTCGGCCACTAGTGCAGGGAACCTCCAGATTATTGCCACTTGTCTTCCACTCAGCACCTTATCTTCTACAAAAGTTGGGACTTTGTAGTTTCTTCATTCCAGCTCTGTTTTTGCCATAAATGGAGCCATTCTTCACCAAAAAACTCTCAAATTGGATTGCAACTTTGGATGGCTCGGAAAAAGTAAATTTTCGGGAGATAAATGCACTATTCCTGCTGAGTCGTACCCCACTGTGTTTTCCGTTCCTTCATGCCACGGCTAGATGTTGGAACCCGGTTACACATGTGTTTAACTTCGGGGGGCAAGAGATCTGCCCTACAATCGAAGAATTCCAAGTTTTGATGGAATCACGGTGCGATAAGGAAATCTTGCCCCAGTCCCGTTTCAACCACATCCAGGCTTTAAGAAGAATGTGTGGGCTCACCTTACACGATGCCCGATCTTTGGTTCACAATGGAGCATTAGACATTCCCAATCTCATTCATCGATTTTCTGATGCCGGTGACCGCGGCGATTGTCTTTGGCAAAGTTTTCGGCAGCATGCCCTCTACTTGTGTATGTTGGCCTATTTCCTGCTTGCCCCTGACTTCGGAGGGTCTAGCATTCACTTGATCAAAGTAGCTCAAGGCTTGAAAGAGGGCAAGAGCTGCATTGGCTTAGCATTGGCCGAGACTTTGATGGGCTTGGGCGCCTTCCATAGGCGGGAGACGACCAAGTTCGCAGGAAGTCCACTACTCTTGCATGTAATGTTTCCCACCCTATCTCACATGTGTTTCTCACATCACTTAGCCCTCAAGCTCTGTTTTTCTCTCAAAACCTTTTCTCATTTTTCTCTCCACATACACCTCTCTATTCTTTAATCTCTCTTATTTTTCATCCCTCCCCCAGATATGGCTCATGGACAGGTTGAAAGTAGTGGACTCTTGCCCTGCATACTCAGCACGAGGCTATTTCTTTCGCCAACAGCTAATTGATTTCCAAAATGAGGGGTGGTGGTGCCATTGGATATGCAACAGGTTTACTATTGACATTGCTTGGCGTTGCCCCTGGTTTGATCTGCCTGAGATGAGCAACAGCATGGCCCGGCAACCTGGCATTCAGTTGATTGGCTTGACACACTGTGTTTTCTATTTCCATTCTGGTTCAGGCGTCAGTTCGGACATGACCAGACCTGCCCAGAAGAGGGGGTAGAGTACTCGGCTTCATTTCCGATTCGAGGTTCATAACTTGCTCGATATCCCACTCTATGGAGGACAAGGGAACTTTTGGCTCCCGCTCCCAATTTCAGTTGCGCCCTTTCTGGCGAATGCATAGCCTGGCTTGAAGATGAGGCGCAAATCGGGCCTACTTTAGCATCTGAAGTACTCAGAAATAACAGTGGTATCATTCTCATTCACAACTTCTAGTTTGTCCAATTCCTCGGTTACAACCGACTTAAAAGAAAAGGAAAAGGACGACCTGGACAAAACAACGGCATCCGGGTTGTCAACCCCAGGAATACCAGACTCCGACTCAGAAGAACTAGAATCTGATTCCGACTCCACAGACTCTGTGGAATCAGATTTTGGTTCACTACCTGATTTAGGACTGCTGGACAAAAAGCCCTCCGCGAACTGCCAAACGATGGAGGGTGCGATAGATGCATCCAGAATGCCGATAGAAGGGTCCACAACTGATTGACCCCCACTCACAAAAATAGTGAAGTCATCCCCCAAGCTCTCTGGTTTAATCTGAGGATCCGAGAGAAGACAAGCCAATGTTGCTCCCAGCTCAAGTTCACTGCCATTGGATTCATCCTCTATACTTTGTTTAGCCTCAGCTGGTAGGTCAGTCTGTTCTTCTACAACTTCATCCCCTTGCAGTTGTAGATCGAAAAAGATCTCAAAGCTGGGCAAACGCCGCTTTTCAAATTCAGCCATGGCTTAGGAAAGCCGCAAAATGGGAAATCTTCCCCCTCCCGGACAAAACGGCCATTCAGGGTTCTTTGAATGGGTCTATACACCAACTCATAGTGCTTCCCAGTTTGTTTAGCTTTCGCCCTTCCTGCCATTTTCTTTCCCTTTCTTACCCAATCCTCTTTGGTAAGCGTGTAACCTAGCCCAAAGGTATGAGGGTGATGTGGCACTTCGGCCAACACAGCAACGTCCTTCCGGCCGCTCCTTCCCAATCCCATTCTGGGTACATGTTGCAGCTTATTCATGAGGTAGACGGATAGAGCACTGATATACAACCCTTCATCAATAGCCAGGATATCTTGCACTACCCGGGCCTCGGCCAAGGTGAACCCAAACAAAAAGACATCTTCATCGCCGTGTACAATTTCCAGTACCGGTGTAGTAACTTCTGGCAGAGGATGTATAGAAGAGTTCCCAAAAACAATAGCTACCCCATTCCCATGGGGGTACTCCAGTATCTGATGCAGAGTGAAAGAGACAGCTCTCGCTTGGTGCAGCCGCGGTCGTCCAAGAAGTAAGTTAAAAGTGGTTGGAACATCCAGGATGTGAAATTCAATATCCTATTGTGCCAGGCCAACCTGCGTTCTGATCCAAACTGTCCCCATCATTTCCCGACTTGTATTGTCATAAGCCCGAATCACCTGGGCCGTTGGTACAAAGTCTGCTGGCTTCAAGCCAACAACATAGGCTGTGCGCAATGGACACACATTAATTGCAGACCCGGTATCAACCAAGACGACTGGTATCCACTTCTCTTTACATCCAACAGAGATGTATAATGGTTTATTATACTTAGAGCCCTCATGCGGCAATTCCTTATCTGTGAAAGTCAAAGTCGGTGAAGCGCCTCTTGGAAAAACCATCCCACTAACTGCTCAGGGGTTGTGTCGATAGAGAGCTTAGCCTTATCCATTGCCGATAGGATGGCTTGTTTGTGCACCCGTGAAGCTATGAGCAAACCCCAGATGGATATGTCCGCTTGAATTTTTTTCAACTACTTCAGTACAACTTCTTCTTCTAGCAGTTTCTCCTTCTGCTTCTCAGCTTCCTTATCTTTCCCAGATGCTTCTGGTTGGTCTAGGTGTGGGGGCTTAAAATACCGCCAGCTCTGAGTCATATGATCGACTTCCTCGGAATACCATGTATCATCCGGCAGATTCTGTCCCTAATCTTCATCAGTATGGGTAAGGTGCAAATCATCATCTTCCCACCACATTCCTCTGGCAACTGATAAGCAACTGTCCGTTTTCGTTGTAAGCATTTCTATATCCACAACATAGTCAGTCCCCGCAGGGCTTTGGCTTTCTGGCCTTTTTATCACTCTCAGTTCTTTCATGCTCGAACCGTTTCAGTGCGGCCTCTTGTTCTATATCGGCTGTACAAATGCTACCCAATTCTTGAGCAAAATTTTTAGTACCGGTGCTCTCTGGCAACTTTCCCTTGTTGTCAACCGTTCCAGCCATTGCAGCAATTCCTGTTTCCAGCTGTCCCTACTTTTGTTGAGACCCCTCATTAACATCCGGTTCATCGCTGAGCCATCCCGTATTATCCGTTGATCCGTTCATATCAAACCAACCAATCTGTACATTCTCCAGATCTTGTTCATCGAAGAACTGCAGATTACTGATGTCCTCCTCAAGCTCGGCTAAGTCATCCAGTTCTTGGCTTGGTCCATCCTCCCGGACTACATTAACCTCCATTCCCATCGGCAATTCCACCACTGGTCTGGCCTGGCTAGCTGGCGCAATGTAGCGGCACGGGTTATATTCCTCTTTAGTTAAGCTCGCAGAGCCCTCAAGTATGCCTTCTTCTACCATAGCCACCATTGCAGGTTCAGGTTAGGATATGGAGATGTTTATCATGCAGAAGTCTGTGCTTTCTGGGATGAACAGCGCTGGCTTAGGTAGGTAGGAGGGGGTGATGTACATACCGAGGTCATATGAGACGGCCAGTGTTTGGTTAAGGTTTACTTGTTTGGGTGGTGGGGGTTGGTTATGTGGTGGGAGAGGATTTGTAGTGACATTAGGCTTTTGAGGAGGCGCTATCACTTTGTTGTCAATGAGATCCTGAATCTCATGACGTAATCTAAAGCATAGGTCGGTATCATGACCATGCTGCTGGTGGAAGGCATAATACTTGGTCGGGTTATGTGCAGGAGGGAGGGGATTAGGCAATGGGTGTGACTCCAAGGGCTTCAGATGCCCCTTTTTGATCAGAACCCTCAAGGCCGCAGATAGAGACATATAGAGTGGGGCGAAAACCCTCTGGCCTCGGGGTTGGTGCTTTGCAGGTTGTGAGGTAGTTTTAGATGTACCGGCAAAGGGGGTGGTTGTTTTCGGTGTGGTGGTGACCATACCAACGTTAGAAGTCCTTGCAGCCGTATTACTACTTGTAGTCGCATTGGAACCGTGTGTAAAATCCCTCTTGGGCTGCTCTTTCTCATGGTCTATCAGACCTTGTTTCATCGCATCCTCTATCGGCACCCCTATCTCAGGAAGGTCAGTAAATATAGGTAGAGGTAAGACTATCATCTTTTGTAGTAGCCTCGGTTGCAAATTGCAGACAACCATCCTGACCTGGTCCTTTTCAACTGGTCGGGTGGTCATCATGGAGGCCTTGGCCCTTCACCGAGTGACGAAATCAGAGAATCCCTCCTTCGGCTCTTGACGAGTTGCCTCGAGATCACGAGTTGTGACCTTGATTTGAGTATTATAGGAGTATTGAGCAATAAAGGCCTCGGCCATCTCTTCCCAGCTCCTCTTCACAGAATCCTCAAGTTTAGCATACCAAATGGCCGCGATATTTGACAAGGTCCGACCGAAGAGGGATAACTTCTGCAATCTAGTTAGGGCCATTGGCCACAGAATATCTGAAAATAGCCATAAGTGGACCATGGAATCACCCGAGCCATCAAAGCGGTCTATATGTGGCATTTTAAACCTATCTGGCAAGGTCATCGCTGCATCGGTATAGCCATCCTCTATATCTAGGATCAAATTGATGCCCTGAGCTCGTTTGAAAAGCTTCTCAAGCTTTCTCATTTTTAGCGCAGTAGGGTCGACCTCAAACTCAAACGGTGCATCCGTTGGGTGGACCAGTGCTTTGGAAGTCTGGGGTAGGACTGTCTCTGCCAGAATGTTCGCATTTTCCTGGACATTAGTAGTAACCCCGGGTATTGGAACCCTGACTGGGGGTGGTTGTGAAGCAGAAGTTGCTGCTTGTTGTGGTTGTTGTTGTTGTTGAAGCCTAGCAATCAACTCAGCCTAAATATTATGAGAGTTTCAAAATCTCATACAAAATTATTTTTAAAATCTATGTGGGCTATTAAAATAAAAGTTAAATGGAAGTTAGCTAATGAAGATTTTCTTAATTGTTTAAAATTAAGAAAAAAAAAAAAATGAGTATGAGATACTGATTATAGGACTTCTCACTAAAAATCTCCTTTTGTATAAATGGGAGAATAAGATTCACTTTATGTAAGTATAACAATTCACTTTTTCTTTCTTTTTTCGATGTGGGCTTGTAAAATAAATGGTACATGAAAGCTAGCGAATGACAATTTTCTTAATTGTTCAAAATTAAGAAAATTTAATAATTTTAGAATAAGGGTTTGGAGCTCCTAGAAGGCTTCTCCCTAAAAACCCTCATTTTCCTTATATAATATATAAATAGATAATGAAACAAACTTTGCTTTTTCTTCTTCTCCCGATATGGGATTATAAAATAAATCATAAACTAATTAGAGTTTGATTTTTATATGGTTAAATAGAAGTTAGCCAATGAAAATTTTCTTAATTGTTTAAAATTAATAAAATCAGTATGACAAATCGCAATTAAACCGATGAATCGGTCAAACTCGAAATGGTTCAGCCTAATTGGTTAGGTCTAATGACCAACCAACTTTTAAATGTTATTCTAATTTTAAAATTTAAAATATCTTAAATTGAAGTATACACAATACTACACTATTAAGATTCACATTATATAAGTGAAACAACTCATTTTTTTTTTCTTTCTTTTTTTCTTTTTTCGATGTGGGATTATAAAATAAAAGTTAACAATTATTTGGATGGAAAGTTTATTTCTAATCAAGCAATCTCAGTCATTCAATCTTTAATCAAACCATTCTTTAGTTTATTTCGAATCAAACAAATCTAATCAATATATTTTGCTAAAATCGTGATTAAACCAACAAATCAATGAAATAAAAAATGATTTAACATAATCGGTTAGGTCATAATTATTTAATTAAAACTTTTAAAATTTAAACAATATTGAATTGAAACATGCACAACACTACAATATTAAATGAGATGGGAGAATAAGATTCACTTTATATGAGTAAAATAACTCATTTTTTTTCCTTCTTTTTTCGATGTAGGATTATCAAATAAAAGCTAGTAAATGGAGATTTTCTTAATTGTTTCAAATTAAGAAAATAAAGAAAATTAGTATGAGATATTGAAACTCTCACAAGGCTCCTCACTAAATAGGATGAGAGTATAAGATTCCCTTTATATGAGTAAAACAACTCATTTTTTATTCTTCTTTTTCCAATGTAGGATTATCAAATAAAAGCTAGTCAATGGAGATTTTGTTAATTGTTTAAAATTAAGAAAATAAAGAAAATTAATGTAAGATACTGAATCTCTCACAAGGCTCCTCACTAAAAACTCAATTTTTCTTATATAATATATAGAAAGATAAGAATATAAGATTCATTTATGTAAGTGAAACAATTCACTTTTTCTTTCTTTTTCCGATGTGGGATTATAAAATAAAAGGTAAATGGAAGCTAACCAACGAGAATTTTCTTCATTGTTTAAAATTAAGAAAATTCAATAATCTTAGAATAAGGGTTTGGAGCTCCTAAAAGGTTTCTCCCTAAAAATCTCATTTTCCTTATATAATATATGGATAGCTAGTGAAACAGACTTTGCTTTTTCTTATTCTCCCGATGTATAGCAATTTCGGTTTTGACCTGACTCTTATTGTATCCCGAACTCGAGTTTAATGGTTTTATATTGTTAGTCATATCTTGCTTCTCTTGTGTTTCTTTGAATTTGGCTATTGGGTTGTTGTGGTTGTGTTTGGAACAAGTTGGTTGCTTGGTTTTCAAACTTTTTGTTGGCCAAGATTTTGCGCCTCTACTTGAGCGGCACTTTTTGCACTCGAGCGGGCTTTGTGAACTCTCAGTATTTTTGCAGGTCTGCAAAACTATTAGAAGAGTGTATTCTACGCTCGAGAGAAATTTTCTACGCCCGAGTGGGCTCATCTCAAGCGGCCTTTCTTGCGCTTGAGTGTTGGTCTGTTGTCGGCAAAACTACTAGAAGTGTGCATTCTGCGCTCGAGCGACACTTCTTGTGCTCAAACGGAACAATTTGTTATGTTTGACACTTGAGCATCAACTCTTGCGCTTGAGCGGACTGTGCGTATATCAGTTCGCAACAGCTACATTTTACATCACTTTTTCATTTCTTCTTCTCTCTAAAACATTCAAAACCCTAAATCTAGAGCCTCTCTCTCTCTAAAACCTATATTCTCTCTACATTTTCTCCTAGATCCATTGGTTTCTCTACCCATGTACCTTTGTTGAAAAGGTAGAATGCCTCAAGAGCTCTATTTCAGTTTGAACAAGATTTAGTTTCGGCGTCTTCGAAGTTTCTCCATTGTTGCTTTGGTCTTCCAAGCTTGAGGTAAGGACTTTCTACACTCTTTTATTAGTTTTTGCTTAGTTATCTGTTGATGTGTAAGAAATATTAGATTTGATGTAATTTTGAACCAACCTAGTGTTTTGGTTTAAAATCAAAACATGGGTTTTTGAATGGATGTATTGGAAATAGTTATGGAAGTAAATATGAGATTGTGCTATGTTAAAATGATTGATTTTGGTACTTGGAGTGGATGTTGGAAAAATTGGAAGTTTGTCCTAAAATATCTCAAATAATTACTTTGTATAAATAAATGAAATTGGTATTGGAAATGTGAAATTAGATGGACGTTTATATAAATGGTGGTGTTAGATATGTATTACTTCTCACCTATAGAAATTTGGATAATTTATTTGTCTTTGAGATTGTATATCTGTTTAGAAATATCTGTTTTGGGCTATCGGTAGAGGATATGATTGTTGTAGAAATTGCATGAGGATTAGGCGAATTGAAACTAATCTCTTAGCCATTATCATTGAATATGATTTTGATTTATCTACATTGTATATGTATGATGTTTGGGAGGAGAAAGGGGATATACTTCATGTTTGTGAGAAGAAAGGGGATGAACTCCATTAAACTAAGTTGGCTTTTGTGTCTATGGTGAAATTCCCGAAAACTGCGCGTATATGTGGGTGTCGATTCCCGCGGACAAAATTTCCATAAAATGGCAAGTGAATGTATTTTGTATGATAATTATATTGGTTGGAGGCCTATGGGGTGTATCCTCTGTTTGGTTAACTAAATGAAGTGGGTATAACTAATGGATTGAGATGTGAGTTTGACATAACATGGTTTTGGAAAAAGTTGTAAAAGGTTTGTCATTTGGGCATTGAACATGTGTATCATACTCATATCTTTGTTAATATTCATATATTGTGTTAGATTGTTTCTACTGGGTTTTGGCTCACTGTACTTGGGTAACTATTTTCAAGTGCTGGTGACATGCCTCCTCCAAGGACTTAGCTGGGGAGGACCTGGGAGCTGAAGGCTCTGTTTTGTTTTTAATATTTGTACAAGTCTAGGGCTTTATATGTATGGAGCTCAAGACTCTCTCTTTTGTTGTAACCAAGTATAGTCTTGGAAAGATGTAAGCCTATAGGTGTAGCTCACTTTTTCGCGCTTCCTTTTCGGAGAGCTTGAATTGGTCCTCAAGTTCAGACTCCTGTCATGGTTCTGAATCTAGTTTCACAAGTGCAATGTGAAATTGATAAACACCAAAGAGTCCAATCTGGCAAATCATTTTGAAAAATCGATTTTGAATCAAATAATGCCAAAATTTGACTGTTTTGCAAGATTACAGAGTCACCACCTAAATATTTTGTTTTTGGGAAATTTAGGAAACCCTGACTCGTGCCAAAGGCCACGTGTCCGTCATCACCAAAGTTACCTCGCCTCAGGAACTTGGGTACGAGAGAGGAAGGTTCTGAAATGAGCACCCCCGCTCACCCAATCAAAGATCAGCCTCTACTATCATGATATGTTGTTTTATAAACATTGTGCGTTCTTATTCCGGATATTAGCTAACTTTACTATGTGACGCACACAAGCAAGTATAGACTAAGTCGCGAGATTTGGAACGAATTCAACTCATGTTTGTTTTCGAAAATGGTTTGAATTTGCCACCTCAAGTGGGCTAAAACACGGATTTGTCATCAATCATGATGGGCTTAAAACATGATTTGCCACTTTGCAAAGTGGGCTGAAAACTCACATTCATTGAACTGGTCCAATTCAAACAACAAAGTCTTCATTCACAGGCATTCGTACAGTTTAGCATATAAGCAAATAGCCTCATGGCAAGCATGCGAAGCATGGCAATATGGCAATCACACTCATGCAAGTATGCTAAAGCATAAAACTCACCGAGTACTCCAAGCCAAAACAAAAGCTAGTTAGAAAGATGCATGATCCTAACTATGCAAGATGCCTAATACAACACATGCAAAGAATGCAATTAGTAGGCTCGGCTACTAATATGGCATATGATACAATTTGATAACATGCTTTGAAACACATATTCAAAGAAGTATTGAAATTACAATGCAGTTTGAATGATGCGCCGAGCCTCGGTGCATGCAAGACAAATGAATGATGCAAACATGCAAGCATAAGGTATGCTAATCAAAACGTGTCCCTAAAGTAACCATCGAAAGCGGTTAAATAAAAAGGAGAAAGACGTGGGGTTGGAAGACATGCACACACATACGCACATTTATTACAACATTACGCCTGTCACGCCCCAATCCCACCCCTAAAAGATTTGGGCATGACCTATTCGAAGACGGACATTTAACCTGATATATATAATAGGTGGGGCCTGAACGAAAGCATTAGCAATTTAAAATAACTTAAATATAACATCCATTGAGCTACTACTACTATGCCAGGACCGCAATCATTACATTAAATATATAATACACAGGAAGCATATATCCGGGCTTAGTTACAGTGGTTCCCATTCACACAAAAGTACAAAAGAGGAAAAGGATCATTTACATCCAACCATAGGTAACTCATCAAAACATAAACCAAAAACCTAGTTAAAGCTTTACTAGATGCGTGGGCTCCGTCCTAAGTGCCTGGACACACTGAGGTTGACAAGAGAAGACAAGTCTCATAGGTTAGGACTGGCTTTCCAGTTGATTACCTACAGAAATAGACAAAACAGAGTGAGTCAAACTTAGTGAATAATAGTACATAAATAATGTAAGGTTTAGCTTAAATAATAAAACAGAAAACTGCAGAGACACAAGATTGATTACATCCTGTAGTTATTTCCAAACAGTCATAGGTCCAATTTTCTTAACAGAGTGACTTTAAGCCCAATGTGTACAGAATGGCCATAGGCCCAGAAATAACATAATTCCCAATCATAACAGAACGGCCTTAGGCCCAATCATAACAGAACGGCCTTAGGCCCAATAATGACAGAACGGCCTTAGGCCCAATAATAACAGAAATATACATAAATGTGTATGGACTCAAGAGGTGGCTCGTATGGATTCTAGAGGTGACTCCCACCAAGGTGTAGCACTTAGTTCCATACAGCACTTTGTTCTATATCAGAAATCATCAGATTAGATTAACTTCAGAACCATACAAAAGGTACATACATTCTTTCCATTATTCACATGAACTAACGTAGTTGATATAAGCTTAACAGAATGTTGCTATTAAGTGTTAACAAAAGGGTACATACATTTTGCCGATTGAATAATTCCAGAGATACGTAAATACCATAGTTCCACAATACGTATACGTTCCATTATTCGTTGTAAATCAACATAGCTATCTTGTAGACAACAGAATGTTAGTATTCATTATCATTCATAAACAAAGTATACTGCTCAATAATGCTCTTAGATTCCCCATGGTTTACCATAACATTAATAATAATTATTTATAGAAATCATGTGTCATTCCAGCACTATTCATGGAGACAGAACAATTCACATTCTAACGTGAATCACATAATAATGTTGGACTGTAGTGTTCATTTCATAGGTTCCAAATGACCTCGTCGGTTCACAACTTCACAAATGGGCACTTGGCCTGATGGGTTCACATATTCACAAAAATAGCCCTTGGCTTTTTAGTTTCACAACTTAGATGCACAATTTCACAATTTGGCCCTCGGCCTCTGGAATAGGTTCATAACGTCACAAAATGGCCCTCGGCCTCACAGATTCATAATTCACAAAAGGCCTTCGGCCTCATATGTTCATAATTCACAAATTCCTTCGATGTTTCCACAATTCTACGTTGTTTCTCAAATTCCATAACATCACGTTATTTCCAAGTAACATAATTATAAAATATAACGTTAACATCAAACATAATCATCATGATTAAAGTACATCGAGGGTACTATTACTCACAGTGCTACAACGGAGTGCTTGTCTCTTCTGGAGTGTGCCCTGTACACATACATAACTTAGTCATTAGTTCCTTTTTTTTCTTTCCTTCATTATTCTTCACAAGCCCACTATTAAGCATCCATTAAATCACTCTCTTGATTTTAATAACTAAGCAAGCCCACAAGTATTTAGAAAAATAATTTGGAATTAAACCCATTTCGGAAAACTCCACATTTGGTCACAAAAATTAAACTCAACATAATCACCACAATTCAACATAAACAACATAATTCAACTCAACATCATTAAATATAATTCAACATAATTCAAGAGGAATTCTTAAATCCCATTTCTACATTCCACAACCGAGTTCATGTCGTCCATATTCTTAATAAATTATTTCCCCAATTTTTCCTTTACATTAAAGCATGAATCACAATGTTCATAACATAGTTCATTCGCAAATTTTAAACATAATTTTCAAACATTTCCAAATTCTAATTAAACTTGAACACATATAATTCAATACCTCAATTTCATTACTCTACTTTCAATTTGGGCCAATTCATTAGTTATCTTCATTAATCAACCTAGGGTTTCAAGAAAAACCTAGGAATTTCAAGAAAAGTCCAAATTTCTTAACCCATTATTTTTTGTTCCAATTTCCTCATTGATTACAAGTCTAAAGTTCATAATCCATCACCTTAACTCAGCAATTACATCTCCAATATTATAAACCCGAAATCCCCCAATCTCAAGTTGGACATAATATGTTCAAACCTATAGATTTTGTATTTATATACTCAAAATACCATAAATCTATCCATGAATACAAATATTGAAAGGGAATAAGAACTCCTACCTCAAGATTCAAGCAAGAAAAGCAAGCTTTGAGCAGAATCCTCCACAAATTCGAATTTCAATCGGTTGAAAATGTTGCCCCTTTCTTGTTCTCCATCCTTGATGCAAGATCCATGGTGGATTTGTTGAGAAAAGTGGAGGAAATCAAGGTTTTGGGAGCTAGGGTTTCGGACATGGAAGAGGGGAGAAGAAGAGAGGAAAAGAAAATGCAAGAAATGAGCTCAAAATCACGTTTTTGAGCTGCTGTCCCGCACATCGCCGCACGTGCGCCGCATTTCCCGCACGTGCGGTCTTGCTTCCAGCACAGATATGAAAACTTCAAACATGCGTAACTCTCTCATCCGGACTCCGTTTTAGGTCATTCTTGTGTCCAAATTGAAGCCCCGAAAATAATCTTTTCAATGGTTCTAACCTCACATCCAAATTCAAAGTGTGGAAAAAGAAAAGGGTAAAAGAGTGACGGCTGATCGTAGGCGAATTATTCGAATTAAAGTTTTTGGTCCAATCTTACTTTACCATCACACCACTACCTCAATCAATACCCCAAAATAGATAAAAACATTCTCAATTCCAATGGATATAGTTGAATTAAAACACATTAACCCCTAATTAAATAAGGATGACTTTTGGGGTCATTACAACGCCCTCACGAAGGAGGGTCCAAATGAATAAGCTAACTAGCTACGCTAAGCTATTATAACACAAAAACTAATTAACTAACTTATTCTAAGCTAATTAATTACAACACTTGCATGAATCAATTAGCTACAACTAACTAATAAAGCAAAGCAAGTAGATGGCCTTGAGGGCGAGGGAGGCATGCATGCTCAGTCGGCTTCCTTCTGAAAGTCCACCACCTTGCCATTGGACACCTCTGTTTGGATTTGTTTTGACCACTAAAAATTACACCAACTTCTAGCACACCTCTGCTCCACTTCAGGAACACATTGAACAAACTTTTCATTGATGGCTGGTCGGCTACAATTGGTGGCTGTCGGCCACTGCTGGTGGCCGGTCAGCCACTATTGGTGGCTGTCGGCCATTACTGGCGGCCGGTCGGCCACCCCTTTCTTGAACTTCCCTTTTTGCTGTAATAGAGAGCAAACAGAGGCAAAACAGTGTATTCTCAATGAATATATGTGTACCATTACCCTCCTTATCATTACACAAAGTCAAAGGAGTGTAATTCTTGGCTTCAAAACCACCAACCAAGCATTTTCAATGCATGATGGCCAAAGAACCAAGAAGTACAACTTCATTGTATGCCAAAAACAAGACTCAAGACCATCACCTTATCATGTGTGATCAAAGGCAATGGAGACTAAGGAGATTGGATCATTTCATCACTTTGAGTATGAAATGCTCCAATCTTCGTTGTGTTCAATATAACGTCTGATTGAACACATGCAATGCAACACAAGATGCTTATCTTGCCTCTTTTACTTTGTTCATTTTATTTACCAATTTTAGATTACCAATCCATTCTTTAATTTGATAGTCCAAAAGGTGAATGTCCTCTAATGGAAAGAGGACTTAAACCACAAGTACCTTGAGCATGAAAGAGGCTTCATGCTGTTGGTAATGAACTCCCGAAGGAATTAAACCATTAGGCATGAGGGTCTCAATTCCACACTTAAGCCAACAAGGGGTTCAAAGTCACTTTCAAAACAAATTAATGAGTGAAGAATACAGGGAGATTACAGAGATTTCAGTGCTGAAATGGAGTGCAAAATGACCCTAAAACATGCAAGCAACTCATGCAATTCGTGCTAGAAAGCCTAAAACATTAAGCTAGTGAAGGAGATTGCACTACAGCCACGCAATACAAGCCTCAAAGGGTCAAATAAGCTCAAAACAGAGCTGAGACCAGTCAAAATAGTGGCAAAATCATGCTGAGATTAAGCTAAGTTAAGCTAGAATACGAGGCCAAAGCATAGCACAAGCTAAAACATAACAAGCACAATTGCACTACAAGCACACAAAGCAAGCCTCAAGTGCTCCAACCAACCCAAAACAAAGCTGAAACATGCCAAAATAGAGCCTAAAACATGCTTAGATTAAGCTAAGTTAAGCTAGAAAATCAAGCTAACATGTGAAGCAACCTGGGCATGCAAATAAGACACAAGGAGGGGAGGCTAACCCTTCCTATTTTGGACTTCAAAATTTGATTTTTACGACTAAAATAACTTTGATTTTCAGTGGTTTGAAGGGCCAAAAAGTTTGATACAAAGATGGTGAGAAATGGCACAAAAGGCTTCACAAGCCAAAGAACAAAAAGAGGAGACAACCCCTAACTCACCAAGACTTAAACTACCATTTTCAAACCTCAAAAATAGAGTTTTTTGTAGTTGAAAAACCATGTCAAAACAGTACAAAAAGATAGTAATTTAAATTATACAAGACAAGTTTAAAAGGCAAGCCTTATATCTCTTGAAGCACAAGATAATTTCAGGCACAAATTCAAGCTCAAAACCCTTTCTAAAGCTCCAAGAAGACCTCCCAGAACCTCAGCTCCATGGTAGTCAAGATTGATCAAGAGTTTATGTGCAAAGATATAGAGAAAGCTAACTACAAAGCACAAAATAAGAAGAGAGAGAGAGAGAGAATGAATGAGAGAGAGAGAAAATTTTGTTCCAAATTGTCTAACCTCTCAAAATGGGGGAGAGACCCTCTTATATATAGAAAAATAAGTTTAGAGCTTGTATTCATCCCTCCATAGATGTGTGTGGAGATGCACATCAGTGAGCAACAGTTGGCACAGCTGGCAAACAAATATATAAAAAAGAAGAAAAATGGTCGTCGGCCATCACCCGTGGCCGACTGGCCATCAATGTGGCCGACCGGCCAACACTGATGGCCGGTAGGCACAAGCCATGGTCGATGGACTGTGGGGATTGCCGACAGGCCACCCTCTCCTCCAAACTTGAAACAACAAGCTCTTGGTCCTCAACCATTCACAAAACAAACAAGTTTAGTGGCTCAAAGGCAAGGCGCTCGGCCGAGAACTTCAGGCACTCAAAACGAACACAAGCATGCATGCAAAACCATGGAGTGTTTAAACGATGACGTCCAAGTCTTGAAGACGGTCAAAAATGGGTTGTCTACAATAGGGCTTTATTTTGTTGATCATTAAGTTAGTATCACATGTTATAGATTCAGGGTAGAGCTTATGAATGTGTAGTGCATGTGTCTTTCTTTCTTTTTTCTTTTTTTTTGTAAATTAACTCTAATTAATGAAAGTCTGTTATTTTGTTTATGTCATATGGTATTAGTCATTTATAGATGAGTTGTTGTAATTATTTTGGGGGCGTTACAACTTGGTATCAGAATTTACCGGGTTTGAATACTTTGGGTGCGTAAGAAGTGGTTAATACCATAATGGGTTTGTCTCACTTGTCAGAGATATTTGAGTGTATAATAGGCATCTGGGATAACATGCTTATGTGATTATATGGGTGTGAGATTTAATTTCTAGGATATTGATTGAGTTTACGGGTTTCTAGAAGTCCCATTAGAAGAGCACTTGATCACTGTTGTTTCTAATTGGAACTCTGGCAATGCCGTGGGGCGGTCATTATTCGAGAATGAAATTTGTATGTGTTTACATGATTACGTGCTTATGTGGAGTGAATTATTGTTGTCCACCGCATTATGACGCGAGTGAGTTAGCTTCGGCACATTTGTAAATGTGCTAATCTCTTTTGTTACTTTTATTAGGCTGTCAGGATGTGGACGTGGTGGTGGTAGGCGTGGTATGCCTAGAAGGCATGAGGTGCCTTTACCGAATGAGATTCCGGCACAAGAAGAAGGACTTGGTCAGGCCAATGTGGCTGACCTAGTTGGTCAACAGGCCATGGGTGCCTTAGCCCACAAAATGGCCGGAGCATTGCGGGAATCTATGGACATTCTTAAGGCTGAGGATCAAGTCCAGGCCCAAGTAGTCATGGCATGACTGTCTTTCTTGAAGCAAGAGTTTTTCTGGTCAAATTCGGATGAGTTTTTGGGTGATCCCAAGAAGCCACTGAAGGCAGATGAGTGGTTGGAACAGATAGTAAAAACGTTCGAGATACTTGGTATCGAGGATGATCAGTTGCGAGTGGCCTTGGCATCCTTCCAACTGAAGGGAGATGCGGGTCAGTGGTGGAAGTATGCGCATAGGCATATTGGAGTAACTTGGGAGGCCTTTTTTAATGCCTTCTAGGACAAGTTCTTACCTCTCACTGTTAGGGAGAAGTTGAGGGATCAGTTTTCTCAGCTCAAGCAGTTGAACACACCGGTGGCCGAGTTTGAGGCAGCCTTACTAGCCTCTCTATGTTTGCACTAGAGTTAGTGACGACAGAGAAACAATGTTGCTTGGAGTTTGAGAAAAGATTAAGGATCGGGCTTCTTTTCAAGGTGGTCGGTTCGATGATTAGAAATTACGGGCGACTTGTAGGGTCGGCGGCTTATCTTGAGACCGTCATACAAATAGAGGAAGAGAGGATGAGGGGCTCCAAGAGGAGGCAGGATATTCAGGGGGATAGTAAGAGGCAGAAGGGTTCTAACCCATAGCCATCCTAGGGAGCTCAATTGAGGTCCACTTTTCCAGTACCGAGTTTAGGTTCTAGGAAAGGTGGTCAGGGAGATTTCACTTGTTACAAGTGTGGCCAGTTCGGTCACAAGTCTCTAGCTTGCCCGCAGAGAGGATGAGGGCAACGGTCTGCATCGTCCTCAGCTCGTTCTTAGAGCTAGAGTCAGGGGTGAGGATAGCCGCTCACTTGTTATCAGTGTGGGCAAGCGGGGCACATGAAGAGATTTTGCCCTTAGTTGGGTGGCACTCCAGGTGCGTTTGCTTTGAGATAGACACAGAGCCACCAGCCTGCACAGTCAACACAGGCCTTGAGGGCCAATCAGGGAGCCTCTTTGGCTCAGTCATTGCATCAGGCTTATGCTTTGAGGGGTGAGCAGGTAGAGCAGAGACCTACAGGGCATGTGTATGCTGTTACCATGCCAGATCTTGTACCAGCTCCTTCAGTAATGAGAGGTACCTTCTTGTTTTGCAATTCAGTTTCTAATGTGTTGATTGATACGGGTGTATCTCATTCATTTATTTCGTTTGCATTTGCATCGGTTTTAGGATTAGAGTCAGCTCAATTAGCATCTCCTATCTGTGTAGAATCACGTATTGGTGGTGAGGTTGTTTTGAAGTAGGGATGTCGGGGTTGTGACATAGAGGTTGCTGGTCGCTGACTTCCTTTTGCATTTGTGTTAATTGGAATATCTACTTTTGACGTTATATTCGGTATGGGCTAGTTATGATCCTATCAGGCTATTATAGACTGCTACCATTAGAGGGTTATTGTATGTATCTTGAGCGGTGAGTGCTTTTATTTCTTGGGGGACCGGGTGGATAGAGTCTTATCACCAGTGTATGATCCGCATGGGCAAAGTGAGCTTAGTTGCCTTCTTGCCAACTTCTTGAGTACTGAGTGTGATGAAGTCCGAGTTGAGTTGCTAAGGGTAGTTTGTGAATACCTGGATGTTTTTCTGGAGGATCTTACCAGTTTACCACCTTACTGAGAGATCAAGTTCTCTATTGACTTAGTGCCTGGCACATCATCGATTTCTATGGCATCGTATAGATTGAGTGAGTTGAAGATTCAACTTCAAGAATTGTTAGATAAGAGTTTTATTCGTCCTAGTACTTCACCTTGGGGAGTACCGGCTTTTTTTGCCAAAAAGAAAGATGGTGCATTGTGACTTTTTATAGATTACTAGAAACTGAACCGGGTAATTGTTAAGAACAAGCACCCAATGCCTCGTATAGATGATTTGTTTGATCAGTTGAAGGGGTCTTGTTGCTTCTCTAAGATAGACCTGAGATCGGGTTACCACCAGTTGAGAGTAAGGGAGGAGGATATCCTGAAGACGGCATTTTGTACACAGTATGGCCATTACGAGTTTCTAATGATGCTTTTTGAACTAACCAATGCACCAACCGTGTTTATGGATTTGATGAATCGGATCTTCTATGAGTTCCTAGACCATTTTGTGGTCATCTTTGTGGACGACATCTTCATTTACTCACCTTCTGAGGAGGAACATTTGCGAGTGGTGCTTGAGTTACTTAGAGCCCACAAATTGTATGCTAAGTTTGGGAAGTGTGAATTTTGGCTGAGAGAGTTTAGGCCACATGGGATCTGGGGAAGGGGTGACTGTAGATTCATCCAAGATAGAGGTAGTGCAAGATTGGGAACAACCTAAGAATGCTTTTGAGATCTGTAGTTTCTTGGGGTTGGCCAGGTATAACCATTGGTTCGTGAAGGATTTCTCTAGATTAGCCTCACCATTAACTAGATTGACAAGAAAAGAAGATAAGTTTGTGTGGAGTGAGACCTGTGAGAAGTCATTCCAAGAGCTCAAGGTTAGACTTACCACTGTTTCAGTATTGATTATTCTGGAGAGGGGTTTAGGCTAGTCGGTGTATTGTGATACCTCACGAGAAGGCTTGGGTTGTGTTTTGATGCAAGACGGGAAGGTAGTAGCCTATGGCTCGCAGCAGTTGAAAATAGACAAGAGGAACTACCCTACCCATGACCTAGAGTTAGCGGTGATGATCTCTGCCTTGAAGATTTGGAGACATTACTTGTATAGAGAGAAGTCTGAGATGTTTTCTGATCATAAGAGTCTGAGATATCTGTTTACACAAAAAGACTTGAATCAGAGGCAGAGGAGGTAGATGGAATTCATAGAGGACTACGACTTTGAGTTACACTATCATCCGGGGAAGGCCAATGTTGTGGCCGATGAATTGAGTAGGAAATCTATTAACAGCATAGCTTGTATTGCCATTCGGGAATGGGAAATGTTGGGTGCGATTGGAGAGTTTGACTTGCATCTTGGCCAGTCTGTTGAGTCTGCAACCTTATTTTCAGTAGTTGCACAACCTACACTTATGAACCAAGTGTTAGAAGCACAGAAGGGTAACCTTGCGGTAAAATCCCTCCGGGAAAAGATTTCCAGTGGAAAGGTAGAAAGAGGCTTAAACGTGTACTCCAACTCGAGTGTTAGATACCTTGACCATCTCTTTGTGCTGGAGTCTTGCTACAGAGGAAGTACTCCGAGAGTTTCACCATTCACGCCTTGCGATGCATTCGGGAGGCACAAAGATGTATCATGATCTTTGTCGCCAGTTTTGGTGAAGGGGAATGAAGAAGGTTGTGGCTGTGTTTGTGTCAAAGTGCCTTACCTGTCAACAAGTGAAGGTCGAACATTAGAGGACACCGGGTGTAACGACCCCAAAATGCATATCGGAAATTATCTTTAACTATTTGTGGGTTAATGTACTTTAATTTAATTATATCTATTCGAATTGAAGCATTATCTGTTGAGTTACGGCTTTAAAATTGAAATTGCCGACCTTTATGGGTTCAGAAATCAAAATTGAGTACTTGGATATGTTAATGGGAATTTTTTAGAGTTAGTTGGGAAAGTTAATTGGAAATTTATTTCGTCTGATTCGTTAAGGTGTGTTTGGGTGGTTAACTTTGCACTGCAAATTGAAGGCCTTAGAGGCTTCAGAAACCAGAACGGAGTACATAGTTATGATCAGCATAATTTTTAGAGTCATCTGGGAAGTTTAATTGAAATTTGATTTCGTACGATTCGTAAGGGTGCGTTTGGCTCCCCCTATTGTGATAAGCTTATGTATGTAATATATATATATATATATATATGCCATATGAGGTGAACTCATCATTTTGGAGTCCAAAAAAATATCTGAGGGAGAGGGAGAAAACCGAGAGAAAGAGAGGGCAAAGGAGAGAGGAAGCTTCTCTAAGAGAGAGAGCTCAACATTCATGGGAGTTTGAAGATAAAATTAAAGAGATTGAAGAGAGAGGAAGAAGATCAACCATGAAAGCTTGGGAAATTGGAGAGAGCTAAGAGAAAGGCAAAGATTGAAGTAAGGTATGGAAGTCTACCTTGAATTTTTATGTTTAATGCATTAATTTCATGAAATCATAGTGATATTGGAAGATTTGAAACCCATTTGGGTTAGGGTTTTATGTATGTATTTAATTGAGCTCAATTTAAGAAATTAGACCTTGGGTTCTATGATTTTGTTTATGATTGGAACTCAACCTTATGAATACCATATGAATGAACCCTAAATTATCCATAGAATAAGGTTATGCAAGGATCAAGTGTGTTTGTGGGTTGTGATTTGGGAACTTTCAAAATTATGAAAGATAAAGCATTGATCTTGAACTTGAGGCAAAGATTGATTTGTTTAAAATGGATTTACAGTTGAATGATGTTAGTTTATCATGTTGTGGGATAATTTTATATGTTTTTGGGTGATTAGAGTTGAAACCAAGCTTAGAAATGGAAAGAACAAGTGTTAGAGCAAACAACATTTTCGGACAGTAGAATTTGCCCAGAGCCGTACATGCGGCGGGGCTTCCCGCACTTTCGGCAGTCTCCTTCCAGCACCAAAAATGATTTTGAAAAAAAAGCACCTTGTCCTACACGTGCGGCTCAATTACCGCATGTGCGGCCCTGTTTCCCGCAGGTGCAGGACAACTCTGTTTCAGCCAACTTCAAGTAAGCATATCTCTTGCATCCGGACTCCGTTTTGAGTGATTTTTAAGCCTAAATTCAAGCCCTGTAAGTCTAGTTTCCAATGGTGATAGTCTCACATCCAAATTCTAAGTATACAAATAGATATTCCCAAATTAGTAAAGATTGTTCACTTTCTGTCCAACCATTTCATGCCATTTTCTCACCTAACCCAATTTCCTTTCATTTCTTCCTATCTTCCTTGACATGAATTGTGATTCATTGAAGACCTATGAGTTTAGAACCAACATAACTAATTGATCAAAGAGAACAAGTAAGGGATCGGTTATATTCTCATATTATGCTTTGTGCATTGTGTTTGTAGGTCAAGATGAGAACATCGTCCCATTACTACCGGAAGCCCATCACTGTGAGTAAAGTAGTGTAACGATATGTTTTACTTACTTTCTGTGATTATGATTTATATATCGTTCTTTGTGATTGGCATATACTACTGACATTATGCTTGATTAAATTAATGGACATGATTGAACGATGGCATTGATATGGACCTAAGGTCGTTTTGTCCCTATTAATAAAAGTGGGCCCGAGGCCGTTATGATGTGAATTGTTTATGACTCATGGCCCTAAGGCCGAGGGAGATGGAGACATACCGATGTTCCATCTACCCTATAATGATATGAATCATACATGATTAATGGCTCTAACGCCAAGGGAGTTGGAGACATGCCGATGTTCCATCTTCCCTACATTACTCTGGACAGCTGTCATTATGTTGGGCCTAAGGCCGTTTTGTATCAAACATGGGCCTGAGGCCGTTCTGTATTACATGTGGGCCTGAGGCCATTTCGTATCAAACATGGGCCCGAGGCCGTTCTGTATTACATGTGGGCCTGAGGCCGTTTTGAAATATGGTTATGGATAAAACCTGTGTATGGTTTGATATATGTATATTTATTCTCCAAGGCTATGCTCATTCACCTAACCTCCTTACATTGCTATTATTCACTAAGCCTTTCTCATTCCATTTATATATATATATATATATATATTTATGTAGGTGAGCCATCGGAGATTGATACCAAAGTTGTATTGAGGCCCACCTCTCTGTCAAGCCGCCCGGGTTACGCCTCCGCGTTGAGGCTTTAATTTTGTATTGGAGAAGTATGTGATTCATTGAGTCTTATGTAAATGTGTGTAAGAACTGTATAAATTCTGTGATTATATATGTAAATATAGAAGTGTATTTAAATGCTTAAATTAATCTAAACCTTCATATATGCACAAGCTCAATGGGCATTTTACCTATGTTGGTATTTGCTTCCGCTTAAGGCCTCGTATTTGAATAAATACTATTTTGAAATTGTGTTTTGAGGCGTAAGTGCAGGCTGGTCACGGACCAAACTTCTAGGGGCGGGTTTGGGTCGTGACACTGGGTTTGTTGTAACCCTTGCCTATCGCCGAGTGAAAATGGGAGCATGTCACGATGGATTTTGTTGTGGGCCTTCTGAGGACTCAAAGGGGTAGTGATGCCATTTGGGTGGTAGTTGACCGGTTGACCAAGTTGGCGCACTTTATACCTATGCGCATGAGTGATTCGGTATATCATTTTGCCGACCTTTACATTAGAGACATAGTGACATTGCACGGGGTCCCCGTGATGATTGTTTCGGATAAAGATCCGTTTTTTACAGCTCGATTGTGGCAGAGCTTATACAGTGCCTTGGGCACTAGGTTGACTTTTAGCACCGCGTATCATCCTCAGACTGACGGGCAGTCAGAACACAATATTCAGATTTTAGAGGATATACTTCGGGGTTGTGTCCTTGACTTTAAGGCTTCGTGGGAGAGACACTTGCCCTTAACGGAGTTTGCCTATAACAATAGCTTCTAGTCGAGTATTGGCATGGCACTGTTTGAGGCCTTGTATGGTCAACCATGTAGATCTCCTGTGTGTTGGGCCGAGGTGGGTGATGCACCTATGTTGGGTCTAGAGTTAGTCCAGGAAACGATGGAGAAAGTTGCTCTTATCCGTAAGAGGTTGGTTATGGCCCAGAGTCCCTAGAAAAGTTATGCCGACCGTAGGAGGAGACCTTTGTCTTTTAAGGTGGGAGACCACGTATTCTTAAAGATATCACCTAGGAGAGGTTTAATGAGGTTTGGAAAGAGTGGGAAGCTGTCCCCTTGATTCATTGGGCCTTTTGAGATCCTTGAGTGGATTGGAGAGATAGCTTACGGTTTGGCCTTGCTGCCACAACTTTTCGGGGTTCATGATGTGTTTCATATTAACATGCTTCGGAAGTATGAACCAGATCTATCGCACATATTGGATTGGACCGACTTAGAGGTAGATGAGAATGCCTCGTATAAGGAGAGATCGGTAAGAGTCTTGGATACCCGAGACCAAGTCTTGCGAGGCAAGACAATTCCCTTGGTTAAGGTATTGTGGGAACATCACGGGGTTAAGGAAGCAACGCGGGAATGTGAGTTAGAAGTCCGTGAGAAATATCCAGATTTATTTGTGGATGCTTGATCATGTATTCAAATTTTGTTATGTTAATGAAATATGAAAGCATTATATATGTTTTGGAGATATGGAAACATTGTATATGTTGTTTATGTTTCGGAAATACGAGTTTATTATAAACATTGTATATGTTTTGGAAATATGAATTATGCATTCAACATTGAGAATTCGTTTATCGTGTTGATGGGATTGGATGGCCGAGGAATGGGTCATGATGATGGAATTAACAGATGATAATTATTGTAATTGGGTTAAGCATAACTTTAAAATTTGGTTTGAAATTTCAGGGACGAAATTCCTTAAGGGGGGAGGTTATAGCGATTCCGGTTTTGACCCGACTCTTATTGTATCCCGGACTCGGGTTTAATGGTTTTATATTGTTGGTCATATCTTGTTTCCCTTGTGTTTCTTTGAATTTGGCTATTGGGTTGTTGTGGTCGTGTTTGGAACAGGTTAATTGTTTGGTTTTCAAACCTTTTGTTGCCCAAGATTTTGTTCCTCCGCTTGAGCAGCACTTCTTGCACTCAAGCTGGTTTTGTGAACTCTCAGTATTTTTGCAGGTCTGCAAAACTACTGGGAGAGTGTATTCTACGCTCGAGTGGCATTTTCTATGCTCGAGCGGCCTTTTTTGCGCTTGAGTGTTGGTCTGTTGTCTGCAAAACTATTGGAAGTGTGCATTCTGCCCTCAAGCGTCACTTCTCGTGCTCGAGCAGAACAATTTGTTGTGTCTGATGCTCGAGCGTCAACTCTTGTGCTCGAGCAGACTGTGCGTATATCAGTTCGTAATAGTCACATTTTACATCACTTTTTCATCTCTTCCTCTCTCTAAAACATTTGAAAACCTGTAGACACCCCATTTTTGACCGTCCTTAAGACTTGGACGTCACTGTTTGAACACTCGATGATCATCCATGTTTGTGTTCGTTTTGAGTTCTCGGAGGTCTCGACTACGCGTCTTGCCTCAGGATCTCTTAACTTACCTGTTCGGTGCTTGGTTTTGCACCAAGGTTTGTTTGTTTTTGCACCTGAGGGTAGGAGGTGGCTTGTCAGCCATACCTTAAACCCACCGGCCGTGGCATGAGACCACCGGCCTTTCTTTCTCTCTACCGACCATTTGTTTGGCCGGTCGGCCAAAACCTTTGGCCGGTTGGCCATTTAGTTGGCCGATGGTCTCCTTTTCTAGCTGGTGCCCCCTTTTTGCCTTTTTCAGGCATTGTGCATGCCAGCTGTGCCAGCTGGAGTGCACGGACTTGTCCTCCATACACGTGTATGGAGGAATTGCACCCTTTGCACCTTTTTGCTCAAGCTTCTTGAGGAAGCTTGCACCCTTTGTCTTAGCTTCCTCAAGAAGCTCAGACCCTTTGCCTTAGCTTCTTTGAGAAGCCTTGACCCCTTTTGTTTAGCTTGTCTTGAAAGCTTAGGCCTTTGCCTTGTCTATATAAGAGGGCCCTCCCTCTCCTTTGAAGTGGTTGAGCAAAAAACCAGACCTAATACATATATATCTGATATATACACCTTCTCTCTCTATATCTCTCTCTCTCTCTTCATTTGTGTGTGTTAGAGAGCCAAAAAGTGTGTTTTGTTCTTAGTTTTGCACTAAGTCACCTAGCATTACACCATACTTCGACTTTGGAGGTGTTGAGGGTTTGTTCTTGAAGTTTTGAGCTGGTTTTGATCAGAAGAAGCCGGCTGGACTTGCTGTTCTTGAAGTGTTCCTCAAGGGTAACATTATTGTTTTGTTTTCCCCAATCTTGCACTAGCTTTTACCCCCCTTTGCATGCTGTTTTGAGGTTTGTGTATAACATATAAAAGTTCTATTTTTTTGTGTTTAAGACACTTCATTAAGGTCATTTTGGCATCGGGGGTCGACCTCCCCCTCTTAGGCCTTGTTTGGCCCTTTTTGTGCTCTCCTAGTTAAGCTTTGAATACCTTTGTGCATTGGCCTTCTCACCACTGAAATCCATAGGATTTTCAGTGGTGAAGAAGAGGTTTTAAGGTCTTACATAAAGGAGGGACACCCCTCTCCCTTTGTGTCTCATTTGTTCATGTTTTTGGCTCACAAGGGTAGCATGCATGCTTAGCTGCTTTTGGCTCCATTTCAGAGGTTTTTGGGTGTTATATGGTCATATTATATCTCTGTCTTTGGTCGGATTTATGGCCCTTTGCATGCATAATATACTTGCCTTGCATTCCTCCATTTTGCCTAGAAGGGTGCCATGCATTTAGGCCTCCATGCTTGCACGTTCTAGCTTGACTTCATGAAGCTTTTGGTCATATTTCATCATGCTTGAGGTCTGTTGGGTACTGATTTAATCATGTTTGCCATGTTTGGTATAGCCTCTTTGCATTTTGGCTTGTAAGCCTTGAGTGTGTGGGTCACTAGTATGCTTAGCTTAGCTTATTCTCATGATTTGGCATCATTGGAGATCATATTTCAGTCCATAATCCATGCTTGTATGCTTACATTCATCATTTTTTCCTTGCCTTGAAGAGGTGTCCTTTTGTGCCTTGAAATGAAGCATCATGCATGCCTATGTGTTTGAGGCTTTGGTTTGCCATATCAGTGGGTTTTGGGGCTCATTTTTGCATGATAAAACTCTTTTTTGCATTAAAAAATCCATGCCATGTTTTCTTGGGGTAGGTGTTGAGTAATGCCCTCTTTTGTGGCCTTGAATGCCTTCCATTTCGCATCCATTTCCCAGCATGTCTTGGCATCATCCTTCGCATGCTTTTTAGAGTTTAACATGAGTGTTTAATGTCCATATTTATCACCGTTAAGTGTCCTTGAAAGTTGCCCCTTCCATGCTTAGGTGATAGGCCTTGGTATGTGCATGCTTGCATGCATGATTTGTGTCCTTATGCATCATCTATGGCCACTGTTTTGGGGCATGGCTAAGGCCTCCCATTTCAGTTTAAGTCCACCATTGCATGCTTTGACATGTTGCATTACTTTGGTCTTATGTTTGCATCATATCATCTTTGCATGTTTGCATTGTTGCTTAGCTAGTTGCTCATCATGTTTGCATCGCATGTTTGGCACATTGCATACTTACGTTATAGGTCACATTGCATTTGGCATGTTTTGGTACCTTAGCCTCATGTGCATACTTGAGTCACATCTCACACATGCATTGCATTTTTGCTTGGTTTGGGGTGTCAAACCAAGCATGAGGAATGAGGCGTGTTCGTACTTAAAGTGACGAAACACGTCCCACTCCTCGGTCGTTGATCCCCTTGATCTCAACATGATAGGGCGTTAGCACTCATTTGTTTTGTTGCATGCATTTACATTGGATCGCAAACTTGGTGCCTTTGGCCATCATGCATCGAAGTGCGTGATTGGTGGCCCGAGTATCGAGGGCCATACTCCCTTGAGTCTATAGCATGATTGGGAGAGTGGCCATGCACACATTGCTTTGAAAATTCCATACCATGCACTGTCTGTCCTCTGTTGTTGTCAAAACAGGGCCCTGCAGGAAGAAATGGTCGGTCGACCACTTTTGGTGCCAACCGGCCATCATTGTCCAGCCGATGACACAAGGTTTGGCCGATAATCCCATTCCCATGGCCGGTGGCATTTTGTTCTGGCTGGTGGAAATCCAAAACACTCAGGAGGACGTTCAAAGCAGTTCTGGAAACTTTCATAACTTTCAGAGGAGCAAGGCAGTGTAAACAGAGGCAACAGTGGCATGGTATTAGGTTTTCGGGCGTGGCAAATCGAGCATGCATCATCCCATCATTCCGAGGCGGGACTGCGGCCACCTTCTTTTTGTAATTAATTTGTTGATTAATTAGAAGTTTTGTAATTAATTAATTAGTTAGTCAGCTAGTTAATTAGTTAAATCTGTATTATTTATTCGGACCCTCCGAGTGAGGGCAATTGTGTAATAAGTGTACATGAGTGTGTGTATGTCTTCCAACCCCACGTCTTTCTTCCCTTTTATTTACTAGCTTTCGATGGTTAGTTTAGGGCATGTTTTGATTAGCATACCTATGATAGCATGTTTGCATACATTCATTCGTAATGCACGCACCGGGCTCGGCGCATCATATTAACTGTATAGTATTTCCATTCCAACTTGAATATGTGTATCGAGTTGTCGTATTTCACATGACATTCTTAGATTAGCCGAGCCTATTCTAGTTGCATTTTGTATGTGTTGCATTAGCCATCTTAACATGAACTAGGATCATGCATTTGATTACTAACTAGTTTCTGTTTTGGCTTGGAGTACTAGGTAAGCTCTTATGCTTTAGCATCTTCCATGCGTGTGAGTGTTGCCATATTAGCATGCTTACCATGAGGCTATATGCTTATGTGATATATCTGCCTGAATGCCTGTGGGTGAAGGTTGGGTTATCTGAATTGGAATAATGCATTGGCTATGAGCTTTAAGCTCACTAGACAGTGGCAAAACCATCTTTTCTAAGCCCACTTGAGGGTGGCAAAACCTGCATTTTAGCCTACTTGCGAGTAGCAAACCGTTTTTCAAAATGAACATGAAATGCTTTGTCCCAATTCAGGCGACTCAGTCTATACTTGTTATGCTATGCGCATCACATAGTAAATCTAGGCTAATAACCGAAATAAGAGCACATAATGTTTTCAAAACTCGATATCATGGTTAGTAGAGGCCGATCTTTGATCGGGCGAGCGGGGGTGCTCACGAAGTGACCTTCCCCAATCGTACCCAAGTTCCCAAGCCGAGGCAACTTTAGTGATGACGGACACGTGGCCTTAGGCAAACGAGTCAGGGTTTCCTAAATTCCCCAAAATAAATATTTAGGTGGCGACTCTGTATCTGGCAAAGCAGTTCATGTTTGGCACTTCTTTCAAAAAATCTGTTTTAAAAAACGATTTGCCGGATTTAGACTCTTTGATGATTCATTGGTCTTGCATTGCACTCTGCGAGATTAGATACAGGATCGTGACTTTGACTTCTGAACTGTAGTGAGCCCAAATGAACAAAACGGGATTTCCCTCCCGGGACGTTCGGGGACGTCTACAAAACCCTAGATCTAGAGCCTCTCTCTCTAAAACCTACATTTTCTCTACATTTTCACCTAGATCCGTCGGTTTCTCTGCTCATGTACCTTTGTTAAAAGGGTAGAGTGCCTCAAGAGCTCTATTTTGGTCCAGACAAGATTTGGTTTTGGCATCTTCGAAGTTCCTCCATTGTTGCTTTGGTCTTCTAAGCTTGAGGTATGGACTTTCTACACTCTTCTATAAGTTTTAACTTAGCTATCTGTTGATGTGTAAGAAATATTGGGATTTGAGGTAATTCTGAACAAATCTAGGATTTTGGTTTAAAATCAAAAGAGGGGTTTTTGAATGGATGTATTGGAAATGGTTATGGAAGTAAATATAAGCTTGTGCTATGTTAAACTGATTGATTTTGATACTTGGAGTGGATGTTGGAAAAAGGGGAAGTTTGCCCTAAAATATCTCAAATAATTATTTTGTATAAATAAATGAAACTGGCATTGGAAATGTGAATTAGATGGACGTTTATATGAAGGGTGGAGTTAGATATATATTACCTCTTACCTATGGAAATTTGGATAATTTATTTGTCTTTAAGATTGTATGTCTGTTTAGAAATGTCTGTTTTAGGCTATCGGTGGAGAATAGCCATGTTGCATGAGGATTAGGCGAATTGAAACTAATCTCTTAGCCATTATCACTGAATATGATTATGATTTATATACATTGTATATTTATGATGTTTGGAAGGAAAAAATGGGATGTACTCCATATTTGGGAGAAGAAAGAAGATGGACTCCATTAAACTAAGTTGGCCTGTGTGTCCAAGATGAAAGTCCCGAAAACCGCTCGTATACATGGGTGCCGATTCCTGCGGACAAAATTTCTGTAAAATGGCAAGTGAATGTATTTTGTATGATAATTATATTAGTTGGAGACCTATGGGGTATATCCTTTGTTTGGTTGACTAAATGAAGCGGGTATAACTAATGGATTGAGATGTGAGTTTGACATAACATAGTTTTGGAGAAAGTTGTAAAAGGTTTGTCATTTGGGCATTGAACATGCGCATCATACTCATATCTTTGTTAATATTCATATATTGTGTTAGATTGTTTTTACTGTGTTTTGGCTCACCCTACTTGGGAAACCATTTTCAGG
Organism: Camellia granthamiana; assembly: GCA_036172215.1. Lineage (NCBI taxonomy): Eukaryota > Viridiplantae > Streptophyta > Magnoliopsida > Ericales > Theaceae > Camellia > Camellia granthamiana. Next base: position 22,856,419 of record CM069909.1, read on the forward strand.
TACTGGTGACATGCCTCCTCTAAGGTCTTAGCTTGGGAGGACCTTGAAGCTGAATGCTCTGTTTTGTATTTAATATTTGTACAAGTCTAGGGCTTTATATGTATGGAGCTTAAGACTCTATCTTTTGTGGTAACCAAACATAGTTTTGGAAAGATGTAAGCCTGTAGGACATTTATTTTGTTGATCATTAAGTTGGTATCACATGCTATAGATTCAAGGTAGAGCTTATGAATGTATATAGCTTGTGTTTTTTTTTTTTTTTTGTAAATTAACTCTGATTAATGAAAGTCTGTTATTTTGTTTATGTCATCTAGTATTAGTCATTTATAGATGAATTATTGTAATTATTTTGGGGACGTTACACGATTTGGGATTATAAAATAAATCATAAACTAATTAGAGTTTTATTTTTATATGGTTAAATAGAAGTTAGTCAATGGAAATTTTTTTAATTTTTTGAAATTAATAAAATAAATATGAGAAATCGCGATTAAACCGACGAATTGGTCTGGTTCAGCCTAATCGGTTAGGTCAAATGACCAACCAACTTATACAAAAATTAATGAATCAAAACTTTTAAATGTTATTTTAATTTTAAAATTTAAATTGTCTTGAGTTGAAGTGTACACAATATTACACTATTAAGATTTATTTTATATAAGTGAAATAGCTCACTTTTTTCTTTTTTCTTTTTCTTTTTCCGATGTGGGATTATAAAATAAAAGTTAACAATTATTTAGACGAAAAGTTTATTTTTAATCAAGCAATCTCAGACTTTCAATTTTTAATCAGATTAATCTTTACTTTATTGCGAATCAAACAAATATAATCAATATATTTTAATAAAACCGCTAAAATCACGGTTAAACCAACAAATCAATCAAATTGAAAATGATTTAGCCTGATCGGCTAGGTCATAATTATTTAATTAAAACTTTTAAAATTTAAACTATATTGAATTAAAACATGCACAACGCTACAAATTTAATAGGATGGGAGTATAAGATTCACTTTATATAAGTAAAATAATTCATTTTTCTCCTTCTTTTTCCGATATGGGATTATCAAATAAAAGCTAGCTAATGGAGATTTTTTTAATTGTTTAAAATTAAGAAAATCCAGAAAATTAGTATGAGATATTGAAACTCTCACAAGGCTCCTCATTAAATGGGATGAGAGTATAAGATTCTCTTTATATGAATAAAACAATTCCTTTTTTTTCTTTTTTTTTCTTTTTCCAATGTGGGATTATCAAATAAAAGTTAGCCAATAGAGATTTTCTTAATTATTTTACAAGTAAGAAAGTCAAGAAAATTAGTATGAAATAATGGAACTCTTACAAGGCTGCTCACTAAAAAACCCTTTCTTCTTATATAATATATAGATAGATGGAAGCATAAGATTCTCTTTATGTAACTGAAACAATTCATTTTTTCTTTCTTTTTCCGATGTGGGATTATAAAATAAAAAGTAATTGGAAGCTAGCCAATGAGAATTTTCTTAATTGTTTAAAATTAAGAAAATTCGATAATCTTATAATAAAGGTTTAGAGCTCCTAAAAAGCTTCTCTCTAAAAATCACATTTTCCTTATAATAGATAGTGAAACAAAGTTTGCATTTTCTTCTTCTCTGGATGTGGGATTATAAAATAAATCATAAACTAATTAGAGTTTTATTTTTATATGGTTAAATGGTAGTTAGCCAATGAAATTTTTTTTAATTGTTTAAAATTAATAAAATCAATATGAGAAATCGTGATTAAATCGGCGAATCGATCAAATACAAAATGGTTCGGCCTAATCGCTTAGGTCAAATGACTAACCAACTTAGACAAATAGCCAACCAACTTACACAAAAATTAATTAATTAAAACTTTTAAATGTTATTTTAATTTTAAAATTTAAATTATCTTGAATTGAAGTGTATACAATACTACACTATTAAGATTCACTTTATATAAGTGAAACAACTCACCTTTTTTTTTTTTTTTCTGATGTAGGATTATAAAATAAAAGTTAACAATTATTTGGACGGAAAATTTATTTCTAATCAAGCAATCCCAGTCTTCCAATCTTGAATCAGGTCAATCTTTAGTTTATTTCAAATCAAACAAATCTAATCAATATATTTTGCTAAAATTGTGGTTAAATCAACAAACACTACAAGAAAAGGGGCTTTATAACATGGAAGCATTTGCAACGGCACCACTTGCCATCACAAATGAATGGGGTGTTTAGCGACGACACCCCATCCTGTCATAAAAAAGTAACTTTTTGCAACGGCAACAACTGCAATCGCAAATAATACGCATTTTTTGCGATGGTAACCCCTGCTGTCACAAATAAAGCTGCTTTTTGCGACCGCATGAACTGCAGTCACAAATAAGAGAGTTTTTTGCGACGGCAATAGGTGTCATCGCAAAAAAAAAAAAAAAAAAAAAAAAAAAAAAAAAAAAATAGAGAAAGCAAGACTGTTTTGATGAGACGGCATTAGAAGTATTAGCGACGGCATTTTTTCGTCGCAAAAAATTGAAATTTTTGTAGTGTTTCACCCATTTTTTCATCTTCCTATCTCTCTTTCTCTCTCTCTCGCTCATCTCTCGTATTTTTTTTTTCACTAATTTTTTTTAATATTTTAAGTTTTTTTTTTAATTTTTAAATACACCTAACATAAATACACTTAAAAAGTATAATATTTGTGAAAAAATCTTTAAAAAATTCTCTCTCTCTCTCTCTCTCTCTCTCTCCACTCTTTGTCTATCTGTCTGTGTCTGTCTATCTCTCTCTATCTCTCTCTCTCCCTCTCTCCCTCCCTCCCCTTCTCTCTCTCTCTCTCCCATACTGTGCTCGCATTGCTCACTCTATCCCTCCATTCTTCTCGATTTACCGATCTCTCTCTCGATTTATCGATCTCTTTTTTTCTCTCTCTCTTTCTTTTTTCTCTTTCAATCGCTTATCTCTCATTTCTATTAATCACTTGTCGAAGAGAAAAACAGTCAAAAAATGAAATGGGCCTCTCTCTCTCGCTCTCTCGGTCATCTCTCTTCTCTCTCCCTTTCTCTCTTTATCTCTCATCTCTCTCTCTCTCTCGCTCATCACTCTTCTCTCTGGCTCGCTCATCTCACTTCGCTCTTTATCTCTCTTGCTCACCTTTCTTCTCTCTCTCTCTCTCTCTCCCTCTCTCTCTCTCTTTCTATGTCTCTCTCTATATAGCTTGTTCATCTCTTTTTGTTGTCTTTCTCTCTCTCTTTGTCTATCTCTCGCTCATCTTGTTTCTCTTTTTTTCTCTCTCTCTCACTCATCACTCTTCTCTCTAGCTCTCTCATCTCTCTTTGCTCTCTATCTCTCTTGCTCATATTTCTTCTCTATCTCTTTCTCTCTCTCTATATATATATATATCTTGTTCATCTCTTTTTGTTGTCTTTCTTTCTCTCTTTGTCTATCTCTCGCTCATCTTTTTTCTCTCTCTGTCTTTCTTTCTATGTGTCTATCTCTCACTCATCACTCTTCTCTCTCAATCGTTCATTTCTCTCAATCATACTCATCTCTTTCTCTGAGCCCATTGTTGTTGAAAGAGAAAAAAGTCAAAAAAATGAAATGGGGCTCTCTGTGCATGTGTGTGTGTGTGTCTCTCTCTCTCTCTCGCTTATCTCTCTTCTTTCTCTCTTTCTTTCATCTCTCTTCTCTATCTCTTTCACTCAACTCTCTCACTCTCTCTCTCTCTCTCTCTTGCTCATCTCTCTTCTCTCTCTTTTTTTTGTCTCTCTCTATATCTCTCGTTCATCTCTTTTATCTCTCTCTCTCTTTCTCTCTGATCATGTCTTGTTTCTCTCTCTTCTAACTTTCATTGCACAACAAAATGGACACAGAGGTTTTTGGCAAAAAAATGAGTTTTTTTTTTTTTTGGCGACGGGAACCTTTTCCCATCGCAAATAAAGGTTATCGGTGACGGCAAAACCCCTGTTGCAAATAAAAAAAATGACTCCCTCTATCCCAAAATATTAGTCCCTTATTCTATTTTTTATTGTCCCAAAAACCCCATTAGGGAAAAATTACCCATAAATCCTATTTTTTGAAAAGTTGAACCATTTAGTCCTAAAAGTTTTCTTATGCACCATTTAGTCCCATTTATACATTATCATCAAAAACAACATCACAACATCATCAAACATCAACCATTTATTTCCATTTATTTAGTAATCATCATCAACACCAACATTATTCTTCAACAAGGATCGAACATCACCAACTCTTTCCAAACCCTTCTTGTTCCTCATCATCACTTCTCAGAGACATCTCCAATTTCAAAACCCCCAAACACCCTTCCCAAAACCCTAATCTCCACTGTCCACACCCCCAATCTTCACCGCCTCCAAACAAACCCCTCACTCCTCTTCCATTCTCCGTCGCCACCGCCCTTCTCTCACTTCTTCCTCGGCTCGATCCAAAGTCTCCCGCAGACTCAAAGCATTCGAACTCGAACAGTGTAAATCGGCACGAAAGGCCCAAATTGACAAAAAAAAAATATCTTCAATCGCTCTCAAAATCGCTAACCGTATGGCTCAATTTCTTGCTTCAGAACCCAGATTCATGCAGTTGCGATTTGTCGAAAATGACTGGTCAGTATGGGTTTGAGGAATCGGCTATGAAGTTGGTGTCTGGGAATGGGAAGAGGGAAAGCAGTTGAGGCGGTGGGGTTGGAGTCATCGACGCCACATTCAGTCGATTTGATGTTCTTCTTCGATTTGAGGGATTTTAGGAAAGAACATCACTGTGTTGATGATTTCCATCGAATATCACACATCCGATATTCAAGAACATCACTGTGTTGAAGAACATCACAGATCCGATATTCCAGAACATCAATGTGTTGAAGAACATCACAGATCCGATTCCATCCGATTTGAGTGAAGAACATCACTGTGTTGATGATGTTTGATCTGTTTTGATGATGTTAATGTTGATCTGTTTTGTTAATGTTGCTCTGTTTTGATGATGTTAATGTTAATGTTTGATGTTTGATCTGTTTTGATGATGTTAATGTTGATATGTTTTGTTAATGTTGATTTGTTTTGATGATGTTAATGTTGATTTGTTAATGTTAATATTAATGCTGATTTCTTAATGTTGATGATGTTAATGTTGATTTGTTAATGTTAATATTAATATGTTGATTTGTTAATGTTGATTTGTTAATGTTAATGTTAATGTTAATGTTAATGTTTGATGTTGTGATGTTAATGGGACCTTTCAGTCTATAAGAAAACTTATAGGACTAAATAGTGTATAAGTTATTAATTTGGGATTTATTGGTGCATCACCCAAATATTAGTCTCTTTCCAAAAATCAAGAAATAAAATAATATGAATTTATTATTTTGCTCTTCTTTTAAATTTATTAATAATACAAGAAGTACAATTATTACAATTGATATTCCAAAAAAAAATGTACTATCAAAAGGCAATTTTGAAAAATTAATATTTTAAAATACAATAATTGTACTATCAAAAAAAGTTGGATTCTCCCAGAGAGACCATTATTTTGGAATGGAGGGAGTAGTTAAACACCATCGTTTCATCGTTTAGGGCCTGTTTAGTGACCATTTCGTTTTCATTTTTCAGTTTATATTTACAAAAATTTTAAAAACTGTCATAGAAATTTGTTTGATAATTTTTTTTTTGTTATAAATGGTTGTCTCGGTTTATAAATTTGTAGAAAAAACATAAACTCAAAAAATAAGTTTACGTTGGTTCTTAAATAGAAATTTTAAATTTTGACTAACAATTTTTTTTAATTAATTTTTTTTTGAATAATTTTTTTTCAATTTTTTTTTTTGTCAATTTTTTTTTCAATTATTTTGTTTTTCAATTAATTTTTTTTTAAATAATTTTTTTTCCAATTAATTTGTTTTTCAAAAAAAAATTTTCCAATTACTTTTTTTTTCAAATAATTTTTTTCCAATTAATTTTTTAAAATTATTATTTTTTTAATTATAATGTGTATGATCCCATTGTCATAAATAATACAAAATAAATAAAAATAATTTAGGCTTGAACAACATATTTTTTAGTTTTTGTTTTTAAAAAATTTCAAACATTTTGCCAAAACCAAATGCGTTTGTAGTTTATGTTTTTCTGAAAATACACAAAACTAGTTCATAAAATTTTTGTAAACATAAACCAAAAATGTAAACGTTAACGTTACCAAACACTACCTCAAATTTTTATTTGTGACGGTTATACTTGACGTCGCAAAAAAAAAAAAAAAACTCAAAATCTGATTCGTGCTCATTTTTCCCCCTTCAACCAAAAATCCCCAAATCTCAAATCCCTAATCTTTTGAACCAAATATCCCATCTCTCTCTCTCTCTCTCTCTCTCTCTCTCTCTCTCTCGACTGGGAGCATGGCAGATGACAACGTCGAGCGACGACGAGCAGCGGCAGACGACGGGGTCGAGCAACGGCAGACGACGGCGTCGAGAGACGGGGAGCACAGCAGACGACAGCGTCGAGCGATGGCGAGTAGTGAGCACCGTGGGACAGCGTGAAACGGTGAGTAGCGGCAGACGATGGTGGTCTTGTGTTTGGTTGGTGATTATGAGTCTTCTTTCTCATTCATAGTTCTTTAATCTCTTTTTTTGTGGATTAGGTCTCTGAGATCGCTGTTGAGCTTTTGTATTTGATTTGTTGAAAGTCATTCCATGGTTTTAGCTATTTTATTTGCATTTCTGCCTCTATTTGCTCATGCTTGCCTGTAGGTATTTTATTTGGTTATCATTTTAGTAATTTGAGCTAGATATGTTCATTTGACATATTTATAAATGTTCTTTCTAAGGAAACTGTGTCTTGTTTGTGAATACTCACTCAAACTTGAGTCACAAAATATGTGTTTGTAATTAGTAGTGAGTACTTCAGAAAGAAAAAAAAAATAAAGAAAGAAGAGTTATTTATTTATTTTATATCATATGTATGAAAAATGCTTAAGACCCCTAAAGTTTCACCCTAGATTTTCCCTAATGACGTGGATTGTTGTATGTTTATTATTGATTTGTTTAGGTATCAATCAACCAACTAAAGCTAATACCAAACCCCTTGTCAGGTTAGGATGGGGATGGGTGAAATTAGGCGTCCTGTTTTAGGAGTCTCTAGTATTACTTGTGTATATAAATTATTATCTATTTAGTCATTTGAGCTATAGATATGTCCATTTGACATATAAAATGTACTCTTAAAGGCTATCACTCAAAATTTTACGCAAATTTGAGTGAAAACTTTATTTAGTATGAACCACTCCACTGGACAAACTCGTATTTAAGCATAAATTTGAGACCCAAAATATTTCCATGAAAATTCTGAGTAAAACTCAATTTGTATAAGTTTAGGTCAGTGAGTGGAGGCTGTTTTAAGTGATTTTTATCCAAATTTAAGTTTGATATATAGTATGGAGTCAAGGATTGGAGATACCCCAAGGAAACTGTCTTGCTTGTGAATATTCTCTTATCTCTCTCAAACTTAAGTCTCAAATATATGTGTATGTAATTGGTAGTAAGTACTTCAGAAAGAAGAAAAAAAAATGGTATTTTATATATTATATTATAACATATATATAAATTCATTTATTGTACATTGAAAATAAAATGGAGTGATCTCTTCTTGCTCCCTTCTACCCTATATCTTTGCTTGTTTGCTTTTGATATGAAATGAAAGAACATGGTAAATAGAGGAACATTACTCTTACTGTTATCTGATCATCATTGGATCATATGCATTTGGTAGCATGGCGGAGATGTGAATGCTTCGGTTTACTATATTAATTTAATTGAATCTAGTGTTTGAACTGCTAATGGATGCAAATATAGTAGGTAGTTGAATCTTGATTGCTTTTTTAGCTATTAATATGAGATTTTGAGCGGTTAAAAAATACAAGCATTTTGATGTGTTCATGGCATCAGAGATATGGAAGTGTGTTTTTGGTTTGCTTTTGCTTATTTATTCATATGGGCTAGAATTTAACCACACAAAGAAGCAAAACACAAGGTGTGAAAGGTTGTGTCTACCATTAACATTGAATTCAGACTCGTGAAAGGGTTTCAAGTAACATTTTTGTCATTCTTTTTCAGCCTCGTGAATTCGAGGTGTTGATCCCCCAAAATCACCACACGACGTCGGATTAGCACGAAACTTGGCACACACGACCGCCTAGGAACGACAGACTTATGGGAGAAGATGGGACTCAAATCAGGTTCCCGGTTTGCGAGTTAGAGCCGGATTTCACTCTAGGCAAACTAGTTCCTTAAGAAACTTAGAATTCGAGGTGTTGATGCCCCAAAATCACCAAATGGCGTCGGATTAGCACGAAACTTGGCACATACGACTGCCTAGACACGAGAGACTTGTGGGAGAAGATGAAACTCGAATTGGGTTCTCGGTTTGGGAGTTAGAGCCAGATTTCACTCTAGGAAAGCTAGTTCGTTAAGAAACTTAGAATTCGAGGTGTTGACATCCCAAAATCACCAAACGGCGTTGGATTAGCACGAAACTTGGCACACACGACCGCCCAGGCACGAGGGACTTGTGGGAGAAGATAGGACTTCAATCGGGTTCTCGGTTTGGGAGTTAGAGCCAGATTTCACTTTAGGCAAACTAGTTCCTTAAAAAACTTAGAATTCGAGGTGTTTTGTAGCTCGGCTTTTTCGCGCCCCCCTTCGGAAACTCAAAAAGAAGCCTTATAGTTCGAACTCTCACGGTTTTGAATCTAATCTTACAAGTGCAATGTAAAATTGATAAACACCAAAGAGTCCAAATCTGGCAAATCATTTTGGAAAATTAATTTTGAATAAAAAATATCAAAATTGAACTGCTTTGCCAGATACAGAGTTGCCACCTAAATATTTTATTTTGGGGAAATTTAGGAAACCCATGACTCGTGCCAAAGGCCACGTGTTCGTCATCACCAAAGTTGCTTCGACTCGGGAACTTAGGTACCAGAGGGAAAGGTTATGAATTGAGCACCCCCGCTCGTCTGATCAAAGATCAGCCTCTACTAATCATGATATGATTTTTATGTACATTATGTGCTCTATGTTCCAATTATTAAGCTAGCTTTACTATGTGATGCGCACAAGCAAGTATAGACTAGTTTGCTCAATTTGGAACAATCCAACTTTGCGAAAATGGTTTGAATTTGCCACCTCAAGTGGGTTTAAAGTCTGCGAATTTGCCACTCAACAAATTGAGCTTAAAAATTGTGAATTTGCCACTAGACATAGTGGGCTTAAACATACATTCGTTGAATTGTTCCAATTCAAGCAATAAGCCATCATCCACAGGCATTCAAGCAGTTTAACAAGTAATCATTTAGTCTCATGGCAAGCATGTTAGATATGAAAATCACTCACACTCATCCAAGTATGCTAAAACATTAAAAACTCACCTAGTACTCCAAGCTAAGAAGAAAATATGAGTTAGAAAGATATACATGATTCCTAATTATACAAGATGTCTAATGCAACGCATGCAATATGCAATTAATAGGCTCGGCTACTAATATAGCATATGATTCAGTTAAATCACATGCGGTTAAACACATATTCAAAGAATTATTAAAATAACAATGCAGTTTGAATGGTGCACCGAGCCTCAGTGCATGCAAGACAAGATGAATGGATGCAAGCATAAGATATGCTAATTGAAACGTGATGCTCCTAAACTAACCATTGAAAGTACTTAAGTAAAAGGAAGAAAGACGTGGAGTTGGAAGACATACATAGTATTACAACATTTTGCTCTCACGAAAGGAGAGTCCGAATGAATAACTAAGCTAACTAGCAACTAATTAAAGCTAAGCTAATTAAGCTAATTATTACAAATCGAATGAATAACTAGCTAAACTAATTAACTAATTATTACATCACTTGAATGAACTAACTAGTAAGTTAACTAATTAAGTTACAACACAAATGTAAACCAACTAAGTAATTAAACCCTATAACTATGCTACCACTCCTCCGCCTTGGGAAATAGAAGATGCACATGCTCAGATACCACTCGAAAAGACCTCTGTTTTGCTCTCGAAAGCCTCTGTTTGCAGAGTTGAACACTTCTAGAACCATTTTGCTCCACCTTACCAACATTCTGCTAAGGTTTGCATTAGTGGCCAGCCGGCCACTAGTAAAGGCTGCCGGCCAAGTGCCGGCCATAGAAGTGGCCTGCCGACCATCTAAGGTGCTCTGCCGGCCACTTGCCGGCCATAGATGGTGGCCTGCCGGCCATTGATGCACTGGATCATCATGCTGCAACAGAGTACAAACAGAGCAAAATGAGGGTATTTCCATGGATTGTTTGCACAATTCACCCCTCCTTTTCATGAACAAATCCAAGGAGTTGTGAACTTAAGCCACAAACCACCAATCCAAGCAAATTCATTGCATGATGGCTTATGATTCAAGATGTACAAGCTCAATAAATGCAAAATGGGACACACAAGAACCATCACCCTATCATGCATGATCAAGGGCAATAGAGACCTAGGAAACTTGATACATTTCATCACTTTGAGTATGAAATGTCCCAATTTTCCTTGTGTTCAATTAATGTCTGATTGAATACACAACACACAAGTTATTATCTTGCTCAATTTTAGTCACAAGTTGTTAGTTACTCATTTTAAATTACCAACCATTCCTTAATCCAATTAAGTCCAAAAGGTGAGTTAAAGTCCTCTAATGGAAAGAAGGCTCAAAACATGAGTTGCTTTAGGTATGAAAGAAGTCTCATTCCATTGGTAATGAACCCCCTAAGGGATTAAACCATTAAGCATGAAACCTCAATTCCACACTTAGGCAAACAAATGGCTTGAAACCACTTTCAAAGCAAAGAGAAAAACTAAGAAATGAGGGAGATTGCAGAGGTGATTAGTGCTGAAATAAAGTGCAAAACAACACCAAAACATGCAATCAACTCAAACAAGGGGTGTCTAATGGCCTAAAACACCAAGCTTGTGAGGACTATTACACTACAACCATGCAAAACAAGACTCAACTGACCCAAACAGCCCAAAACAGTCTAAAACAAAGGCAAAAATATGCTAGAATATAATTACAAAAAGCTAGAAAATCATGCTAACATATAGAATTAACTAGGCTAGCAAACAAGACACAAGGAGGGGAGGCTAACCCCTCCAATTTTGGACTTCAAAACATGCTTTTTACCATTGAAAATACTCTGAAATTCAGTGGTCAAAGGCCCCAAAAAAGATGGTTTGAAAATGGGAAACAAAGGTGTAAAAGCCTTAGATGCAAGGAATAAAGAAGGGTAGACACCCCCCTAACCTTAGATGGCGTAAAATACCAATTTCAGCCCATTAAAACGGAGATTTTTACAGCTCAAAAATGGCCCCAAAATAGTGGGAAAAGATAGAGAAACAAGTGTACTAAAGCAAGTTAAAAGACAAGTGTTATACCTCTTGAAGCCAAGCACAACTTTAGGCACAAACACAAGTCAAAACCACCTTCAAGAGCTCCAATAAGACCTTAAGGGACCTCAGCTCAAAGGTGATCAAGTTTGGTTAAGGATACATATGCAAAAGAGTGGTATAACTAGGCAAGTGTGCGCAAAATTGCAAGAGAGAGAGAGAAAAAAAATTTTGAGTTTGAAATCTTCTAACCCCAAAACATTAGAGAGGAGGTCCCTATATATAGAAAACATGAATTCTATACAAGGAGATCCAGCCCTCTACGTGTGGATAGATGCAAGCATCTATGCAAACAGCTGGCACATCTAGCATAAAATATCTGCAGAAAACACTAGTGACTGACCGGCCATCAGTGGTGGTCGGCAAGGCATCATTGATGGCCGGTAAACAGGAAGTGTTGGCCGACAGCCTCCATAGATGGCCGGTAGGCCACTAGAGATTGCAGGCGGGAAAGACCAAGGCATGGTCCAAAAATGAGACAAAATGGATGCAGGGTTTGAAAGGCTCAAAGCTGTGGCATTTCGCTGAGGAATTTGAACGCTCGACGAGCAAACAGACTCATCATCGGATATACCTACAAAAATATCCAAGTCTTGAAGGGTCATAAAAAATGGGGTGTCTACATGTTGACGCCCCAAAATCACCAAATGGCGTCGGATTAGCACGAAACTTGGCATACACGATCGCCTAGGCACAAGAGACTTGTGAGAGAAGACGGGACTCGAATCGAGTTCCCAATTTGGGAGTTAGAGCCGAATTTCACTCTAGGTAAACTAGTTCCTTAAGAAACTTAGAATTCGAGGTGTTGACGCCCCAAAATCTCCAAACGCCATCGGATTAGCACAAAACTTAGCACACATGACCGCCTAGGCACAAGAGGCTTGTGGGTGAAGACAGGACTCGAATCGGGTTTCCGGTTTGGGAGTTAGAGCCGAACCTCACTCTAAGCAAACTAGTTCCCTAAGAAACTTAGAATTCAAGGTGTTCATGCCCAAAAATCACCAAATGGTGTCGGATTAGCATGAAACTTGGCACACACGACCGCCTAGGCACGAGAGACTTGTGGGAGAAGACGGGACTCGAATCACGTTCCCGGTTTGGGAGTTAGAGCCGCATTTCACTCTAAGTAAACTAGTTCCTTAAGAAACTTAGAATTGGAGGTGTTGACGCACCAAAATCACCAAACGGCGTTGGATTAGCACGAAACTTGGCACACACGTCCGCCTAGGCACAAGAGACTTGTAGGAGAAGACGGAACTTGAATCGGGTTCCCGGTTTGGGAGTTAGAGCCGGATTTCTGTCTAGGCAAAATTATTTATTTAATTATCTTTGTATTTGTATGGTAGTTAAATTTTTATGTTTTTTTGTAATTAACATATTGACACATAATTATATTGTCATTAATTATTTTTATTTTTTGTTTTCAGATATTTCCCAATAGGAGTTTGCTTCTTGTGGAATGCATGCCTATGAAGAATGCGACTAACTTTTGTTTTTGTTACCCACGGAAAATTATAAGAAAAACTTTTAATTTTGGTTTATGTTATTTTGAATTATTTAAACATTACGTATTTAATCATTATATATGTATTATGGAACATTATGTAGTGGGGTAATTTTGTTGATGTGTAGTCATGAATGCAATAATATTTTTATTATGGAGAAATTGTTATTTCTATACAGGAATTTTTATATTATTATGCAACTATTGGTTTCTTTTTCAATTGTTTTTCATTTGATATAGGTAATTTTAATATTTTTAATAATTTTCTTGCAAATTTTTTTTTTTTTTTGGCGACGGTACCACACCGTCGCAAAAAACATTAAAACCATTGGTGACAGTGGTCATGCCGTTGCAAAAACAAAAACAATTCGTGACAGCATTTTTTGCCATCTCAAATTAAACTTTTAGCAATGGTAAAACAATGTCGTTGCAAAAGGTCTCAATTTTTTAAATATTATAGGCGATAGTAAAATGCTGTCGCAAAATGTAACAATTGTCGTCGCAAAAAAAAAATGGGGTCGCTAAAACGTTTTTGCAACACCCTTTGTTGTCACCCCCTCTTTGCCGTCGCTAAAAGTCATTTGCCGTCGCTAAAAGTTTTTTGAGACCGCATTAGGAGTATTAACGACGGATGCCGTCGCAAAAGCCTAAAATTTTTGTTGTGAAATCAATCAAATCAAAAATGATTTAACCTAATCGGCTAGGTCATAATTGTTTAACTAAAACTTTTAAAATTTAAACTATATTGAATTGAAATATGCACAACACTACAATATTAAATGGGATGGGAGTAAAAGATTCACTTTATATGAGTAAAATAACTCATTTTTTTCCTTCTTTTTTTAATGTGGGATTATCAAATGAAAGCTAGTCAAAGAAGATTTTCTAATTGTTTAAGATTAAGAAAATCAAGAAAATTAGTATGAGATATTCAAAATCTCACAATGCTCTTCACTAAATGGGATGGGAGTATAAGATTCCCCTTTATATGAGTAAGACAACTCTTTTTTTTTTTTTTTTTTGGTTCTTTTCCCAATGTGGGATTATTAAATAAAACTAACCAATTGAGATTTTCTTAATTGTTTAAAATTAAGAAAATTAGTATGAGATATTGAAACTCTCACAAGACTCCTCACTAAAAACTCATTTTCCTTATATAATACATAGATAGATGGGAGCATAAGATTCACTTTATGTAAGTGAAACAATTCACCTTTTTTTTTCCCCCCCTCAATTTGGAATTGTAAAATAAAAGGTAAATGGAAGGTTGCCAACAGGAATTTTTTTAATTGTTTAAAATTAAGAAAATTCAATAATCTTAAAATATAATATATAGATAGATAGTGAAACAAACTTTGTTTTTTCTTCTTCTCCCGATGTGGGATTATAAAATAAATCATAAACTAATTAGAATTTTATTTTTATATGGTTAAAATGAAGTTAGCCAATGGAAATTTTTCTAATTGTTTAAAATTAATAAAATCAATATGAGAAATGGCGATTAAACCGACAAATCAGTCAGACTCAAAATGGTTCTGCCTAATCAGTTAGGTCAAATGGCCAACCAACTTATACAAAAATTAATTAATTAAAACTTTTAAATGTTATTTTAATTTTAAAATTTAAACTGTCTTGAATTGAAGTATACACAATACTACACTATTAAGATTCACTTTATATAAATGAAACAACTCACTTTTTTTTCTTTCCTTTTCCAACGTAGGATTGTAAAATAAATGTTAACAATTATTTGCACGGAAAGTCTATTTCTAATCAAGCAATCTTAGACTTTCAATTTTTAATCAGATCAATCTTTAGTTTATTTCGAATCAAACAAATCTAATCAATATATTTTGATAAAACCGCTAAAATCGCGAGTAAACTAATAAATCAATCAAGTCAAAAATGATTTAGCTTAATTGTCTAAGTCATAATTAATTAATTAAAACTTTTAAAATTTAAATTATATTGAATTGAAACATGCACAACACTATAATATTAAATGAGATGTAAGTATAAGATTCACTTTATATGAGTAAAATAACTCATTTTTTTCCTTCTTTTCCCGATGTGTGATTATGAAATAAAAGCTAGCCAATGGGGATTCTGTTAATTGTTGAAAATTAAGAAAATAAAAAAAATTAGTATGAGATATTGAAACTCTTGCAAGACTCCTCACTAAATGGGATGGGAGTATAAGATTCCTTTATATAAGTAAAACAACTCATTTTTTTCCTTCTTTTTCCCGATGTGGGATTATCAAATAAAAACTAACTAATGGAGATTTTCTTAATTATTTAAAATTAAGAAAATCAGGAAAATGAGTATGTGATATTGAAACTCTCACAAGGCTCCTCTCTAAAAACACTATTTTTCTAATATAATATATAGATATAAATAAAACAATGTTTGTAGCATTGACGACCATAATAACAAATATTTCAATTAGATATAATGTAAGATAAATTCTTTGTTGAGTGATGAGATGAACAAGTTTTATATATTAGTTAATTTAATTAGCCTTATGTTTTGAATCAATAAAATTAACAGTACAAGTCATATAATTTTGTTTACATTTGTCGTACAACTTGTTTATTTATATAACATTACTCATCATAATTTTTTTGCATATTTGAATTTTTTATGTGGTTCATGATTTTAATTTCACAAATCTACGTGTTTATACATACAAATATCCTATGAACAATAGACCTATACTTCTTTTTAAACTTTAAAATCACTTTACTTTGGATCTAGGCTCAGAATGGTTGAAAGTCGCCGTCATGAATCTAAAACCCGGACAGAGTCCAATTTCGGTCACTCCATCGCCGATGACCTCATTGTTGATGACGAGGAGAGTGTATAAAACCCGGACAAAGTCCAATTTTGGTCGCTCCATCGCCGAAGACCTCATTGTTGATGACGAGGAGAGCGTGTTATGCCCCAAAATAATAATAATAGCCCATCTCATAACATTTAATAGAAAACGTAATATGATGAATAATAACCTTACATTTATATAAGTTTACCATACAAAATATGACATGCGAGTATACATTCCTAAACTCTATATCCAACATATGTCACATATGAGTGAAGTGAAATAAAAGGTTATACTCATAAGTTAATGCCCTAATGACTACATCTTTCCAAGACAATACTTGGGTACATCAAAAGTGAGTACAACTCAATACAATTAAAGCCCAAGGCTTGTACAAAAATTATTAAAACAAAAAAACAAAAACAAAAACAAAAATGAGCCTTCAGCTGCACGATCCTCCCAAGCCAAGTCTTTGGTGAAAGCATATTATCAGTACCTGAAAGTTGTTTTCCACATAGGGTGGACTAAAACCCAATAGAGATACTTTAACACAAGGTATGAAACTTAGCAAAGTTATAAGGTGAATGCACATGCATGCTATTTGTCAAACATTATACTTTTTTTGTCTCAAAACAATGCAATACCTTCATCAATACATTTCAATTCATGAAAATACGCTTTTATATCAAAAAAAATAAGGTAGTGGATACAAAACACTAGCAATTTCTAGGTACGTGTTTGCTAGTAGGCCATACAAGCACTACCAAAGCCATTTTACCAGTACTAATCGAAAGGATCAACACCTAACCACGCGGGTTTCTAGGCTTCCAGCAAGGACACACAAGCCAACAATATAAACTACAACCACATCTCCTAACCAGATTCACCAAGGTATACACCACTTTTTCTCAAAAATAATAAATTTTCAATGTTCAAGTATGAAACAATGCTCGATGCATAATGTATGAGAATTAGTTTCAATTTAACTCAATCCTCATGCAATTTCTATAACAATTAAGATCATTCTCCACTGATAGCCCAAAACAAATATTTCTACTCAATAGATAATTTTCCAACAAAAGACATAATCTCATTATTTTCAAAATGGGAGTGATATTACATATCAAACTCTATCCTCATCAGCAACAGATACAATCATTACATCGTTTCCAAACCCCACATCTTTTCCTTTTTCTTCCATAAACAATATCAATGATTTTTGAACAAAACCTCCTTTAATTTTAAAATCACATTTAAGTAAAAAAATTTCAACATTTCAACATATCTCAACCATAAACATATTTCCATAACCTTTCTCAAGCACCCATTTGAAAACCCCTCTTTTACATTTCAAAGTCTTAACCCAAAATTTCTAAATCGCTAAATCCTTTCAAAGAGAAAATAACTAAGCTAAGAATCATATGAGAGGTTCAAGAAATCCCTATCTTAAGAGTAGAAGAGGAAGAAAGCAAGTGTGAAACTTTGGTGAAGTCGAAAACGAGATACTCTACGATTAGATTGAAGCTTATGACAAGCTCTACTCTTTTCTCCAAAGAATAATGGTGGAGAAATAAATGGATGATGGAGTATTTGAGGTTTTAAGCAAGAACTATATAGAGAAAGTGAATAAATTAGGGTTTTGGAATGTTTTAGAGATAGGGAAATGAAAAAGTGATTCAAAAATCTCTCTTCCCAAACTGATATACGCACAGACCGTTCGAGCGACTAAAACACCGTTCAAGCGTCAGAGACAATAAGCGACACCGTTCGAGCGACCAAAACACCGCTTAAGTGCACAATGACATATTTCCAGAAGTTTTACGGAATGAAGAAGACCGCTCGAGTGCAAGAAAGATTGCTCGAGCGAAGATCACCCTACTCCCAGAAGTTTTGTTGACCTAAAAAAACTGGGAGATCTTAAAGATTGCTCGACCCACCAAAACACTGCTCGAGCGAACAAAAAGGAACTGGAGATCTCTTTGAAAAAACTAACTTCTAACTTGTTTCAAACACAACCAATAACCCAACTCAACTACCAACAAGACGATAAAAGACATAAACAATAGTTAAGGAGACGAAATCTCTTATCTAAGAGCATGAAATGAGTCGAGTCTAAACCAGAACCGTTATACAACGAGAGAGGTCGCGCACTATACTGAACGGAGTGGACCGAAGTTGTTCACAACTATTACAATAGTCATTTTTATCGACACCACTGCAATATGATCAACACCTACGGTGGTTTCAAACAAATTTGGAACAGATCACCCTCTAGAGAAAGAAAGTGAGAGTTAGAGAGAGAGATCGATTGGAGATCGTAAGAGTCGCAAATCGTGACTAGTGGCATCGGTGAGCAAGATTGTTGTGATGTGGAGGAGGCGCGGAGGTCTAGGATAACAAAGGAGGGTAGGCAATGGAGTCACATCACTAGATCTACAAGAACAGTAGTGAGATCATTGTGATCGAAGCACCACAATAGCGACGTAGTTAGAGGTGATAGAGGCGATAGAGGCGATGGTTGGTCGGCATCAAAGATAAAGAAGAGAGAGAGAGAGAGATATATATGGAGAGAGTGTTTGGTTAGGGCTTGGTTTGGTTTGGGAATAATATATATACCTGGGGTAGTTTGGTTATTTTGCAAAATCATGTCCTTATGGACATACTATTTTTGCACGTGGACTGTTAGACAAAAAGATTTCGAATATGGAATTTTGGCATAAGCACTCTAAAAGATAGTCATATTTATTGAGACATAACTTTCCTTTAAGAATTACTTCAAAACTTTAAATACCAAACTTTTGGCAATGAAATTTTAATGTTACATAAATTCACATATGAAAATATTTAAAACATTAAAATCCATAACATTTGAGACCTACTAGAACTTCATTTCAAAAGATTGAAAGAATACCTTCATTATTAGAACTTGTACATAGTGATGTATGTGATATACATAGTACTCCTAGAGGAGGTAAGAAGTATTTTGTTACGTTTATAGTTGATGTTTCACGACTTTGTTATGTACATTTGTTGCACAAAAAAGATAAAGTTCTAGACAAATTTAAGGTTTTCAAAGCCGAAGTAGAAAACCATTTTGAAATTAAGATTAAACGTCTTAGATCTGACAAGGGTGGTGAATATCACTTTCTTAAGTGCTGGGAAATAGTAAGGATAATACATGAAAAGTCTGCACCTTATATCCCATAACAAATTGGAGTAGCAAAAAGAAAGAATAGGATATTAAATTGAAATGGTTAATCACATGCTTAATAACTCTGGTCTAAGTAGTGATTATTGGAGTGAAGCCTTACAAACTACTTGTCATATCTTAAACAGAATACCTACTAAGAAAAATAGTACTACTCCATATGAGCTCTTGGAAAAGAAGAAACCTAACTCAAATTATTTTAGAATTTGGGATTGTAGGGCAATAGTGAGAGTTCTTGAACCTAAACGTAAAAAGTTATGTGAGAAAGGAATAGAATGTGTATTCATTGGTTATGCCTTATCTAGTAAAGCATACAGGTTTTTGGTTATTAAACCAAATGATTCAATAGAGGTCAATACCATTGTTGAATCAAGGGATGAAGTGTTTTATGAGAATATATTCACATTTGTTCCTAAACTGTTTCAGAAGAAACAACTAAACCTTTACCATTAGTTTCTAATAAATTTAATTAATAGGTAGAACTAATGAGCAATAAAAGGGTTAGAACTGAAAAGTCCTATGGTCCAAACCTCGTGGTTTATCTAGTTAAAGGCACCAGAGACACTACAAACAAAAAAATGGTGATTTCACTCACTGTGGAATCGGATCCATTGGCTTTTGACGAGGCTATGGAATCTCAAGATGTTGGTTTCTAGAAAGAGACCATTCAAGATGAAATAGACTCTATCATGGGAAATAATACATGGTTGCTCGTTGATTTTCCTTCAGGTTCTAAACCAACTAGATACAAGTGGATTTTCAAGAAGAAAAAAAAAATGAAAGTTGATGGAACAATTGACAAATTCAATGCAAAGTTAGTGTAGCTGGTTTTTCATGCTCCTCGGAGGGGTTTAGTCTCCTCGGATACAATTCCCTACAGTTTGGACTCCCATGGTTTTGAATCTGGCTTCATAAGTGCAATGTGAAACAGAAAAACGAATGAGAGTCCAGATCCAACAAATCTTAGAAAAATTCATTAATCACCAAAGATGCCAAAAATAGACTGCACTGCCAGATTCAGAGTTGCCACCTAATATTTTTGAAAAAAATTAGGAAACCCGTGACTCATGCCAAGGCCACTTGTCCCTCATAACCAAAGTTGTCTCGGTTCGAAAACTTAGGTATGAGAGAGGAAAGTCATGAATTGAGCACCCCACTTAACCGATCAAAGATCGGCCTCTACTAAATCATGATGTGAATCTTATAGACCTTATCTACTCATGTTCTGATTATTAATATACTAACATTACTATGTGAGGAAAATGAGTATAGACCACGTCACTTACTTTGGAATGCTTTGATTTTCATGCGATTTTGAAAGAGTTTAGAATATGTGTAACTCAGTAAAAAAAAAATGAGCTCATATGTACAACAATCAAAGTCATTCCAATTGAAGAAAAATAGCCTATATCCACAGGCATTCATAGAGATATTTCAAACAAGAAAGTAGCCTCATGGTAGTATGCTCAACATGGTAACACAAACACACATATGATATGCTAAAAAGAAAAAAAATGCTCACCTAATACTCAACCATGGCAAGCCAAAGAAATGAAAATAGTTAGAAAAAATGCATGATCCTAATATACAAAATGGCTAATGCAACGTATATAAAAATACAACTACTAGATTCGACTACTAACATGACATGTGAATCAACTCAAAGTATGAGATAGCGCACATAATCAAGTAGGAAATGATAACGACATCAAGTATGATGAGCCGAACCTTAATGCATGCAAAAATGGATACAAGGCACGGAAATGATAAAGGAAAACATGATGCTTTGTACAACCATGGTAAGCATGTAAATAAAAGAGAGAAAGAAATGGAGGTTAGAAGACATACATCAAGTGTTACAAATTTTCCCTTTTACAAGAGGGTTCGAATGGCTTAATTAACTAATTATTTCAACACCAAATGAATTAACTAATTATTACATATACAACTTGCAACAATAAATATATTATTATTATTATTATTAAAAAGGGACAAGAACAATATGCGTGCAAATGAGGACATCTCTCAGAAACTGCTCTATCTGCCTTCTGGAGAATTGCCCTATTTTACCCCTGCCACTACTCTGTTTTGCCAACAACAGCACTTGTTTATACACTCTAAGCCACAACTATACCACAATGAGGTCCGGCCAAGCCTAATGAAGGACGACCTTGCTTTAGTTTTAGCCCAAAAACCTGTTTTGTGCAGTGAAGTAATAACAGTGCACACATAGTATTTCTAAAGGATGTTCATCCTTCCTTCTCCCTCCTATGATGGAGATATTCAAGGCGGAAATGGGTTTGCTTCACAAAACATCAAACATCCCAATGGTATTATATGATGATTAGTGAAGCAACAAGATGAACGATCTAACAAATAATGAGGATTAAAGCTAGGAACTTCAAATGAAGAAATGGCTTAAACCTACTACCTCCTATAGTGCATAAGAGTAAATAAGTACCCGAATTAGAGAGAATAGGTTAATGAGAACCATTTTTGAAAGGGAAGCTTGTGAACAAGAGATTACATCATTGAAGAAAGAAATTAGAGACTCTTCTCCCTACTCATAGAATATGGATTGACATCTATTTCCATGCTCCAAAATGGAACAAGGAGAGTTTCTAATACTTTCGATGAAAGAGCTCTCATGTAGCTTCAAAGCAAAATAAAAGCAAAACTAAGCAAATGAATGAAAGCCATAAAAAGTTGTTGCATGCTCATCTTCCTACTCATGGAATAAGGATGAGACATCCATTTCCATGCTTCAAAATTGGAACTAAAATTACAACACTTTGAAGAAGAAAATAGAGAAAATCAAAAAATCAAGCTAACTATTTAAAGCTTTAAACACACAACTCGTCAAAAATTGTTGATAACTTCTCTTTTATTCATGGAACAAGGATGAGACATCCATTTCCATGTTTCAAAAATGATCGAGAAGAGAGTTTCTCAACACTTTTGACACGGAAGCTACTAACTAGCTTCAAGGTGAGCAACAATAGTATGAAAGCAAGATTTACAACTAGTTAATCAAACTTGTGGTGGGGTGGCTAAGCTCTAAACCACCCCCTCCCCCATGACCACAAGGTTTCAATATACATATGGAAAGCTATAAAAACCAAAGTAAAGCGATCAACTCAAACAGATTGGCAGCTACGTCCTAAACACACCAAATCTGCGAGGACTATTACGCTATTATAACAGTACAACTATCATATTCAAAGCATAATTAAATAACATACTAAACAACCCATAAATACAAAAAAAAAAAAAAAATAGTGCTAAAACTAAGAGAAAATAAGGGAGTGAAAAAAAAAAATAGGTAAAGAAAAGCTATAGTTAACAATTAGTAATCAAGCCTAAGGAAGGGTGGCCAATCCCTCCACTTTTTGTAACCTTAATCACATATTTCAACCCCGCAAAACATCTCAAAAATAGTATACAAAGCAAGAAAAAGAGAGGAAGAGAGTAGAAGAGAAGTAGATGAAAAGAAAGCAAAAATCTACCTCTTGAAAACAGAGAAGTAGTTTCTTAGTTATCAAACTTCAATTCCAACACTCTCAAGTATCTGAAATATAGTTTGAAACCTTAGCAAAAAGCTTCAAGAAGCAGCTTTAATACTATATGTATTATGTATGTATAGTTAAAAGGTGATATAAGGTCAAGAAAAAGCTTTGAAGTTCAAGTGTAGTTCTAAGCTCTCAATAATCTCTTAAGCCTTTGAAAATATATGTAGACACCCCATTTTTGGCCGCCCTTAAGACTTGGGTGCCACTGATTGTTTACTTGGTGGTGAAAGATGTACAGTGCAAAGGTTCGATTTCTTCAGCAAAAGGAGCTTCAAATCCCAACTTCACACCCCTTTTTGGACCAAAACAATTTTGACCAAAAGATTTTAGACTTCAAAACCCTCTCTTTCAAAATAGTTTTTGAAAAAGCTTCCTACGATGTTCCGACACTCGCATTTTGTTAAATGTTACGCTTTTTGGTAAACCAAGCAAGGACAAAGTGGAAATGAATGAAGGAGAGGTGAAATCTTTGAAAAAATCTTCAAAACACCTTATTTATGGGTTTGGATTTGAAGAAAATGGGAGAGGAGAGAAGAAACCAAGTTTGGGAGAAGTTTGGCATGAATCCGGGTAGGATCGAAACTGAGCAGTCTCCATTCAAACAGGCATAACTTTTTTCACAGTTGGAATTTTGATGTGAGGCTGCCACCATTGGAAATAAGACTTCAAGGGCTTAAATTTAGGCTCACGAATGGCTTGCAAAGGAGTCTAGATGAAGGAGATATGTCCATTTGAAGTTGGGCCCAAAAAGCAGATTTTTCTGTCCAACCAGAGGTGGAAGTTTCTGACCATGAATGGGATTTTTTAGCCATGTGCCGGCCATGAATGGCCAATTCCAGCCCCCTGCCATCCAAGAGTGTCCCATGCCGGCCAAAAATGATCAAGTGCCGGCCAACAATGAAGAAGTGCCGGCCATTGATGCTAGAAAGCAGTTTTTGGCAGATATTTTTGCTCCAATTGTTCCAGCTGTCTCTCTTGAGATAGTTTCGACCAAAGCTTGTATTTTGCTATATATAGAGAGGCTTCTCTATGGTTTTAAGGGTTAGAAACATTTTAGGAAGAGTTTTGGGAGCCTCTCTCTCTACACCTCTCTCTCTACGTTCCTCTCTTTCAAGAACCTTTGTGCATAAGTGCAGACAAGTATAGATACACTATCCCTTTGCCTAGACATCCTTGATCAAAGTTGTTGATCTTTGGGCTGAGGTTCTACAAGGTCTTCTTGGAGCTCCTTAAGGTGGTTTTGACTTAGTTTTGTGCCTCAAAGTGTGCTTGGCTTCAAGAGGTATAAGACTCACCCTTTAAGCTTGTTTTCATACTTGTTTTCACCACCTTTGCAAACTATTTTTGAGCTGGTTTTGAACTGAAGAAAACTTTGTTTTTCAGTCCTAAAATTGGTGGTTTAAGCCCCTTTTGAGTTTGGGGGTGGTCCACCCTTCTTGACTCTTTGCTTGTTAAGCTTTTGTGCCATCTTTCAAAGCTTTCTAAAACAACTTTTTTGGCCTTTTAACCACTGAGTTCCAAAGGTTTTTCAGTAGCAAAAACCATGTTTTGAGGTCCAAAATAGGAGGGGTTGGCCTCCCCTCCTTGTGTCTTGTTTGCATGAGTAGATAGCCTAACATGTGAGCATGTTTTTCTAGCTTATCTTAGCTTATTTCCAGCATATTTTTGCCTCTGGTTTGGCATGTTTTAGGACTGTTTTGGGCTGGTTTGGTCCTTTGATGCTTGCTTCTTACACTTGTAGTGTAATCTTGCTCACTAGCCTTGCATGTCTAATGAGTTAGCTTATTATTCTAGCATGTGTTGGCTCCACACCAGCATGTTTTTGGCCTTGCTTTGACATGCTTAAACTCTATTTTGAATGGTCTTGATCATATGAGGCTTGCTTTGTATAGCTATAGTGTAAATGCCCTTGACTAGCTTTGAGTTTCAAGGTCTTTGAGCATGCTTTGCTTGGGTTGTTTGCATGATATAGCATCATTTCTCATGTAATTTCAGAGCATATATCACTGTCATACTCTCGCATATATCACTCTTTAATTGTGTTTGAGAGTTGAGCCTTATGCCTTGTTTACGAGCCAATACATGAGCATGTTTTTTCTTGCTTTTCATGCTACCATTTCAGCTCATTTCAGCCACTGTTTTGGCATGTTTAAGCTCTGTCCAGAGCTGGTTTGGTCCTTTGTGCTTGATATTGCATGGTTCTAGTGTAATGCACTTCACTAGTTTTTGATGCTTAAGTCTTCTAACATGTTGTGCATTTGTTGATTGCATGATTTAGTGTCTTTAGCATGCCATATCAGCACTGAATATCTGCAATCTTCGTCTATGCTTCACTTTTGAATTTGATTTGAAAGTGGTCTTAAGCCCCTTGTTGGCTTAAGCATGGAATTGAGGCTCTCATGCCTAATGGTTTTAACCTTCTCTTGAGGGTTTCTACTAACCAACAGCATGAGGTTTCTTTCATACTTAAGGTGCTTGTGGCTAAGGCCATCTTTCCAATTAGAGGACTTTCACAATTGGACAAATTGGTTAAGGAATTGCTTGGTAACTTAAAATGTTTAAACAAGAATTGAATCAAGTAAAACATGCCAAGATAAGCATGTTGCATGTGCGTTGCATTGTGTTCAATCGGATGTTATATTGAACACAAGGTGAATTGGTCCATTTCATACTCAAAGTGATGAAAATGAGCCAATTCCCTTTGTCTCCATTGCCTTTGATCATCCATGATAAGGTAGTGGTCTTAGAGTCTTGTTTGTCTTGCATTTATTGAAATGCGTGCAAGTTGGATCTTTGGCCATCATGCATTGCATGCTTGATTGATGGTTTTGGATCCAATAGTGCCTCTCCCTTGATGTTTTGAAATGATAAGGAGTGGCACAATACATACATGCCCTAGGGCGACCCTCCGTTTTCCTCTGTTATGTGCTCTGTTGTAGTTTGGTGTCACAGCACACCAGTGGCCGGCAGTGCCACACTAATGGCCGGCACCCTTGCATTGTTGGCCGGCCGAGGCCCACTCTTGGTCAGCAGATGGCCGGCAGCAACTCCTCATGGCCGGCAGGCCACTAGTGCACTCCCCAGCATTGGTCTGGTAAGTTTCAGCAACAAGTTCTTGAAGACACCCTGCAAACAGAGCCTCTAAAGAGTAAACCGGAAGGCTTTTCGGGGCGAGAAATTGAATGCGTGCATGCATGTTCAACTTCTTCAAACAGAGCTGAGGCAGTAGAAGTTTAGAGCTTTACTTGTTAGTTAGCTTGATTTGTAATTTAATTAATTTGTTAATTAGTTAAATTGTTGTAATAATTAGTAAGTAGTTTACTAGTTATTCAATTTGGTTGTGTAATAGTTAGTCTAATTAGTTTAATTAGATTAGTTAGTTAGCTTAGCTTAGATTATCTTAGCTTTCATTCGGACCCTCCTTCGAGAGGGCGCAATGTTATAATAAGCGTGCGTGTGTGTGTGCATGTATTCTAACCCCACTTCTTTCTCCCTTTTACTTAACTGCTTTCGATGGTTAGTTTAGGGCATGTTTTGTTTAGCATACCTTATGCTTTGCATGTTTGCATCATTCATTTGTCTTGCATGCACCGGGCTCGGCGCATCATTCAAATTGCATCGTATTTCAATACCTATTTGAATACATGTATCAAATCGTTGCATTCATATACCATCTTAGATAGTCGAGCCTATTAGTTGATTTATTGCATGTGTTGCATTACGCATCTAGCATAGTTAGGATCATGCATTGTTTTCTAACTAGTTTTCTGTTTTGGCTCGGAGTACACTGTAAATGTTTACGCTTTAGCATACTTGCATGAGTGTGAATGTTGCCATGACAACATGCTTGCCATGAGGCTACTTGCTTAAATGATTAACTGTTTGAATGCCTGTGGGTGGAGGCTCGATTGCCTAAATTGGGACAATTCGACGATTGTGAGTTTTAGGCCCACTTGAGGTAACAAAATCATGTTTTCTAAAGCCCACTTGAGAGTGGCAAATCTGCGCTTTAGCCTACTTGCAAGTAGCACTTCCAAACTATTTTCAAAAACAAACATGAGTTGTTTTGTTCCAATTCTCGTGATTGAGTCTATACTTGTATACTATGCGCATTACATAGTAAAGTTAGATTAATAACCGGAAATAGAACACATGAGGTTTATGAAACAACATATTATGTTAGTAGAGGCCGATCTTTGATCGGGTGAGCGAGGCTGCTCATTTCAGGACCTTCTCCTCTCGTACCCAAGTTCCCGAGCCGAGGCAACTTTGGTAATGACAGACACGTGGCCTTTGGCACGAGTCAGGGTTTCTTAAATTTCCCAAAAATAAAATATTTAGGTGGCGACTCTGTAATTTGGCAAAGCAGTCCATGTTTGGCGCTTTTTTTATTCAAAATTGATTTTTCAAAACCAATTGCCAGATTTGGACTCTTTGGTGTTTATCAGTCTCACATTGCACTTTGTGAGATTAGATTCAAAACCGTGATAGAAGTCCGAACTGTAGCGAGACCAATTCGCGCCCTCTCCGAAAGGGGGGCGCGCAAAGAAAGTCAGGTCTACAATATATCTAACCCTAAATTCTAAAGGAAGAGGGTATATTTATAGAATTTGAGATCTTTTGGTTGAAAATATCTCCAAAAAAGGCTAGTTGGTGAAATCCCGCCAGATACACTGTCTACCACTAATGACACACGGCCGGATCACACAACTCACGGCTGGGCAAAAAACCACATGGCCAGGTCCTAAATTTGAAAAGAGCATTTTTAGGGTGTAAAACATTTTGGTCAAAATGGGGTATAAGGTTAGGATTAGAGCTCGAATCTGAATTCCTTTGCTAAAGATTCAAAATATTGCACAGCGTAACGTTTCATTATCGGGTGTTTGGAATGAAGTGCCCAAGTCTTAAGGGCGGTCAAAATGGGGTGTCTACTCAAGGGTTTTATCCAGAAAGAGGGTATTGACTACTTTGATACTTATGCACCAGTTGTAAGGACTTATTGCTCTTGCAACTATTCATAAGTTGGAAATTCACCAAATGTATATTAAAACTACATTCTTAAATAAGGAATTAGATGAAGAGATCTATATGACGCAACCAAAAGGGTTTGTTGTGCAACGACAATAACATAAATTGTGTAAAATGGTCAAGTCGTTTTATGATCTTAAACAAGCACCTAAATAATGGCATGAGAACTTTGATAAAGTAATTTTATCAAATGAATTCAAGATACTTGAATTTGACAAATGTGTGTATAACAATTTTTGCGATTACAAAGGTGTCATAATTTGTTTATATGTGGATGACATACTTATTTTTGGCACAGATCAAGATAGCATTCAAAGTACTAAAGACTTTCTGTCATCCAGATTCAACATAAAAGACATAGGTGTTGCTAATGTAATATTGGGAATGAGAATTAAGAGACAAAATTGAAATTTAATTCTCACTCAATCCCATTACAATGAGAAAATTCTCAAGAAGTTTAATCACTTCGAGTGCACACTACTATTTACACCTTTTGACTTTCAGATTAAGTTGTATCCTAAAATAGGCAGAGCTATGTCACAACTAGAGTACTCTAAAGTGATAAACCGCTTAATATATGCCATGACCTACACAAGACCATATATAGCATATGATGTGGGTAAATTTAATAGATATACTAATAACCTTGGTAATGTTTAATGAATAGAGTATTAAGGTACTTAAGAAAGATTATAGATTATGGAATAGTCTATAACAGATATCCAACTGTCATTGAAGGATACACAGAATATAGTTAGAAAATTGAAGTGGATGTGCTTTTACGCTTAGTGGATGAGCTGTCTCATCTCTTGGGGATCAAAGAAACAATCAATAATTACAAACTCAACCATGGCTGCTGAGTGTGTGGCACTTGATTCTTGTAACAAAAAGGCAGAGTGGCTTAGGAACTTGTCATTGGAGATTCCAATATGGCCTAAACTTATGACACAAATATTTTTGCATTATGATAGTGAAGCAATTTTATCACGGGCTTACAGCCAGGTTTATAATGGTATGTCGAGGCATATAGAACTTAGACATAATTATGTCAAGCAGTTAATTAAAGATGGGTTGATCACCATCGAATATGTAAGGTCAAGTCAAAACTTGGTTGATCCTTTAACAAAAGGTCTTGCAAGAGAATGTGTGTGCAAAACATCAATTGAGATGGGACTTAAGCCCTTGTTATAATCACTCCTTGTGGAAACTTAATTCAATGGTTAATTCATTCAATCTCTTGAGTTCAATGAGAAAAGTACACCATATGTCTTGATTGATAGCACTTAAATTCGTTATATCTATCTAAGGTAAAAGTGCTTGGGACCTGTAATGAATAAGGAAGAGAATGAGCTACTTAGCCCTTAATAAGCTTACAACGGTGTTAGTTAGGGTACTATAGTTACATTGGTACTCTCAGTAAGCTTACTTCTATGAGTACATGAGGTGGTATCACCTTTTATGAGACCAAGGGCTTGGCTCTAGAATACTTATGAGTTTAGGATATAGAGACAAGGCCAATCCACATGTCGGCTTCTTGAATACCATTGTCATTTTAGAGTTGTGTGTAATGTGTCTCGTTAGTCATTGTAGATCGTTAGTTCAAAGATATAACGCCCTAATTTTATTTTCCTGAATCTGTTACCAAACTCTTCATTTAAATCTATTTTCCATAGAATAATTGCAAAAAAAAAAAAAAAAATAAATAATATTAAGGTTCTATCTCGTATACAATGATAAAATGTTCAAATACAATCATTACAACATAGACCCTTAGGCTTACATTGAGAATTACAAAATGGAACAATCCATAATGAAAAGAAATAAATTCCTTGATTCTTGGACAAGCGACAAACTCCACACCTGAAAAATGGTTTAACAGGGATGAACAAATATGTCCAGTAAGGATTACAATGAATCTAAACAATAACATGCCATGGATATATACGATCATAATGCTCAAGTTGCAAGTACATAGGTAGTGTGGCTTTTGATACATCAAAATAGGAATACGTAGGTATACGTTTTCCAAAAGAATACCTCTTTAACATTCAAGAAAATATTTCTTATCCATGGCCATATCCAACAATATATATCTATATATATGTCAGAAGTTCTATTTCATATTATTCATACTTAGTTCCTTTACACCGATAATCAATTCATTTATTTTATCATGCAGTTAGTTATAAGAACACCCACAACCACTAATGACACTAACATTTATCACATTATACAATCGAGCACCATTCCATCATAACCTATTACAAATTCTTTTACACACATTCCTATTTATCATATCAGCATTGCATTTCCCACATTTATCGACTCACACTACAGAAGGGTGAGGGGTACCTAAAACATAAGTTTCTCCACATTTTCCAGCTTAATACGACAGGGCCAGTGAGCAACCAAAATCATTTTCCACATTCATTTGGCATCGAGCTCAAGATAAGACAATTGGCACCATTCAATTCTAAACAGAGCTAATTTCAACGGAATATAAATTTACAACATGATTTATTGGGCGCTAACCGGAAGGTATCTTAACCTATAGCGATTTTGGTTTAGACCCGACCTGTTGATTTTGGATATGGGATTATTTGTCTTGATAGTTGTTCATGTCCTTGTTCAACTTATTCCTTGTTGAATTGGGTTATGTGAGCATTGTGGTTGCATTTGAAACAGATTGAGAGTTCATTTTTCAAAGGAGTTTTTGCCTGGAATTTTGCTAGTTCGCTCGAGCGAAGCTTCTTGTGCTCGAGCGGTCTTTTACAGTCCTATGAGTTCAATATCTGTGCTCGAGCAACACTTCTTGTGCTCGAAAGAACTTTTACAGGTCTGAACTACTAAGAGGCGTGCATTGGGCACTCGAGCGACCATTCTTGCGCTCAAATAGTGTCTTTGTTTGTGTTTGTGCGCTCAAGCGGTAACTTTGTTCGCTCGAGCGGTCTCACTTATTGTGTGTGGTTGCTCGAGTGGTCTGCGCATATATCAGTCTCAGAAAGTCACTTTTTGAGTCATTTCTTACCTCTCTCTCTCTCTCTAAACATTACAAAACCTAAATCTACTCTCTCTCTCTCTCTCTCTCTCTCTCTCTCTCTCTCTCTCTCTAAAACCTATCTTTAAACCTTCAAATACACAATCATCCATTAAGCTCTACACCCTAGTCCCTTTGATAAAAAAGGTAGAGCTCACCTAGAGCTTTATTTTAATCAAAGCAAAGTTGATTTTCGGTTTCGTCAAGGTTTCTTCACTCTCTCTCTTGCCTTCTAGCTTTGAGGTAGGGATTTCTCTACACTTTTATATAGTTTTTAACTAGGTTATTTGCATTTCTAAACAATATTGTGATTTGGAGATTTTTGGATAAAAATGTAGGATTTTGGCTTTGAAATCAAAAGAGAGGTTTTCAAATGAATTCTTGAAAATGATTGTAGAATTGAAAATGTGGTTAGGTTGTGATAAAATGGTGGATTTTTATCCTCGGAATTGATTTATAAAGAAAGGGGATTTTGCCCTAAAATGTGAATATTTGATTTTGTAAGAAGGAAATGGAAATGATGTTCGGTTTTATGAAATTGAAATGATGATGATGATGGTGGAGTTGGAGTTGGATATGCATTATCACTCCCATCTTGAAATTTTAGAAAGTTTATATTTATTGGAAATTATCTATCTATTTAGAGATATCTTTTTTGGGCTATCGGTGAAGGATAGCTATGATTGTTGTAGAAATTTCATAAGAATTAAGAAAATTGAAACTAATTTCTCATCCATTTGCATTGAGCATTATTGCATACTTTACACATTGAAAATGTATATTGTTTTGAGAAAAATTGGTGAATACCTTGGTGAATCTAGATAGGGGGTGTGGTTGGATATTATGTTAGCCTGTGTGTCCTTGATGGAAGTCTAGAAACCCGTGCGGTTAGGTGTCGAGTTTTCCAGTTAGTACCAGTAAAAATGGCAATTGGTAGTGTTTGTATAGTCTACTTGCAGACACGTACTTAGAGATTCCAAGTGTTGTATCCACTGTCCTATTTTCTATTATAAAGGGAATGTTTTTATGAATTGTGATATGAACTTGACATTGCATGGTTTTTGGAAAGAGATATGAAATGTTTTGGCACAAGTATTGCGTATGCATTCACCTTATAACCTTGTAAAGATTCATACACTGTGTTAGAGAATTTCTACTGGGCTTTGGCTCACCCTATGTGGAAAATCATTTTCAAGTGCTGATGATATGCCTCCGCCAAGGCCATAGCTTGGGAGAACTTGGAGCCAAGAGCTTCCTTTTTGTGTTATTGTTATAATTATTTTTGTACAAGCCTAGGGCTTAAACTGTATTGTGTTAAAACTCACTTTTGTTGTAATCAAGCATCGTCTTGGAAAGTTAAAGCCATTAGGGCATTTATATATCTGTTTAACTTTTATTTCATATCTTTAACTTATGGTACATGCTATAGATTCAAGGTTAAAACTTATGAATGTATAATTGCATGCGTTACCTTTTGTAAAGTGAAATCATATGAATGGAAGATAATTGTTTCGGTGCATGTTGCTTTGTACCAAATATTGCGGAATGAATTACGGTTATTATTTCGGGCGTTACAACTTGGTATCAGAGCTACTGGGTTTGAATACTTTTGGATCGTGGGATGTGGTTTGTACCGCAATGGGTTATCCCGCCAGTTTGTGTTAGAAGTAAACCTGGTATGCTATGTGAGAACATGCTTGTGTGATTAAGTGGGTATGAAATTTAATTTATAAGATATTGATTGGGTCTACAAGTTTCTAGAAGTCCTATTAGAAGATCACTTGATCACTGTTATTTCCAATTGGAATTCTAGCGACGTCACAGGACGATCATTAGCTAGAAAGGAAGTTTGTATGTGTTTATGTGACTACATGCTTATGTGGTGTGAATTAATTGTTGTTCATCGTATCAGGACGTGAGTGAATTAGCTTCGGTACATTTGTAAATGTGCTAATCTCTGTTGTTACCTTCATTAGGATGTTAGGACATAGACGTGGTGGTGGTATGTGTGGCAAGCCTAGACGGTAGAAGGTGCCATTATCGGATGATATTCCGGCACTAGCTAATGTGGCCGAACCAGTTGGTCAGCAGGACATGGGTGCTTCAGCTCGTGAAATGGCTGGAGCTTTGCTAGAATCCATAGACATTCTCAGAGCTGAGAATCAAGTCTAGGCCCATGTTGTTGAGACACAACCATCATTTCTAAAGAGGAAATTCATTTGATCTAATCCGGATGAGCTTTTGAGAGATCCGAAGGAGCCACTGAAGATGGATGAGTGGTTGGAATAGATGGTGAAGATGTTTGAGATGCTTGGCATCGAGGACAACGGGCTGAGAGTGACCTTGGCATCCTTCCAATTGAAGGAAATGCGACTCAGTGGTGAAAGAACGTGTATGGGAGCATTTGGGGTGACTTGGGAGGCCTTTGTCAATGCCTTCCAGGACAAGTTTTTGCCTCTCACTACTAGGAATCTATTTCTAAAGATCAAGCAACTTAACACACTGGTGGCCGAGTTTGAGGCTACCTTTACTAGTTTGTTGATGTTTGCACCAAAACTCTTGGCAATGAAGGAACACCATTGTATTGAGTTCAAGAAAAGGTTGAGAACCAGGCTTCTTTTTAAAGTAGTTGGGTCTATAATTAGGGACTATGGACACCTTATAGAGGCGGCGGCTCATCTTGAGACCATGGTTCAGTGGGAGGAGGAACAGATGAGGGCCTCCAGGTAGAGGAGTCGGGAGGTTCAGGGGAAAACTCAGGACAGTAAGAGACAAAGGGGTTCTACCCCCACAACAGTCCTAGGGAGCATAGTCCAGATCCACTTTTCCTGTACCAAGTTATGGGTCAGGGAGAGGTGGTCAGGGTGGGATCATTTGTTTTAAGTGTGGTCAACTAGGCCACAAGTTTTTAGTTTTCCCATAGAGAGAAGAAGGGCAATAGTCTACGTCATCTGCGGCCTGTTCTCAGAGCCAGAGTCAGGGGAGAGGGCAATTGCCTACCTGTTATCAGTGTGGGAAATCAAGGCACGTGAAGAGGTTTTGCCCTCAGTCGAGTGGCACATCTAGTGCGTCTAGTTCGAGGCAGACACAGAGCCGTCAGCCTACACCATCAAAACAGGCCTCAAGGGCTAATCAAGGAGCCTCTTCAGCTCAATCAGTGTTTCAGACTTATGCTCCGAGAGGTGAGCACGTAAAGTAGAGACCTACGAGGCTTGTGTGTGTTGTTACCATGCCAGATTTGTTGTTAGCACCTTCGGTAGTGAGAGGTAACTTCTTGTTGTGTAATTCTATTGCCAATGTGTCAATTGATACTGGTACATCCCATTCTTTCATTTCGTCTGCATTCGCATCGTTTATGTCATATTTTATCCTATCGGTCCACAATAACACAATTCAAATAATCACATGGCAAATCAATAACACTTCATAACACATAATCACATAATTACCAATAAGCACAAAATCAATATAATTAACTTACTTAATTAAGGAGGTGGTTGTCACAATACACGGGGCCAAGTCTTGCGAGGCAAGACAATTCCTTTGGTAAAAGTGTTATGGCGACACCACAGGTTGAGGAGGCGACTTGAGAGTGCAAGACAGAAGTTCGTGAGAAGTATCCGGACCTTTTTGTTGATGTTTGAGACTTGTAATGAAAATCTTGTTATGTTGATTAAATGTAAACATTGTATATGTTTTGAAAAAAGTGAATTGTATATTCAGTATTGAAAACTTTGTTTATCATTATTATGAGAATGAATGACCGATGGATGGGTCATGGTTATGAGTTCAATTTGTTATCATTGTTGTAATTGATTTAAACACAATGTTGTTGTTTGATTTAAAATTTCGGGGATGAAATTCCTTAAAGGGGGAAGGTTATAGCAATTCTGGTTTAGACATGACCCGTTGATTGTTTTGGATTCGTGATTCTTTGTGTTGATGGTTATTCATCTCCTTGTTCATCTTATTCCTTATTGAATTGGGTTGTGTGAGCATTATGGTTGCATTTGAACCAAGTTGGAAGTTCGTTTTTCAAAGGAGTCTTTGCCCAGAATTTTTCTTGTTCGCTCAAGCGCAAGCAAATCTTCTTGGGCTCGAGTGGTCTTTTACAGTCTGCAAAACTACTGAAAGTTTGATATCTGTGCTTGAGTGACACTTCTTGCGCTCGAGCGAACTTTTACAGGTCTGAACTACTGAGAGGGGTGCATTGTGCGGTCGAGCAACCATTCTTGCGCTCGAGTGGTGTCTTTGTCTGTGTCTGTGCGCTCAAGTAGTAACTTTGTTCACTCGAGCGATCTCACTTATTATGTCTGGTCGCTCGAGCAGTCTGCTCGTATATCAGTTCGAGAAAGTCACTTTTTGAGTCATTTTCTCACATCTCTCTCTCTAAACATTACAAAACCTAAATCTACTCTCTCTCTCTCTCTCTCTCTCTCTCTCTCTCTGTGTGTAAAACCCATCCTTAAACCTTCAAATATACAATCACCATTGATCTCTACACCCTAGTCCCTTTGATAAAAAGGTAGAGCTCACCTAGAGCTTCATTCTAATCGAAGCAAAATTTGATTTTCGACTTTGTCGGGGTTTCTTCACTTTCTCTCTTGCTTTCTAGCTTTGAGGTAGGGATTTCTCTACACTTTTGTATGGTTTTTAACTTGGTTATTTGCTTTTCTAAATGATATTGTGATTTGAAGATTTTTGGATAAAAATCTAGGGTTTTGGTTTTGAAATCAAAATAGGAGTTTTCAAATGAATTCTTGAAAATGGTTGTGGAATTGAAAATGTGGTTGGGTTGTGATAAAATTATGGATTTTTATCCTTGGAATTGATTTATAAAGAAAGGAGATTTTGCCCTAAAATGTGAATATTTGATTTTGTAGGGAGGAAATGGAAATAATGTTGGGTTTTATGAAATTGCAACGATGATGATGATGATGGTGGAGTTAGATATGTATTATCACTTCCATCTTGAAATTTTGAAAAGTTTATCTTTATTAGAAATTATCTATCTGTTTAGAGATATTTGTTTTGAGTTATCGGTGGAGGATAGCTATGATTGTTGTAGAAATTGCATGAGAATTAGTAGAATTGAAACTAATTTCTCATCCATTTGCATTGAGCATTGTTGCATACTTTACACATTGAAAATGTATATTGTTTTGAGAAAAATGGGTGAACTCCTTGGTGAATCTAGGTAAGGGGTGTGGCTCTGGTATTATGTTAGCCTGTGTGCCCTTAGTGAATGGCCAGAAACCCGTACGGTTAGGTGCCGAGCCTTCCGCTTAGTACCGGTAAAAATGGCAATTGGTAGTGTTTGTGTAGCTTACTTGTAGGCACGTACTTAAAGATTCCCAGTATTGTATCTATTGCCTATTTTCTATTGTAAAGGAAATGTTTTTATAAATTGTGATATGAACTTGACATTGCATGGTTTTTGGAAAGAGATAAAATATTTTGGCACAAGCATTGCATATGCATTCACTTTATAACCTTTTTAAGATGCATGTACTGTGTTAGAGTATCTCTACTGAGCTTTGGCTCACCCTATGTGGAAAACCATTTTTAGGTGCTGATGATATGCCCCCACCAAGGCCAAATCTTGGGAGGACTTGGAGCCAAGAGCTTCCTTTTCATGTTATTGTTGTAATTATTTTTGTACAAGCCTATGCCTTAAACTGTATTGAGTTAAAACTCACTTTTGTTGTAACCAAGCATTGTCTTGGAAAGTTGTAGCCATTAGGGCATTTATATATTTGTTTAACTTTTATTTCATATCTTTAACTTGTGGAACATGTTATAGATTCAGGATTAAGACTTATGAATGTGTAATTGCATGTGCTACCTTTTGTACAATGAAATCATATGAATAGAAGATAATTATTTCGGCACATGTTGTTATTTACCAAATATCGCGGAATGAATTATGGTTATTATTTCAGAGCGATAAATAACCTATCTCAACGCACCTTGCTTTACTGGTGGCTAATCGAAAGAAAAGCGAAACCTCCATATAGCCCAACGGTTCACATGTTCTATTGGGTGCAAACCAGAAAGTAAGCGAACCCTATCTCAATGTACCACGCATTATCAGTCCTTATCCGAAAGGAATGCAGAACCTCCATATGATTTACCTGGCACAAACTGGAAGGAATCATAACCTATCTCAAGGCACTATGCTTTATTGGTCACAAGTCGAAAGGAAACGAACCCTTCGTGTTATTCAATAACTTCCACAACATTATGAATTTCGTAAATAATTAACAACACATAGTACGCATAAACTATTCTATAACAATCAATGCCATCCTCCACCAATGACCAAACAGAACCTCTAGGCATTATTAATACATGTCAATAAAATCTCACAGCATTCCCATAACTTCTAACATCATCAACTTACCAAATCCAAAACATAATCACAATATCATATAGCTTCAAGAACTAATTCCAATCATCAATAATTGCAACGTGCA
Organism: Camellia granthamiana; assembly: GCA_036172215.1. Taxonomy (NCBI): domain Eukaryota; kingdom Viridiplantae; phylum Streptophyta; class Magnoliopsida; order Ericales; family Theaceae; genus Camellia; species Camellia granthamiana. The sequence goes on from CM069909.1 coordinate 22,893,533, forward strand.
CAAAATCATACCAAATGTTGATTACTTTAAATCCAGTCATTCCTAACCACAACATAATCAATCTCATTACAATTATTTGTTTGCTCAATTTACATAAACATTAACTACCGTCTTGTTGATTTCATTTCTTGGTAATCACTATAACTACAATTTGACCAATTTCAAAGAACCATTTCTTATTCCCTTTCTCATATCACATTTCTCTTCACAATAAATAATATAATCCAAAAATCATGAGATCAATAACTATCTTATTTCTCAAGATCTTTAAATAAAGAAAAATTTAGGGTTTTGTGTTACCATCATCAAGATCATATTCTATTGACAACAAATGCTCATAATCAACATAAAAACATAAGACTTACTCTTTTGATTCTAAACCCTAACCATTATCTACATACATTTCGAAAATCTCTTCTCAAAATCACATTTTTCATGCAATAAAAAATATCATGTATCTATCCATGAGAGTGTATTGAAGAAAGTCAAGGAAATCCCTACTTCAAGGGAGAAAATGGATGAGTGGAGACCCACGAGATGACGTTTAGGAAAACACAATCCAATCAGTTCAAAATGACGATCTTTTAGTGCTCTACGCTTTGCCTCAAGAACTAGAGGTAGATCTTTGGTGAAAATAGATTAAATCAAAGTTTGGAGGCTTAGGGTTTTCAGAAATGAAGAAATGAGAGAGACAAGAGAAAAAAATGAGAGAAAAATGACTCGAAAGTGGATTTAAAGTAGCTAACTTCGAACAGACCGCTCAAGCGGTCACTTTTATTCTCGAGCAGTGAATGAATGATTGCAGCATCTCAAGCCACGTGAGAGACAAACTGCTCGAGTAGACAAACCTATGCTCGAGCAAAAAATTCAAACTCTCAGAATCTTAGGTTGCAAAAGAAGTAATGGATGATTCAAAAGGCTGCTTGAGCGCTTAATTTGAGCGAACTAAAATTTTTAGAGTGTCACAAAAGATATGTCTATTATGCTATCCCGACTAACTTTGATGTGTTACACTAAGTGAATGGTTCAAATTATAAGATATCTTTTGCCTATGCACAAGTCTACCAAGAGAATAGGGACTTCTTCTTTATTTTGAAAAATAGCAGGGGATTGTTGGGGATTTTCAAAAATAAAATGGGTTTGCTTTTTATAGTTTTTCAAAAACCTTCCTTATTTCCTTTGGAAAGTTCTTTTAGATTTGTGGCTTGTCCTACATCGGAAACATGAGAGAAAAATGATGCATTAATAAACACTCACATGAGATATTCCTTTGGATAGGGAATTGTGGAAAAGGTGCTAGAGTGTATGCTCACACACCATAAGAATGGTGTTCTACACCATTCGCACATGCACACACGCATAGCATGGGCAATGGGCAGTGTGGCGTTTAATGGCGCACTTTGCAATTAGTGCAAGGTGCTATGGAGGCGCTTTCCTTTTTGCTCGTGACCAGGTGTCTCTCATCATTACACCTATTGAGCTAGGACAAGATCCGGACCATCATAACTTGATATGATTGTCAGATTTAGTCAAGTGCGATCAAGGATCACGATATTTCTTATTAGGTGCATCAAGGTCTATAAATAGGCTTGCAATCAGGCCATTCAATTCATTCGAAAACAACAGAATTCAGAGATCAACTATGAAACTCTCTCTCTCTCTCTCTCTCTCTCTCTCTCTCTCTCTCACAATTTCGAGTTTTCAATCAATAGCTTTCTGTTTTATGATATTATGTTAATACGCAGAAACACAATATAGAACCCCAATTTTCTAGCTTTCATTTTCATACAAGGTATTATGATTTGTCTTCATTTTTGCAAATGCAGACAGAAAATCCTTAAATCAGTTTCGTTGTATCTTAAAGGTGGACTTACTAGTAACAAGGTGCAAACCATCTAGTGGGGGCAAATAATGTCATTAGGAAAGTGACATTTGTAACGCGACTTAAAGTAAAAAATCAAGTTGTTCATTTTGAAGTGACGTCAACAACATTATCATCCCAAAGAATTTGCACCAACATTTTCCCTCTTCTCCTTCCGGTCGCATCCCTATGCAAAAACCCTAAAATTTCTACCACTAACATCCTCTCATCATCTTTGCCAACCACTTCTTCAGCCTTCTTTCTACCACTCCATTACCCTTTCCAACCTTCAACAACCCATGTCAACCCCCTCCCTTCACCACCTTGACACCCCCACTAAAGTACTTTTTTATGAAAAAAAAAATACATGCCCCCACAATCTTACATTGCCTTAGCACTAGGTGATGTTGTTAATTTCTAATTTAATTTATTATTCTTTTGTAAGAACAACAAATATGTTTTATTTTTTCATATAAAAAGCAAAAACACAAAAGATATTTGAAATATAGAAGTTTTGAATATTAAAGAAAAATGATTGTTGAGTTTTTAAAAGAGAACATAGTTGCTAGTAGAGGCTGTTGGATAGGGGAGTGGCCCAACTTGTTTCGATAAAAGAAATTAAGACAATCACTCTGATTGATTTGGAAATTTTAAAAGATAGTTTTATGTGTTAGTGATTTTTCTTTTTCTTTTTTTAATTTTAATCAATTCTTTTAGCTTTAAAAAAAAAAAATATCACCAAATGCAAAAATACAAAATTTCAATACTTTTTGTATTTTTTTTATATTTATTGAATTATTTGTAAAGTTTTTCATAAATATTTTAATTTTTAAATGTATCTATATTAAGTGGATCCGAAAAATAAAAATCATTAAAAAAATAGAAAACTCAAACAAATTTTGAAAATTCAAAACTAAACAAAGTGAATGTTATTTATTTTATTTTTTTTTCACATTTTATAAAATAATTGGAAACTTTTGCCGGTTTTTTATTATCTGTTTTTTTGTTTATTTATTTATTTTTTTTTGGCGAAAGAACAACTATTAAACTGTTTTATCTTTTGTTGTTTTAGAAAGGGATGAGCTTATCTCCAGTTGGCTTTCTCAATTAGAACGTTCTGTTAGGTCTTTGTGGGACCATCACGGAATCCACATCGATAATCCAAATTATTTTATGTGTAGGGCTCATTGAGTACTTTATTTCTATAAATATTCACATTATTCAGATATCAATAACCACTTGATCAGATCACATTTGTATTAACAATTTATTTTTAAAATCATAGTTACCGTTGACATAAATTTGATCTAATCAAGTGGTTATCGATATCTAATTTACGTGATTTTTGTGGGGGATGAAATATTCGATGACTCTTAAACATTACACGGTTCGAATTATCGATATGAATTCTACAATAAGTCCAATTCAATTTCAAATTGGAGACAAGCGTGCCTTTTAAAAAAAAAAAAAATTGAAAGCAAACATATGAACAGAAAACGAAGGCAATATTAAATGGGCCTTAACGCTTGTATGTTGACATGTAATATTAGGGTTGGCAATGCCAATCTGAAGCCCTCAAGCCGCCCACTAGAGGTGGGCATCAGCCTGCTAGTCTGACCAACTCGCTCAACATAGTCCAGTTTTATTTTTTTAAGGTTTGGAAATATTATTTTAATTCATAAAGCTGAATTGGGTTGATATTTTCAGTCAAATTGATAAATGGGTTGGATTCAGAAATTATACTCCTAGCTCGACCCAACCCGACCCAACCTGTTACATATTTAATTTAATAAATTAATTAATTTATATAATATATTGACAATATGCGTATACTCTTTTACTGTTGCCTAGGTTTCCTTCGTTTTATTTTTTCCTTACCCAAAGAACTGCCTTCTCTCCTCTGCCTCATGAGCGACAATTGAACGGCTTTCTTGATTGCCTTTTGTGTTGGTGAACCAAGACGGGATAAAGAAAATTAGTAATTAAACCCTTTAATACTCCAATCAGATTCACATTTTTAGTTCATATTTGTAGATGTTAAGGGGGTGGGTGAACTAAAGTTGCTTACTTTAAATCATAGGTAGATTCACATTCCTCAAGCCCTTATTATCTTATGAGCTTCAATGGCTTGTTTGGTTATTTTATTTTATTTTATTTTTTTTAGTAAATTCAGTTAACTGTTTCTATTCAAAATTATTATTATTATTATTATTATTTTAATAGCTTATGTATATGGCTCAATGAATGAACTTTGGAATTATAATTTAGATTAGGGCTAGGATTGGTATAATCATATAGATCCAGTGTTCGGGCCAGGTGTGCTTAGGCAGACACAATGTCCCTTATTAGGTAGTCCCAGCCTAGCTTGAACCTTGCTCGACCCAGTGAATGACCACCCCTATCGCCCACTAATCATATGTGTCGATTTATTTAATTTTCAATAAATTATAAATACATCTCTTGAGATTTGTTTAAAATACAGATTGCCCCTTATAGTTCTAAAAATTACAACTGCCCCTGGTCAAAATTTTTCTTTAACAAAATTGAGAGGGGAGCTTTGACTGTACAAAATGGGTCGAGCTGTCGATATGATGGGCTGAGCTCTGCCCATTGCTTTGCGGTTAGTTGGGCGAAACTGAAGGACTTTGAATCCGCCAAACAGAGCTGATCGAGCTCTCCCGTCTCGACCAAGGTATTCTTCTGGTGGATCAGGCTAAGCTCATCGAGCTGTGGTGGGCCAAGTAGAGTTGGGCCGTGGTAGAGGGCAAGGGTAGAGCGCTTGTGTGCTGCCAACCAAGTTGCTAGCTCAGTTGAGCTCTGAATGGAAGCACAATGCAGGACTTGTAGATGAAGGCCATGGGCTTAATCGAATTACTGCTACCTTGGTCAAGGGCAGCTCGGTTAGGTGTTACTAGTGCCTTAACGGTTGATGGGGGACAAACAATGATTTATCCAAGCTAGTGTTGTTTGTTAGATTGTCTACCTTTGACAAAGTGCATGCATGTAAGGGAATAAAAGAACATAATGTTCTAGCCCCAAGACAATGGGAATATTGCGTACTACATGGCGAAATGAGACAAGTTGTCTGTATAAAAGCCCTAGACTTCAGTGTGAAAGGTATGCAATCTGGAATACCCAAAAAATATTCTCTCATTCTCCCATATTCTCTAAGGGTGCTAACTAAACTGTCGGAGGGTTTTTCCGGCGAGACACCCGCCAGTTAGGTTGACCTCTGTAGTGTTTGCAGGAGAAACAACATCGTTAAAGTGAACAGAACACGGAGGCAAGAAGTACGGAAGTGGAGATTATTTACTCCACGTACAAAAATTAACAGAAAATTTGAAATTTTTAACTATTCTCCTATATAAGAATAAAATTATCTGAATTATTAATTGAAATATATTTATAATATCATTAAAAACTATTAATTGGATTGGTCATTTATTAATAAAAAGGGTAATTTGTTACGCAACTAGAAACTTAAAAGGGTGAAATATAATTTCTAAAATTACAGAGACTATTCGTATTTTAAATATATTTTAATATTTATAATTTATCCTTTAATTTTTGCACAAGTCATAAATGAGTAATGTGTATGGGCTTGATAATGTTTGTGGATTTTATTGGTCCCGATTCTGGGTGTTTCAAGTCATGTTGGGTCTAGTTGAATGCTCATCCAACCTGAGGTAAATGGACCATACTTATGTATATGCATAAAAAAAAAAAAAAAATTTATATCAATACTGTTTTGTCTAAAAAAAATTAAAAAAATAAATAATAAAGCCACCACCTGATAACTTCATATTTCAATATCTAATGATCATTAATTGCCTAGTGACTTTTTAAGACATTTAAATTCTAATATTTAAAATAATAATAATAAAAAGTTATTTAGTTTATTCTGAAATTTCTTTTGATTTACATTTAATTTTGTTTATTTCTTATATTACTTTTGAAAAATAGGAGTACATAGTTAACAGGACTTGATTCTTATCCAGAAAAAAAAAAACTCAAAATTTCACGTATTTTTTACTTTAAACCCAGCGTTTCAATTTCGACAAACTAAATTCTGAAGTTTCATCTATGTTTCAATGTGGCCTCCATCCATCTTCGTCTGTGTAAGGTAACAGAAGGGGTTTTAAATAAAATAAAAAAATGCGTGAAACCTTAGATTTTTATTTTTTATTTTTTTTGTGTAATTAACCATTTTTTTAAATTAAAATCATTAAAAGCAAAAAAAGGTTAATTACAAAATAAATTCCAAAATTTCACGTGTTTTTCACTTTAAATTCTAGTATTTTCACTTTAAACCCTCTGCATTACCTTATATAAACGGAGATGGACAAAGGGTGTATATTGAAACACGGATAGAACTCCAAAATTTAATTTATCGAAATTGAAATATTGGGATTTAAAGTGAAAAATGCATGAAACCTTAGATTTAAAAAAAAAAAAAAAATTTGTAATTAACCCAAAACAACACAAAAGAGATAATTTGTGTAATCATTGATAATTTTTAACTTATAGTAAGCTTGCTACATTTTTTTGCATAAACAAAAAAAAAAAATTTGATGTTTAGCAGGATAAGATTTATTAAACTTTCTACCCTTGATAATTTGTAACTTATAGTAAGCTCTGGTACATTGTTTTGCATAAACCAAAAAAAATAATTGATGTTTAACAGGAGAGGATTTATTACACTTTTTTATCCTTAAACTGTTGTCACATTATCTATTTAGTGTATGAAATATTGATTGAGTCTATTCAATTCCTAAAGTATACAAATCAAAATTTATTTAATCCCTAAACTTATTGATTGAATCTATTAAGTCTCCTAAAATATTTAATTCAAATATATTTAGTCTCTAAAAAAGATTACAAAAATAAAATATATGCCCATAACTATAATAAATTAGTAAAACATTCTACCCAATTAAGATTTTATTACAGAATAATCTTAAAATTTTATTTTGTCTTTAAAAAATGTTTTATTTTATTGTGTGTTTAGATTGTTCTTAAAGTTTGGTTTTTCAATTTTACCAATAAAATGAGTATTAGATATACTGAAAAAGTAGAATTAAATAATTTAAATAATAACAATTCGTTAATTAAGTTATAAAAAGAAATTAGAGAGTGTTTGATAATACGATTCAGTATTTAAAATTGAATTGATTAAATGATAATCAATTAAGTCTGTTTGATAACCACAATTGATATTACTTAAAAATTTAAATACCTCTTAAAATGTAGACTAAAATTTAAAAAAAATTTAAGTCATATAAAACTTACTTAATTCTGACTGAATTTATAAAATACTAAATATAAGTATCAATATACACTATTATAAACTCACCACCACCATCATGCCACAACCACTATTATCACCACCACCACCACCATTACTACCGCTACCACCATGCCACCACCACCACTATCACTACTACTACAATCACAATCACTATCTTGCCACTGCCACTATTACCACCACCACTACCACCATTGCTATCGCTACCACTATGACTACTACCATGCCAACGCCGCCACCGCCACTACTGTCATCACCTTCAATACCATTGTCATTATTGCCATAAATACCACCATCATTTACTACCACTACCATCGCTACCACCGCTTAGCATTTGTGCCCTCAAAAACTAATTTGTTGACTTTATTGACTGATTAAATAAATTGCTTGGCATTTTATATTTTGCATTTTGTATGATATTATGGGTAATGTTATATTTAATGTTACATATGATGTGAACATAAGGTCCCTTGGGTAACATTGTAGAAAAACATGCTAATGGTTAATGAACCAAAAGATGAGAGTTATGATTTTTCGGTGCCTTGTAGACCCAATTAATGTTCTAGGCTATGGGTGTTGATTGGGCGTCACACTACTATGGCCTACACCTGTTTTGCTGCTATATGATAGAATGATTAACTCCATCATTGAGGTAGTGACATTAGGCAAATAGGTGGGTGTTATACAATAAGTACATGCACTAAACAGGATCGGTTTTGAGAACACCTATGGAATGATCACTGTCAGTTTAAAAGGTAGTTCTATTACAATACACTTATTTTCCTTTGATTGAGAGGCTTGTATAAATTAATTAACTATTCATTTAACTTTGACATTGTCAATCGGTGACGCCGAATCAAAGGCTATACACGGACATGTTGGGTTATGTGAGTGGTAATTGATTTATATAGGTGCTTAACATGGAATCCACCATTCTCAAAGTGAGAAAGTATATTCAAACAATTTTTCCTATTAACATTGGACCAAAAGAAAACCGGCCGGTTACTTTTTCGTAAAAATATTTTATACATATATAATTGTAAAAATACTATATTTGGAAAATGCTTTTAGGGTCCAATTAGAAGAAGGAAAAATTTAGAATTCGGTTACATGAGTTAGGGCTTTTGATAGTGATAAATTTGTCCATACCTAATAGCTCATGTGGAATATAGTTTGGTGGAAGAAAATTTGTGATTAATTGTAAGAAAGGGCCTCACTTGTAATTCTCTACTTTTAGGGGTTTAATTGTAATGTGTTGATAGACATTATTGCAATTAGTGGAAGTTCTATATTATCTGTTTCAAAGATAATTAATGAAAAATTGAATTATTTAAGATAAAAGATACATCTTTTATTTTATCCCCACAACTAAAAGATAGAGATCCCTAAGGATCCCACCTACATGCAAACTCTATCATGTGTTGTGTATATATATTAGATGTATTTGATACAAAAATTGGCCATCAGAATTTTTAAGATCTGTAGAAAATATATACACAAAAATAAATCAAAGAGGGTGCAAGGTGAATCACTTTGGAGGCGAGACACTTGGATCGCTTGATGAGGTATTATCAACAACTCACTTGGAGAATGTATTTTAGATTATGTAATCATGTGGTGTTTCTTTGAAAAATTGTTTTTCAAAATAAATTATTTTTCCGCAAACTTTCAGTCACCACCACTACCGCTACTACCACCACCACGACCCTACCACTACCACTACTATCACAATATAAAAATTAAAATATATAATTTAAAAACAATAAATTTCAAATTTGATTTTATACATATCAATAACAACTTATTTTAAATTCAAAATAGTTAAATTTTTTATCAAAAATCTTTTCAACTTAAAAAATTCAGTATTCAATTTTCAATACTTAATTTTTAGTTTTCAATTTTCAACTTTCAATTTTATCAAACAACGCCTTAGTGAAAAACTTAAAAATAATCAATGAGAAATTATAAACGAAATCTAACATATAATATTATATAAAAGCAAGTACTTAGCCATTATAAAATATGAGTAAGAAAATACTATAAATAATTCATCCTTAACCTTACTCTTATAAAGAAAATTCATCATAAGAACTTATACACAGTTTTTAAAGACAGAATAAAAAGAGAAATTCCCCATCCTTCCATTTCATCACCCCAACCAATCAACCCTCTTTAAACTTTTTTCTCTCATTTCCAAGTTGTTTGCCATCTCACTAGAAATATAATTAGGAGTGATGAAATGGGGGCAAATAACAACTCTCAAATAAAATTTTAACTAGGGTCTTTTATTAATTTATCATATTTATGGGCTAATATTTTATTTTTGTAATCTATTCAAGGATTAAATAAGTTTGAATTAAATATTTTACAGATTTAATACATTTTACCAATAATTTAGAAATTAAATAAATTTTGATTTATATAGTTTAAAAACTTAATAGACTCAATCGATAATTTAAAAATTAAGTAACGATTTGATAATAATTTAAGAGTATAAAGTGTAATAAACCCAACATAATATGGTTCTCAAACACACTCCCCTCCCCTCCAAAAAAAAAAAAAAGAAAAAGAAAAAGAAAAAAACAAGACATGATTCCTCAACCTCATTGATTTTATGTTTATATATGTATATATATATTCGAAATACATGACTAAAATATGTGTATATGAATTGTTTAAAAATTATTTTATTTTATTATCATTATTATTTTTTTGCATTCTTTGAAAAAAAAAATCAATAAAATAAATGGGTTAGGCAGATTAATTAATTTGTTCAATTATTTAATTCAATTCAATTGATTTAAACTCATTTATAAAATAGGCAGGTTAGACTTAAATTATTTTCCTTATTTTACAGCAATGATACATCCCCTAATTTTGAAACTCTAATTGAGCTCTAATGATGTGAAAATTCAAAAAAGAAAAAGCAAAAGAAAAAAAAAAAAAAATCAAGGCCAAAACATCACGTCAATAGGTGGAGTCCACTCCCTAGAGTTCATATTTTAGAACTTCTAAACATTTTTCCTTATTTTAACGTACAATCCATTTTAATCCGTCCATTTGCCACATCTATATAATACAAATAAGATTTGGATAGTATATGTTATAGTAAGAATTTGAAATTTTTTGTCAGAAAACCTCTACATCTTCAGTGAAATTCTAAATGTAGTATAAGTGGAAAAGAGTAATGTTATGTATTATGAAAAAAAATTATAAAAATTCTTTTTCCTTAGATTACACACAATAAAACACCACATACAAATCAAATGATAGAAAATTTTCATAAAATATTTTTTATGATATTTTTTTCATGATACCTACTATTATTCATTTTTAATATAAAAGCATGCTTTGACTCTGAAAAAAATTAATAGTAATTTGAATTTTTGGGTTGGTTTGGGGTGTCCTAAAAAAGTGTACTTTTTGTCTTTTTACGAAAAGATGTGCAGAAAAGTAAAGAGGTGATGTGATGGAAAAAAGATAAAAAGATAAAAAGATGAATTATATAGTCTATGCCAAATCAGCCCAAAATTTGAACACCAAAACAATAAAAGAAAAAGATTATTGATTGAGTGCAAGTTGGCTTGCCAGTGTACGTGCAAGGTGACCCTTGGCCACAGAGCAGAGCCACAGAAACAAATCTTTGATGCACTTTTTCTAAGCCGTTGAAATTCCCCATATCTCCATCAACAACTAGCAAGGAGGGAAGGGCAAGATCAAAGAAGCATTGACAAATTGGTTACTGCACTTTCATTTCGTATAGAATATATTCCATTAATTATGGGGAAGCATTCATGCCTGCATGCATGCAAGGAGATAAGAAGAGACTTCTTACTAGTTGTCAAAGAGCCATTTTTTTATTAATTTTTTATTTTTTTTGATGGTTGCATGTCTAAGTTAGCTTACGAGTATTTCGACTAATTTTGAGACCCATACAAAGTGTCCTCTAGACGTGATCAGACGAATTTCGGGCAAAGCCCACGGGCGTGGCGCCAAGGAGCAGATCGCTCCTAATGAGAGTTAAATCTGAGATTTAAAGGCCCTAGACCCCAAGTTGCACCCATTAGGCCAACTCCTAAGTCCCAAGTTGCAAGAGAATTGACCTACATTATTCATTATATATATACATACATATATATGCACATTGAAAAAGCTAAACTATATTCCAATTGAAATATCTACTCTCTTTTTCTCCAAGGGGCTGGAGGAGCTAACCCTATAAATAGAGACATGCAGGACCAAGCATTTGTGTGTCAAGTCAACATTGGAGGAAGATTACTTGTTTTGTTTGAGAGAGGAAGAGAGGGCTTACATGAAGTTAAGAGTCATGTGTTTGATAGCCAAGGTTGATTTGCCTATGCCAAACTGAGGTGTCTTTGGTATTGGAACCCTCGTTTGGTTCCTAGGCAACGACTTTGGCTAGTCTGACTAACTCTTCTCTCTCATGCTAGCCCTTCTCTTTTTCATTACCCAATTACCACTACAAATGTATCTCAACTCTAATAAATTAACTCTCTTGCATATCGTATTACACAATTTGCTTGCATGCTGCATTTTTAGAATAACTATACTTAAAATCCAACTCACCACACTTAGGCCAAGTTTGGCATAACCTAAATAATAAAAAAAGTCAAAAAGTCACTACCCTATTTAAGTCACATCATCTTATTTAAATCACATCACCTCTCTAACACATCACATCAAACTCAACCCAAACCCAACCCATATAAGCAAATAAGTCAAAAAGTGCACTTTTTTAGAACATCCCAAACCAACCCTTAATTTCCACATGCCTAATCCATTTCTGATGGGGTAGGTTGCGGTGAGATATAATGGCAGTTGAATGTGTCAAAACTACAGGACACAATCCTCTTGATGTATATTCTCCTAAACTGTCCCTCAGATTTATGAAGATTTAACAAAAATCAATTTTATATTTTGGCAAATATTGTGTTCATATTATATATATATGCTATTGTTGTCTCATTATCTATGTTCCATGCCCTTATGGAGTGTATCCACATAGGCATACCATTTAGTTGTACGTATGGAACTTATTTTCTGAATTACTTTGACATTTTGTTTATGGATAATTATTAGTTTGATGGTTAACATCTTGACTTACTAATTTTGAGGTTATGAGTTCAATTTTGAGCATAATCATTTTGTATATCTATGCCAAAGGTTAGGTATGTACCTAATCTAATCTTAATTGAGGGTTCCTTCTTTATTTTTCTTCCTTCTTTTTTTATTAGTTTTTGATTTTTTTTTTTTTTCTGGATTTATTAATGAGAAGGACATTTTGATGGTGAATATAACATTAGGTCTAAGAATTGATTTTTGTGTGTGTGATAAAGACAAGTTTATTGGAATATATTGGTGCTAGGTAAGAATCATGGAAGGCTCAATAGGTTGGAATTTTTGAATAAAATGTATTTCAAAATACAAAAATCAATTTAATTTGAATATAAATTTATTTAGTTTTTTTTTTTTTTTGATCAGCAAAGGAAAATTTCATAAATAGCATGAAATTAAGAGTACAGGAAGATAAAGTGCATCGAGAGATATTCGGAAAGTACAAACTACCCCTACTACTGCTACTCGCACCCAAACAACCAACCCCTCAGCCTCACAAAATAAATTTTTTTTTAAAAGAAAAAACAAAAAAACAACAAACTAAAAACAGAGAATAATAAAGGTTAAGAAGAGCTTTAACACCAAAACACCCCCCAACTAACTGCCCCACTGAGAAACGCACCCACTGAGAATCCATTACAACCTAATACACCCAATGCCAATCTCCAAGCACCCATTGCAAGATCACCCAACCGAAACACCCATGAAACAAAGCTTCTACTCCCATCTAAACTCCACACACCCACTGCATAAGCTCCACTGGTAATAACCCAAACACCTAAAAAGGATGATGCAGAACACCCACTCCACACACCCATTACACACTGTTATACATCTAAGTAATTCCATCTTTTAAAAATCTCTCCTTATCCTTAAGCTCCATCTCAATAATCTTATCAACCACACCCTCTTCTTGACCACAGAAATTAATACCCAAATCTTTCCCTAATTGGACAGTGGCCTGCGCTTCCTTGAGGAGATAGCTATGCGTGCTTGATTCGCCCTCGGACAGCTCAGAATGTGCAAGGGCCACTGCTGCTGGTTTGAAAATAACAGACTTGGATAGAAGCCTACCGATAGCTGCAGATTGATGACCATAAAGACGAGCAAACCGAGAAAAACCTTCCACCCGAACCTTCTTTTTCCCAGCTTTCTTGGCAGACCTATCTGGGTTGAGGAAGGAAGTAGGACAGAGAACAGGGCCTTCAACATGTAAGCTTCTAGTGCTAGACCCATTTGAACCAACAGTTACAAGAGGCCCATTTGGCATACGAACAGGACCATGCACAATATGATCATTATTCGGAGGACCCAAGGCAACCTCCAGATTAATACCAGGCCCAAATGCATCTATCGATCCGCTGAGACTTTTGAACAAGCCAGCTGCAAAAGCGTGCTCAACACACCTCAGTGAATAGTCATTACTCTTAAGGCAGGGTGCACACTCCTCCATCATTGCTCCTTTCCCACCTATTGCAGTAGGTCTGCTGACCACCACATCACTTCGTGTCTCTTCAACAACTGTGTCCACCGCCTCTCTACTGTTGCATTGAAAGAGCTCCTTCCTTTGAGCCACTTCAATGGAGAAAGGCAACGCAGCATCCGATTCATTTTCCTCAACTTTGGAGCTGTTATTACAATCATCTAGCCCAATTTTCCGAACCCCATTACACTCCACTGGACTGACACCTTCACAAACATAAACTGGGTAAACTTTACCCTGGCAAACCATATGCACGGTTTTGTTAATGAGCTCCATGCATGTTGTAACCACTTGAACTCTGGAGTAGACAAATGACTTTGGTTGGCTAAGGTCACCCTCCAGTTGCAGGACTGTTCCCCACAAAGCTCCAATATTGTTTATATTGCTCCTATTCCAGAGGTTTAGAGGAATACCATGACATTTCAACCAAACACATCTCTCTTGGACTATTTGGATTCCTGGCCTCCATTCCAAAACAAACTGACTCCAGTCTTTGAACCAATCCTTGATCTTCTGGATATTTGATTGAAGCTCCTCCTAAGATTTAAAAGTCAATATTACATCCCGGCCGCCCCCTTGTCTAGCCACCACTTGATCTAACCCAATATCCTTCAAAGCAGATCTGATACTGTTAATGGAGAAATCCAAGTTGAGCCTGATAATTATACTATCATAAAGCCAACCGTGACCATCTTCAATGGCTTTAACGGTTATGCTAGCTTTCACATCCACCTTGGTCGAGTCCCCTTGAAGTACCTCTGCAAATGATTTGTGGCCAACATGTGAGACTATACCTTTACCTCTGTATGGGTTCAAGGCTTCACTGTTGGCCTGGGGTCTTCTCATGCTAGGCACACTCCTGTCATAAGCTGCATACTTGACTGCAAGTACCTTATCATCCACCAAAAGCCCATTAGTTTTCTGAACTGCCATGTCTGAAGCAACATGACAGTCAAATCTCACAAAACCGAATCTGGAATTCGTTACTTTTCTTCTTTTGGAAGGGATGTAAACATCTTTGACTACACCAAACTTATAGAAGAACTTGAACAATGATGACTTAGCATCCAAAGAACTTGGGATGTTGTCCACGAACACAGTAAACAGACCCCTCCTCTCTTCATATCCCCGAGATCCACCTGCTCGCCTTTGATTCACAACCGGGATCCAACCACCATCTCTACCTTGCTCCATAAGGACTACATCAGAGCGAAAGTTTGAATGGAGTGCTACAATCATAAATTTATTTAGTTATAATTATAAAAATTGATTTGTCATAAATTCTGATTTTGAAACACCTATACAACTGGCATTTAATATATTGTTAATGATATAATAAAAAATTTATATTAGGATGCAGATCTCCTTCAATCCAAAATTTGGACGGGAAGGCGCTATTTGGGCCCGTGAGGCTCATTATGAGTTCTGTTTTAATGATCTGAACCATTCATTTTATTGAGTATTTCATGTATTTTATTCACACAAAAAAAAAAAAAAAAAAATTGAATCGATCCGATAAATGTAACTTGTTTAATTTATAACATTTTTCACACGACAATTGTGTTTTTAAAAATAAACTATACATTTTATATATATATATATAAGAAACACAATAAATTGAGCAAAGTTACATTTATCAGATCGACCGAATTTTTTGTGTATATAAAATACATAAAGTGTCCAATAAAATAAACTGTTTGAATTATTAAAACGGGGCTTGTAGTGGGTCCCACGGACCCAAACAGTGGGGATTACCTTTTAAGTTTCTATTCTTTGATTTAATGGAGATTGAGTCGTTGGGCTCTTAGATACGTACGTAACATATATTTGTTCTTGGGGTTATAGTTTACATTTTTTTAAAAAAAAAAACCATATATTAATCGACTTAATTTTTTGTATAGAGAAAATATATGAAATGTCTAATAAAATGAACAGTTTGAATTTGAAACGGGACCTGTGTGGACCCCATTGGCTCAGACAGTGGAATTACATTTTCAGGTTCTATTCTTTGATTTAATGGAAATTGAGCCGTTGGGCTCTTATATATGTATGTAACATATATTTGTTCTTGGGGTTATAGTTTACAAGATCAGATCAGTGTGACCCAATCTCTTTGTGAGAAAATTCTTTCATTTCCGAAATTGTTGTCACTTATTCAAATACATAGCATATACACTTTTATATTATTTTCATTTGATTTTGGGACGATCAATAGAATTGTTCATAACATCTCCCTATTGGGAGTGCACGCTTATGAGGAAATAATAGTTGAATTCTGGAAGGTAATATGCCAATTATCTGCTGTACCGGGTCATGTATTTAGAGGGGCAGGAATCTACTCATAAGTGCAGTGACTACACGTTTCTGTCGATAAGATTTCTGTTCCTTATATAATTTTTTGTTACAATTATTGTGAATTCTCATCTCTTTTATATTTAAATTAGTGTTTTAAATAAATAATTATTTTATCCCCTCAAATTTTCAACAATCATAAGAGTAGACCATCCTATTTGTGAAATAAGAATTTTGTTACACTTGGGTGCAATCATATATTTATTTATGAGGTGGTGGTAGAGCATGGTTGCAATCCTATGCTCTTTTTTTCTTTTTTTTTTTTGGATTATAAAGATATTTATATATTCAAACTGTTCTTATAGATGTATTCATGACTTTCATAATTCATATAAGCAGTCAGTTTTACGGGGATGTTTTGAAGGGAAAGGAAAATGATATTATACCAATAGTTTTCATGCCGAAATATAAGATACTTGTATCATGTGTTTATAATGAGAATTTGTGTATGAGAAAAGAAAAGAATTAAAAATCGTTACACTTTATTTGTTATTGGAATATTCTCTATTTTCAAATTGGTGGGACAAGTGTTCATCACATAGATCATTTGAAATTTATATATTTTGAAGCTATATTGAGTTTTATGTTCATTTCAAGGGTGGAGACATGGTTAATATTCACCACTTATTAGAAAGTGATTTTTGGAGTTATCATTTGAAATTATATGATTTAGTTCATATATATATATATATTTGTGGTGTTCTTTTACTTTTGAGGAAATCCATTATAACAATAATTAAGTTATAATGATGTATAAGGCGGTACTTATTTATTTGATGATAAATTATCAGACTAATTATATTTTTTGGTGCTACGAAGTTGGGTGCATGATTAAACATGTTCTATATGTGATTTTAATTACTGAAATCACTGAAATCATCTAGAGACTTCAAGATGATTGTGAATATGTGTTCTTGAATTTTATTCAAGATCAGTTACATACTTATTATGTATAACGATGATTACTGAACTTAAAGTTCAATGTAAAAGCTTTGGGCATTGCCTAAGATGATTTGGTATGCTACCATGGAATAAATCCAAGATGACATGAGAGCTGTGAATCCTTGGATTTGTCCAAGATGAGTTGTCTTGCTTCCTTGGAAATTTTTCAAGATGATATGGTGTTCATGTGACGACCCAGAATTTTTCCCTCCGCTCGAGCGGAGGAGTTGACGCTCGAGCGAACTTTTGGGGTTCCCAGCAGTTTTGCAGACGGCCTGAGATTCTGGGAGTTGTGAATCTCCGCTCGAGCGTAGAAGTTGACGCTCGAGCGGGCTGCTTTATTGGTCTGTGCGCGCTCGAGTGGTTGAAGCGACGCTCGAGCATGGAAAGTAAGATTGCCCTTGGCATTGTATTAGTGTATTTGGAACCTTCTTATTTTACTTTGGAGTATTGATTGAGGTGGTAATATGTTAGTAAGGTTAGACTGGATCAAGAACTTTAATTTGAACAATTCGTTTACGTTCAGCAGTCACTCTTTTGCCCATTTCTTTTTCCACACTTTGAATTTGAACGTGAGGTTAGAACCATTGGAAAGTTTATTTCTAGGACTTCATTTTGGACACAAGAACGACCTAAAACGGAGTCCGGATGAGAGAGTTACGCATGTTTGAAGTTTTGGAATCTGTGCTGGGAGCAGGTCCGCTCGAGCGGGTTTTACGGGTCAGCAGCTTAAAAAACGGGATTTTTGGATCATTTCAGATATTTTCTACTTCCCTCTTCCTTCCTCTCTTCCTAGGTCCGAAAACCTAACCCTCAAACCTTTGATTTCAGCCATTCTCACCAACAAGCCACCATGGATCGTGCATCAAGGATGAAGAAGAAGTAAAGATCAACTTTTCCAACCGATTAGATTGTGGGATTTTCGAGAGGACGCTTTTGATCTAGCTTCTTTGCTTCCAATCTTGAGGTAGGGGGTTCTCTTAGCCTTGAATGTTTATGATTCAAAGTGATTTTGTTGACACTTTGGGATTTTGTTGATATTTTGGAATTTTGAGTTGATTATGGGTTAGAAACATTAATGGCTTGTTGTTTATTCACAAATGGGGCTTCTACTCTAATTTTCAAGGGATGTTGAATGTTTTTAGCATATTGATAGATAGTAATTGTTGATTTGAAGATTTAACTAAGAAAGGAGGAAAACCCCCAATTTTCTTTAAAACCCTAGGTTGATTAATGATGATAACCGATGAGTTGGCCCAAATTGAAAGTAGAATAATGAAATTGAGGTATTGAATTATATGTGTTCAAGTTTAATTGGAATTTAGAAATGTTTGAAAGTTATGTTTAAAATTTGCGAATGAACTACGTTATGAACATTGTAATTTATACTATAATGTGAAGGGAAAATTGGGAAAATAATCTATGACTGACATGGATGATATGAACTCGGTTTTGGAATGTTGAAATGAGATTCAAGGGTTTCTTTTGAATTATGTTGAATTTCAAATGGTGTTAATGGACTAAGTGGTGTTGACTTCGTTGGATTATGATGTGTTGACTAATATTGAATTGAATAGACTATGATGAATTATGTTTGAATTACGTGAATTGTGTAGGATCAGCTACATGAGCGGACCAAGCACATGAACACTGTGAGTAATAGTACTCTAATAAACATTATTTATCATTAATAATGGTTCTTATTAACATTCTGTTCTCCGTGGTCAATTAAGTTAACATGTATGTGAAATGAGGATTAGTATGGACTTATGTAAACATTGAAGAATTTGGCACACACTGACATGATATAGATATCTACCTAGAGTGGATCATGAAAACAAATAATTGGATAAGACTATGTGTAGACACCCCATTTTTGACCGACCTTAAGACTCAGACGTCACAAGTTGAGCGCTCGGTGATGTTGCATTTTGTGCTCGTTCAGAAGTCTCAGAGTCTCGGCCGTGAGCCTTGCCTCCGGACTTCCGAACCCTTTCTACACTTGGCCTCGGTTTGCGAACCAGGCTCGGTTTTCTCTGTTTCTCTTCCTGAGGGGGAGGAGAGGTCTAGTAGATCATCTCTCAGTGGCCGTGGGCTACATTTCGTGGTCATAGGCCATTTTGCCCATTTCGGAGCCCGGTTCCCGGTTTTCGGAGCCGTCAGGCCGTGTGCCTCGGTTCGGGACCGCCTAACTATCTCCGATTTCTCCGGTTTTTGGCATGCATCCTATTTACTCCCTTTCTAGGGACACTGAGGTCTGAGAGACCCACTTCGTGGTCGAATGCCACTTTCGGTGCTTAACAGCCCGTTTTCGGGGCCCCGAACTGCGCGTTTCGGCCCCGGAACCTTCATTTTGCATCGGTTTTCGTTCATTTTTGGCAGGTACCTCTGTTTTATCACCAGGAAGGTCACTGAAGGGTGGGAGGCCAGCAATTGTCTCAGCAACCAGTTATATCCCTCCGTCGCCCTCCGACGCCCGTTTTTCTCACTTCCAAGCCAATGTTGACCACCCTAGGGCCACTATCTTCAACCCCAAACCACATATTTGTGTTGTACACACATGGGAGGACCCTAAAAGTACATGGCCGGCCAGAAATTCAACTTGGACCTTTTGAACCCCTCCTAAAAGTGGCTTGTTGTCTCTCCTGTTTTACAGTTGCCAATTTCCAACCACAGGGTTTTGTTGAGGCCACATGGGAGGACACTTTTTTGTGGTGGCCGGCCAAAAATTCTTCTGGACCATTTTGCCCCTTGGCTGACCGGCCATAGGGGGTGGCCAGCCGGCCACCTGCAGCTTTGATAACTGGCCGGCCAGCTTCCTTGCAGGGAGTACTTTACAGCTGTGTGCTCTTTTCCCTCCAAAAACTGCATCCGGAGGGAACTCTTTTTGGAGGGAAAATTGATGCCTTTTCCCTCCACTTTTTTCCCTCCATTTCTCCCCCATTCTTGTCCATATAGCTGGCCTCCGAGCTCTAAAGAAAGGGTTGGAAAATTTGCTTTGAGCATATACACACATATCTCCCTTGATCTCTCTCATTCTCTCAAGTTCCAACCCCATTTCTTCATCACTACCAAGCACCACCACCACCACTCCATCTCAGAAGCTTGGAGCAGCTTTCCAGAGGCTAAAGGTGCTGCAACTTGGTCCAAGAATCACCAAAAGGGTTGGTCTACAAGGGTAAGTCCATTTCTCCCCTTTTGTAGCTCATTTTTGTAACAATTTCTTAGCCTATTTGCTTACTGTTTTGGGCTCCGACCCTAACTGAAACTAGGCTTTTTTTGAGCTATTCTACATGTTTGTTTAAGGGCTCAACCCTGTTTGAGCCTCCCATTTGGTACTTGCTTCAATACCCTCTTGTATGCCATTATTTTGCATGGTGTTTTTAGCATATGTGTAGTCTGTTTTGAGGCCTGATGTAAACTGAAAATAGGCCTATTTTGAGCCCCTATACAACATTTTAGAAGGGCTCAACCTTGTTTGGGACCTCCATGTATGACTTGCTTCATTGCCCCTCTTTGGTCCCTATTTTTGCATGCTTTGTGAGCTTACCTTGCCTCTATTTTTAGGCCATGATCAGAACTGAAAGTAGCCATATTTTGACCTTCTTGGAATATTTTATTAAGGGTCTTTGGCTGTTTGGTGAATGCTTTGTATACCTCATGTTATAGCCTCTTGTTGGCCTACTTCTTGCATGGCATTTTTAGCATGTTTGTATATTGTTTTAGGGGTTGTCACCTACTGAAAAAGAGCATGTTTTTAGGCCCTCTTCAGTGTTGTAGAAGGGTCTTTTGCCATTTGGGCTTTGCATCTATCACTTGCTTCATTGCTTCCCTTGCGGAGCCATTTTTGTATGCCATTTTTGCCCTACTTGTGATTGCTGTTTTGCCTTGATTTGAACTGAAAAAATGTGAGTTTTGGGGCTGCCTTGCTTCTGCTTTTTCATGTCATGTTCAAATTATGCATGTATGGTATAGCTACAAGTCATTTCGGATGCCTAGTTTTGTATTTCGGGAGAGATTCCTTGCATCGGGTTTCATTTCGCCGGGTTTCGGGGCTGTTTTTCCCCTCATTTTGCCACTGATTTTTGCATATTGCATATCATATTCCATGTCTTTGCCATGTCTCATTAGAGTGGCATTTCGGTGCCTGAGGGTCCGTCCTCGGTTTGCGTGCACGCATGCACGCATTTCGAGGTGTCTTGTTTTCATCTGATGGCCTCTTACGTGAGTGTGGCTGAGGCTCTCTCATGTTGGTGTAAGCCCATTATTGCATTGCGTATGCCATTTCATTCATAGCATTGTGTATGCTCGGTTGTGTTTTACCTCGTGTAACGTGTATGCCATTCCATAACATTGTGTATGTTAGGATTGTATCTTAGTTGCATTTCATGCATATCATGCATATTGCATCTTGTTCGGGATAGGAGTTAGCCCGGGCACGGGAAACGAGGTACGTTTCGTACTCCGAGTGACGAAACGTGTCTCAATTCCCAAGTCACCGACACTCCGGATTATCCATGATGGAGTTAGGTTTTGTTGTAGTGTTCATATGCATTCATTCTACATTGAGTTGTGCAATTCTGCTCCTCGGCCATCATGCATCGAGATGCGTGATTGGTGGCACGAGGATCGAGGCATGCATACATTTGTGAAAACACATTGCTATGCCCCTTTCCTGCTCTCTGTTGCAGCATATCAAGAATCAGCGGTCTTCCGAGGCTTGGCGCGCTTTCCAAGAATAATTGCGAAACAGAGGTTAATTGGGGCATCCCAGTGGATTTCCGCGCAAGGCAACCCAAACATACATCATTCATCAGGATCAAGGCAGTCCCAGGCTTGCATGCCAGTCATTATTTTCTTAGTTAATTTGTAAATTAATTAGGAATTCGTATTATTTGGACTGTATTATTTTGGACTGTACTATTCTTTTATTCGGGACTGTATATTTATTTGGACCCTCTGCGCGAGGGCATAATTGTAATAAGTGTGCGTGAGTGTGATGTATGTCTTCCAACCCCACGTCTTTCTTCCCTTTTATTTACCTGCTTATGATGGTTAGATTAGGGCATGTTTCAATTAGCATACAGTATGATAGCATGTTTGCATTCATTCATCTGTTTTGCATGCACCGGGCTCGGCGCATCATACTAACTGCATTTGTATTTCAATTCCAAATTGAATACGTGTTAGTTGTAACATTCCATATGCCATGTTTAGAATAGCCGAGCCTGCTATAATTGCATTCTGCATGTGTTGCATTAGGCATTTCAGCATATTTAGGATTCATGCATGGATTTCTAATCGGTTTCTATTTTGGCTTGGAGTACTCGGTGAGTTTTTATGCTTTAGCATCCTTGCATGCGTGTGAGTGACTGCCATGAATAGCATGCTTACCATGAGGCTAACTGCTTATGTGATATAACTGCCTTGAATGCCTGTGGGTGGAGGTTGTGTTACTTAAATTGGGACAATTCATCAAATGTTTGTTTTAAGCCCACTAGATAGTGGCAAAATCATGTTTTCTAAAGCCCACCCGAGGGTGGCAAATCCACGTCTTAGCCTACCTGCGGGTAGCACCATCAAACCATTTTCAAACAAACAAACATGAAATGTTTTGTTCCAATTCAGGCGACCCAGTCTATACTTGTATGCTGTGCGCATCACATAGTAAATCTAGGCTAATAACCGGAATAAGAACACATATTGTTTTCAAAAATAGATATCATGGTTAGTAGAGGCCGGTCTTTGACCGGGCGAGCGGGGGTGCTCACGAAGTGACCTTCCCCAATCGTACCCAAGTTCCCGAGCCGAGGCAACTTTGGTGATGACGGACACGTGGCCTTTGGCACCGAGTCAGGGTTTCCTAAATTTCCCATTAAAAAAAAAACATTTAGGTGGCGACTCTGTATCTGGCAAAGCAGTCCATGTTTGGCACTTCTTTCAAAAAAATCTGTTTTCAAAACGATTTGCCGGATTTGGACTCTTTGGTTCAAGATTAAGAACCGTGACATTTGAGTCCTTCGAACTGTAGTAGACCCAATATCGAACCAGAACGGGGGGGACTTAACCCTCCCGGGGCGTTCGGGGACGTCTACACTATGGGTTGTTTTGTACGTTAATAACCATTGTGAAATTATGTTAAATATTATATGAACCTTTGAATGACTCAATCCGGAGAAAGAATTGAATGTCAATAACAGGATTATGACTCACGTTATGATATGAATGGCTCTACTCTTATTAATGTAATGGAGTCTTTACCTTCTGTTTATCGTTAATAATGTTGTTTTGTTATTGTGGGATAATTATGTCACCTTATGAGAAACCATGGGAAAATCCAAGGGCATTACTGGGTACTACGTTCTATTTATTGTTGATAACGGATACTAACACACTGTTATCTGTAAATCAGTTGTATGGATTTATGATGAACAAGTGAAATGTAAGTGCATTATGAGACTACGGTATCTACGTATCTCTGGACTCGTTTAATATGTAATAGCATTCTGTTATCTATGAATCAGTGGCATTAATTTATTATGAAGTTTACTCTGTTAATAGTTGCTACTAGCACTCTGTTGAACGTGACGTAATTATGTTAACTCATGCGAATAATTAGAAGGAATTATGTGCTTCTGTTATTATTGGGCCCGAGGCCGTTATGTTATTATTGGGCCTGAGGCCGTTCTGTTATTATTGGGCCCGAGGCCGTTCTGTTATTATTGGGCTTGAGGCCGTTCTGTTATTATTGGGTCCGAGGCCATTCTGTTATGATTGGGAATTATGTTATTTCTGGGCCTATGGCCATTCTGTACACATTGGGCTTAAAGCCACTCTGTTACGGAAACTGGACCCATGACTGTTTTGGAAATAATTATGGAATGTAGTTGATCATATGTATCTGCAGTCATATGTTTTATTATTCAGGTTAAACCTTACATTATTTAGGTGCTATTATTTACTGAGTTTCACTCACTCTGTTTTGTCTGTTCCTGTAGGTAATCAACTGGAAGGCCAGTCCTAACCTATGAGACTCGTCTATCTCTTGTCAACCTCAGTGTGTCCAGGCACTTAGGATGGAGCCCACGTATCTAGTGAAGCTTTAACTAGGTTTTTGGTTTATGTTTTGATGATTTACCTATGGTTGGATGTAAATGACCCTTTTCCTCTTTTGTACTTTTGTGTGAATGGGAATGACTGTAACTAAGCCCGGTTATATGCTTCCTGTGTATTATATATACTTAATGTAATAGTTGTGGTCCTGGCATAGTAGCGGTAGCTCAATGGATGTTATATTTAAGTTATTTTAAATTGCTAATGCTTCATGTGGGGAAGTGGTTTGGAAATACTCTTCAGATCTTGGGAGACGCTCCTGATCCTCAGCTAGTCACCTGTAAAAGCACCAGCACTCCGGTCGGGGGTGCCGGGGTTAGCACTCCGACGGGCAAGTCAGTCTCAATAGTCAAGAAAGCTTGTTCACTAAGTTAAGTGGAGTTATTCTTACATACCTTTCTAAATCTGAAGCTCTTGTATTTATACTCATTCTCTGGACCTCGGGTCCAGAGCCCACTTTTTACTTATTATCCTTTTGTTTATTTCTACATACATCTCCCCGTATATTCGGCGATCTCAATGCATTCGGCATCTTAATTGATTAGCACGGAGCCGAACAGTCTCTGACTTCTGGAATACATCCCTTCTAACTCTTCGACTTATTCGGCTCCCACAATTGCCCCCCAAGCATTTTCCCAACGTATGTTGGCTGGAGTGCTTGGTTCCGAATTTTGAATACTCAGAACCAAAATTTTGGTGGTTGGGCCTACGAAGCACACGTCTGAGTACGCCCCCTTTTTGGTTGTCGTACCGACTTCCCGCCTCTTCGTACATACCTATTCATTGCGATTTTAAAGATTGGCATCCCTTCGGATTCGCATTCCGTGATACTGGTCGCTGGGTTGCCTTTTGGGTCGTTCTTGCAATTTTATCTCCTCCAATATCTTCTTCATCCTCTGTAAGTTATCCACTTCTTTGCTTCGAGAACTATTCCCAGTTTATTCTTTGGCACATCTATGTCAGCTGTAGGGTATGGCGAAACATTTGAAAGACCTCCTCTCATCGAATCGAATTGTTGGTTTTAGACGCCATTTTTCTATTCCTGATGACGTCCGTCTGTCACTTTTGGTAGACGGCACCCTTGACATGGAGAGGGAGGACGAAACCACGATCGTCTTTTCTCTCTTGTCAATCGCAGAGGGTGGAGTCCGTTTCCCTCTACACCCATTCCTAAGGGTTGTGCTTCGCCATTGGGATTTAATCCCTTCTCAACCTAACGTGAATTTCTTTAGAATTATAATGGGGATTGTAGAGCTGAATCTTCGTCTTGGAATTAACCTTGGCATTCCGGCTATTCGGCACTGTTATGCCTTGGCTAAGTCTTCCGGTCGGCAAGGGCGTTATTTCCTTAGAGCTAATGACACCGATCATCAACTAATCACTATGCTTTCCAGCTCTGGGAAAAGAGTTGATGATGTTATGGTCGTTGTCCAGGGTAACTGGGAATTTGGCGAAGGGGAGGATCGTGTTGACCCTATTCCCAGACGGAGGGGCGAGCCAGGTCGCCGAGTATTTCCTTGTTTTTGTTATGTGTTCATTTTTATTGTGAAACCTATTCCATTGAAATCTTGCGGCTTTGTCTTGTGCAGGGAGGGGTTTGAAAAAAGTACTATCTTCAACCCACGACGCCGTTCTTTCAGATATTAGGGTTGCTCCCAGGTATTTCGGCTGTCGAAGCCTTCAGAAACAGGGGAGGGCGGCTCACATTCTGCTTTGTTACGAGCCGACATACACAACCTTCTCGGCGGCGGATAACATACCGATTCCGAAGGGCGAAGATTCCCTTACCGCTCTTATTCTGTCCGACTTCAAAAACTTGAGGTAGGTAGGCTTTGAAGGGTCCGATTCGAAGCGAAATGAGGTAGCTGATATTACCTAATCAGATCAATCCAAGACCCACTCTGAGGAGGTATTGGATTCCGCCGATCCTCCGTTTACATCGGGACCAGGGGATCTTCCTTCTGCCGACGTTCTTCAACGCTTAGAGGATCCTCCCGTCATAGACTCTGCGGGTATGGCCGGTTTGAGTCTGACAAAGCTTGCCAAAAAGGCGAATGTGGAGAGGTTAGCCACACGGCGAAGAGCGGAGGGCCTTTCGTCTGAAATACCGCCCGCCACCGGATCTCGACTCCCCCTCCTTGTTGCCGAATCAGAGTCCTTGGGGGTTGTAGCGGAGAAGGAAAAAGGTCAGAGTGCCGAATCTCCGTTGGCCGGGGAGGTCGGCCAAAAAGTTGGGGAAAAGGCAGAGAAACACTCTGTTGACCTCAAGGCTGGTTCAGACGAACAAGGTGGTAAGCGTTGTTGATTGGAGGGATCTAATGAGGTTGTTCCTTTTGTCATTTGTCCAATGGTAAAGGATATGCCGGTTTCCTCTAACACTTCGGCGCTTAAAGATCCAGAAATCGCATTCGGTGTGGCTACGTCTGTGTCGTTGCCGTCTGATATGGAGGCTTTCCGGGTTGAACCAGATCTGAATGCGATAGCATTAGCCGCGCAATCGGCACTTCTGGTACGTATTCTGACTTTTCTTCACTTTATTCAAGTGCTGTTGAGGTTATGTTTTTGGGTTCTTCCTTTGCAGACCGTCGGAAGGATAGCCGATATGGGACGTCGGCATCTCGACACCGTGAAACAGATTGGCCACTTATGAAAGCAAGTGGAGGGCTAGAGGAAGAGGGCCGAGGATGCAGTTTTGAGAGCGAACCAGGAAGCTTCTCGGGCCGAGGCCGAGGTAGAGAAGGCCCGCATTGCAGGTCAATCCCGAGCGGACGCCGAGAAGAAGGCGGACGCGAGTGAAGCGGCACTGAGATTGTCCCAGAAGGCGGTTGCCACTCTAGAGGCTGAGTTGGCTGAAATGAAGGCGGCTGCTTCCAAAGTATTCGAAGCTGGGAAAGATGCTGGGCTTGCCGAATATGTGGACCAAGTCCCTCGGTTCGAAAACAGGGGGTTCAAACATGGCTGGCGCAAAGCCCTTGCTGCAGCTGGAGTTTCACTGACTATGCCAGTGCCGTATGAGCAAGTGGATGTCGAGCCGTTGGAGATTGATTCCGAAGGCTGAGCTGGGCATTTGACTGTTAGGATTTCACAAATGTATTAGGATTTCACAGATGTATTGTTACAATTGTTTTGTCAGACATTTTTGTCCGGGCTTGTAGCTCATTTATTTTGCATATATAAAATGTCATGAGTTGTGCTCAATTTTGCTGGTGAAGAATGATATTACTTAATTTTAAGCCCAGACGATCAGATTAAGGAATCTTCCCTTGCCTTAGGCAGGGCACGAGCCCACGAAGCCAAATGAGCCGATGGCTGTGAATCGTGGGCTGGCTGAGGCATAAATTACTCGGCGATATCGCTTGAAAACATAGCCGACTAGATTAATGAATTTGCCCTTGCCTTACTCAGGGCGCGAGCCTGAGGAACCGAATGAGCCGATGGCTCTGAGTCGTGGGCTGGCTGAGGGGCATAAATTACTCGGTGATATCGCTTGAAAACATAGCCGACTAGATTAATGAATCTGCCCTTGCCTTAGTCAGGGCACGAGCCCGCGAAGCCAAATGAGCCGATGACTCTGAATCGTGGGCTGGCTGAGGCATAAATTACTCGGCGATATCGCTTGAAAACATAGCCGACTAGATTAATGAATCTGCCCTTGCCTTAGTCAGGGCACGAGCCCGCGAAGCCAAATGAGCCGATGGCTCTGAATCGTGGGCTGGCTGAGGCATAAATTACTCGGCGATATCGCTTGAAAACATAGCCGGCTAGATTAATGAAGCTGCCCTTGCCCCAGCGGTCTTAGGTTAACCGGCAATAGCGCTTGAAACATAGCCGACTAGATTAATGAATCTGCCCTTGCCTTAGTCAGGGCACGAGCCTGAGGAACCGAATGAGCTGATGGCTCTGAGTCGTGGGCTGGCTGAGGGGCACCCGACGTTTGGCGCTCAGTCTCTTTGACATTTCCTCGGGGGAGCTGCATGTACCCCAGAATAAATGGGCGAGTTCATGCCAACAACTCGACTCACTTCCATTCAGGCTTGATCCAAATCTGGCAGGGGCCAACATTGGCTGGGTTTAGAGGTCAAAATGAAACGCGGAAGCGAGCCTATTCACATGGGAAAAAGAGCATCCATGGATCGGGAAAAACAACGCCCCCCTAGTCGTCGAAGCAGATCACCCCGAAAGGACGGACAACGGGGAGATTCCCCGTGCCCACGACCGCAAGTTGAGCCTGACGCAGCGCCACGACCGTTGAGTTTTGCGGTTCTCGTGAAGAATAGGCCAATGACAAAGGCGGATTCGATAATTAACGACCCAGATGTGGCAGTTGAGTTCGCTCGGCAGATTTTTCCGCCGGAGGTCCAACAGTCGATGGTCGGGCATCGAGATTTCGAAGTATTTCGGGATGGCATACATGGGGCTGTCAAGGGACTATATAGCGCTTATGAAGTAGGGATGCGTCTGCGCGAAGCCCGACGTGAGAGTGAGAGAAACAACGACAGGAATCGTAGTCTAGAGGCTCGCGCGAAAAAGGCTGAGAGTGAGCTTCGGGAGCTGAAGAGTGTTCGAGTGGCCGAGTCGGTAGTGGCTGGTCAAGCGAAAAGCGTAGGGGAGAGAGCGAAGTGAGAAGCCTCGCGTTATGAAAGAGGATATCAGGACGGCTTGAAGGTCGGGATCAAGAAGACCAAACAAAACCTAGCTGAGGAAGTCTGCCGATACGAAAATCGTGGTTTCAAGCATGGCTGGATCAAGGCCCTTCAAACCGTGGAAGCTCTTGGGCAAGTGGGCATAAATTCGGCTTCGCCCCTATATCATCAGCATTACCTGCCGTATCCCGAATTCGAAATTGAGAGAAGCGACGACGAAGACGCCGACTTAGTGGGCCATAATGTTGAAATAGACTTAGCTGTGAATAAATAGAATTACTTTATCAAATGTTTGAAATGTTTGGCAGCTTTTGAATAAATAGAATTTCTTTATTAGCGGCTTTTGAAATGTTTTGCGCGTAATTAAACGCCTTATCTCAATTTATTGTCAGCTTTTGTATGGCGTGACGTAAACGTTCGAATATGCGTCGATCGGCTCCAATTAGGAACCATATAGTTGGTCAGTTAAATCGTGATCCCCACGAAGGGCGTTCCGAATCCGGAGACTTATTCGGCCCTGGGATGTCATTCACCCAACGGGCGCTCCGGTTCTGGAGACTTATTCGGCCCTGAGATGTTATTCACCCAAAGGGCGCTCCGAATCCGGAGACTTGTTTGGCCAATCGTGGTATCCACGAAGGGCGCTCCGAATCGGGAGACTTGTTTGGCCAATCGTGGTATCCACGAAGGGCGCTCAAAATCCGGAGACTTATTCGGCCCTCAGATGTCATTCACCCAAAGGGCGCTCCGAATCCGGAGACTTATTCGGCCCTGGGATGTCATTCACCCAAAGGACGCTCCGAATCCGGAGACTTGTTTGGCCAATCGTGGTATCCACGAAGGGCGCTCCGAATCTGGAGACTTATTTGGCCCTGGGATGTCATTCACCTAAAGGGGGCTCCGAATCCGGAGACTTGTTTAGCCAATCGTGGTATCCACGAAGGCCGCTCCGAATCCGGAGACTTATTCGGCCCTCAGATGTCATTCACCCAAAGGGCGCTCCGAATCCGGAGACTTGTTTGGCCAATCGTGGTATCCACGAAGGGCGCTCCGAATCCAGAGACTTATTCGGCCCTGGGATGTCATTCACCCAAAGGGCGCTCCGAATCCGGAGACTTGTTTGGCCAATCGTGGTATCCACGAAGGGCGCTCCGAATTCGGAGACTTATTTGGCCCTGGGATGTCATTCACCCAAAGGGCGCTCCGAATCCGAGGACTTGTTTGGCCAATCGTGGTATCCACGAAGGGCGCTCTGAATCCGGAGACTTATTCGGCCCTTAAGAAGCTTATGAACTGAGGCATAAAAACGTGAAACTTTTGCATTTCAACAGAGTATGTACAAGTACCAAGCCCACAAATCGGGTCATTGGTAAAATTTTTGTAGATGCGTTGAATTCCAAGGCCGTGGCAGGCTTCTTCCTGACATGTCTGAGAGCCGATATGCCCCTGTTCCTGCAATGGAGTCTACTTGATAGGGGCCGTCCCAGTTCGGACCCAGCTTTCCGTCGGTCGGTCTTCGGTCGGCTGGAAGTACTTTCTTCAGGACCAGCTCTCCTGGAGTGTAACGGCGCAACTGAACTCGTTGATTGTACGACTTAGCGAGCTGCTGCTGATACCGTGCCATGGAGGCCAGGGCGCGGTCTCTTCGTTCCTCAATTAGATCCAGGTCCAGGGCGAGCATCATGTCATTTCGACCCGTGTCAAAGGCTTGTGATTTCAAAGTCGGGAGGCCGATTTCCAAGGGTAAGATTGCTTGGGTTCCGAAGCATAGAGCAAACGGCGTTTCTCCGGTGGACCTCCTCGGTGTTGTGCGATGCGCCCACAATACACTCGGCAATTCTTCGACCCGTTTGCCTTTAGCTCTTTCTAGCCTCTTTTTGATGCCGTCCAAAATGGTTTTGTTGGAGGCTTCGGCTTGACCGTTACTCTGGGGGTACGCGGGCGTAGAGAAGTAAGGCATGATACCGTATTTGCTGCACAGTTCTCGGTATACACCACAATCGAACTGGGTGCCATTGTCTGAGATGAGAGTTCTTGGAATGCCGAATCGCGTAATGATGTTTCTCCATACAAAGCGCTTTATGTCGGCATCTCGTATATGTGTTAAAGCCTCCGCTTCGACCCATTTTGTGAAGTAATCTGTTGCTGCGATTAAGAATCGC
Organism: Camellia granthamiana; assembly: GCA_036172215.1. Taxonomy (NCBI): domain Eukaryota; kingdom Viridiplantae; phylum Streptophyta; class Magnoliopsida; order Ericales; family Theaceae; genus Camellia; species Camellia granthamiana. The sequence continues at coordinate 22,924,530 of CM069909.1, forward strand.
TTGTTTCGTGGGGCCCTTGGCAACGGTCCTACGATATCAAGTCCCTATTGAGCAAACGGCCAGGGACTGGTGATAGAGTTCAACCCTTCGGCGGGCAAATGGGTTAGTGGGGAGAACTTTTGGCATTGTTTGTATTTTTTAACATAATTTTCTGCGTCGGCTCTCATTGTCGACCAATAATACCCCTGTGTTATAGCTCGATGGGCTAGGGAGCGTCCGCCAGAGTGGGCACCACAACTGCCCTCATGTATCTCAGTTAGAAGCTCCTCCACTTTATCCGGGTGTACGCATTCCAAATAGGGACCGGAGAAGGACTTTTTATAAAGCCTTCCTTGTGGATCCAGATAGTATCGCAAGGCCTTATTGCGCAGCCTGTGTGTTTCTTTTTTGTCCTCTGGGAGTTGTTCAGAAGAGAGGAATCCGGCAATGGGGTCCATCCAACTTGATGTGGATTCTATAACGTTGACATGGGCTTCCTCCGAAGGGCCAATACTCGGCTCCGGGATGAAACCTACTTCAATGGTTCGTTTGAGCTTAGAATTGATGGCGGAGGCTAGGCATGCCAAAGCATCTGCGTGTGTGTTCTGATCACGTGTTATTTGGTTCAGTTCGTGATGGTCAAACTTCGTTAGGAAAGAGTTGGCTGTTTTCATATAGGCCGCCATACGGTCGTTTTTTGCGGCGTACTCCCCCTTTAGCTGGTTGATTACCAATTTTGAGTCACAAAACACTAGCAATCGCCGAGCGCTGAGAATATGTGCATTTCGTAGACCGGCTAAGAGGGCTTCGTACTCGGCCTTGTTATTTGATGCTTCGAAGCTAAGCTTGACGGCCTGCTCTATTACTGCGCCGTCGGGAGACATCATTACTACGCCTGCGCCACAGCCCCGTTGGTTAGACGATCCATCACAGTATAGCTGCCAAATATCCCCGACATAAATTCTCCAGTTCGGCTTTGATCGAACTTCAGCCTTTGGAAGAACGTCGGCGGGTTTAAGGTCGGAAAGCCCGCTGTGAATTCGGCAACAAAGTCGGCCAGCACCTGTCCCTTGATTGCGGTTTTGGGTAAAAACTGAATGTCATATTGGCCGAGTTCAAGAGCCCATTTTGAAACACGTCCTGATGCTTCTGCACTCCGTAGTATTGACCGGAGGGGATAATCTGTTATCACCCCAATGCTATGTCCCTGGAAGTAGTGCATCAGTTTTCTTGCTGCCATGACCAAGGCTAGGATGAGTTTTTCCAGAGGAAGATAACGTGTCTCGGCGTCAACCATTGCCTTGCTCACGTAATACACTGGCCGTTGCTGCCCTTCCTCTTCTTTTAATAGTACGGCGCTGACGGCCCTATCGGACACTGCCAGATACAGAATGAGGGGATCACCGGCAGCGGGTGTTGTCAAGAGAGGTACCGACCGGAGGTAAGTCTTGAGCCCAGTGAAAGTTACTTCGCACTCGGCGGACCATTCAAAAGCTTTGCCTTGACGTAGCGTCTGGAAGAATTGTCTGCAGCGGTCTGTTGATCGACTGATGAATCTATTGAGTGCAGCGGCCATCCCCATAAACTTTTGGACTTCTTTCACTGATCGGGGGGAACCGAGTTCCAAGATCGCTGTGACTTCCCTCGAGTTGGCTTCGATTCCACGGTGGTTGACGATATATCCCAGGAATTTGCCGGAGCCGATTCCAAACGCGCACTTGGAGGCGTTCAGTTTCATTCTGTATTTGCGCAAGATGCCGAATGCCTTCTCTAGATCGGCTATGTGATCCTGTTCTTCTTTGGACTTGACCACCATATCGTCGATGTAGACTTCCATAGTGTGGCCGAGGTGTTCTTTGAACATAGCGGTGACCAGTCTTTGGTAAGTTGCCCCTGCATTCTTCAGTCCAAAAGGCATAACTTTGTAGCAGTAGGTTCCTCTTGGGGTGAGGAATGCAGTTTTGTCCTGGTCATCTGGATGCAGGGCGATCTGATGGTAGCCTCTGTAAGCATCGAGGAAACTCATGCGTTGGTGGTGCGCCGTTGCATCGACGAGTTGGTCGATTCTAGGTAAGGGAAAGCAGTCCTTGGGGCAAGCTTTGTTTAGATCCGTGAAGTCAACGCACACTCGCCAAGTTTCATTTTTCTTCTTCACAACCACTGTGTTGGAGAGCCAAGTGGGGTAGGTGACTTCTCTAATTGCCTCGGCGTCAAGCAGTCTGTCGACTTCTTCTATAACGGCAGCAGTGTGCTCTGCGGCGGACCGACGGCCTTTCTGAATGACTGGCTTACATGTGGGGTCGACGTCCAGGTGGTGTTGTGAAACTGATGGGTCTATACCCGGCATCTCGTACGAAGACCATGCAAAGATGTCGAGGTTGGCGAGCAGAAAGAAGATCAGCTGCTGTCTATCGGCTTGATTTAAAGAGGTGCCGATCATGAAGAACTTTTCCGGGCTTCCATCGATGCCAACTCGGTCTAAACCTTCTGTGGCCTTTTCGCTTGGTTGACGCCCGACGTCATCCAGGATTTCCCGATTGGGTACCTCAATGGAGTTTACCTGCAATTCTTTTGGCATTTTGGCGACCAGGAGGTAACATGCCTGTGCCGATTTTTGGGAGCCCCTGATCTGCTCAATGCCGTGTTCCGTTGGGAAACGTAACAATTGATGGTAGGTGCTTGGGACGGCCTGCAAGGTATGCAACCACGATCGCCCCATGATGAGATTGTACGGCGATGGCAGCCGGACGACCAGGAATTCTACATCCACCGTTCTGGAACTCGCCCGAACGGGCAGGCTGATCTTTCCCAGTGGGTATTCGGGATTGGCATTGAAGCCGAACAGTGGATAGGGGGCTGGAGTCAGGTCCGATTCGTTGAACCCGAGTTTGATGAAGGTTTTATAATACATAACCTCCGAAGTTCTGCCCTGGTCGATAAGAACGCGTTCAACGGTGAACCGGTTTACACGTAGCGCGACAACCAATGGATCGATGTGAGGGAGTGTTACACCGATCAAATTAGAGTTGTCGAAGGTGATGCTTGGCGATTCTCGGGGTCGCTTTGCTGGCGTGAGTTGCTGCTGGGGGCCTGGGAGGGACTGGATTGCATGTACGGCCGGGGCTTTCGGCAGGCTGTATATCATATGGATGTTATCATGCAGAACACTCTGCTGGAGACGTTCGTCTTTTGTCAACTCCTCAAAGCAATCGGCTGGAGCACGACGAGCGTCGGTGTTTTGCTGTCGGGCCCGAGACCATAGATCGCCTGCCCTTGGGGGTCGCTCAGGAACCTGGCGCACTGTTTGTTTGGACTTTGGTATTTCCAAGGCCAGATCGCGGCAAAGGCGCTTGTTCTCAGCGATGATGCTGTCTAAACTGCGTTTGGTCTGTTTGGCTCGTTCCATGATGGCGAGCATCGTCTCCTGTGCTGAAGCCGTTGGTGAATTGACATTCAAGGCACGCCTTGCAGCGATGAGTTCCTTCTCGAGCGTATTTACCAGAGTGAGGTCGACTCTCTGTGTGATCGCGTCGGTGGCTATCGGAGGATCTTGAGTCACGCCTTCCATGGATGTACTCGAGTATTCCCATAGACGGCACCAATTGTGGGGAAGTGGTTTGGAAATACTCTTCAGATCCTGGGAGACGCTCCTGATCCTCAGTTAGTCACCTGTAAAAGCGCCAGCACTCCGGTCGGGGGTGCCGGGGTTAGCACTCCGACGGGCAAGTCAGTCTCAATAGTCAAGAAAGCTTGTTCACTAAGTTAAGTGGAGTTATTCTTACATACCTTTCTAAATCTGAAGCTCTTGTATTTATACTCATTCTCTGGACCTCGGGTCTAGAGCCCACTTTTTACTTATTATCCTTTTGTTTATTCCTACATACATCTCCCCGTATATTCGGCGATCTCAATGTATTCGGCATCTTAATTGATTAGCACGGAACCGAACAGTCTCTGACTTCTGGAATACATCCCTTCTAACTCTTCGACTTATTCGGCTCCCACACTTCCGTTTAGGCCCCACATATTATATATATCAGGTCAAGTGTCCGCTTCCGATTAGGTCATGCCCAAATCTTTTAGGGGCGGGATTGGGACGTGACAGTTCATAATGAAATTTTTTGAGTATAAAGCTTTATCAACTTATATATTGAGATATGATAATAATTAAAGCATAAAAGATAGCTATCATGTGAGTTCGAGATGTGTATAAATCTCTGACTAATTCAGTTAAATAGTGAATAATAAGAACATCAAGCGGATGAGATTATGCCTATATAGGAACTATGAGTGATGGTAACCCAAATTATGTGAACGGAGATCTCAGGAAGTAAGTTTATATGGGTAATAACGAGTCACTTGATGGTCGCAAAGCTATTTTGTTTTATTTATTTTTGTTGGGAATTGGATCGGATCCAACTTGATTCATAATTCATGGAGCATCTACATCGGTTACAAGATTATTATCATATAATAATAATAATAAGATGATCGTTGTATTATCTTTAATTATTTGAATTATATGATAAGATAATTATTTAATTATCTATAAGAGAGTTTTATTGAATGTGGATCTCTATTTACATATCTCTATATATCAGATATGGAGAAAAGAAATATACATGTGTTGTGTGGTAGTTTGCCTGTAAGAGATCATTCAAAACTTGTTTCTCTCTCTGTTCATCTCTTCAAGGTCACCATTTTTGTACCTTGGAATTTGGAGTGTGTGTTCCATAAGGGAGACTCTAGTAGCCTCTCTATTGACGTGGAGTTTGCAACAAGAAGGGCTCGTAATTCAAGCTTTCAGATCTTACTGCATGGGTGTTTTTCTGCCTAAAGTAATTCATATTTTTCTTACAATGGTATTAGAACCTATTGCTTGTTTTCGCCTCTTGATTAGTATGGTATTAATTTGTTTATTGATTATACTATTAGATTGATGTATCATTAATATTGTTTTATGTTATGGCACATTCAAAGAGTTTTTTTTTTTGGGGTAATTCACACGCAACAGATTTTTTGTACTCAAAAACAGAAAATAAAATTTTGTTTTTTTGTACATGAAATTGACATATTTAGATTGTACTCTCCATAAGCTTTTTATTGATATAAAACAGGCTTTAATCGGAGTTAAATTAAAAAATATATGATTTCTCAAAATTTTTGAGTTAAATTTGTATTTTCTACATACAGCAGATTTTTTGTACTAAAAAACAGAAGATTAGATTTTGTTTTTTGTAAATGAAATTGACATATTTAGATTGTACTCTCCATATGTTTTTTATTGATACAAAATAGGCTTTAATCGGAGTTAAATCGGAAAAAAAATATGTTTGTTTCAAAATTTTTTGAATTAAACATGTATTTTTTGAATAGTTTAAGCAGAAAATAAATTTTTTTTTGAATATTGCTATTGCAACTTTGCATGGCTGGCTAAGTGCGGTGTGGGGCTCGCGGCTTAGGCGTGTGTTCTGCTCCCAAAACTGCAAGGCTATAGTGGAAACAAAGAGCTTTTTAATTGCTAAGTGGGCCTGCTATATAAATATATTTGCTATTTTAGGCCATGTTTGGTGTCTTAAACTGGGCAGATAGATCATTGGTCCAGCCCCAAAAAAAATGTTGGGCATGTTGTTACTAATTTGTGGTCTATCCAAGCAGTGAGTTGGGAGTAATGGCTCATGCACATGTCAAGTCTTTTGTAGCCACTATTTCATAATCTAAACATAAAAATAAAATTAAATTAAGCTTTTTTGAAAAAAAATAAAATAAAATTGCACAGGGTGAGTGGGCTATGCTCAGGAAAGTTCCCGGGGCTCTTTCCGTAGAGTTGCGGCTTGGAAACGAATGCGCTATATATATATATATATTTTAATTTTTGGCAAAATTAGTTTTCTGATTTATTATATTACTGTCATCAAAGTAAAAAAAAAAAAAAAAAAAAGAAAAAAAAAAGAAAAGAAAAAAAATTTTAAATTTCTTTAGCATTTTGTTATGCTTCATTTTTGTTGTTGTGTTAATTTATTTTGTGATTAATTAATATGTTGGTTATGTACTAATATGTTAAAGGAAAATGAGTGGGAGCACTAATTAGTGCTCCCACTAATTAGGTGGCAGTGGGTCCCACTAGTAATGATGTGATATTTTGGTCTTGGGGTTGTATTTTTTTATTTTTTTAATGCATTAGTGCTATTAGTGGTGGTATTTTTAGTGGGATGAATCATTGTTGTATATTAAATATGAGTTTTAAGTTTTATTGTCCAACACTCTTTTCCTTGGATTGAATTGTAGTTGAACTCCATCCTTTGACCCATTTAAATTGCTTTTATTTGTTAATTGCTCAATTTAATTTAGTTTTTTTTTTAATTTATTATTTATTATTTTTTTATATTATGGATGGAGGTGACATTAATATTCATTAGTACACATGTTTTTATTTTATTGTGTATGGTTGAAGGTATATCCCATAAATATATTGGTGAAGTGGCATCCCCATGTCAATTTCCTTTTTGTATAATAGGATTCTTTTGGGTTGTAAATTATTTTTTGAATGTATTTTTCTATAGCTATGTAAAGGGATGTATTTCACTATAACCAATGGTGTTTGGCAAGAAGGTTTGGGTGGGTTAGGGGCTAAAATAGTCACAAAAAACAAAATAGGCTATTTTAGCCAAAAAAAAAAAAAACAAAACATCAAATCTAACCCATAATCATTATAATCCTCTTTCACAAAAAAAGTCAAAAAAGTCAAAAAGCCAAAAAATCCTTCCCAAACCAAGCTAAAATAGCCCAGGCTAAAATAGCCAAAAAGTCAAAAAGTTAAAAAGTCAACCCACTTCCCAAACGGAGGCTTAATATGTTGCACCAAAATACCAATGGGGTTTCAAGTGGAACCCACATGCAAATTGTATGGCTCAATTTATGAACCCATTTATATCATGGATAATTTAAAATTGTGGATAATGGGAATTGTTTCCTATATTTTATTTAAATTAAATAGACATTTTATTCTTATTCACATTGTGGGAGATGATTACTAGCATCTAAAAATGCAAAATTTTCGATCTTATAATGTGAGAAAGAATTTTATGGTCTAATAATATTTAAAATAAAATATTGAGATATGTGTCTAATCAAATCCTTGAGCAATGAATAAGTGAAATGGCCTTAAAGAATATTGTTGCTAAACTTAATAAGGGAGATAAATTGAATGGAAAAAACTATGATATCTGGCACAGGAAGGTTCGGTACCTTCTCAATGAGCAAGAGTTGTTCGACCATTTGACCAACATCATGGCCATACTTGAGGCAAGGAACACGGCACAACATCGTTGTGACTAAGATGCTTATGCAATTTGGTTTAAGAAGGATAGGAGTGCGCGCTTTACCTTGTTGAGCTGCATGCATGATGACCTCATTGAGGAATTTGAAAAATTCCCAATTGCCAAAGAAATGTGGGATCAATTACGCCTGAAGTATGGAGACACGACAGTAACTTGGCTGCGTGCCCTTACATTGAAGTTCAATCAATATGTGATGGACCCAAAATACTATGGCTGAGCACCTTAGGGTGATGTCTACCATGATTAGAGAAATGAAGGCAGCTGGCAATGATCTCACTGATAAGCAATAGATTCTGCCAATCATCAAATCCCTACTTAACCCTTCATGGGGACATGTGAAATTGGTGCTCACGTACAATGAGGGAATCAAAACTTTTGATGACATTTCTCGACACCTTGAGCTCAAGGCAGAGTACAAAGATGCGAACCGCTCTGCTACACTTGTCGCTAAAGCTAGAAATCGCAGGGGATACAAGCCTCAGCGCAAAGGACAGCAAAAAGGAGTTAGACAAGCAAAGGCTGAGAATCTAGCATCACGAGATGATAGAGTAACCAAGCGCCGTAGAGGCAAGCATGCTGGAAAGAATGATAAGTCCAAACTCAAATGCTATAACTGTGGACAGAAGGGTCACTTCACTCAAGAGTGTACTGAGCCGAAGAAGGTACACCAACTTATTACCAACTCTATAAATATAATTGTTTGTTCACATGTTTTTTATTGCTCACTTTCTCCTTGGTTGGATTGTAGACACGGTAGTAACCAAACATGTAGCTAGAGATAGAGCTAGATTTGTAGATTATCGTTAGATACCAATTGGTAGGAATTATGTAATAATAGGAAATGAAGCTCAAGAAGAAGTTTTAGGAGTTGGTACATTTCAGCTCAAGTTGCGTATTGGGTGCAACTTGCTCTTTCATGGTGTGCTTCATGAACCCACTATCCAATGTAATTTGCTTTCAGTTTTAGCACTTTTGAAGTTAGGTTTTTCTTTTCATTTTGAGGGCATTAGTTTGTCAATTTATCTTGGTAGAACATTTTATGGTCATGGTAGTTTTAGGGATGATTTCTTTATGTTAGATTCAGAATCAGAATTGAATAATAATTTCCTTATTTGTGTTGCATCTTCTTCTTCTTCTGATAATGTATTTGATTCTATTAAATGACATGCAAGACTAGGCCATATAGGACAAGAAAGAATGGCTAGATTGGCTGGAGGAGGGCTATTGGGCTCTCTCGCCAAAGTTAGCCTACCTATATGTGAGCCTTGTTTAGCTAAAAAGGCATGTAGAAAGCTTTTTGGTAAGGCTTCTAGAGCTACTCATCCGTTAGAGTTAGTTCATTCTGACATTTGTGGGCCAACGAATGTCAAGGCATGACATGGCGCATCCTATTTTATAACATTTATAGATGATTTCTCGCATTTTGACTTAGTATTTTTGTTAGCTTACGGCTCTGAAGCTTTGAATTATTTCAAATGCTTTATAGTAGAGGTTGAGAATCAGAAAGAGAGGAACTTGAAGGTTCTCCGAACTGATAGGGGTCGAAAATATTTGTCTGATTAGTTTAGAGAATTATGCAAGGAAAATGGGATATGCAGACAATTGTCAATTCCTGGTACTCCGCAACAAAATGGTGTCGCAGAGAGAAGGTATCACATTCTTTTAGACATGGTTTGGTTGATGAATCTCCCAATAAGTTACTGGGGAGATGCTTTAATGACTGCAGCTTACATCCTTAACCGATTTCCTTCAAAGTCGATTCTTACCACTCCATATGAGTTATGGAATGGTGAAAGACCTAATTTAGAAGGTTTACACCCATGGGGATCAGCTGGTGATATAGTCATTTGCGTACCAAAATATATTAATTAAAACTGAGTAATAACCACTACTCTGAAACATAGCTGTTGAGAACGGATTTTGAACCACATCGATTCTGAAAGTTGACTTTAATTTAAAGATTTCTAGCTGGACGATGGAAAATAATAAAAGGAAAACCTTTGGGCTTAGAATCAACTACTAATCTTATAATTGGGGGTTGGTCGTATTTAAATTATAGAAAATCATTGAAATGGGTATTACGATGTGTCTTGGTCAGGACACATCACTTAAAAAAGATTAGTGTTTTAAAATCAGAAAGCCATGAATCATCTTCGATTAGCACGGATCGTTACTACTAAACTAAAGTTGATGCATAACCCGTCTTACTAGGTATGACTTGGCTAACAATTTTATTATACATGCATAAAAATCATTTGTATAACATGTAATCATGACAAGTGAATGCATAACTTGATAAAAACAATATTTATACAAAAATCTAAGTTATACAACAGTACCCAAACCAATTAAAATTCTACAAAACTAAATATAAACTACCTCAATCACTTGATTAGAGTTTCATCTTAACCCTAAGATTAGAAAATTAGTTCTGCATAATTGTAGAACTATCACTCTACAAAAGAAACACTCTACACTCTCTCACTATCACACTGCCTTTCACTCTTGAGCTCCCAGCTCTCTCCCCCTTCGTGTGTGTATGCCTCACCCCAGCTCCTCAATTTATAGACTTACAAAACAAGAACAAATAATAAAATAAACAATACTAAATGAAAGTTGGCGGACCAACTTTCTTTCTCCTTTTTCTTTTTTTTCTTAATTTTTTATTATTGTTATGTATATAATGAGGCTATTGGATGATGATAACGGTAGGGTGAATTAGCGAAAGTTTTTTATTTTATTATTATTATTATTATTATTATTATTATTATTATTATTATTATTATTATTATTATTTGTATTTTCTATAATATAATATTAAAATATATTATTTATAACAATTGATGTACAAACATTCAAAATATGCATAAATTCACAAAATCACACAAAACTATAAAATAATGCAAATAAATGGACTAATAAAGTGCATATTAGCAGGTTAAATGTGTAACATTTAAGCACCGATCACACCCTCCAAGTTACACTTTGCTAGTCCTCGAGCAAAGCAAAACTAAAAAGGAAATAAAATGAAATCTATCGAAGCCATTTTCGTAGGGAACACGATTGCATTTAGCATATGCAACTAGCCTCCTAGTGAATGAGTTATAGTCTCGTGAGAGTTTATAGTGAATATACTCACAAAATTCAGTTTTTTTTTTTTGGTAAGTTTTTTTTTATAAATTGAGCTTAAGGAATCTCTTTAATCCAAATGCTAGAAGTCTCGAAAATCATAATTTTCCTACATTAGAAAAATAATCAGTCAAAGTACAAGACAATAACAATCATTAGTAATATTATATTTATTTCTAAACTCAGTGTGTGAATTTTTTTATTTTATTTTTAAATAACACAAATATATCCTTAACTTCAAACAAACCACAACCCCAAAATTTCCATTAGAAACATGCTTTGACTCAATTCTCTCTAGTTTACTCTCAATAAACGAAGCACTCTGAAATTGTTCAGCTCAATAGTGTACGTATGTGAGAGAAGACTTATGTTTAACAAGGCAAAAATTTTCTCACATATATCAATGAAAAACATTGCGTAGAAAGAAAAGTATATAGTCTCATGATATGAAATGCCAAAAACAATGAAATTATGCCAGTATGTCATTTGAAAAATCATGCTAATCCCAAGATCAAATAGGACTTTATTTTTTGTTGTAGTGTTGGGTCAAAGGAATTTATTTACAGAATTGGGTAAAGGTTAAAAATAGGTGTCCAAGAAATGAATTTAAACATATGCAGTGTATATGGAGTACTACTTCACTAACCTGTCCTTTTAACTCTTTTCTTTTATGTGATTTGCAACCAATTTTTAAACACTCTCCATGCTATTTTTTTTTTCTTTTTTCAAACATGGAAGTAAATACAATATTTGCTTTTACAGTTTTCTTTTTTCATTCACAAGATAGCTTCTTCTAAAAATAACAGATGAAATTCATTCTCGAGACACTAGAAGAAATGGCTAAATGAATAAAAGAAAAAGTTTTCTGTATAGGCTCAATGGACTAACAAGTTTATTTTATTTTATTTTTTATTTTTAATAATAAGGCTCAAACAAAAAAGATGGCCTAAAATCATTTCTCAAAATATAGCACGATCCATATATTATAAGGCCAAACTAGCATAAAAATGATGATTTCAATGTTTTTGATCAATTGAAAGAATAATGAGACTTAACAACCACATAATGAGCTGTCAAAGAAAATTAAGAGTAAATATGAAATAATTCTCCAGAAAGACTGATAGGCTCAAAATCTCACACGGGTTATAGTCTTCGCATCATACGTCAAGATTTTCAAAGGTTGTGATCCCAAATTAGTCAAGTAATATCTGTGTAGTAACATGCAAGTGATAAGACTGAGTATGAAATAAATGAGTATTATAATGAGAAATCGTGTAACGGACTAAGACAAAATTATAATTCTAATGTAACAAAATTACAATCATCTCCAACACGAATTAAAGAGGAAACAATACAATCATCGCTCAAAATTTTTTATTTTTTATATTTTTTATAAAAGAAAATAGAAAAATTTTATACACACGAGAAACACAACAAAAAGATTTTTTTTTATAATAAAATCACACGAAATAATAATAATAATAATAATAATAATAATAATAATAATAATAATAATAATAATAAAACATAAATTGCAAAAGAAAGGGCAAATTACAAACACCTCCCTCGAGATTTGGTGAAAATACAGATTCCCCCCCGAGGTTTGAGAAATTACATCCCGCCCCCTGAGATTTATATTTCCATAACAAATTGCCCCCTGAGGGTTTTATTTTCATACAGATTCTCCCCTAATTTTTCTTAATTTGTTATGAAAATTTGACCCTCGATGGGTAATTTGTAATTTCTCAAACCTTAGGGGGGAATCTGTATTTTTATCAAATCTCGAGGGGGGTGTTTGTAATTTGCCCCAAAAGATATTGCGATAAAGTACCTCAATGAAAATTGTCAATTGCATCCTTACCATAACATATCTCAAACAAAATTACTTTTGCTTTACTCAGCTAGTCCCCGAGTAAGGTTTATTCAATTTTTTCACCATATAGGTACTTATATCATTTAACCTGCAAAAAGATTAAAAACAAAACACAAATATACAATTCAAAATCAACAATTCAAAAAAAATTATACACACCATTTTTTTATTTTTATTTTTTTTACAAGTAGCCCTTAACAGTGTGTACGAATGAATAAATGCAGCAGCTGACTACACAACTCACCTTTTTTCAGTGTATGTATCAAGGTGTGCGAAGGGAGAACAGTCATTTGAAGAAATAGAATAAGGAACTGAAAAGAAGAACAACAATTATGGCCAACAACCTAGCGCCCTGGTGTTTCTTATTCGACGGCCAAAGGCGGGTGATTTCCTTCACAAACCCTGCAAATGCAAAGTGAGGGTTGTCAAGGGTGTCCCGGAATGAACCTTGAGGTGAGGCGATTGGCAGTAGAGTTGAGTGGTGAAACTTGCTTCAAGTTGGAGCCGGTAAAGGACATTTGCAGGAGAGTTCTCGCACATAGTCGAGACCTGAGACAGAGAACAAAAAATGTCGAGCTATGATAAACTGATTTTGGTAGAGTTTGGTAGATTTTCACTCTGTCATTTCCTTTGCATGGCTGGATTTAAGAAGAGGAATGAGAGGAAGAACTAGACAAAAAGGACAAATGGAAGAGTGGTGGGAGATGATCGAGGTCACATGTATCGGCGCAGTTGTCATTAAATTTGTGAATTCAAATGCAGTGCTTGTGCTTCAACAACGCGGAAAAAAATAAAAATAAAACGAAGGCAGCACTCGTGCTTCAACAAAGCAAAAGAAAAAAAAAAACCAAAATATATATATCTATAATAAAATAATACAATTTTTTTTTTTTTGTGTGTGTGTATATTTGTGTGTATTTGCTCACCTTTTTGTAGGCTCCATTTCCATCAAGTTAGGAGGTATCCTTCTCCTACTTCTTAGTGTGATGCATTTTCTTTGTTGTGGTTTATTTCCCTTTCACCGTTCTTGTCAATCATTTGTGGTATGTGCCATTGATGACAAAGTCATTTCAGTTAGGGGGAAAGGGTTTGGTTTATGTTTCTTTTGTTTTATTTTTGGTTGTGTTTTTATTTTTTATTTTTTTTATCCAAAAAATGTATTTTTGTTTTATTTTGGGTCTTTGTGACAAGTAGACGTTAAAGAATTTTATAGCGATTCTGGTTTAGACCCGAACTATTAGATGTTTTGGATCTGGGTTTCATTGTCTTATATAGTTGTTCATGTCTAATTTCCTCTTATTTCTCTTTGAGTTTGGCTATTGGGTTGTGTTAGTTGCGTTTGGAATAGGTTGGTAGCTTGTTTTTCAAACTGTTGTCCAGAATTTTGCTCCTTCGGTCGAGCGACACTTCTTGTGCTCAAGCGTTCTTTGTAAACTCTCAGTACTTTTGCAGGTTTGCAAATTACTGGGAGGTGGAATTCTTCGCTTAGGCAAAACTTCTTACACTCAAGCGATGTTGGCTCGAGCGGCCCTCTTTGAGCTCAAGCTGTAGTCTTCTGTCTATAAAACTTTTGGAAGTTGATATTCTTCGCTCGAGCGAAGCTTCTTGCGCTCGAGCGATGCAACTTATTGTGTCTAGTTGCTCAAGAAACACTTCTTGTGCTTGAGCTATCTGTACGTATATCAGTTCGTAAGAAGCCACTTTTGAATCACTTTTTCACTTCCCCCTCTCTCTCTCTAAACATTCTAAAAGCACTAGATCTACACCCTCTCTCTCTAAAACTCTATTTCTCTCTACAAATATACCTAGATTCGTTGAGTTCCTCACCTATGTCCCTTTGTTAAAAAGGTAGAGCACACTGTGGGCTTCCTTTTGATCCGAACAAAGTTGGATTTTGGCATTTTTGAAGTATCTCTATTCTCTATCTCATCTTCTAAGTTTGAAGTAGGGATTCTCCGCACTTTCTTATGATTTTTAACTTAGATATTTGTCTTTATAAAACAACATTTTGATTTGGAGGAGTTTTGGACAAAACTAGGGTTTTGGGTTAAAAATGAAAAGAGGGGTTTTCAAATGAATTTTTGAAAATGGTTGTGGGATTTGAAATCAGGTTGAGTGTAATAAAGTGGTCGGTTTTGATACTTGGAGTCGATTTTGAAAGAAAATGAGGTTTTACCCTCAATATATATATGTATATATAATGTTAATTTTGTATAAATAATGAAATTGATGTTGGAAATGTGAAATTGGATTGATATTGATGAGGATGGTGGAGTTGGATATGTATTATCACTCACATCTTGAGATTTGGAAAGTTTATCTTTATTGAAAATCGTTTATCTGTTTTGGGCTATCGGTTGAGGATAGCTATGAATGTTGTAAAAATTGCATGAGAATTAGGAGAATTAAAACTTTTGTCTCACCTGTTTGCAACGAGCATTATTTCATGTTTTATACATTGGAAATGTTTATCGTTTTGAGAAAAATGGATGAATCTGGGAGTTTGTATTGTCTCATTGAAATAAGTTGGCCTAAGTGTCCATGGTGAAAGTCCTAAAAACTACGCGTATACATGGTTGTCGATCCTGCGGATGAAATTTCTGTGAAATGGCAATAGTAATGCATGTAGAGCCTGCATTTACATGGGTGCCGATTTATAGCTTTCCGTGGATGAAATTTCCGTAGAAGGTTGAAATTGTTTTGAGATTTCCAAAATGTGATTCACTACCCTGTTTTCTATTGTAAAGGAGGTGATTTATGAATTCTAATATTAACCTGGCATTACATGGTTTTGGAAAAAGATATAAAAATGTTTTGGCACGAGCATTGCATATGCATTTCACCCTTAAATCTTTGTTAAGATTCATATATTATGTTAGATTATTTTTACTAGGCTTTGGTTTACCCTATATGGGAAAAACCATTTTTAAGTGCTGATAATATGACTCTGCCAAGGCAATAGCTTGGGAGGACTTGGAAGCTAGGGTTTCATTTTGTTTATTTTGTTGTATTTATTTGTACAAGCCTAGGGCTTGCTCTGTATTGGATTTAAATCCATTTTCTTATAACCAAGCCCTGGCTTGGAAAACTATAAACCCTTAAGGCATTTCTTATTTGTTTGATATAAATTTTATTATGTAACATATGCTATAGATTCAGGGTTAGGTTTGTGAATGTAAATCTGCATATGTTACTCTTTTGTAAAACATAATTAGAAATTAATGGAAGATAATTACTTTATCATTGTTGTTATTTATTGATATTGTGGATGGGTTATTGTATTTATTTCGGGGCATTACAACTTGGTATCAGAGCGTACCGGGTTTGAATACTTTGGGTATGTGAAAAGTGATTCTTATGACAATGGGTTTATCTCGCTCGATAGAGATATTTGTATGTATGGTACACTATGTGATAACACGCTTATGTGATTATATAGGCATGAGATTTAATTTCTTAGATATTGGGTCTACAAGTTTCTAGAAGTCCTGTGAGAAGAGCACTTGATTACTACTATTTCTAATTGGAACTCTGGCAATGTCGCGCGACGATCATTATCTAGGAAGGAAATTCGTATGTGTTTATATGACTACTTGCTTATGTGGAGTGAATTACTATTGTCTATTTCCTTAGAATGCGAGTGAGTTAGTTTTGGCACATGTAATGTACCAATCTCTTGTGTTACCTTCATTAGGATGTCAGGACGTGGACGTTGTGGTGGTAGGCATGGTAGGCCTCGACGACATGAGGTGCCGTTACCAGATGAAATTCCAGTGTATGAGGAAGGAATTGGTCAGGCCAATGTGGCCGAACCAGTTAGTCAACAAGCTATGGGCGCTTTGGCTCGTGAAATAGCCGGAGCTTTGTGGGAATCTATAGACATTCTCAGGGCTGAGAATCAAGTTGAGGCCCAAGTTGCTGAAGCAGGGGCGTCATTCTTGAAGAGGGAGTTCTTCCGGTCTAATTTGGATGAGTTTTTAGGACATCTTAAAGAGCCTTTGAAAGCGGATGAATGGCTTAAGAAAATGGTGAAGACGTTCAAGACGCTTGGCATGGAAGATGATAGGCTGAGAGTGACCTTGGCATCCTTCCAGCTGAAGGGAGATGCAGGTCAGTGGTGGAAGTATGCGTGTGGGCGCATTTGAGTGACTTGGGAGGCCCTTGTCAATGCTTTTCAAGACAAGTTCTTGCCTTCCACTGCTAGGGAGAAACTGAGGGACCAATTCTTAAAGCTCAAGTAGCTTACTTTGCTAGTAGCTGAGTTTGAGGCAGCTTTCACATGCCTCTCCGAAACTCGTGGAGACAGAGGAACGCTGTTGTATCGAGCTCGAGAAGAGGTTGAGGATTGGGCTTATTTTCAAGGTAGCTGGGTTGATGATTAGGAACTACAGACACCTTGTAAAGGCAGTAGCTCATCTTGAGACCATAGTTTAGGTAGAGGAGAAGCAGATGAGGGGCTCTAGGAGGAGCCAGGAGGTTTAGAGAGAGAATCGGGACAGTAAGAGGTAGAGGGGTTCTAACCCACAATAGTTCTAGACAGCATAATCTAGATCCACCTTTCCTATACCGAGTTTAGGTTCAAGAAGAGGTAATTAGGGAGGCTTCTCTTGTTTTAAGTGTGGCCAGTTGGGTCACAAGTCTCCAGCTTGCCCGTAGAGAGGAGGATAGCAACCGTCTCCACCGTCTGTGACTTGTTCTAAAAGCAAGAGTCAGAGGAGAGGGCAACTGTCTACCTATTATCAGTGTGGGCAGTCAGGGCATGTGAGGAGGTTTTTTCCTTAGTTAGGTGGCACGCTTGGTGCGTCAATTTTGAGGCAAACACAAAGCCACTAGCCTGTACAGGCCTCAAGAGCCAATTAGAGGGTCTGTTCTGCTCAATCCGTACATCATACATATGCTTTGAGGGGTGAGCAAGTGGAGCAGCGACCTACGGGCATATGTATGTTGTTACCACGCCAGACCTAGTGCTAGCACTGTTAGTTGTGAGAGGTACCTTCTTGTCATGCAATTATATTGCCAATGTATTGATTGATACAGGTACATCCCATTCTTTTATCTCGTCTGCATTTACATCAGCATTGGGATTAGAAGTGGCTCGGTTAGCATCTCCACTCAAGGTAAAGTCACTTGTTGGTGGTAAAATTGTTTTGGACCAAGGGTATCGGGGTTGTGATATAGAGGTTGCCGATCGCCGACTTTATTTTTTCATTCGCATTGATTGATATGTCAAGTTTTGATGCCATCTTGAGCATGGATTGATTGTCCTCGTACCGGGCCATTATAAATTGTTACTGTTAGAGGGTCACTATATGCATCTCGAGTAGTAATTGTTTTTATTTTTTGGGGCACCGTGCTGATAGAGTTTTGTCATCGGTATATGATCTGTGTAGTCAGAGTGAGCTTAGTTGCCTTCTTGCAACCTTCTTGGGTAGTGAGTGTGATGAAGTCCGAGTCGATTTGCCAAGGGTAGTTTGTGAGTACCTGGATGTTTTTCATGAGGATCTCACTAGTTTACCACCTCACAGTCAGATTGAGTTCTCTATTGACTTAGTGCCTAGCGTGGCACCGATTTCTAAGGCATCTTATAGATTCACTGCTGCCAAATTGAGTGAGTTGAAGATTCAATTCCAAGAATTGTTAGACAAGGGTTTTATCTACGCTAGTACATTGCCAGGGGAGCATCGACTCTCTTTGCCAAGAAGAATGATGGCACATTGTGACTTTGTATTGATTATCGAAAATTGAACCAGGTAACCATTAAGAACAAGTACCCAATGCCTTGTATAGACAATTTGTTTGACTAGTTGAAGGGTTCTTGTTACTTTTCTAAAATAGACTTGAGATCGGGTTATCACCAATTAAGAGTGGAAGAGGAAGACAACATTCCGTACACAGTATGGCCATTACGAGTTCCTAGTGATGCCTTTTGGGTTAACTAACACACGGCTGTGTTTATGGATTTGATGAACCGTATCTTTCGTGAGTTCTTAGACCTTTTTGTAGTCGTCTTTGTTGATAACATTTTGATTTACTCACCCTCTGAGGAAGAACATGAGAAACACCTGCAAGTTGTGCTCAAGTTGCTTAGAGCCCATAAACTATATGCTAAGTTCGGGAAGTTTGAGTTCTGGTTGAAGGAGGTGAAATTCTTAGGCCATGTGGTATCCGGGGAAGGAGTGACTGTAGACTCTTTTAAGATAGAAACAGTGTAAGATTGGGAATAACCTAAGAATGCCTTTGAGATTCGTAGTTTCTTGGGGTTAGTTGGGTATTACCATCGTTTTGTGAAGGATTTCTCTAAGTTAGCCCCACCTTTGACCAGACTAACGAGGAAGGGAATCAAGTTTATGTGGAATGAGACTTGTGAGAAGTCGTTCTAAGAGCTTAAGGTTAGACTTACCACAGCTCCAGTGTTAATTATTCCAAAGAGGGATTTGGGCTATTCTGCTTATTGTGACGCATCCTGAGAAGGTTTGGGTTATGTCTTGATGCAAGAAAGGAATGTAGTAGCTTATGGCTCACATCAGTTGAAAACACACGAGAGAAACTCTCCCACTCATGATTTAGAGCTAGCTGTGGTGATCTTTTCCTTGAAGATTTGGAGGCATTACTTGTATGGTGAGAGATTTGAGATCTTTTCCGATCATAAGAGTTTGAAGTATCTGTTTTCACAGAAAGATTTGAATTTGAGGCAGAGAAGATGGATGGTGTTTATGGAGGACTATGATTTTGAGTTGCACTATCATTCGAGGAAGGCTAATGTAGTGGCCAATGTCTTGAGTAGAAAGTCCTTTAGCAATGTGGCTAGTATTGCCATCCAGGAATGAGAAATGTTAGCTGCTATTAGTGAGTTTGACTTGCATCTTAGCGAGTCCATTGAGTTGGCTACCTTGTTTACAGTAGTTGCACAACCTACACTGGTAAGAAAAGTTATAGAGGCACAAAGGGGTGACCACGAGGTAGAAGCCCTCCGGGAGAAGATATCTAGTGGGAAGGTAGAGAAGGGCTTGAATGTGTATTCTGACTCGAGTGTTAGATATCTTGACTTTCTTTTCATGTCGAAGTCTTGTCGGGAGGAAGTACTCTAAGAGTTTTACTATTCAGACCTTGCGGTACATCCGAGAGGCACAAAGATGTATCACGATCTTAGCCGCCAGTTTTGGTGGAAGGGCATGAAGGAGGATGTAGCCATGTTTGTGTCGATGTGCTTTGCTTGTCAACAAGTGAAGGCCGATCATCAGAGGCTAGCAGGTTTGTTGCAATCCTTGCCTATAGCCAAGTGAAAGTGGGAGCATGTCACGATGGATTTTGTTATGGGTCTTTCGAGGACTCAACGGGGTAATGATGCCATTTGAGTGATTGTTGATCTGTTAACTAAGTCGGCGCACTTTGTACCTATGTGCACGAGTGACTTGGTAGATTATCTTGCTTGTCTTTATGTTACGGACATTACTTGACTTCACGGGGTCCCTGTGACTATTCTTTCAGGTAGAGATCCATGTTTTATGGCTCGGTTGTGGTAGAGCCTACAGAATGCCTTGGGCACTAGGTTGACTTTTAGTACCGCCTATCGTCCTCAAACCGACGGACAGTCAGAGCGTATTATTCAGATCTTAGAGAATATGCTACAGGGTTATGTCCTTGACTTTAAGGGGTCATGCGAGAGACATTTGCCTTTCGTGGAGTTTGCCTACAATAATAACTTCCAATCGAGTATTAGTATGACACCATTTGAGGCTTTGCATGGCCAACTGTGTAGATCACCCGTGTGTTGGGCCGAGGTGGGTGATGCACCTATGATAGGTCCTGAGTTAGTCTAGAAAACGATGAAGAAAGTTGCACTTATCCGTAAGAGGTTGGTTACGGCTCAGAGTCGTCAGAAGAGCTATGTCGACCGTAGGTGGAGACCGTTATCCTTTGACATGGGAGATCATGTCTTCTTGAAGATATCACCTAGATGGGGTTTGATGAGATTTAGGAAGAGCGGGAAGTTGTCTCCTAAATTTATTAGGCCTTTTGAAATCCTAGAACGGATTGGGGAGGTAGCTTATCGTTTGGCCTTGCCGCCACAGTTTTTTGGGATTCATGACATGTTTCATATCTGCATGCTCTGGAAGTATGAACCGGATCCATCACACGTGTTGGATTGGACGGAGTTAAAGATAGACGAGGATGCCTCGATACTCGAGACCAAGTCTTGCGAGGAAAGACGATTCCTTTGGTAAAAGTGTTGTGGCGACACCACGGGGTTGAAGGGGCCACTTGGGAGCATGAGGCGGAAGTTCGTGAGAAGTATCTAGACCTATTTGTTGATGTTTGAACATGTATTGGAAACTTTGTTATGTTAATATAATATAAACATTGTGTATGTTTTGGAAATATGAATTGTATATTCAGAATGAGCATATGTTTATTTGGTGATGAGAATGAATGACCGGTGAATAGGTCATGGTGATGAATTCAATTTACTATCATTGTTGTAATTGGTTTAAACATGGCTTTGTTGTTTGCTTTAAAATTTAGGGGACGAAATTCCTTAAAGGGGAAGGTTATAGCTATTCTGGTTTAGACCTGACCAATTAGATGTTTTAGATCCGGGTTTCCTTGTCTTATATAGTTGTTCATGTCTAGTTTCCCCTTATTTCTCTTTGAGTTTGGTTATTGGGTTGTGTTAGTTGCATTTGGAACAGGTTAGTAGTTTGTCTTTCAAATTATTGTTGCCCAGAATTTTGCTTCTTCGCTCGAGCGACACTTCTTGTGCTCGAGCGGTCTTTGTGAACTCTCAATACTTTTGTAGGTTTGCAAAATTATTGGGAGATGGTATTCTTCGCTCGAGCGAAACTTCTTGTGCTCGAGTGGTGTTGGCTCGGGTGGCCCTCTCCTTGAGCTCGATCGGTAGTTTTCTGTCTGTAAAACTTCTGGAAGTTGATATTCTTCACTCGAGCGAAGCTTCTTGTGTTCAAGTAGTGCAACTTATTGTGTCTGGTCACTCGAGCGACATTTCTTGTGCTCGAGCGATCTGTGCGTATATTAGTTCGTAAGAAGCCACTTTTAAATCACTTTTTCACTTCTCTCTCTCTCTCTCTCTCTCTCTCTCTCTTTCTCTAAACATTCTAAAACCCCTAGATCTACTCCCTCTCTCTCTAAAACTCTGCTTCTCTTTAAAAATACACCTAGATCTGTTGAGTTCCTCACCCATGTCCCTTTGTTGAAAAGGTAGAGCATGCCGTGGGCTTTCTTTTGATCCAAACAAAGTTGGGTTTCCGCATTTTTGAAGTATCTCCATTCTCTCTCCCATCTTCAAAGTTTGATATAAGGATTCTCTGCACTTTCTTATGATTTTTGACTTAGATATTTGTCTTTATAAAACAACATTTTGATTTGGAGGAATTTTGGACAAAACTAGGTTTTTGGGTTAAAAATGAAAAAAAGGGTTTTCAAATGGATTCTTGAATAGCTGTGGGATTTGAAATGAGGTTGAGTTGTGATAAAGTGGTTAGTTTTGATACTTGGAGTCGGTTTTAAAAGAAAATGGGGTTTTCGCTTAAATATTTATATATAATGTTGATTTTGTATAAATAGTGGAATTGATGTTGGAAATGTGAAATTGGATTAATATTGATGAGGATAGTGGAGTTGGATATGTATTATCACAAACATATGAGATTTGGAAAGTTTATCTTTATTAAAAATCGTTTATCTATTTAGAAATATCTGTTTTAGGCTATCGGCGGAGGATAGCTATGAATGTTGTAGAAATTGCATGAGAATTAGGAGAATTGAAACTTTTACCTCACCCATTTGCAACGAGCATTATTTCATGTTTGATACATTGGAAATGTTTATCGTTTTGAGAAAAAACAGTAAATCTAAGAAGTTTGTATTGTCTCGCTGAAATAAGTTAGCCTGAGTGTCCATGGTGAAAGTCCTAAAAACCGCACGTATACATGGGTGTCGATCCCGCAGATGAAATTTC
This sequence comes from Camellia granthamiana, assembly GCA_036172215.1. NCBI lineage: Eukaryota > Viridiplantae > Streptophyta > Magnoliopsida > Ericales > Theaceae > Camellia > Camellia granthamiana. The sequence continues at coordinate 22,946,827 of CM069909.1, forward strand.
CATGAAATGGCAATAGTAGTGCTTGTAGATGGGTGCCGGTTTACAATTTCTCGGGGACGAAATTTCTATGAAAGGTTGAAATTGTATTGAGATTCCCAAAATGTGATTCACTGTCCTGTTTTCTATAGTAAAGGAGATGATTTATGAATTATAATATTAACCTGACATTACATGGTTTTGGAAAAAAATATAAAAAGATTTTGGCATGAGCATTGCATATGCATTTCACCCTTATCTCTTTGTTAATATTCATATACTGTATTAGATTATTTCTACTGGGTTTCTGCTCACCCTATGTGCGAAAAACCATTTTTTGGTGCTAATGATATGCCTCTGCCAAAGCAATAGCTTAGGAGGACTTGGAAGCTAGGGTTTTATTTTGTTGTATTTATTTGTACAAGCCTAGGGTTTTATCTGTATTGGATTTAAGTCTATTTTGTTGTAACCAAGCCCTGGCTTGGAAAACTGTAAACCCTTAGGGCCTTTCTTATTTGCTTAATGTACATTTTATTATGTAACGTATGCTATAGATTTAGGGTTAGGCTTGTGAATATATATCTGCGTATGTTATTCTTTTGTGAAACGTAATTGGAAATTAATGGAAGATAATTATTTTATCATTGTTGTTATTTATTGATATTGTGGATGTGTTATTGCATTTATTTTGGGGCGTTACAAATTTGATAGAGAGTCGGTTAGAAAATAATCATGGTTCAAATTGATGGTCAATTGCTAGTTTTTGGAATGTGTATTTTTCATTCATTTCCTTATGGCATTCGAACACTAATTTTAGTGAAGGCTAGTGAGGTGAGGACCTTGGAAATCCAAGAGTCAAAAGCCAAGCCACTTCATGGAAAAAGTTCTATGTCCAAGAAGAGGAGAGCAAAGAGAATATCTTACTATTTGGAAGGTAGAATTCCACATGACCAAACAAATCCAATTTCAAAAGAAATTAATGAATGGATTAAAATAGGGCAAATTAAAACCCATGAATGTGGCTTTGAGACGACCGTTTCTGATCTACTGTTAAGCTACAAGATTAGGGAGATCATGAGAAATTGGATAAGGGATAAAGAAATGTGCCATTGTTGTCAAATCACTTGCAGCATTCATGTTTGTCATATACACTATTAAGGGTTGCTTGTAAAAAAAAAAAAAAAAAATTGAATTTTGTGGGTATATTCACTGTAAACCCTCACGAGACTATAACTCGTCCATTAGAGGTAACCTAGGGGTTCAACGGCTAGTTGCATACGCTAAATGCAATCGTGTTCCCTATGAAAATGGCTTAGATAGATTTCATTTTATTTTCTTTTCAGTTTTGCTTTGCTCAAGGACTAGCATAGTGTAAGTTGGGGGGTGTGATCAGTGCTTAAATGTTATAGATTTCATTTTTTTTTCTTTTCTTTGTTTTTTGTTTGTATAGTTTTTTTTTTTTTTTAATGAATGTATAAAATTTATATATATATATTGTTTTGTATATATGAAATAAACAAAGAAAATAGACAATGAAAAAAATAATTAAAAAAATAGACAAAAATAAAATACAACAAAATAAAAATAAAATTGTTTTTTAACGTCAGATTCCAAGATGATGTAGGGCATCAGATTGGTCGGGCCTTAAGTAACCCGCTCAGACCAAATTTCTTTGGTCTTACTCAGCGGTTCTTTACTAAGGTAAACCCGTTTCATTTGCCCTCATGAAGGTAGCTCCAAACCCTTACAAGGTTTCCCATTTTCTCTTCAGACTAAATTACAAGTGAATCTCCCACATCTATAACAACAACCAAGCCTTTTAGCTCTACGTTTAATAGCAAAAAGGATATTACCATTAAACGGCAGCGATTGTTTATCCTTCATTTCCTGCTCGAAGGCCTCTTTAATTTTCATCAAAATGATGAACTTGACATCAAGAGGTAAGTCAAGATTTTTCACACACCAAATCGCTTGAACACAAGACTAGACCATTAGTTACCTCTAATGCAGCGCTAAGTTTAACGTCTTCAGCCAAACAAAGAGATAGATCAATTGGTTTGGTAAATAGGGTCTATCAATGCAATAGACTCAATTGTCTCCCTATCATGAATACCCTCTATGTATGGTTTCAGGCACTGACCATTTACTTTGAAAGTCTGACCATCACTGGGGTTTTGAATTTCAATCGCACCACTTGGAAATACTCACTACAAGAAAATAAGGTTTTAGAGACAAATTTTTAGGGACAAAAATAATTTGTTTGCAAAAATTATACTTTTAAGGACAAAATGAAGGAATTTAAAATATATATATATATTAAATCATGTTATTACATTTTTTAGACAAGTCTATTTGGTTATAAAAGGATTAGCCACTTTTACTTACAATTTTAGTTGGTCTCTAATAAACCCAAATCATACATTATTTTATTCTATATATTCAGTTTTGAACTCAATAGTCAGGACAGTCTATCTAAAAAAAAAAAAACAGTTGGGACAATTTCATCACTCACTCACTCACTTTATACAAACTCTCTCCCTCTCTCTCTCAAATCCCTAATTTCTTTTCCTATCGCAAATGCAATGGTTCTTCTCTACAGATCTCATTGATTGCTTCTAATCTCGACAATAATTTCATCCCCAATGAGTCTCATAGCATCTTTCTCCACTATGATTTTAGCATCCAGGTTTGATCGATTAATCGATTTCAGTCTCATAGATTTGGTTTTTGATCTATTGTTCATATTAATTCTTTGAAAATGCTTATTTATCAGTGTAATGTTTGTGTTGATGATGTATTATCATAATATGATTCATTTTTAATTTGTATTTGTGAGTGCTAGATTCGGTAATTGTGGATATGAAATAGCCGTATTCGTTTTATTTCATTTTTCATATCGGTAATTGTTAGGTTCATATCTATGATAGTCATTTTTAATTTATATTTAGTTGTCCCTTCTTTTTCCCCTACTATTTGCCAATACTGGCACTTAGTGAAAGCATTTTTGTTTGTGATTGACAACTCCCGTTGTTATGTCATTGACATGCTAGAAATAGCATGTTTTCATAATGATATATATATATCCACTTGTATGTGTATATATAATAAGAAATGTTTTCAAAATGATATATATACATATTTATATATATAAATATCCACTTGTACATGTATGTATATAATAAGAATGTGTTTGTTTATGTATAGGAATTGTAGATTTGAGCTCATAAATTTCCAATGATTTGGCATTGTGTTTTGATCTGTATATATGAGGAATTCGTAGAATCTCTATCTTGATGCTTAATCTGATGTTTCTTTTGCTTTGATGGTATGGTCTGATCTAATCCTGATTTGTTTGATTTGATTATATTTGTGTTATTTGGAAATGTAGATGCCAATTTGATTGATTGCATTATTGAATTTATTTTGATTTGCTTGCTTTATTAAAGTCGAAAATTCTAGCATCATATTTCCTATTTTTAATATATCCTATTTTTTAAGCTTTTATCTTTTTTTCTTTCTTTCTTTCTTTCCCTTTTTTTTTTCCTCTCACTTTCTTCTTTAGTTCTTTTGCACCATGGATAGAAGTTGGATGCAACTTCATAATAGAAGGTCACTTCAGTACATTGATGGGTTGAGGGAATTCATCATGTTTGCTCGTGATCATATGAAACCAAGGGCGGATAAGATTTGGTGTCCATGTTATAGATGCAACAACCATATTCAAAAGACCGTAGAGGAAGTTGAAATTCATTTGTATGCATATGGGGTGGTCATGAGTTACACTAAGTGGGTGTATCGTAGGGAAGGCTTTGAGTTGAATGACAATGATGACTCACAAAATGAAAATGACGAATATCTCGACGATGTGACAAAGAAGTCAAATAGGCCCAATATTGAGGTGCGAGAAGTTATTCATGACATATGAAGTGGAACAACCACATTTGGTTATGTGGGAGAAGCATCTAGTAGTTGTAATCTTGACTTACCTGGAAGTTGTGGTGGAGAAACAAATAAATTTGCAAGATTAATGAGGGATGCGGAGCAAGATTTGTATCTAGATTGCCAACGATTCTCCAAACAATCATTCATGGTTAAGTTGCTACATCTAAAGATATTTAATAGATGGAGCAACAAATCACTCACGATGTTGTTGGAATTATTGAAGGAGACACTTCAAATTGGTGAAACACTTCCATGCTCTTACAATGAGGATAAACAAATAATTCGAGATTTGGACCTCGACTATCAAAAAACACATGTATGCAAGGATGATTGCATACTTTTTTGGAAGGATTATGAAAATGAAGATGAGTGCCCTGCTTGCAAAGTGCCAAGATACAGAGTTTGGAAAGGTAAAGGTAAAGGTAAAGGTAAAACGATCCTTCACAAGGTTCTATGATACTTTCCTTTAAAACCAAGGCTACAAAGGCTATTCATATCAAGGAAGACAGCTACTGATATGAAGTGGCACAAGGATAAATGTGCAAAGAAGGAAAATGTATTGCGTCATCTGACTGACTCTGAAGCGTGGAAAGACTTTGACAAAAAGCATGAGTCATTCGCCAAAGATCCTCGTAACATTAGGCTCGGACTAGCTAGCGACCGTTTTAACCTGTTTGGAAACATGAGTAACTCATATAGCATATGGCTGGTTTTCCTTGTCCTATACAATTTACCACCATAGAAATGTATGAAGGATTTTTTTTATGATGCCTTTGCTTATTCCTGGGCGTAGGGCTCCCGAATTTGACATTGATGTGTTTTTACGGCCATTGATAGATGAGTTAAAGGAGTCATGGAAGGTGGGGGTAGTGACATAATCCATCTAATGGCCAAAATTTTCAATTGTGTGCTGCATTGTTATAGACCATCAATGATTTCCCTACGTATATCCGGTTGGAGCACCAAAGGGAAATTGGCTTGTCCTTCATGTAATGAAGATGCATCTCACCAATACTTGCATCATTGGAAGAAAACTTGTTATATGGGGCATCGTCATTTTTTGCCGCATAATCATGTTTTACGAAAAAGCGAGGCATTCAATGGTGAGCCAAAGCTTAGGTCGGAACCTAAGTTGTTGTCTGGGGAGGAGGTTTTGGGACAATTGGAGCATATTGACTTGATAATATTTGGGAAGATAGATGAACGCGGGAATAAGCGAAAACGTTCTCCTCAATATTTAAATTGGACAAGGAGAATCATCTTCTTTGAGTTACCTTATTGGAAAACCCTCAAAGTTCACCACAACCTCTATGTTATGCACATTGAAAAGAATGTATGCAAAAAAACATGGAAATGATATGTGTTGATATTGATGGCGAATTGCATGAGGAGGAACTTGAAGTTGACGATAATAGTATAGAAGAGGATCAGACTCACATAGATGATGAAGTCAATGATGATATGATTGATGATGATAGCGATCATGAAGATGAAATTGATGAAGATGATATGATTGATGATGACAGTCAATGATGATATGATTTAGCCTTTACTTGTTGTGAACTTGAAATTAAGTTGTTGTATTTTGAATTGTTCCTTGTTTTTGTGTACGGCATAGACATTGAATTTTCTCTCTTTCTTTTTTTCTTCTAATCTTTTCATCATGACAAATCTCTCTCTTTTTCTTATAATCTTTTCATCATACAGAAATATGCTATTTTAGAGAACTGACTCAACTGGAGATGACTTTTCTTCTGATCTGTTGTGTCTAACCAGCTTCTAAACATGTATGTCTACAAGAGGCAGATGACGAGCAAGGTATGTACCTAGACCCCATGCATCCACTAAATCAGTTCGCTTATCCACTAAATCAACACCTTGACCGCATGCATCCATTAAATAAGTTCGATCATCTACACTGCACCCATTTACATTAGAATTGGTACATGAAGTTACGTCACAAGTTTCACACTCGGATACTTCTAGCACACATTGCAGCACTGATGGTTTGTAAATATTTTAAGTTTATGTTTTGTTTTGGTTGGTGGTCTCTTTTTTTCAATCTATATATTAACATGATACTTTTTCATTGTTTCTAGTAGGCACATCCAAGGATAAAAGAGGACATAGGAAGTCAGGCAGCCTTAAATTGGCCAAGCTAAAAAATCAAGGGGTGCGACTGCCTATTTAGATTTGTAAGGTTAGCGGATGACCATATGGTGAAGCATCTAAAAAATTTACCAGTGAATTAGGGATTGTCACTAGGCAATTGCTTAACAAAATGTGCCATCGTGGACTGTTATTAGCGAAGAGGATAAAGAAACATCGATTGCATACCTTCAGGTAAGTGGTACAACTACTGAGATTTAGATTGGCTGTGTTGTTTTCTAGAAATCGAAAGCCTATGTTAAATTTCTTTCCCATTTCCTCAATTTTCTCAACAGCGATATATTACAATAGTTTTGGTACAAGTGTGTCTGGATTAGTTCAAGTGTTCTTAAACTCTTTTTTAATGTGCTTTAGTTTTTTTTCTTATTTAGTATGACAGGAAAGTTTGAAGTATATCAATGAACCCTATGCTATCAAATCTATCCTCAAATTGATGCACGACTGGTATAAGAACTATCGCCATGACCTACGAGAACGCTTTAGAAGTTTCCCTACAATGGAATCTGCCCTTGTGGATCCGCCTGAAAATATGGAAAAAGAGGTGTGGAGGTTCTTGTGCGAAAAATGGTCTGACAAGGACTATAGGGCAACTTTGTAATCATGGGCTCATTTTCTGTCAATCTGTTTAGAAAATAAGTGTACTTTTAGCATTGACTTATTGCATGTATGATTATATATTTTTCTTTTTCTTCAAATGATTTGGGGTGACATGATGTATAATCCTGCTTGTGATTGAATATTGATCTTGATCAAGTTACATATAGCAGCTAATTTGTGAAATTTATATCTGTTTCGATTACGGTGGTCCTTGATTTGTCCATACTCACAACACAAATGATGGATTTATATTTATCCAACATAAAAGTGGTGTGACTAAAATTAGTAGGGTATTCAGAGCAAGGTGCATATAAATCTGTTATACTTCATTGAAAAGGCATGCTATTTTTTTTTCCCTTGTTTATTTATTTATTTAAAGGTAATTTAGGAAGTTTATTTAGAAGCAATCACATTTATGGGTTCTCTGTGATGGTTTTATTTCTACTGTAGTGGATTAACACGTCTAGACACCTTCTTCACCTCTTAATCATATAAAACCCTTACAAATGCCAAATTACAATTCTTTGAGCTAACTCTCTTCTTATAAAACTCATTCAAAGAACCTTCCTTACCTTGTGATAATTTGAACAGGCTTGGGAATTCCTTTTACCTTGTACTCTGACTTATGCATTTAATAATAGGTGAGATATGGCAAGAATAAGTTGAATCAGGAGAAATTGAAAGTCCTCCACATTGCTGGCTCAAAGGCCTTCAGAAAAGTGCAATATGATAAGGTATTAATCATAGAATCTATAATTTATGTTTTGCAATTGTAATTGAACAACAGAATCTATATTGAGGTTTAATGTGTGCTATAAATGGCATCGTGAGATCGTGTCACTAGAGAGGAACTTGGATTTGTTGAGTTGTACAAAAAGACACATTTTAGTGAGAAAAAAGAGGCATGGGTGCATGTTGATGTTGAGATTAGACATGTAAGACATCAATCTTTATGTACTTTCATTCCTTATATCCTTAATAAAATGTGGATGGATACTTAGTTTATCTTAACTAATGAATATTGTAGTACAAGCTTGAAAAGCGACAGGAGAAAGATACTGAAGATGAATCTAGCCTGCTATCCAATGAGCAATGAAACGCCTTGCCATTTCTCACATGAATACACCACAACAAACACAACAATATACCCAAAAATCATCTTTCTCATTGAACTAAGATTCAAGAAATTACAATTTCAAAGTTGCATTCCCAAGATACTTTAGACTCATTTCCAAGTTCAATGAACTAGATGACATTACCAAAAGAGAAGAGCCCTAAAGGCATACAAAACAACAACAAAATAAATTTAAAAGTCTTGATACAAAGCTCTAAGCCTTGAATATCCTCAAGCTATCAATCCCAAACTGAATAACTACTAACTTCAAGTCATCACTGTGGTGGTACATCATCATGTCCTGAAAATTTAAATAGGGTTGAGCTATATGCCTAGTAGGAATGCATTTAACCAAGTATTTAATCATTTGAATAAGCCCATGGCACCATTGAGACAAGACAAGATAAGTAATTAATATACATATACCAACATGGTTAATTATGTAAACGAATGCACAGTTGGATAATCACAATTGCATCTCACACCAATCATCATCATATTAGAAGGTTAACATACAATGAGTACCCCATGAGAGTCCGAATAAAAAATACAAGTCACTTTTATTTAAAAACCATCCCCACAATTATTGACTATTATACGGTAGGACGTGGGCACCCAAAATCATCCGTTTTTTCACTTTTGCCGACTACAATATAGCAGGACCAGCGGACACCAAAAAACATTTTCCCACATTCGTTTGGCGATAAGCTCAGGACAGGGCAATTAGGCACCTTAACTCCTAGCGTGGGTACCAACAGACACAACCACATCAAAACTGACTCTTAACCCGGACTCATGCTCAATTTTCCAAACTTTTACTCAATCAACAAGTATTCAACATTGTACCAAGATGAAACACAACACAACACTCAAGATGAATCAATCACAAGCCACAATTTCATTGCCATAACAATATCCACACCTTTCATCACCTATGGTTCATGAGATCCTAAGACTTCAAGAAATTTTCAACTTACCTACTATTTTCTACTCAATTGGAAATTAGGGTTTTAGTCAAATTTGGGGCTTTCTCTCTATCTTTTCATATATATAGATTCCCAACATCCCATGTTCTTCCTTATGTAAAATTAGATGAAATTATTTGAATAAAATGCCCCTTTTTTTTTTTTTATTAATTACATAGTTTAATCCAATTCAATCATTTAATCAAACCTTCAATCACAACAATACCATGTAAAAATCTTCAAAATAAAGAAATACTAGGTTAAAAGTAATCCTACCTCAAGTTATGAGCACAAGATCCAAGCTTCTAGATGAGCTATTCACCAAACAAAAATCTAATCGATAGGAAGGATGTTCTTCACATGTACTTCACTCCTTGCAAGTGATTTAGGTTGGATCTTAAGAGAATCAGGAGTATTTTGGGGTGAAAACTTAGGGTTTTTCGAACTTACGATGAGGGGGAGGAAGAAAGAAAAGAACAGTTAAAAGAATGATCTAGAAGTGTAGTTTTTAAACTGCTGAAAATCGAGCAGACCGCTCGAGCGCAACTTCTTTCACTCTAGCGGATAGCACAATAACAAAGGGATCACTGGAGCGATCATTCCACCAGCTCGAGCTAAAAATGATAAGTCCCAGAAGTTTTGTAGAGCTACAATGAAACTAATGGAGCTCACATCCTGCGCTCAAGCGACACTTGCCTTTGCTCGAGCGGTCTTGCCTGTAAACTCGCAGGATACTGGGAGCAGCAGTTCTCTGCTCGAGCGACACTTTCTTCGCTAGAGCGGTCACCTGGAACAAGATGCCACAATCTCTCCCCCTTAGGGAAATTTCACCCTCGAAATAGAATTCACTCCCAAACCGATAAGAAAGTATGGCAACAACAATATACTTATCAATCTTTAACAACACCCAATTAAAAATATATCAATTCAAAACCAAAACCAAAGACAAAGGAGAATTAGAAGATTATGGTTCATTTCCAATTTATCATATATGAGAAAAGGGCAAGAACACAATTACATCAGAAATTTGAAAATAAGTCTGGGTATTTCTCATGGATCTTAGCTTCACGTTCCCCATGTCGCTTCTTCAACACTGTGATGGAACCATAATACTTTTACTAATGGAATTGTCTTACCCCTTAACACTTGTTCCGTGTATCAAGAATTTGGATTGGTTTTTCTTTATAAGACACATCTTCATCTACCTCAATCTTCGTCCAATCTAAGATGTTAGAGGGATCAAGTTCGTATTTGCGAAGCATAGACACATGAAATACATTATGGACTCCGAAGAGTTGTGGCGACAAACCAAGATGATATGCAACTTCTCCAACTCGTTCAATAATATCAAAGGGGCCAATGAATCGAGGAGATAACTTTCCACTCTTGCCAAATCTCATTAATCCCTTCCTCGGAGAGATTTTGAAAAATAGGTGATCCCCAACTTCAAAAGACAAAGGCCTTCACCGACGATCGGCATAGCTTTTTTGTTGACTTTGGGCCGTGACCAATCTTTGTCGAATGAGAGCTACTTTTTCAATTGTCTCACGAACTAACTCGGGCCCCATCATAAGTGAGTCTCCAACTTCTGTCCAACACACCGATGATCTACAGAGGCATCCGTAAAAGGCTTCAAAAGGTGCCATTTTAGTGTTGGCTTGGTAGTTATTGTTATAAGTGAATTCAACTAAGGGTAGGTGTTTCTCCCAAGACCCTTTAAAATCTAGCACAATGCTCTCAACGTATCTTCTAAAATTTGAATGGTGTGCTCGATTGCCTATCGGTCTATGGGTGATAGGCGGTACTGAAATTCAATTGAGTATCCAAAGCACTCTAAAGACTCTGCCATAGCCTAGCTATAAATGAGGGTCTCTATCAGATACTATACTCACTGGAACCCCATGGAGACGAACAATTTCACGGATGTAAAATTTAGCCAGGAATTCTCTAGAATCCCCCATGCTTATGGCGAGGAAGTGGGCTGATTTAGTGAGTTTGTCGACAATCACCCATATTACGCCATTACTTCTTTGCGTTCTAGGAAGGCCCGTGACAAAGTCCATGTTAACATGCTCCTATTTCCATTCAACGATTGGAAGAGGTTGTAGCAATCCTGCCGGTCTTTCATGTTCAATCTTGACTTGTTGATAGGTTAAACATCTGGACACAAATGAAACTATATCCTTTTTCCTACCTCTCCACCAAAATTGTCAGTTGAGGTCATGATACATTTTAGTGCCTCCCGGATGCACTGCAAAAAGAAAGTGATGAAAGTCCCACAAAACTTCATCCCTTATTGATTTTGGCACAAACAACCGGTCAAAGTAACGAACAGTAGAGTCGGTATAAATGTTCAAGCCCCTCTCTTCTTTTCCTTAAGATATTCTCTCTCGAATTGCATTCACCTCCGAGTCACCCATATGTGCTTCCGTCACTTGAGTAACAAGAGTGGGTTATACAATGGTAGTGCATAGAATGGCTTGTTCAAAAGACTCTTGGAGTTGCAAATCAAATTCACTGACATCCTTCATCATTTTCCATTCCCTCACCACCAAGCTGGCTATATTACTTATGGACTTTCTACTCAAAGCATCCGCTACAACGTTGGCTTTATTGGGGTGGTAGTGTATTTCAAAGTCATAATCTTCCAAAAACTCCATCCATCTCTGTTGGCATAGGTTCAAATCTTTTTGGGAGAATATGTATTTAAGACTTTTATGGTCGGAGAAGACTTCAAATTTCTCACCATAAAAATAATGTCTTCAAAGTTCCAAGGCAAAGACAATGACAGCAAGTTCTAAATCATGCGTCAAATAGTTTCTCTCATGAGTCTTCAATTGGCACAATCCATACCCCACCACCTTTCCCTCTTGCATCAAAGCACACCCTAACCCCTCTCTAGAGGCATTACAGTACACGGTATACCCTAGGCCTCATTCTGGAATGATAAGAATAGGAGCGGCAGTCAATCTAAGCTTTAATTCTCAGAAAGAATTCTCACAAACTTCATTCCAAACAAATTTCACTCCTTTGCGGGTTAATCTAGTCAATGGTGATGCTATGGAAGAGTAGTTCTTCACAAAACGGTGGTAGTAACGTGCTAAACCCAAGAAACTATGAATTTTAGAAATGTTTTTAGGTTGTTCCCAATTCTATATTGCCTCTATCTTTGAGAAATCCACCATAACCCCGTCTCCGAAAACTACGTGACCCAAAAACTTCACTTCTGAAAGCCAAAACTCACATTTTTCGTATTTCACATATAGACAATGTTTTGTAAGAAGTTACAAGATAGCACGAAGATGCCCTTTATGCTCCTCTTTAGAAAGTGAATAGATTAGACTATCATCTACAAAGACGACCGCAAATTTGTCAAGAAACTCCTAGAAAATTCGGTTTATTAGGTCCATGAATGCAGCTAGCGCGTTGGTTAAACCAAATGGCATGACCAAGAACTCGTAATGACCATATCGAGTACGAAAAGCAGTCTTGGTGATATTTTCCTCCCTAACTCAAATCTGATGGTAACCCGACCTTAAATCTATTTTGAAAAAACAGTGTGAACCTTTGAGTTGATAAAAAAAGGTCATCTATTCTAGGCAATGGGTATTTATTCTTAACTGTAACTTAATTCAATTTGTGATGATAAACAATCTTAATGACCCGTCTTTCTTCTTTGCAAACAAAGCTGAAGCTCCCCAAGGTGAGGTGCTAGGGCATATGAAGCCCTTACTTAACAACTCCTGCAATTGTTCTTTCAGAACAACCAATTCAGCTGGAGCAAACCTATATAGCGACAAGGAAATGGATGCTGTACCCGGTATTAGATCTATAGCGAACTTAACTTCTTAGTGTGGAGGTAATTCGGTGAGATCTTCAGGAAAGACATTGAGATACTCACATACTACCGACGGAAACCCATCCCGAATTATACCACCTCCGTCATCTATAATGGCTGCTAAAAGAGAAACAAACTCACCTCGGCCACGTGAATAATATGATGGAAGTAAGGATTTATCGGTCCTATTCTCCAAAAATATAAAACAATCACCGCTCGACATACATACAACAACTCTCCCACGATAACAATCTATAATAGGCCGATAAGAAGACAACTAGTCCATGCCAAGGATAACATCAAAACCAGACATTTCCAACAAGACAAAGTTAAATGGTAGTTGTTGGCCCGTAACCTCAATTATACACCCATGACATCCTTGGATCAAAATAACTTTACCCCCAACTGGTGACTCTATAGTGAGTGAAGATTTTAGTTGCTTACTTTCTAATCCCAACAACGATGCAAACGAAGTTGCCATAAAGGAATGAGATGCCCTAGTGTTGATCAACACACTAGCCCAAGTATTGAAAATGAGAAATGTACCTCTTACCACCAACAGTCCCGAAGTCTTCTCTAAAGTGGTGACGACATATACCATTCTCTGTGATCTCTGCTCTCCCACATCACCCCTGTGTGCATAAGTTTGTTATGCAAATTGTGCCAAGGTGGCCCCCTGTGCTGCCCTAGATGCTTGGCCTGACTAAGCTGACTATCTCTGTCCCTGACCTAGCTGAAAACCTCCAGACTATCAAGACCCTACTACACTAGTAGTCCCCGCTCTCTGTGGACAAAACTTCTTCAAATACCCCAGTTGACCACATTGATAACAAGATAGTGACTGACCCCTATTCTGAGATTAGCCTTGTGGGCACGTAGGTTGGGACTGTGTTTCACCTTTCTGTCCATACTCTGTAGCTTTGTGACCCACTTGGCCACATGTATAGCAAGCACCATGGATTCAACCCACAATCCTTGAATTTCCACCCATCACAGAATCGAAAGATTTGGCCGGTTGTGGGGGTGATTGAAATGGTGATGATGAGCCCCTAGACTTTTTGGAAGAGCTCGTATAACCCTTGAATTTAAAATGTCCCGTCCTCTTCAACCTTTCTCTTGCCTCCTCTGCCTCTACTATGATCTCCACATGAGTTGCTACTTCAACTAGGCGATCATAATCACAAATCATATTACCTACCACTTTCATCAAAATTTTTGGTCTTAACCTTTTTTCAAATTTGAGGTATCGGCGTTCTTCCGTTGCTACTAGTTCGGGCATAAAGCAAGATAGACTAGTAAATGTGGCTTCAAACTTAGCCATCGATGTATCGAGCTATAACAGCTCCTCAAATTGTTTCCTTAGTCACTCCCTAGTAGTGGAAGGGAGAAAATTTTCTTGGAAAGCGTGCGCAAATGCCTCCCATGTGTGTTCAACTCGATTCTTGATGTACTTCCACCACTGTCCAGCCTTCTCCTTCAATTGATGTGCCGCTAATGCTATCCACAACTCGTTCTCACGGATATCCAAAATTTCAAATGATTTGACAATTTGTTCTAACCATTCATCTGCTTTAATCGGGTCAGGCCCATCGCAGAACTCGGTACGATTTGAACGGAAGAACTCTTTTTTCAAAAAGGAAGCCCTAGTTTCCCCTTCAACTATCCTAGCCGCTTGCTCAGCTCTAAGTATCTCCATGGACTCTTGAAGAGCCCCTGTCATCTCCTTGGCCAAGGCCCCCATTGCATCTTGGGCCGGCGGGGTGGGTATGTTGTTTTGACCCACTCATTTTTCCTATGAAGGGATCTCGGGTTAGGCTGGAACATTCTAGCCTCCCCGACGGGGTCTACTACGACCTCTACCACATCTGGATATCCTATAAGAAATAAAGACAATATTAAGTTCAAGACCAACTTTTCGTACCTAAGTGCCCCATTCAAGATCTTCATACGATACACATGATCTAAACACATATCTTCACAAGTATCTACTTTCACGTAAAATAATCCACATAATCACACAATCACATAAAGCACATACGAGCCACCCTCCTAAGATACTAACTAGTTCCATGGCAATCAAGGACCTCCAAATGGAAAAAACATTGATCAGGTGCTATGGACACCCCATTTTTGACCACTCGTAAGGCTCGAGCACTTTACTCGGAACACTCGATGATGAAAGTGGTATTGTGCGTGGTTTGAGGTCTCAACGAAGGAGTCTTGTTCAAGCTTTGAAACAACCCCAAACCATCCATATTCCCATTGATCATACCCAAGAAATCCTTTTGTACACCTTGTACCACCCTGTGTTGAGGCTGAAACAGAAAAATAGGGAAATTCATTGAGGGCTGGCCGTGCCTCATTAAGGGCCGACCGTGCCTATTGAGGGCCAGCCGGGCTTCAGTAGCAAGAAACACTGTTCTGGGCGGGAGGCCGCCAGCTGACCATTTTTGAAGATATTTATTACCTTTTGTGCTCAAATTCTGTAAATACGGCCATACACCTCTGTTTTGGGGGTTGAACAATGGAGAGAAAGCCTATACACATAGAGAGAGCTCCTTCTTCCTCCTCCTTCCATTGCAAGCTACCTTTGACTTAACCTACCAACCTTGTATCATCTATAAACACTATACACAACCTTGACTCATCATCTTAGAGCCTTGGTTGACCCTTGAGAAGCATAATTCAAGCTTGAGAGTATTTCAAGAGTGAGTTTGATCATCAACCAAAGCTTACTCCATTTTGAGAGGCCTAAGCTTATAACTTTTGTTCTTGCTTTTGCTTACTTCATTTCTACCTATTTCTTGTATTCTTGGGCTGTTTTGTATCCATTTTAAGTGTTGGAACTTGGGTTTGGATAAGCTACCAAAGATGGTAAGGTTAACACCCTTACTTGCACTTATTTTTATAGCTCAACCCTTGGTTCCTTTACACTCTTTTTCTTTGATTTTTGAACTGATTTTCAAAGTTGAACTAAGGCCAAAAAACATGGTTTGAAGTCTTAAAATTGGAGGGCTTGGTTACCCCTATTTGTTTTTGCTTACATAGCTTTGGTATCTTTACCTTTTTGTTTAGTTTTTGAGCTCTTTTCTTATATTTTCAGCCACTATTTTTGGCTTATTAGAGGCTGTTTTAGGGCTATTCTAATCTATTTAGTTGATTCAAGCTTTGATTAGTTCCTTTGTTGTAGCATTGGTCTTTGTACATAGCTTGTATTATGTTGTTCTCTGCTTTTCTTTGCCTAACTTTCATGGTAATAACCTCATTTTAAGAATCAACTTGTCACTCCTTTCTTTCATTTGAGAGTTATTTCAATCGGTTGATGGTTATTCAACACATGAACTAGAGATTCACGCTTGATGACTTAATCTCTACGGAGATTTATTGTCAGCGGCATGATCCCTCTTTCATGTTCAGAATTACTTCCCATTTGATACTTCTCTCCTTTTAGAGGACTTAATCATCACTTCTAACAAATGGACTAAAGAATGGAAATGACTAAGAGAATTGGTTTAAAAGCAACCAACACACAAAGAAAATAGGTCATCTTGCTTGGGCTTGTGCCGAACGTTATGCCAAGTTTATCGAGTCAAGAGTGGTCATATGCTAATTCATGGTGTTTTGATGATTCTTGAAGCGTCTCTACTTCTCTTTTTTGAATTAATTCCATGATAAAGAGGGAGGAGTGGTCATATTCATTGCACTCATTCATTCTTGTCTGAAATTGTATCCGAAATCATCAAGCAATCAATTTGTTCATTGATGATTTTGGAAACAATTCTAACCTTCTCTCGAGACTTTCCGATGACAGAGAAGGAAGAAAAGGACAAATAGAGCTTGAACAGCTCTGTCTGCACTGTTTTCACTTCAGAACACAAAACAGAGTTTTGCACAAAATTGAGGCCTGGCCAACCTTTTCTAGGCCCGACCGGGCTTCATTAAGGGCCGGCCGGTCCTCAATGTTTGGTCAGCAGTGTATTTTTGCAGAAAATAGAAGGTAGTGACTGAGGTGAAACAGAGCAAGCTTGGAGCAAACAGAGCTATTCTTGAACATTACGCATGTGCATGCAATTATTGTGCATCCTTGCTCACATTATGATCATTGTTGTTGTAATTAGTTTCGTTAGTTATTAAGTGTTGTAATAATTATTATTGTCCCTTTGTAATTGTTATAGTTAATTAGTTTAAATAACGAGTTTACTTATCTTAGTTATCCTTGTTGTAATAGCATGGTTGGCTAGTTAATTAGCCTCGCTTATTTATTCATTCGGTTTTTGTAATAATTAGTTTAATTCGGACTTTTGGACTTTGACTCACACCCTCTTGCACAAGGGGAATGTTGTAATAAGTTGTATGTCTTCCAACCGCACGTCTTTCTCATTTTTACTTATTCGCTTACGATGGTTAGTATAGGGCATCACGTTTCATTAGCATTCTTATGATTTGCATCCATTGTCTTATATGCATCCAAGGTTCGACTCATCATGCTAACCCAATATCAAATTGTTCAAACTCATTACCTGAATACGTTCTTTATCGTATGTCTTGGATGAAATCATATGCCATGCTCATAGCTAAGCCTATAAAATACATAATGTGTGTGTTGCATTAGTCATATTGCATAAGTTAGGAACATGCATATTTTTCTAATTATTTTGCTTTGCTTTGGCTCGGAGTACTAGGTAAGCTTTTATGTCTTAGCATCTTGCATCGAATGTTTGTGTTGTCATGTCAAAGCATACTTCCATGAGGCTAAGTGCTTAAATGATATAATTGTTTGAATGCCTGTGGATGAAGGCTAGTTGCTTGAACTGGGATAGTTTGATTAAATGTCCATTTTAGCCCACTTTTTCAAGTGGCAAATTCACAAAACAATTTCGAAACAAACATGAGATCAAGTGTTCCAATTCTTGCAAATTAGTCTATACCTTATGTGTGCATCACATAGTAAAATCGCAAATAAATTGGAGCAAGAGCATATAATGTAAATAAGAAACACATCATAATTAGTAGAGGCCGATCTTTGATCGGGCGAGTGGGGCACTTAATTCATGACCTTCCCCTCTCATACCTAAGTTCCCGAGCAGAGACACTTTGGTGATGATAGACTAATGGCCTTTGGCATGAGTCTCGGGTTTCCTAAATTTTCCAAAAATATTTAGGTGGTGACTCTATAATCTGGCAAAGCAGTTCATTTTTGGCATTTGATTCAAACATTGATTTTCCAAAAAGAATTGTCGGATTTGGACTCTTTTTGTGTTTTCATTATTTTACATTGCACTTGTGAAATTAGATTCAAAACCACAAGTGGAGTCCGAACTGTAGGGCTATTCGTCTTCCGAAATGAGCACGAAAAGTCAAGCTACAGGTGCCTTTTCCAAAAAAATCTCTATGAATGCAAAGGATATAAGCTATATCATAGAAGTTTAACCCACACCCATATAATCACACACTTACACAAAACACACAAGGCACATAAGTGTAATATCCTAGCCTAGGAATCCTATTATGACTAATGCCACTTCCCATGAGCCCAAGGTATTCAAACCTAGCAACTCTGATACCAATTTGCAATGCCCTGCCATTTCTCACATGAATACACCACAACAAGCACAGCAATATACCCAAAAATCATCTTTCTCATTGAACTAAGATTCAAGAAATTACAATTTCAAAGTTACATTCCCTAGATACTTTAGACACATTCCCAAGTTCAACGAACTAGATGACATTACCAAAATAGAAGAGCCCTAAAGGCATACAAGATAACAATAAAATAAATTTAAAAGTCTTGATAATCCTTGGCAGCAAAATATCCTCGAGCTATCAATCCCAAACTAAATAACCGCTTACTTCAAGTCATCACTGTGGTGGGACATCATCATGTCCTAAAAATTTATGTTGGGTTGAGTTATATACCCAGTAGGAATACATTTAACCAAGTATTTAATCATTTGAATAAGCCCATGACACCATTAAGACAAGACAAGTAATTAATATACATATACTAACATGGTTAATTATGTAAACGAATGCAAAATTGGATAATCACAATTCCATCTCACACCAATCATCATCGTATTAGAAGGAAAACATGCCATGAGTCTCCCATGAGAGCCCGAATAAAAAATACAAGTCACTTTTATTTTAAAACCATCCCTACATTTACCAATTATTATACGGCAGGATGTGGGCACCCAAAATCATCTGTTTTTCCACTTTTACTGACTACAATACGGCAGGACCGGTGGATACCCAAAATCATTTTTCTATATTTGTCCAGCGATAAGCTTAGACAAGGCAATTGGGCACCTTAACTCCCCACGCGGGTACCAACACACATAACCATATCAAAATGGACTCTTAACTGGACTCATGCTCAACTTGCCAAACTTGTACTCAATCAACAAGCATTCAACATTGTACGAGATGAAACACAACATAACGCTCAAGATGAATCAATCCACAATGCACAATTTCATTGCCATAACAATATCCACACATTTCATCACCTATGGTTCATGAGATCCTAAGACTTTAAGAAATTTTCAACTTAACTACTATTTTCTACTCAATTGGAAATTAGGGTTTTAGTCAAATTTGGGGCTTTCTCTTTATCTTTTCATGTATATAGATTCTCAACATCCATGTGCTTCCTTTATGTAAAATTAGATGCAATTACAATAACATTTGAATAAAATGCCCTTTTTTGTTAATTACAAAGTTTAATCGAATTCAATCATTTAATAAAACCTTAAATCACAACAATACCATATAAACTTCTTCAAAACAAAGAAATACTAGGTTAAACGTAACCCTACCTCAAGTTATGAGCACAAGATCCAAGCTTCTAGATGAGCTCTTCACCAAAAAAAATTGCAATCAGTAGGAAGGATGTTCTTCACATGTACTTCACTCCTTGCAAGTGATTTAGGTTGGATCTTAGTAGAATGTTGAGTATTTTGGGGTTAAAACTTAGGATTTTTCGAACTTAGGGTGAGGGGGAGGAAAAGAGAAAAGAAAAGTGAAAAGAATGATCTAGAAGTGTACTTTTTAAAGTGTTGAAATCGCGTAGACCGCTCGAGCGCAACTTCCTTCACTCGAGCGAACAACACAATAATGAAGGGATCGCTCGAGCAATCATTCCACTACTCGAGCAAAAAATGATAAGTCCCAAAAGTTTTGTAGAGCTACAATGAAACTACGGGGATCTCACATTCTGTGCTCGAGCGACACTTCCTTCGCTCGAGCAGTCTCGCCTGTAAACTTGCGAGATACTTGGAGCAGCAATTTGCTGCTCGAGCGACACTTTCTTTGCTCGAGTGGTCACCTAGAACAAGATGTCACAAGCAACTTTCTATTGAGGTATTTGGAAAAAAGGCTGGCTACGTGCAAGGCTTAGGGAGTGGTCGAAAACCAAGTACAACATTATCTGGAAAATGTACCTGTGCCTAACTTGAGAGGGATAATAAGGCTGCTACAAGGGAGGCTGAAGAGCAATGAAGAATCAATGAGGAACTGGTGGAAAGAATTCAAATCTTAGAGTTTGATCACACAAAATACAATGCCAAAGTTGATTTCTTGATGTAGCAAATCAGTCGAAGGACCCTCTACTGATTCTTCTTCTTAGTAATTCATCTTTTGAGATCTACATTCGTTTCCTTTGTGGGTTTCTATACTATTTTCATGAGTATGCACTTAATATTGTTTTATCTATTTTGTTGAGCATGAATTCATAGCTCAGCATCAATAATTGCAATCCAAAGAGTCAATAAGGCTTTAACTCAGACATAACACATAGTTTCCCATGAATGAAAAAAGTTTGGTCTAAAAGCTTATGAATTATGTTGTTTGAAATGGAAATAAGGCTAAAAGCTTATGAATTATCAATAAGGCTTGTGAATTATGTTGTTCAAAATGAAAATAAGAGAGATGATAGGTACCTGAAATTTAGTTAATTTGTTGGGTAAATGTAACTGCGTCATGAAAGCAAAATCACCCTAAAAGCTTTAGGTGATTCTTTTTTTTTCTTTTTCTTTTTTTTTGGGGGGGAGGGGGGGGGAGGGGAGGGGGGGGGGTTAATTTATTGTGCTTTTGTGATGTATTTGCAATTCATTTCTTGGTCATACCAAAACAGGCATAGTTGCATAGAGATATAATGATTTAATGTTTTGGTTAATGGGTGTGAATTGTGATTGATGCATATGGAATGAGTACAGGAACTTGAAGTAGATAACAGACATAGAAGGGATGTGTTTAGAAATGGAAAATGAAGTTTTTAATGTGGTTTAGCTTAGTACATATGTGAATTGTCTGTTATATTTCCTGTACTTTGTCTTATTGTCATGCTAATGTTGTGGTCTTGATGTGGCAGATAGAAATTTAGATGTGCACTTTGTAGGCTTGGAAGCTCTTTGCGAGATTTCGAATGACATTTCAATAAAACCCTTAAGAAGAAGATGTGATGGATGAGTGTAGACACCCTATTTTTGACGACCTCAAGTCTTAAATGTCATCGCTTGTGCACTCGATGATTGGGATTGCATATGTTTGCTTTGAGTGCCCGAAGTCCTCGGTGGAACGCCCTGTCTTTGAGCCTTTAAAGCTTGTCCATTTTGTGCTTTGTTTTGGACCAAAACCTTGTTGTTTCAAGCCTGGAACTTGTGGTGACCTGTCGGCCACCACCATAGACTGTCAGCCATGGCTCATGGTTGTCAGCCATTGGTGTGGCCGGTCGGCTACCAGTGGTGGTTGACGGCCACCAGTGTCTTTTTCCAGATATTTGTTGACAGCTGTGCTAGCTGTTGGCACATTTAGCTGCATCTCCCTACACGTGTATGGTGGGATATTTCTAAGCTAAAGGCATGTTTTTCTATATATATGGGGGTTCCTCCCCCATTTTTGAGGGTTAGAAAATTTGGAACCAAATTATTTCTCTCTCTCTTGTAATTTTATGCACATTTGCTCACAAATCCTACACTTTTGCCTATACACCCTTGATAGAAGTTGCTAGTCTTTGGGCTGAGGTAGGTTGGGACTTGTTTTGAGCTCTAGGAGGAGGTTTTTGGCTTGGATTGTTGGCCAAATTGTGTCTCGGCTTCAAGAGGTATAACACTCTCCTTTTATACTTGTTTTGCACACTTGCTTTGCCATCTTTTTCAATTGTTTTGAGGCTGATTTTGAACTATAAAAAGCTCTATTTTTATGGCTTAAAAGTGTTGGTTTGAGGCCATTTTTAGTTAAGGGGTGGTTCATCCTTATTTCTTCTTTGCTTGTAAAGCTTTTGTGCCTTTGTTCATCACTTTCAAACCAACTTTTTTGGGCCTTTTAACCATTGAATTTCAGAGGTTTTTTAGTGGCAAAAAACTCATTTTGAAGTCCAAATTTGGAGGGGTTAGCCGCCCCTCTTTGTGCCTTGTTTGCATGTCTAATTAGCTTCACATATTAACATGTTTTTCTAGCTTAACTTAGCTCAAGTCCAGCATGTTTTTGCCTCTGAAATAGACTGCTCTAGCTCTATTTTGGGCTGTTTGGGTCGTTTGAGTCTTGTTTTGCATGGTTATAGTGTAATGGTCCTCACAAGTTAGTGTTTTAGGGTCTTAAACACCTTTTGTTTGAGTTCATATCATCTTTTGGTGTTGTTTTTCATTCCATTTCAGCACTATCATCTTTGCAACCTCTCTTTTTGCTTCACTCTTTCATTTGCTTTTGAGGGTTGTTTCAAGCTTGGGATCCTTTAAGCTTGAGATTGAGGTTATGTTTAATGGTTTAATCCTCTTTGAGGGTTCATTACCAACGACATGATCTCTTTCTTGCCTTACATTATCCCTTGGTTGACGCTTCTTTCATCTTAGAAAACACTTACCAATGGACTAATTGGTTAAAGAATGATTCGATAATTGAAATGTGTAAACAAAATTGGCAAGTAAAAGTGGTAAGATAAGCACTTCTTTGTGTTGCATTGCATGTGTTCAAATCGGATGTTAGTTTGAACACAAGGAAAATGGAACATTTCATGCTCAAAAGTGATGAAATGTGCCATTTTCCTACGTCTCCATTGCCCTTGATCATGCATGATAGGGTGATAGTCATTTGAGTCTTGTTTTGCATTCATTAAACTTATACAAACTTGGTTCTTTGGCCATCATGCAATGAAATTGCTTGGTTGATGGTTTGAGAGCCAAGAGTATCACTGCTTTGAACTTGTTTGATGATAAGGAGGGTAACAATACAAACAAACCTTCAAAAAGTACACTGTTTTGCTCTGTTTGCTATCTGTTGTAGTAAGGAAGTCCAAGCCACCAGTAGCCGACCGGCCACCATTGTTGGCCGACCAATCATCAGCAGTGGCCGACTAGCCCCATTATCGGCCACCAATGCAAATTCAACAGTGTGCTCCTGAAACAAAATAGAGTTAATCTGGAGAAGGAGAAAGTGCAAGTGCTTCTGTGCGACAGAGGCTTGCAGCAGCAAAACAGTGGCCTTTCGGGTGAAAAATCGAGCATGCGTGCATCCCTCGTTTCCCGTGGCCTTTTAGTTAATTAGTTGTAGCTAATGCTTGCAAATGATGTAATTATTCAAGTAGATTAGTTAATTAATTCATGTTGTAATTAATTAGCTTAGTTGTTTTGTAATTAATTAGTTTGCTTTGTAATATTTAATTAACTTAGATAGTTAATTATTTATTTGTTTTACATAATTAGCTTAGAATAGTTAGTTAATCCTTTTAAGTGTTGTAATAATTAGCTTAATTAACCTAGTTAGCTAGTTAGCTTTTATTCATTCGGACCATCCTTCGCGAGGGCGTAATGTCGTAATAAGTGTGCGTGTGTGCGTGTGTGCATGTATGTCTTCTAACCCCACGTCTTTCCCCCTTTTATTTACCCGCTTTTGATGGTTAGATTAGGGACATGTTTCAATTAGCATATCGCATGCTTACATCCATTCATCTTGTCTTGCATGCACCGAGGCACGACGCATCATTCAAACTACATCGTCATTTCAATAACTCTTTGAACACGTGTTTTATTGCATGTTGTTTAAATTGCTTCATATGCCATATTAGTAGCCGAGCCTATTAATTGCATGTTGCATGTGTTGCATTAGGCATCTTTGTATAGTTAGGAATCATGCATTATTTTCTAACTCATATCTCCTTAGCCTGGTGTACTAGGTGAGTTTTAATGCTTTAGCATACTTGCATGAGTGTGAATGTTACCATGTCTAGCATGCTTGCCATCTATGTGCTTAAATGCTAAAGTATTTGAATGCCTGTGGATGAAGGCTTGTTGTTTGAATTGGAACGATTCAACGAATGTAAGTTTTAAGCCCACTTTGTTGGGTGACAAATCATGTTTTAAGCCCACTTGAGGTGGCAAATTCAAACCTTTTTCGCAAACAAACATGAGTTGAATTGTTCGAAATTGAGCAAACTAGTCTATACTTGATTGTGCGCATCACATAGTAAAGCTAGCTTAATAACTAGAACAAGAGCACATAATGTTGATAAAAAAATCATATCATGATTAGTAGAGGCCGATCTTTGATCAAGCTAGCAGGGATGCTCAATTCATGACCTTCCTCTCTCGTACCTAAGTTCCCGAGCCGAGGCAACTTTGGTGAAGAGGACATGTGGCATTTTGGCACGAGTCATGGGTTTCCTAAATTTCCCCAAAATAAAATATTTAGGTGGCAACCTATATCTAGCAAAGTAGCCCAATTTTGGCACTTTTTGATTCAAAATCAATTTTTCAAAACGATTTGCCAGATTTGGACTCTTTGGTGTTTATTAGTTTCACATTGCACTTGTGCGACTAGATTCAGAACCGCGGGAGTCCGAACATTAGGGCTTTCTTTTCGAGCTTCTGAAAGGGGGCGCGAAAAAGCCCGGGCTACAGTTTCTAGCGACTTTGCTGGGGATTTAGAGAACTTGACACGAACTCATGATATGACTTTTTTTTATCTACACTTATGTGTTTCTTTGCATTTGTATTTGCATCGGTGCACTTAAGTCACAATGTTTGTCATTTGCTATTCCTGAACGGTTTGTCGGAGGCTTGCTTGGAAAGCTTGCCAAAAGGTTGACTGGTTGCGGGCTCTACCACGATGGGAACACAACCCTTGGATCTAGAGTACCACTGTACCATTTGATCGTCCTTTCACTTCTTGGTGTTATGTGTGAGGGGTATATTA
The DNA here is from genome assembly GCA_036172215.1 of Camellia granthamiana. NCBI lineage: Eukaryota > Viridiplantae > Streptophyta > Magnoliopsida > Ericales > Theaceae > Camellia > Camellia granthamiana. The sequence continues at coordinate 22,971,620 of CM069909.1, forward strand.
GGTAGTCTTGCTGAGGTACCCTTTTTGACCAATCAGCCTAGTTACATATCAAAAGCCATAGAGGCTGTTCTAAACTAGGACAAGTTGCTTACCCTAAATTTAGGATTGTGTTAAACACTTTGCTTGAATAGTGAACCCTAGCTCCTGACGAAACTAGGACAGGGTAACCTTACCCCATCATAGGGGTGTTTTGGCTCTCACTTAACTATTATGTGCTTTTAGAACGAAACTCTACAGGAACGTGTATATCAGTTGCAAGTTTGGGGTATCAGTTTTAGGGGCAGAAATCAGTGTTGAGTACAGTTCTACAGCTTATGGCTGCAACTGCGTGTTGTTGGTATCTCAGCTGAGGTACTGGGTAGTTTTTCACCATTGCTTTAGGCAATTTTATTACCCCCAGAGCATTCTGGACCCAAGCGAGAAGACTTTATAGATCCGGGGATCTTGTCAGGGGAGAGCTAGTATTTGTTTCACTCCCACCAGTTACCAGACGGAGGAGGATCAGGTAGAATTCACCATTCCAGTAGTCACCTTTTACTTCGCCTACGCCCAGTCAGGCCCAGCCTTCTACTCCAGAAAGAGAGTATTCGCCAGTTCTGATAGCTCAGCATTCCCAGTCAACATGGAAGATATGCTTCGTCAACTCCAGCAGACCATCGAGACTATGCAGCTAGATGCTGCCCATCAAGCTGAGGTCACAGCCCGTTAAGCTGAGGTCGCAGCCCCGCCAAGCAGAAGTGATAAATAGGCTTTAGCAATAGCAACCATAATCGGCAATAGCTCTGCATCCTATGCACCCCTAGTGGGAATTTCGGCACCCGGGGTCACTGTCAATATCCAAGAGAATCTGGGCATTCCAGTAGATCCAATCCCACCTTAGACCTCTAAGGAACCAGCATACCAGATGGAGGCGCCATTTGAATTCGAGGTTGACCCTACTACATTGAAGGTCAACAAGCTAGAAAAGCTCTTCAAGCGGGCACAGGGCGCGAATTCAATCCTTGACATTGAGAATGGATACACAGACTCCGCAGTGACTTTGCCAGACAAGATTCAAGATGCCACATATAGACTGTTTGACGGCTCCGAGGATCCCATGATCCATCTACGGTTATTCTCTGATATCCTATGACCAATGGGTCTCACTAGACTACAGAATTTGTCGCTTTTTGGCCGGACTCTATCAAGCATAGCGACCATTTGCTACGCAAAGTTAGAAAATGGAACTGGGAGGAAATGGCTAAGGCTTTCATTGCGTAGTACTCCTAAAATACCCAGATTGAGGTCATGACCCGTGATCTTAAAGCAACCCGTCAGGAGCCAAAGGTCTAAGGCCTCTATGATGACTATTAGGCCATCTGAAAAGGATCAGATCCAAATGGTGGTCTGTAATTGGCAAGGGAGATTATTACAGAATATGATAGTCTTACCTTTGTTTACAATTACTGAGCTCCATGAAATAGGGATGCTTGAGGATGCGATAAAACAGGGGCTGATAGACAATGAAAAGGAACAGTCCAAAAGGCCCTTTACACACAGCTCCAATGCAACCACGACTGGTGGCACGTCTGCACGGCCTTCGGATGTGAGTATGGTCACCACCACACCCAAAAGTGCTAACCCGTTTGCCAATACATCCAACACAACTCCATAAACCTCAACCAGCCAGGCTCGATCTCAAAGGATCTTTACCTCGCTCAACATGCCCTTATCCAAAGCCTTAGGGGTTTCGATCAAAAAGGGGCATCTTAAACCACTAGAGCCTCGCCCTCTACCCCATCCACTCCCCCCAAGACACAACTAGCCAAATATTGCGCTTTTTACTAATAGCACGGTCATGACATTGATCAAAGCTATAGGTTGCATCATGAGATCCAAGATCTCATTGACAACAAGGTGATAGCGCCTCCCCAAAAGCCAAAAGTCACTACAAATCTTCTCCCACCACATAACTAAGTCCCTCCACCTCGACATATAAACCTCATCCACACACTGACCATCCCTTATGACCGCAGTATATATATCACCCCTTCCCACCTACCTAAGCTGGCGTTGTTCATCCCTAAGAGCACAAACTTGTGCATGATGAACACGTCTACACTCCAACCTGAACCAGTGGTGGTAACAGTGGAAGATAAAGAGAGGTCAACCTTAGTGGAGAATGTCAGTCCGTTGCCCGAGGGTTTTGAGGACTTATCTAAAGGGACGTACAACCTGAGCTGCTATGTTGTGCCATCAATCACGCTAAGCTGGAAGTGGTGTTGCCAGCTGGGATAGAGGTCAATGTAGTTCGAGAAGATGGGCCCAAGTCAGGGATTAGATGATCTAGCCAACCTGGAGGAGGATATAGACAATTTGCAGTTCTTTGATGAGTAAGAACAAGGGGACGTGCATATTGATTGGTTTGATCTGAACGGGCCAACAGATAATTCTGGGTGGCTAAGTGATAAACCTGATAAAGATAAGGGAACTGAATCAAAGCTAGAAGAATAGAAAGTAGGAACCGCTGCAATGGCTGGAACAGCCGATGGAAAGGGTAAACTAGTGAAAAACATCGGTGTAGAACAATTGGCTCAGGAACTGGGCATTGTTAGTACTATACATACTGAACAAGAAGCCGCACTGGAAATGCTTGGGTAAGAAATGAGTGAAAATGATCGGAAAGCTAGAAAAGCTCAACACCCTGTGGGGAATGTTTGTGATAATGGAATGATCCCGACAGAGCCGGACGAGTGCTTGTCGGTGTAGACGTGCCCCAACGTCACGGCTCCGCGCGCGAAGGCACCAAATCCGTTTTGGTCATTAGCTACTACAGTTCGGACTCAAAGTCACGGTTCTGAATCTAATCTCGCAAAGTGCAATGCAAGACCGATAAATCACCAAAGAGTCCAAATCCGACAAATTGTTTTGGAAAATTGATTTTATTAAAGAAGTGCCAAACATGGACTGCTTTGCCAGATACAGAGTCGCCACCTAAATATTTTATTTTGGGGCAATTTAGGAAACCCTGACTCGTGCCTAAGGCCACGTGTCCGTCATCACCAAAGTTGCCTCGGCTCGGGAACTTGGGTACGAGAGGGAAAGGTCATGCAATGAGCACCCCCGCTCGCCCGATCAAAGATCAGCCTTTACTAACATGATATCTTGTTTTTGCAAACACATGTATTCTTATTCTGGTTATTGGCTAGAATTACTATGTGATGCGCACAACACACAAGTATAGACTAGATCGCCTAAGTTGGAACAAAACATCTCATGTTTGTTTGAAAATGGTTTGAAGGTGCTACTCACAAATAGGCTAAGACGTGGATTTGCCACCCTCAAGTGGGCATAGAAAACATGATTTTGCCACCCTCAAGTGGTCTTAAAACTCGCATTTCAATGAATTGTTTCAATTCAAGCAATCCAACCTTCACCCACAGGCATTCAGGCAGTTATATCATATAAGCAGTTAGCCTCATGGCAAGCATGCTATCATGGCAACACTAACATTCATGCAAGATGCTAAAGCATAAACACTTACCTAGTACTCTGAGCCAAAACAAAGAACTAGTTGGTAATCAATGCTTGATCCGAGTTTATGTTAAGATGGCTAATGCAATACATGCAAAATGCAACTAGAAATAGGCTCGGCTATTCTAAGATGTCATGTGAGATGCAACTTGATAACATGCTGTTGAACACGTATTCAAGTAGGAATTGAAATGCAATGCAGTTAGTATGATGCGCCAAGCCCGGTGCATGCAAGACTGATGAATGGATGCAAACATGCAAGCATAAGAATGCTAATTGAAATATGACCTAGAACTAACCATCGTAAGCGGTTAAGTAAAAGGGAGAAAGACGTGGGGTTGGAAGACATTCACACACTCACGCACACTTATTACAAAATTTGCCCTCTCGACGAAGGGTCCGAATAAATAATACAAACCGACTAATTAACTAACTAACAAGCTAATTAATTATTACACAACCAAATCGTAACAAATAACTATTCTACATTATCAAAAGCACTGAAATGGCCTCGTGACGAGGGATGCATGTGTGCTTGGTCGGCTTCTCTCGGAAATCCACTACCGTGCCTCATGTTGCCTCTGTTTACACTGTTTTAGACTTCTGAAAACTGTGCCAACCTCCAAGATGATTCTGATCCACCTTATGGACATGCTGAGAAGTGGTCGGCCAAGAGGAGTGGCCATCGGCCAGAGTTTATGGTCATCGACCGAATTTCAAGGCTATCGGCCAACTTTGATGGTCGATCGGCAGACCAAGTGGTTGATCGGCCATTGATTCCTGCAAATTCTTCTTTTGCTGCAATAGAGTACTAACAGAGGCATGGCAATGTATTTACAAGAAAATATGTGCACAACCACACTCCTTATCATGTCTAAGGCTCAAAGGAGTGTAGTGCTCGGCTCTCGAGCCATCAATCACGCATCTCGATGCTTGATGGCCAAAGAGTCAAGCTTGCACAAACTTAATAAATGCATGACAAACAAGACATTTGGACCATCACCTTATCATGGATAATCAAAGGCAATGGAGACAAAGGGGGATTGGCTCATTTCATCACTTCAAGTATGAAATGAGCTAATCCACCTGGTGTTCAAACACAACACCGTGTTGAACACAATGCAATGCACACATACAACATGACATGCAAAACTCTCATGCTAATCATGACATGTTAAGATGGTATGCAAGGCTCTATCATGCAAACACTCATGCACAACATGTTAAGGGGCCAAGAACACCAAGGCTAGTGAAGAGGATAACACTATAAGCATGCAAGACAATGCTCAAATGGCCAAACCAACCCCGAACAGACCTTATGCAGGCCCAAACAGTAGCCAAAATAGACTGAGATGATGGCTGGAAAGGCAAGAAAATGAGACTCATGCGATGGCTCAAAAATAAGGCATAAAGGTACAACTCTCAAGAGCACTTAAAGAGTGGAAAACATGGAAGTATAACAACACTATATGCTCTAAAATATCATTCCAAATGATGCCAAGGTATGCAAACATCACAAGTATAGCATGGTAGGAGCCTCAAAACTCAAGACTAGTCAAGGCATTTTCACTGTAGCTATACAAAACATGAGTCATATGTCCATGGAAGCCCAAAGCAGTCCTAAAACAGCCCAAAATATGAATAAAATTATGGTAGAGCATAGCCAAAATATGCTAGAATAATGAGCCAAAACGTCATGCATACAAGGCTAGTAAGCAAGATTTGCACTATAAGTACATGAAGCATGCAAGAGGTGACCAAACCAGCCATGGATAGAGTTATATCATGTCCTAAAATTCACAAAAACATGCTGAAATGGAGCCCATACATGCTTAACAAGCATGTTACTTCATGAGGCATATAAGGCCAGTTTGCAAGAATTACACTACAAGTGTATAAAGCATGCATAAGGTGACCAAACCAGCCAAGGATAGAGTTAAGGCAGGTCCTAACAGTCACAAAAAAAGTGCCTGAACTAAGCCTCAAAATGGTAGAAACACATGCTCATTTGATGGGCCAATATGACATGCAAACAAGAGAAGAGGAAGGGGGGACAACCCCCACCCATTTGGGACCTCAAAACAGGGTTTTTACCACTGAAAATCCTTTGGATTTCAGTGGTTAAAAGGCCATGAAAAGTTGTTTTGAAAGGTCTTAGAAGATGGCTCAAAAGCTATACAAGCTAAGGAACAAAAAGGAGAGGCAACCCCCCTAACACAAAATAGGCCTAAACCATCACTTTTAGGACTGAAAAACAGAGCTTTCTTTAGTTCAAAACTAAGCCGAAAATAGTTTACAAAGGTGGTAAAACAAGCATGCAAAGCAAAGGTTTAAAGGAGCAAATGTTTACCCTTGAAGAACCTTGAAGGACAGTAGCAAAACCAGCCAAAATCTGAGCCAAACAACCTTCAATCAGCCCAAAAATAGGTTCCAAGGGACCTCAAGCCAATGGTGATCAACTCTTCTCAAGGGTTGATGGGTTAAAGATGGTTGTATGCAAGCCTTCTAGCACAAATGCTCAAGAGAGGATTGTAGAGAGAGAGGTTCTAGTGTGAGAAGATCCCAAACCTTTTGCCAAAAATGTTCTCTAAATATTCTCCCCCTTAAATATGAGATATAAGGCTTCATTATATAGCAAAATATCAAGTTTGGTCGAAAATATCTCAATTGGAAATATCTGATGCAGTGTACAACAGCTGAAAGAGAAATATCTGTCAATGCTGGGCTTTCTGAGCACTTCTAGCTGACCGTCCATCTTTGGTGCCGACCGGCCATCATTTTTGGCCAATAAGGTTCACTTTTGGCTGACTTATAGCTGCTGAGGTCAAATTGTGGCCGATGGACCTCCATAGAGGCCGATGGAAAAAATCAGCACTAGTCCCTAACTTGAAGGAAACCTAATTCCTTTATCTAGACTCCTTTTCAGGTCATTCTTGAGCCTAAACTATAGCCCTGGAAGTCTTCTTTCCAAACGTTTCAGCCTCACCTCAAAATTCCATGTGTGCTAAGAGATATCCCTCTTTTAGTGAAGGCTGCTCAGTTTCGGTCCAACCGGAATGATGCCCAACTTCAACCAATCATATCTCCTCCATCCGGACTCGTCTTTAGGAGATTCTTGAGTGAAAAATGAAGCCCCGGAAGTCTTCTTTCAAACAGTGGTGGTCTCATAGCTTAAATCAAAGTATTCAAAAAGATAGGCCTGATTTAGCGAGGACTGTTCGTCTCTCTCTTAACGATTCATGCCCATCTTCTTCTCCAACTTGGTTTCTTTCCTCTTCTCCTCTTTTCTTCAACTCCAAACCCCCGACAAGGTGTTTTGAAAGATTTTTCCAAGATTTCATGTCTCTTTCATTTATTTCCCCTTTGTCCTTGCTCGGTTTACTGAAAAGCGCAACATTTGACAAAATGCGAGCTTCGGAACATCGTAGGAGCTTTATTTCAAAAAATAAATAAATAAATAATTGAAAGAGAGGGTTTTAAGGTCTAAAAACCATCCAAAATAGCGTTGGTCCAAAAATGGGGTGTGAGGTTAGGATTTGACTCTCCTTGCCTGAGAAATCGAACCTTTTGCCCTGCACATCTTTCACCACCAAGTAAACCATCAGTAGCGCCCAAGTCTTAAGGGCGGTCAAAAATAGGGTGTCTACAGTTGGTTGCCAAAGGGTTCTGGTGGGATGATGACGACTTACACTTGGCCCATACCAATGAGGATTAGGATGAAGACCTTCCTGACAACACTTGGTATGTGGAAGAAGTCGACCATATGACAAGAAGTGGCCGATATTTCAAACCACTGCATCTGGACCAACCCGAGGCATCCGAGAAGGATAAAGAAGTTAAGAAACAGAAGGAAAAGCAGTTGGAGGAAGAGGCTGTGCTGAAACAGTTGAAGAAGATTCAAGCCGATATATCTATCTGGGGTCTACTTATGGCTTCACGAGTGCACAGACAGGCTGTACTGACGGTGATAGATAAAGCTAAGTTGTCCATCGATACCACCCCGGAACAACTGGTGGGATTAGTCTTCCGAGGAGGCGCTGCGCCAACTTTGACCTTTTCAGACAAGGAATTACCGCCAGAAGGCTCTGCACACAATAAGCCTCTATACATATCTGTAGAGTGCCAAGAAAAGTGGATACCAGTGTATTGGTCGACATAACGACTTATGCTATTGGTTTGAAACCGACTGATTTTGTGCCTACAGCCCAGGTGATTTGGACGTATAACAATACAAGCAGCGAGGTGATGAGGACAGTGAAGATTAGAGTACAGGTTGGCCCAGCTCAACAGGATATCGAATTCCATGTCCTGGATGTTCCGGCCACCTTCAACTTACTACTTGGGCGACCTTGGCTGCACCAAGTGAAAGCTGTCTCTTCCACCCTCCACCAAATGCTGAAGTACCCCTATGAGAAAGGGGTAGCCATAGTCTTCGAAAATTCATCTATACATCCTCCGCCAGAGGTTACTACACCGGTATTGGAGATTATACATGGCGAAGAGGATGTCTTCCTTTCAGGGTTTACCTTGGCTGAGACCCAGGTAGTGCAGAATATCTTGGTTGTTGAGAAGGGCTTGTATGTCAGTGCCCAATCTGTATACTTCATGAGCAAGCTCCAACACATACCAGGAATGAGGCTGGGAAGGAGCGGCCGGACAGGTGTTACTGTATTGGCCGATGTGCCACATAACCCGCATGTCTTTGGTCTTGGTTATACGCCCACCAAAGAGGACTAGGTGAGGAAAGGGAAAGGGAAAGAAATGGCCGGAAGAGCCAGAGCTAAGCAGACTAGAAAGCGCTACGAGCTTGTGCACTGACCAATTCAGGGAACCCTGAATGGTTATTTTATTCGGGAGGGTGAAGACTTCCTATTCTGTGGTTTCCCCGAGCCTTGGTTCAACTCTGAGAAACAGCGGGTTCCCGGCTTTGAGATTTTCTTTGACTTGCAGTTGCAAAAGAGTGATACAAAGGAACAGACTGGACCAACTGCTGAAGCTGTAAAGAGCACAGAAAGTGATTCCAACAGCAATGAGCCTAAGATATGAGCAGCACTGGCATGTCTCCTTTCGGATTCTTTGATCAACTCAGAGAGCTTGGGGGATAACCTGACTGTTTCCATGATCGGGGACCAATCGGGTGTGAACCCTTCTAACAACATCTTGGATGCATTTGACGCACCCTCTCTCATTTGGCAGCTGGAGGAGGGCTACTTATCTAGTAGTTCTGAGTCGGGTAATGAACGAGAATCTGATTCCACAACGTCTATGGAGTCGGAATCAGATTCCGGTTCTTCTGAGTCTGGGTCCAGTATTCCTGGGGTTGATAACCCGGATGCCGATGTTTTGTCCAGGTCGTCCTTTTCTTTTTCTTTTGAGTTGGTTGTAACCGAGGAATTGGATGAGCTGGACCTTTTGAATGAGAATGCCACTGCAGATTCTGAGTATTTCTCTGTGTCTCTTGTTTATTGCATTGATCATGATTTTTAAAATTTGGATGAAAACGATGAGGAAGGAATTCCTTTGGTTTTGAAAAATTTGATTAATTGAGAGGAGGAGAGGTTTGTAAAACCCCTCACTGACGAAATCATTGCTATTAATGTGGGTACTGAGAAGGATCCGCGTCTGGTCCAAATCGGGTCCACGTTGTCTTCAGAGGAGCGCGAGCACTTGGTTGCTTTATTAAAAGATTTCAAAGATGTTTTTGCGTGGTCCTACGAAGACATGCCTGGAATCAATCATGAGATTGTACAGCATCGGATCCCTCTCGACCTCGAGGCCCAACCCATCAAACAGAAGTTACGGAGAATACGTCCGGATTGGGCTTATAATATTAAGGAAGAGGTCACCAAGCAGATAGACGCAAGGTTTTTGCTAGTATATGAGTATCCGACTTGGTTGGCCAATATTGTCCCAGTGCCAAAGAAAGACGACAGAATTCAGGTGTGTGTGGACTTTAGAGATCTGAATAAGGCCAATCCGAAGGACGACTTTCCTCTACTGTACATCGATGAATTGGTGGACTTCACCACAGCCCATACGTTGCTCTCCTTCATGGATGGATTTTTCGAGTATAACCAGGTTCTGATGGCACCTGAGGACAAAGAGAAAACTGCTTTCACTACACCGTGGGGAACTTATTGCTACAGGGTGATGCCATTGGGGCTGAAGAATGCAGGGGCTACCTATCAACGGGCTGCAACCAGAATTCTACATGATTGTCAAGTCCAAGGAAAGAGAGGGCCACTACACCGCCTTAAAGAAAATCTTTCAACGGATCAGAGAATACTGGTTGAGGTTGAATCCACAGAAATGTAATTTCGGTGTAACAATAGGGAAAATGCTGAGTTTCTTGATCACACAGAGGGGCATCGAGGTAGATCCTTCCAAAATCAAGGCCATCCTGGAAATGCCACCACCAAGGACAGAAAAGGTGATGCGAGGCTTTCTGGGTAAAGTGCAATTCATAAGGTGGTTTATCTCTAAATTAACCTTGACTTGTGAACCACTATTTGGTCTCTTCAAGACAGGAAAGAAATTCCGATGGGATGACTGATGTCAATTCACTTTTGAGCAGATCAAGCAGTACCTTCAAAATCCACTTATGCTGTCGCCGCTAGAGCCGGGGAAGCCCTTGATTCTGTATCTGTCAGTAATGGACACAATGATGGGATACATGCTTGCTCAGGAATTTGAGGATAGGGTAAAGAAAGCCATCTATTACCTAAGCAAGAAAATGCTGGATTATGAGACCCGCCACACTCCACTAAAGAAAGCTTGCCTAGCCTTGGTATGGGCTACCAGGAAGTTGAGGCACTACCTATTAGCTCACTCCGTAATTCTAGTTTCGAGATTAGATCCCATCAAATATCTCTTTGAGAAACTGGCACTTACGGGTAGGCTAGCTCGTTGGTTACTCCTTATCTCCAAATTTGATCTGAAGTATGTTACTCGCAAGTCTGTCAAAAAGAGAGCGGTAGTTGAGTTCCTGGTAGATCACCCAGTGGAGGGGATGAAGAAATAGAATACATGTTCCCAGATGAAGCTATTCTACAAGTTGAGGAAGAGATTTGGACAATGTACTTTGACGGAACGTCTAACCAGTACGGTTATGGGATAGAGGTGTTGCTGATAGCACCCGACAATTCTCATATACCCTTAGCCTTCAAACTCTGGTTCGAGGTATCTAATAACGAAGCAAAATATGAAGTGTGTAACGTTAGTTTGGAAGCCGCCCTGAAACTAGGGGCAAAAAATGTTGGGCGTCATTGGGGACTCGAACCTAGTTGTGTCTCAAGCAAAAGGGGACTGGAAGGTCAAAGAAGAAAGGATGAAGATCTATCACTAGACCTTGGACATTCTGATTCCTAGGTTTGAAAATCTGACCTTCACGCATCTACTAAGAGAAAACAACAGGTTCGCTAATGCCTTATCAACTCTATCTTCCATGATAGACATCCTGTTTGGAGTTCGGATGCATCTGATTATTATCGAGCAGAGGTATACACCGGCCTACGAGTTTATCGCCGTAATAGATGAAGTGCAAGATCAAAACCCTTGGTACTATGATATCTAGAACTTCTTAGAAAATGAGGTTTATTCACCAGGGACAAATGCCAAAGATAAGAGGGCAATACAGTGGATGGTCGTTCAATTTATCATCTGCGGAGGTAAACTGTACAAGAGAGGTCATCTGGGAATGCACAAGTTATGTGTCGACGCAGAGGAATCAAAGTGCCTAATGGAGGCCATCCATGGGGGAGAGTGCGGAGCGCACATGAACGGAGCAATGTTAGCCCGGAAGATTCTCAAGCAAGGTTACTATTGGTCTATTATGGAGAAGGATTTTATTAGTTTTGTTTGGCGATGCCACAAATGCCAAATTCATGCCAATCACATAAATATTCCGTTATCGAAGCTGTACAACATGACTTCACCATGGCCTTTCTCAGTCTGGGGAATCGATGTCATTGGCGCAGTCACACCAAAAGGGTCAAATGGGCATGAATACATTCTAGTGGCAATTGATTACTTCACAAAGTGGGTGGAAGCTCAGTCTTATGCAGTGTTGAAGGCAGCACATGTGGCTAAGTTCATCCGAAACAACATCATTTGCCGTTGTGGAGTCCCAAACGAGATCATCTCAGATAATGGCTCCCATTTCAAGAAAGAAGTGATCGACTTGTTGGAGAAATACAATGTGGCTTTTCATAAGTCATTCACATACCGGCCACAAACCAATAGAGCTGTTGAGGCTGCCAACAAGAACATCAAGCATATTCTGCACAAGATGGTTAAGACCTACAAGGACTGGCCAAACAAATTGCCATTTGCACTCTGGGGTATAGAACTTCAATTCGGACGTCTACTGGGGCAACCCCCTACTCTCTTGTTTATGGTATGGAAGTTGTTCTGCCGATCAAAATAGAAGTTCCGTCGTTGCGGGTTATGGCTGAATGTCAGATAGCAGAGGCGGATTGGCAGTATAGTAGGTTCGAAGAACTGATGCTGTTTGATGAAAGAAGGCTGAAGCATTGTACCATGTTCAGGGTTATCAACGCAGGATTACTAGGGCTTTTAACAAGAAGGTTAAGTCCCAGAATCTCAAAGAAGGGGATTTGGTGCTGAAAGACAAGCAAGCTCCCATCCATGACCCTAGGGGCAAGTTCAGACCCAATTGGACTAGACCTTATATCATCAAAACTATCTGGTCGGGTAGAGTTATTATTCTCATGGACCTGGATGGCCTAGAATTTTCTCAACCGATCAATATGGACAAGTTGAAGAAATATTATCCTTGAGAGACTCGCTAGGCCGAAAACCCAAAAAGGCGACCTAGGCAAAAGTTAGAGCTCAAAAAAAAATTGAAATAAAGAAAAACTGAGCTCGCAAGGTTGAAAACCCTAAAGGGCGGCCTTGGAAAAAGTTAGAGCGCAAAAGGAGAGCGTTAATATTCGAGTGAATCTAAACCGAACTACGTAAAGCCTGGTTCCCATCTTCGGGATACGTAGGCAACTTTATCCTAAAGTTCAGCCGTAAACACCTCCAACTCAACTGTCTTATCCATGTGTTGATCAGGTCATCTTTGTCTGCTCTTTATCTAAGAGTTCAGTTGTGATCTTCTCTGAAAACTGGTTACAGTGTCGAGCAGTGTTATTCCGACAAGGGGCAATTTGTTATCTTCAGATCCGGGGTTGTACATCTCAAGGATAGATTCTGTGTATGTCAAGTTGTGATCCTTATCGAAAATGGTTTTGAAAAGTTTTGATAAAAGTTGATTTTTGCTCAAAATTTACCCTTTACAACTTAGACCATTTTTGGACCAAAAGTAAAATTTTCAGTACTCACAACTTTAATTTCATTGATTTCAATACAAAGTTCTCCAACTCTCGATACAAATCAAAGTTGCTTTTATTACACTCATAAAACTTGAAAAGTAAGATCAAAGCAATAAACTAGGAGCATAGATGAGTCAGGTGTTCCTGCGTCCCCCGCTTGTGCTTGTGGAAGCTTCTGATGCTAAAGTGGGCCTAGTTTGTGCCTCATCTTCAAGCCAGGTCAAGCATTCACCAGAAAGTGCGTAGTTGAAACTAGGGGCGGGGGCCAAAAGCTCTCTCGTTTTCTAAGCAGCGAGGTATCTAGCCAAATGTGAGCCTCGGACGGGATTGAAACCGGGTACTCTACCCCCTCCTCTGGGCAAGTCTGATCATGTCCAAACTGACGCCTGAACCGAAACGGAAAGTAGAATACACAGTGTGTCAGGCCAATCAACTCAATGCTAGGTTGTCGAGTCATGCTGTAGCTCATTTCGATCAGATTAAGCCAAGGGCAACGCCAAGCAATGCAGCAGCAGACCTGTTGAACATCCAGTGGCACCACCATCCTTCATTCAGAAAATCAACTAGCTGTTGGCGAAAAAAGTATGCTCGGGCTGAGTATGCGGAGCAAGAGTCCACTACCTTCAGCTTGTCCATAACCCATATCTGGGGAGGGATGAAAGAAAAGAGAGATTAAGGAATAGAGAGATGTATGTTGAGAGAAAAGGGCTTTGAAGGAAAAACAAAGCATAAGTGCTGAGAGATGTGAGAAACAGATATTAGAAAGGGTAGGAAACATTACCTGAAGAAGTAGTGGACTCCCTGTGAATTTGGTAGTCTCTCGCCGACAGAAGGCGTCTAAACCCATCAAAGTCTCGACTAACGCTAAGCCAACGTAACTCTTTCCCTCTTTCAGGCCTTGCGCCACTTCGATGAGTCGAATACTAGACTCGCCGAAACTAGGGGCAAGGAGGAAATATGCTTGCATACACAAACAAAGGGCGTGTTTCCAAAAATCCCGCTAGAGAAGATCACCGCGGTCACCAGTGTCGAAAAATCGATGAATCAAACTGGGAATGTCCAGCTCTCCATTGTGAACTATGGATAGGGCCTCGTGTAGAGTGAGCTCGCAGTAGACGTCCCCAAACGTCCCGGGAGGGAATCCCGTTTTGTTCATTGGGCTCACTATAGTTCAGGACTCAATGTCACGGTCCTGTATCTAATCTTGCAGAGTACAATGCAAGACTGATGAATCATCAAAGAGTCCAAATCCGGCAAATCGTTTTTGAAAACAGATTTTTTGAAAGAAGTGCCAAACATGGACTGCTTTGCCAAATACAGAGTCACCACCTAAATATTTATTTTGGGGGAATTTAGGAAATCCTGACTCGTGCCTAAGGCCGCGTGTCCGTCATCACCAAAGTTGCCTCGGCTGTGGAACTTGGGTACGATCGGGGAAGGTCACTTCATGAGCACCCCCGCTCGCCCGATCAAAGATCGGCCTCTACTAACCATGATAACGAGTTTTGAAAACATTATGTGCTCTTATCCCGGTTATTAGCTTAGAATTACTATGTGATGCGTGCAGCATACAAGTATAGACTGGATCGCCTGAGTTGGAACAAAACATTTCATGTTTGTTTTTTAAAGCAGTTTGCTACTCGCAAGTAGGCTAAAATGCGGATTTTGCCACCCTCAAGTGGGCTTAGAAAACTTGGTGATTTGCCACTATCTAGCGGGCTTAAAACTCGCAATCAATGAATTGTTCCAATTCAGATAATCCAACCTTCACCCACAAGTATTCAAACAGTTATATCACATAAGCAAATAGCCTCATGGCAAGCATGCTATCATGGCAGCCACTCACACACATGCAAGGATGCTAAAGCATAAACACTTACCGAGTACTCCAAGCCAAAACAGAAACTAGTTAGTAATCAATGCATGATCCTAGTTCATGTTAAGATGGCTAATGTAACACATACAAAATGCAACTAAGATAGGCTCGGCTATTCTAAACATGGCATATGAAATGCAACAGGAAACATGTATTCAACTTGGAATTGAAATACAATGCAGTTAGTATGATGCGCCGAGCCCGGTGCATGCAAGACAGATGAATGGATGCCAACATGCGAGCATAAGTATGCTAATTGAAACATGCCCTAAACTAACCATCATAAGCTGGTAAATAAAAGGGAGAAAGACGTGGGGTTGGAAGACATACATCACACACACGCACACTTATTATACAATTGCCCTCGCTCGGAGGGTCCGAAAGAATATTACACAACCAAAGTAAATAACGAATTATTACACAATACTAATTGCTTAACAAATGAATTAGGTAAGCAAAGTAAACTAGCATGCTATGCTACGTGCAATGGATTGCCTTATCTCTGTTCCGAATGATGAAGGATGCATGCATACTCGGGTTGCCTTGTCGGGAAATTCTATCGCGACGCCTCGCCTCCCCTTTGTTTGCAATTGATCTCAGAAACTTGCACAAAGCTCCAGAAGGCTGAAACTCCACCTTGGGAAGGCCACCGACCAGTTATTAGCATGGGAGACCACCTGCCGACCACCCTTTGTGGTGGAGACCAAAGAGGGTGGTCGGCCTGCTAGAAAATCTGGTCGGCCGACCAGTTTCCACCTCTGGTTTCTGGTTTTTCTGCAACAAAGGCAAGAGAGAGAAAAGGCAATGTATTTTCAACAAATGTGTGCATGACCACTCTCCCCGTCCTTGCACAAGCTCAAGGGAGTGTAGTCCTCGATCCTCGTGCCACCAATCACGCATCTCGATGCATGACGGCTGAGAAGTCGAATTACACGACTCGATGTGAAATAAATGCACATATAAGCAAGTAAAGCCAACAACTCTATCATGGACAGTGTCAGCGACCAAGAATCGAGGCACGTTTCATCACTTTGAGTACGAAATGTCCCTCGTTTCCCGTGTTCAGACTAAACCCTACTCCAAACACAAAGCAATGAGATGGCATACACAATGCGACTAACATGCAACCTAGCATACGCAATGCTATGGGCTAAAATGGCATACACAATGCACGTGACATAACATGGCATACACAATATACTTACGAAGACTATCATGCGCACATGAACTAAATGGCATATACAAATGCAAGATGGACTTACACCAATATGAGTGGACCTCAGCCACACTCACATCAGTGGCCATATGATGGAAATGAGACAACCGAAATACATGCAAACATGCACGGATACAAAGGACCGATCCTAAGGCACAACACGCAACTCTAACTAAGCATGGCAAAGGATGAAGTATGGCATGCAAACACACATTTTCCAGCTCTGAAACATAATGTACAATGGTTCCGAATCATGCAAATATGTCACATAATGCATTGAAGATGGCTCGAATACCGAAACTAGTGAAGCGGGTTACACTAGAGGTACACAAAGCAATGTATAAATGGAAAAACCAGCCCCAAACAGACCCTAGGTAGGTCTGAAACAGTGGAAAAATGGCCCAAAATGATGACTCAACATGCAAAGAAACGAAGCTCATGCAACGGTCCGAAAACGAGGCATTTATGCACAACTCTCAAACACGTTTAAAGAGTGGAAATCATGGAAATATGGCATTCATATAAGGTCTGAAATATGATATATAATGACCTCAAAGCATGAAAACACCTCAGTATATGCATGCAATAGATCTCAAATCTCAAAGCTAGGCATGGATATTGAACTACAAGCATGCAAAACAAGCATCATTCGACCATGAGATCCAAAAACAGAGTTAAGGTAGTCCAAAACATGTACAAAATCAGTTTAAGGCATGGCCAAAAAGTGCTAACATGAAGGGCCAAAACAACATGCGACCTAGGCTAGTAAGCATGGTTTACACTACATGTATATGAAACACATAAGGGGCCACCAAACCAGCCAAAAACAGAAACATGGCATGCCAAAATATGAACAAAAACCCACGGAAACTCAGTCAAAACATGTTAGAATGAAGTGTTCCTTTGAAAGGCCAATGAGAGGGTTGTTCTACACATGTATGATGGACGCACAAAAAGGCAAAACTACCTCTAGACAGAGGTTATGAGGGCCCTAAAACTCACTGAAAAGGGCCTGAAATGAGTCTAGGAAGCATGCAAGTAGAGGCCCCTTTGGAAGGCCTTGAAGAGGATTACTCTACACATGCATAATAAACATTCAACATGGCAAAAAGGGCTTTGGACAGAGCCTATGAAGGTCACAAAACTCACAAAAAAGTGGCCTGAAACATGGCTTTGAAACATGCAAATAGGGGCTCCTTTGAAAGGCCAAGAAAGCTAGTAAACAAGACAAGGGGTGAGAGGGTCACCCCTCTCTGATTTTGATGCTCAAAAACACATAATAACCACTGAAAATCCGCTGGATTTCAGTGGTCAAAAGGGCCAACAAAGCTCACAACAAAGGCCCTAATGCATGGCCTAAAACAAGAGGAAATGAAGCATGCAAAGGGGTAGATGACCCCCAACAGAAAAATATTCTTAAACAAACATGTTTAGAAACTCAAAACAAGACTTTTTTCAGTTTATGATGAAGCTCAAATATGCTTACAAATAGAGCTAAACTATCAAGCAAAATAAGGCTACAAAGAGGGAAATAGAGACTTACCCTTGTAGAGAAGAAGGCCAGCAGCTTCTGGACCAAAATAAGAACTCTTCAACCTCTGAAAATGAGCTCCTAGGTGCTTAGGTTGACCATGGAGGTGTTGTGCTTGGAGGTGTAGTGCAATGGTGCAAGAACAATGGAGCTTTGGAGCTTGGATGTAGAGAGATAGAGAGAGGTGTATGTATATGCCTTAGCCAAAATTTCTCAACCCATGCAATGGAAGGAAGGCCCTTCCTTTATAGAGAAGAGAGGCCAAAGCTTCTCTTGGAAGCTTAAAACCAAGCTCAAAGATCCTCCATACACGTGTATGGAGGATCACTTCTGAGGCTTCCAGCTGGTACAGCTGGCTAACACTCAGTGAGACAAAAAAGCAGGAAGCTGGCCGACCAGTTCAGGTGGTCGGCCGACCACTCCCCCTGGTCGGCCGACCAGGGTCAAAAGGGTGAAATGGATTTAGGTGGTCGGCAGCCCACATTGGTGGTCTCCCAGGTGAATGCAACTCAGTGGTGGTATGGGAAACCAGAAAATGTGGCCCAAAAGTGAAGGAGACCAGCTTCCTGACAAGAAAATCGACCGACCGAGGAAAGCGGGTCTCCAAGAAGAAAAGGTGGTCTCCCACCCTACTACCACCTTCCTAACAATGAAACTAGGGACCATGCCAAAAATGAACCCACACCGATGCGAAACGAAGGTTCGGGGGCCAAAACGCGCAGCCGGAGGCCCCGAAATTTGACTATTAAGCACCGGAGGTGGCGTATGACCACAAAGGTGGTCTCTCGAGCCACAGTGTCCCTCAAGGGAGAGGGAACAAGGTGTGTGCCAAAAACTGGAGCAAACGGAGAAAGTTAAGCGGTCCCGAACCGAGGCGCACGGCCGACAGCTCCGAAAACCGGAAACTGGTCTCCAAACAGGAATAGTGACCTACGACCACGAAACATAGCCTACAGCCACTGAGAGATGGTCTTCGAGACCTCTCCCTCCCTTTGGGAAGAGAAAATAGAGAAAACAAGACCTGGTTCGCAAACCGAGGCAAAGCACAAAAGAGTCCCGAAGCCCGGAGGCAAGGCTCTCAGCCGAGACTTTGCAACCTCAGAACGAGCACAATATGCAACATCACCGAGCGCTCAGTTGGTGACGTCTGAGTCTTAAGGTCAGTAAAAAATGGGGTGTCTACAATTGCCCCTCTTTGACAGAACTCGAAAGTCATAAGTGACGGAAGTGAATGTCAAAGCCCAGAGACGATCCATTTTTGACAAGGCCGAAGACTTAGACAAACAGGCAAGATAAAATAGATGAGTCCGCAGGCATGCCCGCAGGCGGGGGGCAAAATGAAAAATGATATGCACCAAGTCGAACGTAACTCATGATCATACAAAGCAGCAAACTGTAATAAAGCAAATATTCACAATAGATGCAACAATTTTAAGCAAGAATGCAAAGCAACAACTACATTTCATGCAGTAAAAATGTAAGAGAATCGCAATTCTCGCTACGTCTCACACGGAGAAGATACAATACCTGCGCAGTTCGTCTGGTCGCACCAGCTTCAAATGAACCGTACATACAATATCGTGCCTGCAAAAGAAAGAAACTTAACAAACCTAGGTGGTGCTTGGGAATTTGGGTTTGGGATTTTTTTTTTGATTTTTTCTACTAAAAGGAAAACTTTTTATAAAACAAAAAAAAAACACATCCAAACAAAATATCACATCCAACCCCATAATCATTTCACTTTTTTTCTCACAAACATCACATCCAACCACAAAAAAACCCAACTATCTTCCCAAACACCAAAAAAAATTTCTCCAATAATATCCTACAACTAAAAAAACCTACATAAAAATCCACTTCCCAAACACCCACATAACATAGTTAGCAACACATGTTCAACACTACATCGAATGCAGACAAACATGGTGCCGATGGAAAAGTGCATCGCAATGCGAGAGAAGCGCATGTGACAACGCAAGTTAAGTATGGAGGTATGACAATACCGGTGAAACGTGCACCACAATGTAAGCGATGTTCATAACAATGCGAGTGGCATGCATAACAATGCTGGATAAGTGCGACTTTACAAGCATGTTTAAAACAAAACTTTGAGCAAAGAAATGCAAGCTTCGACGAGGACAACTCAAATCGCGACCTCCGGTTTACCTCCCGAAAGGGTCACAACATATTCAAAAAGGATACACCTCGCTCTCGGCGAGTAATGATGAAACACGCATCGAAAGTTGGAATTGAAGTTCCCGCGGACGGATTTCGTGCTGAAAAGTGCACTTTCCTTGTACTTTCTCGAGTGCCGCGGACTCTGATGACCACCAAAATTTGTAGGGAGCTCAAAGAGGCATGGGACACCACTCAAGAGGGCCACCGACCATGTATGGGGGCCACTGACCAGGTTTGATCAGAGGGGGTGGTCGGCCTACTAGAAAAGGTGGTCAGCCGACCACCTATCCAAAAACAGGGGCAGTTTGGTACTTTTCAATTGTTTCTTTAAATATACTTGGCCAAACACTTTTTTCTCACAACTTTAGGTCTGAAATTAGCTCCTCCTCCTTCCTAGACCATTTTCTCCCTCAGATCTGCGCTCTATACGCATTTTCCAACACGCCACGCAAAGTTGTTTCGCGAAATCTTTCAATTTTCTTCACTTTGGACCGATTAAAATTTGATTTCGGAGCTTCTTTCCCCATTTTGGCCACTTGAGGTAAGTTTGTCTCAACATTTGGAACATTTTCTCAGGAGTCGACTTCTGTTGACTTTTTCATTTCCCGAGAGTTGACTTTTGTTGACTTTTTCCAATTTTGGCTCATTTTCGCTCCTTTTTGAAGATTTCTTGAAATGGCAGGTCATTTTCCTTAGGGCGGAGGTCCTCCAGGTGCCGGGGGTAAGCCAGACATTATGTCTTTACCTCCGAGGATTCGGCCATTTATTCCCGAGAGGTATGACCCTCCGGCGCACATCCTTCCTCGAGCCGTTTTCTACCACTTCACCGACTTTGATGAGCGAGCACCTGTAGATCTATTACTGCAGGAGCCAGAGTCCCACCTCTCTTATTAGGCACGAGAGGTATGTACTTCACTTTTACATTTTCTGCAATGTATTCTGCATTTTCCGTGCATTTCATGCTTTTGCTATGTATTTTTTATCTGCTCGTTCTGAATGCGTTCACACACTATACTTCTGCTTATTCTAGCACACAGCTCACAGCACAGTATTTTGTTAAGTTGACACGCAACCCAAGCACTCGAATTTCTGAACACACAGCTCACACTTTGATGATGAACACACAGCCCACTATTTGACGGCGAACACACAGTCCACTATTTTCTGAAATCTGAACACATAGCCCAAACTTGTTGATTATGAACACGCAGCCCACTGTTTTTGAAGTCTGAACACACAGCTCGAACTTTGAGATGAACACACAGCCCACTATTTTGAAATTTGAACACGCAGCCTAAACTTTGATGTTGAACACACAGCTCACACTTTGATGATGAACACACAACCCACTGTTTTTGAAGCCTGAACACACAGCTCAAACACTTGAATTTCTGAACACGTAGCCCAAATTTTGAGGTGAACACACAGCACACACTGGTTGAGAGTTGAACACACAGCCCAAACTGTTGTATTTCTGAACACGCAGCCCAAATTTTGAGGTGAGCACACAGCACACACTGGTTGAGAGTTGAACACGCAGCTCACTGTCTTTGAAGTCTAAACACGCAACCCGAATACTTGATATTGAACACACAGCTCAAACTTTGAGATGGACACACGGCCTATGTACTTTATGTTGAACACGCAGCTCACACACTTCAATTCTGAACACACAGCTCATATACTTTATGTTGAAATTGAATACATGTGTTCATTTTGAATGCAGGTATCTTCCCGTATTACACGAGGATATGGATCGATCATCGCCAGGGAGTGGTACGCGAAGCTCCAAGAGGCCGTTCGCGATCTGTTTGACCAGGCAGGGTTCGGACCCTTCTGCACGGGGATATCACGTTATCCAGCGAGCAGGACCCTGATGGGCGCCCTCGTAGAGAGATGGTGGGACACCACCAACTCTTTCCATTTCTCAGCAACCGGGGACGTGACTATGACCCCATTTGATTTTACCGTGCTAACGGGCCTTGACATGGGAGGCTGGCCGATCCCCTACGACGAGGACATGGGCGAGTGGGAGGCTGCCTGGATCTATCTGTTGGGAGCTCGCCCGCCGGTTGATAGATCTTCAGGCCGAGTCCGGTACACTTGGTTTCCCACACATTTCAGAGAGAGGGTGCCCGAGACTCCCGAGGAGATAGCGTAGTACACTCGAGCGTTTTTGATGTTCCTCCTCAGGACCACTCTGTTCTCCGATAGAGGGAACACCGTTGGACTTTATCTGTTGAGTGCTCTGGTAGACCTCTCACAGGTCAGCCAGTATGACTGGGGCGGCGCCGGCTTAGCTACCCTCTACTGCTACATGAGTGCGACCTCCCGCGGACGGGGGAACACAGTTGGCAGCTATTGGAGAGCCTGGGAGGTACTTTCTGCCCTCTTGGTTTACATTTCTGCTTTTCATTATCTGTACATTGCACACACGGCACACTTTACATTCTGTATCCTACACTCTGCTCTCAGCATTCTGCATTCTCTATACATCCTTCATTCAGCATCCTGTATTCTGATGGCTATTGCCCTGTTTTCCACAGCTATGGGTTTTTGCGTACTTCCCGACGCTAGCCCCGGAGCTTGAGGTAGAGATGCCTCTCATGATTCCTTACTCGCTCGTATTTGAGGGCCAGTACCGGCCGAGAGCTCGGGAGACTCTGCCCTACCTGCAGCAATTCTTCGATACAGTGCGGACAACCGAGGTAATTCAGAATTCTCAGTTCTCCATGTTTTCATCTTTGATTCATCTTGCACATTTACGATTTCTAATCGGCTTAAGCATTGGTTATCCGCAGATCATATGGTAGCCCTGGGCACCCTTGGGTGGAGATACCCGATTTCAGTTTGCTGGAGGATGGGCCGCTTCTCGGTACAGGATCCTGTTTGAGGGGCCAGCTGGTAGGGCCTGGTTTCTGGGGGACCGCTTTATGCGCCAAACTATTGGCTTCCCTGAGCAGAGTGTCCCCGCAGCACCTCTGGATGATATGCGATCCACTGAGGGGCTCACTCCCCAGGAGGTCGACAGCGCCATGTTGGGTACCGACGTATTTCTACATTTGGAGGAGGGGGAGTACGCGACTTACCGTTATACATACTTGATGCCTCCATTGACAGGTATCCGTACTCCCACGAGGAGGTCTGCTGGCATGCCATCATCGAGTCGAGCTCGAGCTGTAGGTGTCCCTTCTACTAGCAGGGCCAGTACATCGAGAGGTGGGGCTGGATTGGTTCCTCCGATTCCTCCGACTTACCCTCACGCCGGGTGGCCAGATCTTCCGACCAAGTTGACTGGATGGCGATACGGGTCACCTTACCCAATTTCATTGGAGCCCCCAGTGCCTGATCACCGATACGTCAGAGACCCTGACTCGCCACCAGTATGCTTTACAGTTTTGATTTATCACTCAGATATTTGGACATTTATTCATTCACTGATAACTTGCACTTGTATCTGTAGCCCCCCATGGAGTACATGGATAGGATGCTCGGAGTGATGGCCTCGCTCGAGGGCATGGTTCTGCGGAGGGAGACACAGCTATTCATTGCCGGCGTCTCGGTGCTTTTCGATTTCCTTGCATTTATCATACTTCTGATGACATGTTGTATTTACCCATTTCACTGCATTGCTTGGCTGTATGCGTAGAGCACATCTGACACACACCACATTCATACATTGTATCTGCATACACCCACTCTATGTAGCGTTCTTGTCTCTGCATCTGATATACGTGTTGGCTAATGTACTCAAATTGTCCTTTTCAGATACCACCACTACAGACTGGGCCACAGGCCAGGCCATCTAGGCCTTCTCGAGGGGCTGGGAGAGGTGACTCGTCTCGCAGACGAGGCAGGCACAGAGCACCGGTCATAGACGACGAGGAGTCCAGCGAGGAGGAGGAGTCTGCGCATCCTCAGTCTGAGACATCTGCAGGTAGAGAGGATGACTCTGAGTCCGGTTCTGAGGGTGGAGGTGATGCCGAGGAGGGTTTCGAGGATAGCAGCTCCAATTCAGATGGTGGTGCTGGTGGAGATGGTGCAGGGACTTCTCAGCCGAAGAGGACGAAGAGGGCCTCTTATTCTTGCACTTGAGAGCACTGATGCAGACGTTCCTGCTTTATTTGCCTTTTTTACTAGTAGTTGTAGCACATTGTACATTATTAGGCAGTTTTATTTTCTGTAAAACTTGTACCCTTGTTGTAAAATGTTGTAACAAAGGAAGCATGATGGAATGAAACAACTTTTGTTCAAAAAGTGTTGTATTTTATGTTCTTAGCATAGTATCGCATCATTTTGCACAAAAATGAGATTGAATGAAAATTGAGCATCGAAAATTTGCCAAGTCAGGTAGTGAAACGACACAACAAAAAACAACTTATCTTACTAAGAAACAACGAGACCTTAGCAAGCTTACAACTCGATAAGCAAATCCCGGAAATGTTGATAAACAAAGAACAACAATGTCAACGGACAAAACTCGACAACTCGATAAAACTTAACAACTCGATAAACTTAACAACTCAACTTGATAAGCAAAACTCAACAACAACTCGATAAACAAAACTCAATAACTCGAAAATCAAAACTCGACAACAACTCAATAAACAAAACTCAACAACAACTCAATAAACAGACGTATCTCGGACGATCAGAGTGACGGAATGCATCCGAAACAGAGGAAAATGCTAGGAACTTTCTTCTAGAGACTAGGATAAGACCAGAGCCACACTTCTCTCCATGGCCGACCACCTAAGGAAGCTGGCCGACCAGCTTTTTCCATTGGAGACCAAGGGGTGGTCGCCCTACCAGAAAAGGTGGTCGGCCGACCACCTGGTTTGGCAACCACAAGTTTTTCGACATGTGTCCCCCGAATAGTGCCTTATCCTCTTTAAAAGTTCCAGCCTCGTGGTTCATTCGTTTCATCTCAGTTTTGCATCAAAATGGAGGCGTTCCTCATCCAAAATCTCACAGCTTGGATTGCTTCTCTGGATGGCTCGGAAAAGTTGAACTTCTGGGGCTTCGGCTTGAATGCACTATTCACGCTGGGCCGTACTCCGTTGCATCTTCCTTTCCTCCATGCCGCGACAAGATTTTGGAATCCGGTAACACATGTTTTTAGCTTTAGCGGGCAAGAGATGTGTCCTACTTTCGAAGATTTCCAAGCTTTGATGGAATCCGAGCGCAATGAGGAAATCTTGCCTCAACTCCGATTTGGCCACGTCCAAGCCCTAGGACAAATGTGCGGCCTCACTTTGCATGACGCTCGATCATTGATTCACGACGGGGAGCTGGACATCCCAAGCTTGGTTTGCTGGTTTTCTAATGCTGGTGACCACAGCAACCATCATTAGCAGGGCTATTGGCGACATGCGCTTTGCCTATGCTTGCTATCTCATTTCTTGCTTGCCCCGGGCTCCAATGGATTCAGTGTCCGGTTGATTGAGGTTGCCCAAGGTTTGAAGGAGGGCAAGAGTTGCATTGCAATGACATTGGCTGAGACATTGATGGGCTTAGACGCTTTTCATCGCCGGGAGACGGCTAGGCTTGAGGGGAGCCCACTACTATTGCAGGTAATGTTTCCCACCCAATCTCACATATGTATTGCTCACATCACTCGGCCCTCGGGTTCGGTTTTTCTCACAAACCCTTTTCTTACTTTTCTCTCATCGTGCATCTCTCTATTCTTTATTCTCTCATTTTTCATCCCTCCCTAGGTGTGGTTGATGGACAAGTTACAGATTGTGGAGTCTTGCCCAGCATACTCAGCTCGTGGCTACTTTTTTTGACAACGCCTGGTCGATGCCCTGGATGAGGGGTGGTGGTACAACTGGATGTGCAGTTTGCCTGCAAACCGCATCGCTTGGCGCTGCCCTTGGCTTAATCTGCCGGCAATGAGTTACAACATGACCCGTCAACCTGGGATTCAATTGATTGGCATGACACACTGTGTCTTCTATTTTCCATTCCGATTCCGGCGCCAGTTCGGACATGATCAGACTTGCCCGCCAGAGGGGATAGAGTACCCTGCTGCATTCCCAGCCCAAGGTGCACAACTTGGCCGGTATGCCACAGCATGGAAGACTAGAGGGCTCCTGGCCCCCGCTCCCACTTTCAGTTGCACTTTGTCTGATGAGTGCTTGGATTGGCTCAATGAAGAGGCACAGGAAGGGCCCACTTTGGCATCAGAGGCTTCGACCAGCTCTAGGAGGGGGCGCAGGAACACCTGACTTATCTATGCCCTGGATTTATTGCTTTATTAGTACTTTCAAATTTTCTTTATGAATGTAATAAAAAGCAACTTCAATTTGTATGCAAGAGCAGGAAAACTCTGTATTGAAATCAATGAAATTGAAGGTTGTGGGTACTGAAAATTTTCTGCTTTGGTCCAAAAATGGTCTAAGTTGTAAAAAGATTAATTTTGAACAAAGTCAACTTTTATTAAAACTTTTCAAAACCATTTTTGATATGGATCAGAACTGGACACGCCTGAAATCTGTCACTAAGATGCATAACCTCGGATCCTAGCAACTGGAAAGTTGCCCGTAGTCTGAATAGTACCACGGCACTGCACAGCAACAGAAAGTTGCCCCTAGTCTGAAAAGCACTGCACCGGAGATCAGAACCGAACTCTTGAATGCTGAATAGACAAAGATGGCCGAGATGATCAAATGGACAAAGTTGATCGGGGAAAAGTTTATGGCTGAACTTCAGGATGAAGTTGCCTACGTATCCCAAAGATGGGAATCAAGCCTTACGTAGTTCAGGCTCGGGTTCACTCGAGTATTTTCATTCTCCTTTTACGCTCTAACTTTTGCCAAGGCCGCCCTTTGCGGGTTTTCAACCTTGCGAGCTCAGTTTTTATCATTTCAAATTTTTTGTGCTCTGATTTTTGCCTAGGTCGCCCTTTCAGGTTTTCGACCTAGCGAGCCGCTCAAGGGTAATATTTCTTCAACTTGTCCATATTGATCAGCTGTGAGAACTCTAGGCCATCTAGGTCCATCAGAACGACAGCTCCACCCGACCAAATAGATTTAATGATGTAGGGACCAATCCAATTGGGTCTGAACTTGCCCCTAGGGTCATGGATGGGAGCTCGGTTGTCTTTGAGCACCAAATCTCCTTCCTTTAAATTTCTGGACTTAACTTTCTTGTTGAAAGCCTTGGCAATTCTGCACTGATAACCTTGAACATGGCACCATGCTTTCAGTCTGCGCTCGTTAAAGAGCATGAGTTCTTCAAATCTGCTCTGTTGCCAATCTTCTTCGGCTATCTGACACTCAGCCAGCACTCTCAAAGATGGAACTTCAATCTCGATAGGTAGAACGGCCTCCATCCCATAAACTAATGAATACGGAGTCGCCCTAGTAGACGTTCTAATTGAAGTCCGGTAGCCCCACAGAGCAAATGGTAACTTATCTGGCCAGTCCCGGTATGTTTCCACCATCTTCTGCAAAATGTGTTTGATGTTCTTGTTGGCGGCCTCGACTGCTCCATTGGTCTGCGGCCGATAGGTGGATGACTTATGAAAAGCCACGTTGTATTTTTCCAACAAGTCAATCACTTCCTTCTTGAAGTGGGAATCGTTATCTGAAATGATCTCGTTCGGGGACCCCGTAGCGATAGAAGATGTTGTTTCTGATGAATTTTGCAACATATGAAGCCTTCAACACCGCATAGGATTGGGCCTCAACCCACTTTGTGAAATAATCTATTGCGACCAGAATGAACTCATGCCCATTAGACCCCTTCGGAGTGACAGCCCCGATCACATCGATTCCCCAAACTGAAAATGGCCATGGCGAAGTCATATTGTACAGCTTCGACGGCGGAATGTTCATGCAGTTTGCATGGATCTGACACTTGTGGCATCGCCGAACAAAGCCGATATAATCCTCCTCCATGGTGGACCAATAATAACCTTGTCTGAGGATCTTCCGCGCTAGCATTACCCCCTTCATATGCGCACCGCATTCCCCTCCATGGATGGCCTCCATCAGGCGTTTTGATTCTTCAGCTTCAACGCACAGCTTATGCATTCCCAGATGACCTCTTTTATACAGTTTACCCCCACAGATGATGAACTAAGAAGCCATTCTTCTGATTGCCCTTTTATCCTTGGTATTTGCCCCTGGTGGATACGTTTCTTTTTCCAAGAAGTTCCAGACATCATAATACCAGGGGTTCTCATCTTGAACCTCTTCTATGGCAGCAATTGACTCATAAGCCGGCACAAACTTCTGGTCAATGATGATCGGACGCATCCGGACTCCGAAAGGGATGTCTATCATGGAAGATAGAGTTGCTAGTGCATCTGCGAACCTGTTGTTCTCTCTTAATAGATAAGCAAACTTTAGTTTCTCAAACCGAGGAATTAACAAGTCTAAGGTCTAGTGATACATTATCATCTTTTCTTCTTTGACTTTCCAATCTCCTTTCGCTTGAGATACAACAAGGTTCGAGTCCCCAATGACGTCCAACCATTTTGCCCTTAGTTCCAGGCTGCTTCTAAATCAGCAATGCATGCTTCATATTCTGCTTCGTTGTTCGAGACTTTGAACTGGAGTTTGAATGTTAGAGGATACGGGACTTGTCGGGTGCTATCAGCAACACCCCTACCCCATACCCATACTGATTTGACGCTCCGTCAAAGTACATCGTCCAGAACTCATCGTCGATATGTAAAATGGCCTCATCTGGGAATCAGTACTCAACTGCTTCACCTCCTTCCACCAGATGATCAGCTAAGAACTCTGCTACCCGCTCTCCCCTTGACTGACTTGCGCGTCACAAATTTCAGATCGAATTCGGAAAGCAACAGCAACCAACGAGCTAGCCCTACCCGTAAGCGCCAGTTTCTCGAATAGATATTTGATGGAATCTAATCTTGAAACCAACATTACAGAGTGAGCTAACAGGTAGTGCCGCAGCTTCCTGGTAGCCCATACCAAAGCTAAGCAAGCCTTTTCCAACGGTGTGTAGTGGGTTTCATACTCCAGCATCTTCTTGCTCAAATAGTAGATAGCCCTCTCTACCTTATCCTCTGATTCCTGCGCAAGCATGCAGCCCATTGTAGTCTCAGTTACTGAAAGATACAAAATCAACGGTCTCCCCGACTCTGGCGGTGACAACACGGGTGGGTTCTGTAAGTATTCCTTGATCTGTTCAAAAGCAGCTTGGCATCGGCCGTCCCATTGGAACTTCTTTCCTTTCTTCAGGAGACCAAAACGTGGTTCACAAGTCAAGGTTAATTTTGAGATAAACCATCTTATAAATTACACTTTACCCAGAAAGCCTCGCACCTCCTTTTTAGTCCTTGGTGGTGGCATTTCTAAGATGGCCTTGATTTTGGAAGGGTCGACTTCGATACCTCTCTGTGTAATCAGAAACCCCAACATTTTCCCTGCTGTAACACCGAACGTACACTTCTGAGGATTCAGCCGCAACCGAAATTCTCTGATCTTTTGGAAAAACTTTTGCAAGGCGGTGCAGTGGCCCTCTCTTTCTTTAGACTTGACAATCATGTCGTCCACGTACACCTCAACCTCTTTGTGGATCATGTCGTGCAATATTACGGTCACGGCCCGTTGATATGTAGCTCCAGCATTCTTCAACCCAAATGGCATCACTCTGTAGCAGTAGGTCCCCCACGGGGTGGTGAAAATAGTCTTCTCCCGGTCCTCGGGTCCCATTACAATCTGATTATAGCCTGAGAAACCATCCATGAGCGAAAGCAAAGCATGCCTCGCTGTGAAGTCCACTAACTCATCAATATGCGGCAAGGGGAAGTCGTCCATTGGACTAGCTCTGTTCAAGTCCCTGAAATCCACGCATACCCGGATCCTACCATCCTTCTTCGGCACCAGAACGATGTTGGCCAACCAAGTTGGGTATTCGGATACCAGCAGGAAACCTGCGTCAATTTGCTTGGTGACCTCTTCCTTAATCTTGGGAGCCCAGTCCGGGCGGATCCTTCTGAGTTTTTGTTTAAGGGGTCGGGCCTCGGGGTCAAGAGGGATCCGGTGCTGTACAATCTCAGGATCGATTCCAGGCATGTCTTCGTAGGACCACACGAAAACATCTTTGAAATCTTTTAATAAAGTGACTAAGCGCTCGCGTTCCTCCGAAGACAACATGGACCCGATCTGGACCAGCCGCGGGTCCTCCTCAGTACCAATATTCACGGTAGTGATTTCATCCATTAAGGGTTTAACAAATCTTTCCTGCTCTTATTCAATAAGCGTTGCAAAAGCGGAGGCCTGCAGCCGTTTCATTCCCGATGCTTGCTGCAGGCCTACCAGCCAAAAGCGGATGCATTTTGGCTGCAGCCGTTTCAACGATGTCTACTCTCAGATCCTTCGATACCTCGTCGTTTTCATCAAAATTTTGAAAGTTTGAGTTAATGCAATAAATCAAGGGTACAGAAAAGTACTCAGAAACCACAGCCACATCATTCTCATTAAGTACATCCAAATCATCCGATTCTTCGGTTACAACAGACTCAAAAGAGAAAGAAAAAGACGACCTGGACAAAACTGTGGTATCTGGGTTATCACCCCCTGGAATACCGGACTCAGACTCAGTCGAGCTGGAACCTGATTCCGACTCAACAGACTCGGTGGAATCAGATTCCGGCTCACTACCTGACCCGGTGCTGCTTGACAAAAATCCCTCTTCATACTGCCAAATGAGAGAGGGTGCGATAGATGCATCCAAAATGCTTGCTGGTAGGCCTGCAGCCGTTTCATTCCCCGATCACGCATACCGAGAAGTTATCCCCTAAGCACTTCTGTTCGATCGGAGGATCTGAGAGTAGACATGCCAGCGCTACCCCCATTTCACTTTCGGCGTCCTCAGACTCCACTTTCTTGCTCTGCTCAGCCTCAGCTAATGGGTCTGTCTGCTCTTCGGCAACGTCATCCCTTGGATAACTGTAGGTCAAAGAAAATCTCAAACCCTGGCACACAGCGCTTCTCTTCGTTTATCCACGGCTCTGGGAAGCCACAAAATGGAAAGTCCTCCCCCTCCCGGACAAAGCGTCCGTTTAGGGTACCCTGGATGGGTCGGTGCATTAGCTCAAAAGGCTTTCTCCCCACCTGCTTCACTCTGGCTCTCCCAGCCATCTCCTTACCTTTCCTTATCCAATCCTCTTTGGTGGGCAGATAACCCAAGCCAAAAGTGTGTGGGTTGTATGGCACTTCGGCCAACGCTGCAACGCCCTTCCGGCCGCTCTTTCCCAATCCCATCCCGGGGATGTGTCGAAGCTTGTTCATGAGGTATACTGATTGTGCGCTAACATACACCCCCTCATTAATAGCTAAGATGTTTTCCACAACCCAGGCCTCAGCCAGGGTAAAACCCGACATGAATACATCCTCCATACCGTGCTCAATTTCCAAAACCGGCGTAGATACTTCTGGCGGTGGATGGATCGACGAATTTCCAAAAACGATGGCTACTCCCTTCCCATGGGGGTATTTCACCATCTGATGCAAGGTGGATGAAACTGCCTTTACTTGGTGCAACCACGGCCGCCCCAAAAGTAGATTGAAGGTCGCAGGAACTTCTAAGACGTGAAAGTCTGCCTCATGCTGTCCCGGCCCAACCTTGGTCTGAATTTTCACTGTCCCCATTACTTCTCTGCTTGTGTTATCATACGCCCCGAATCACCTGGGCTGTCGGCACAAAGTCCGCGGTCTTTAAACTGATTGCATATGCAATCCTTGCCGAGCACACATTGACAGCGGACCCCTGTGTCAACAAGCACCACGGGTATCCATTTGTTTCTGCACTCCACAGAGATATAGAGTGGCTTGTTATGGTTTGCACCCTCAGGTGGCAATTCTTTGTCGGAGAAAGTCAACATCGGGGTGGCCCCTCCCGGAAAAACTAAGCCCACCAGCTGTTCGAGCGTGGTGTCTATTGAGAGCTTGGCCTTGTCCATGGCCGATAAGACAGCTTGTTGATGCACTCGCGATGCCATAAGCAGTCCCCAGATGGAGATGTCTACCTGTATCTTTTTCAACTGCTTCAGTACAGCCTCTTCTTCGAGTTGCTTCTCTTTCTGTTTCTCCGCCTCCTTATCTTTCCCAGACGCCTCTGGCTGATCTAGATGTGGGGGCTTGAAATACCACCCGCTTCTAGTCATATGATTGACTTCGCCGATGTACCAGGTATCATCTGGCTGGTTGCTCCCCCAATCCTCATCTGTGTGGGCAAGACATAGATCATCGTCTTCCCACCACATTCCGTTGGAAACCAACAGACACCTGTCCGGCTCCGGTACAATTGTACTCGCAGTACTTTCCGTCCACATGCTCGCAGCAATCTCTATCCTCGTGCACACAGCACTTTCAGTCCCCTCAGGGGCCTTAGCTTTCCTGATTCTCTCAGAATCCCCGAACCTTTCTTGTTCCAACTGCGTCAATACAGCTGGCTGTTCAACACTTCCCCGCATTCACAATGCCCAAGTCCTGAGCGAAATTCTTAGCACCGGCGCTCTCCGGCGATGCATTCTAATTTCTGGCCCTTCCGGCCACAA
Organism: Camellia granthamiana; assembly: GCA_036172215.1. Taxonomy (NCBI): domain Eukaryota; kingdom Viridiplantae; phylum Streptophyta; class Magnoliopsida; order Ericales; family Theaceae; genus Camellia; species Camellia granthamiana. Next base: position 23,003,810 of record CM069909.1, read on the forward strand.
CTGATGTTCTTGCCCCTGCTGGGCCCCGTTCTAACTGAGTTTCGTCGACAACATCCGGTAGGTCATCAAGCCACCCGGTGACCTCTGCTAACTCCTCAAAATCTGACCAGTTGACTACCATGCCCTCTGGATCTTTTTCATTGAAAAATTGGAGGTTAGCAAAGTCCCCTTCCACAGCTGCCAAGTCATCTATCCTCTGACCAGATTCATCCCCCTGTATCACACAAAGCTCTGCCCCTGCCGGTAATTCCACATTTGGCCCAACCTGGCCTACTGATAGAATGTAGTCACTCGGACTGTATACCTCCTCAGCAAAACTCCCAGATTCCTCAGATTCTGACTCAACAATCCCATTCTCCCCTGAAATCTCCCTTGTTCTGTCTTCGACAGTCACCACCATTGGTTCGGGTTGGGTTCTAGAGATGTCCAACATGCAAAAGTCAATGTAGTCAGGAAGGAGCACCTCTGGCTTGGGTAGGTGGGACGGGGTGATATATATGCTAGGATCGTAAGACACGACCCCAGTCTGGATAAAGTTAATACGTTTGGGGGGTGGAGCTTGGTTGTGTGGTGGGAGAGGGTTTGTTGTGACATTGGGTTTTTCTAGAGGCACAATCACCCTGTTGTCAACGAGATCCTAAATCTCGTGACGCAATCTAAAACATTGGTCGGTGTCATGACCATGTTGTTGGTGATATGCGCAGTATTTTGCTGGGTTATGAGAGGGGGGGAGTGGATTTGGCAATGGCCTCGGCTCCAGGGGCTTTAAGTGCCCTTTCCTGATTAATACCCCCAGAGCCTTGGACAGGGGCATATATAATGGGGTGAAGGTTCTTTGGCCTCGAGGTTGGTATTTGGTGGTTTGTGTGTTGCTTCTGGACGCGCCGGAGAAAGGTGTAGCTGCTATGGGTCTTAGAGGGGGAATGGTGGTGACCATGCTTACTTCTGAAGCTCTAGCATTTGCAGCATTGCTGGTGCCTGTATTGTTGTTGCGGTTGAAGGTTCTTCTGGGTTGCTTTTTGTCATTATCAATCAAGCCCTGCTTCAAGGCATCCTCAATCTGTACTCCCATCTCATGCAAATCTGAAAAGGTAGGGAAAGGGAGCACGATCATTTTCTGCATCAGCTTAGGCTGGAGATTGCACACAATCATCCATATTTGATCTTTATCAGTAGGCCTTAGGGTCATCATTGAGGCCTTCACCCTCCACCTGGCTACGAACTCCGAAAAGCTCTCCTTAGGCTCTTGCCTTGTTGTCTCAAGATCACGGGTTGTAATCTCGATTTGCGTGTTATAGGAGTACTGTGCAATGAAAGCCTCGGCCATCTCATCCCAGTTCTGCTTAACATCGTCTTCTAATTTTGCGTACCAGATAGCGGCCACACCCGACAGGGTCCAGCTGAATAATGAAAGCTTCTGCAGTCTGGTGAGGCCCATCGGCCGTA
>CM069909.1:23005455-23348455 GCA_036172215.1 Camellia granthamiana
GGCCTTGTTTGGCCCTTATTGTGCTCTCTTTGTTAAGCTTTGAATACTATTGTGTTTTGGCCTTCTCACCACTGAAATCCAGTGGATTTTCAGTGGTGATGAAGAGGATTTGAGGTCTTGCATAGGGGAGGGATACCCCTCTCCCTTTGTCTCTCTTTTGTTTGCATTTTTGGCTCATAAGGGGTAGCATGCATGCTTAGTTGCTTTTGACTTCATTTCAGAGGTTTTTGGGTGTTATTGGGTCATATTACATCTCTGTTTTTGGATGGATTTATGCCCCTTTGCATGCATAATATACTTGCTTTGCATTCCTCCTCTTTGCCTAGAAATGCATCTTGCCTTTAAGACCATCATGCATGCATGTTCTTGCCTAACTTTGTGAAGTTCTTGGTCATATTTCATCATGCTTGAGGTCTATTAGGCACTGATTTGATCATATTTGCCATGTTTGGTATAGCCTCTTTGCATTTTGGCTTGTGAGCCTTTAGTGTGTGAGTCATGAGCATGCTTGAGTTGGGTTGTTTTAGTGATTTGGAATCATTTCTCATCCCCTTTCAGTCCCTAATCCATGCTTGTATGCTTGCATTCATCATCCCTTTCATGCCTTGAAGTGTTGTTCTTTTATGCCTTGAAATAGGTCTTAATGCATGCCTCTTGGTTTGTGTCCCTTAGCTGCCATATCAGTGGGTTTTGGAGGTCCTTTTTGCATGCTAAAACTTTGTTTTGTATTGAAAAGTTCATGCCATGTTTGCTTGGGGTAGGTGTTGAGTAATGCCCTCTTTTGTGCCCTTGAATGCCTTCTATCTTACACCCATCCCCTAGCATGTTTTGGCATCACTCTTCGCATGCTTTTCAGAGTTTAACATGAGTGTTTAATGTCCATGTATATCACCTTTGAGTGTTCTTGAGAGTAGCCTTCCATGCTTGGGTTTTTGGCTCATTGGTGTGCATGTTTGCATGAGCACTTGTCCATCATTTTTGGCACTTTTGGCCACTATTTTGGGGTGTGATTGAGGCCTCCCATTTCAGTTTAAGACCACCCTTGTATATAGTTGCATACTTAGTATGTTGCATGTTGCATTCCATTAGTTGCATGCTCGCATTATGTCTTGTTTGCATGTTTGCATATTGTTTAGTTAGTTGCATCACATAGTCTTGTTGCATGCTTGATATGTTCATGTTTAGCTTGCATGAATAGGTAGCATGGCATTGCATTAGGTGCATTACTTTGCATTGCATATGGCATACATCGCATTACATCTTGCTTGGTTTGGGGTGTCAAACCAAGTATGAGGATTGAGAAGTGTTCGTACTTGATGTGACGAAACACGTTTCAATCCTCGGTCGCCAATGCCCTTGATCTCAACATGATAGGGCATTGGCACTCATTTGTTTTGTTGTATGCATTTACATTGATTGGCAAACTTGGTGTCTTAGGCCATCATGCATTGGAATGCATGATTGGTGGCTCGAGTACCAAGGGCCACACTCTCTTGAGTCCATAACATGATTGGAAGAGTGGCCATGCACACATTTGGTTGACAATTCCATACCATGCATTACTTGCCCTCTACTGTTGTCAACTGTAGGATTCTGCAGGAATAAATGGCCGACCGGCCATCTCTAATGCTGACTGGCCAGCAGTGTCCAGCCGATGACACCATATTTGGTCGATAAGCCTGTTCCCATGGCTGGTGACCATTCCCTTTGGCCGGTGGTGTTCCACAATGTTCAGAGAGTGTTCCTTGGGAATTGTGCCATTTTCAGAGGAGCAAGGCAGTGTAAACAGAGGCAACAGTGGCATGGTATCGGGTTTTCGGGCAAGGCGAATTGAGCATGCATCATCCACGCATCCCGAGGCAGGGCTGCGGCCACCTTCCTTTCGCATTTATCTTTTTTAATTAATTAGAAGTTCTGTAATAATTAATTTGGTAGTATTCATTTGGTTATGTAATATTTATTTAGACCCTCCGAGCGAGGGCAATTGTGTAATAAGCGTGCGTGAGTGTGTGTATGTCTTCCTACCCCCATTTCTTTCTCCCTTTTACTTACCTGCTTTCAATGGTTAGTATTAAGGCATATTTAAATTAGCATACCTTATGTTATACATGCGTGCATTCATACATTTGTCTTGCATGTACCAGGCTCGGCGCATCATGCTAACTGCATTGTATTTCAATTCCAAATTGAATACGTGTTATTTGTTGCATTTCACATGCCATGTTTAAGATAGCCGAGCCTGTCTAGATTGCATCTTTGCATGTGTAGCATTAGCCATTTTAAACATGAATTAGGATCATGCATATGATTACTAGCTAGTTTCTGTTTTGGCTTGGAGTACTCGGTAAGCATTTATGTTTTAGCATCCTTGCATGAGTGTGAGTGTTGCTATGATAGCATGCTTACCATGAGGCTATATGCTTATGTGATATAAACTGCCTGAATGCCTGTGGGTGAAGGTTGGATTGTTTAAGTTGGAACAACTCATTGAAATCCGTGTTTTAGCCTACTCGTGAGTAGCAAATTTCAAACTGTCTTTCAAACAAGCGGATATGCAATGCTTTGTTCCAAATTAGGCGATCTAGTCTACACTTGTGTTGTGCGCATCACGTAGTAAATCTAGGCTAATAACCGGAATAAGAACGCATAATGTTTTCAAAATTGGATATCATGGTTAGTAGAGGCCGATCTTCGGATCGGGCGAGAAGGGGTGCTCATAGCTGACCTTCCCCAATCGTACCCCAGTTCCCGAGCCGAGGCAACTTTGGTGATGATTTAGGCAACGAGTCAGGGTTTCCTAAATTCCCCCAAAATAAATATTTAGGTGGCGACTCTGTATCTGGCAAAGCAGTCCATTTTTGGCACTTCTTTACAAAAATCTGTTTTCCAAAACGATTTGCCGGATTTGGACTCTCTGGTTCAGATTAAGAACCGTGACAATTCGAGTCCTGAACTGTAGTGAACCCAAATGAACAAAATGGGAATTCATTCTCCCGGGACGTTCGGGGACGTCTACATTGAGTATGTATGCTGATTCAACAGAAACAATGGGTAATCGAACACCATTGCAGTTTTGTGAAACTAAGGTTAGCAGACAACATTCTACGGGCCCAAAAATTTGATGGAAAGCTTGTGCCGGTTATGGACTATCCACAACAGGGGCTAGATTCATAAGTGTTTTCTGGTGTTATGTTTGGGGTTTGTTTGTATTGCATTGGAATGACAATAACGTGGCCAAATTGTTGTATTATATTGCAGAGTAGATTGTGCGAGTTTTGTGTGGTTCATAATTCGCCAATACATACACAGTGTCGAGGTGGACAATAGGATACTGTCGCCCTCTATTTTCCGCAAAGCAATGGTGAACATGTTCTTGAACGATCCAAGTAGGGGGTGTGTGCGAGGGCACCATGAGGTGTTGGTAAGCCCCCAATGTCGCTCAACCTGTTACCAACGTGGCTAGTTTATGGTTTTTTTTTTTTTTTTTGTTGTCTTTGCGAACAAAGTTACTGATTTTTTTAGATGTGGCTAGACGTAATGTTTTGGTAATGTTTATGACAACGTAGTTATGGTTTATTTGGGTGAATAATGTTTTGGTCTTATATATAGTGCCGTACATTTTTTTGAATATTGAAACGGTAACTTTTTAGTGCGAAAGTGTCGTGGCATTTACATCGGGATGGTTTATTGATTTTCAAGTTGAATGGTGACGTGAAAGTCAATTGCCTGTAACGAAATTTAGATGCGAAAACGACAAGAAACTAATTTACTCAACAAGTAACTAATTTATAGTACAAACTAACCTAAACAAACCAAAAAACCTAAAGGACACAAACCGTATAACACAACACCAAACCCAACTTAGCAAAATGACACTAACACTTCACTTCATTACCATTGACAACAATCACATTACAACACACCAACCACAAATAACTCTAACAGCACAGTCCTTGTAGATGGACCAGCACAAATACATAGGGCCCCAACTGACAAAACGAATATATTAAACATAGGGACTCCAACACACCAACCGTAGAAATAAAACGACAAAAAATAATAGGCATTACTCGACCATCCCTTGCATAGAATCTGAAACCCAAACTACCGTTAAATGACAACAACATTACCTGTTAGTTTATAACATTATGACATTGTAAGTAGTACATTAACCGTAGCATCTGATGTTCGCATAGAAACTAACCCCAATACATTTCGAAATGGAAACAACATTACTGCCCAGTGTCCAACATCGTTGTACAAATCATAAACGGCACCCACATAATCATGTAACAGCTAGTTTGCTTGGCATTATAACCCAAACATTATAGCAGAGAATCTCAAAAATGGTGTCATTTTCACCATCCTATATTACAAGTTGACATATGCTCATGATGTTCCACGAACTGGGCCGTCAAAGCCACACACACGTCGCATACGAAAACCCCCTGTTTTATCTCCTGTCCATAAAACTGGTTAGATGATTAACATGCTGACATACCAAAAACATTTAGAATTTATTTAAAAAGTCAACGTCCCCGTTTTAGTTATTCGACAACGTTCACCCCACAAACTGAGCAAGAACTAATTAATAGTGTGTAAGAATGACATGAACTTGGCGTATAGAATACCATATCATTTATTCGGTAACGTATACCCAAACACACCGATAAAAAATATAATGGAAATATGTAGAAATATCATAGACTTCTATTATAATGCACTCGAGCAACATCAGTCAATACGATAGAAGTGTAGATTTGAATGCGCTACATCAGTTCCCTGTTTGTTTTCCTGTTATGATTTCCTATTTTGCTGCAACACCCACACCGAATGCGTAGGATGGCCTCACCTTTCGATGGAATCCTCTTCCGTGAGGGCCTACTAGGTGAATAGCCTTGGAATATGCTGCCCTGAACTCCTTTATATGGTAAAACAGTTCAACGTATTCATATATGTTCCTGCCATTATTTCGAAATGCAACCACCACATGGGAACATGAAACCCATTCAACTGCCACTAAAAACACGAACATGTACGCGCACCGACATCGGTCAACACAGATGGATTCAAATGAACCTCAAACACATTTCCATTAGCCTGACTAACAATCCACGACCTGCTAGTTTTAAACGTTGAGTCCAAACTCTTTTCCATCTCTAGGCAAAGCTTCTCCGGCCAAGCACTACATTTGGCCTTACGCTTCGCCATTTGCTCCATGATTTGACCCCTAATTGCATCCACCAACAGCGTGATGGGTAGGTGACGAGCTTTTCGTATCCAATTGTTGAATGACTTAGCAGTGTTAGACCACATTTCACCATACCTGCGGCCCCTACAAAATGGGGATGAATTGTTGATGTAAGGAATAGACACCATTTAAATTGACAACTTCAAACATTTTACAGCACCAAACGCTACCTAAAATACGCATTTGCCCAATGTTTTGGGTGCAAATCTTGCAAGAAATTTCCAACCACCACTAGGCTACACTGTTTCAATATCTCGATCTTCTGGTTGAAGAATGGTACGGTAGGTGTGTAAGCACAATCCCTTAACTTGCGTATCAACCCAATTTTCTTATCCGCATTCACATATTGCATCTGGTCTCTCAAGTTCATTTGAAGATGTAACAAGCAGAATGCATGACGTGTCGACGGGAATACGGATAACATTGACTGTAACAACCCAGCGTTACAATTGGACACAAACGTCAATGTCCTACCACAGTCCACAACTTCCACCAAATAAAGCAAAAAACCACTCCCAATTACATGCATTCTCAGAATCAAGGATAGCAAAAGAGACCGAAAACAACCCGGTGGAGTGGGCATGTTAGAAACATATACACCACAAACGTTGACTTCTAAAAAATTTAAAGTAATGGACATGTGAAGACCAGTGTACTTGTGGCTTGCTTTTCGTGCTCCTTTTGGATACGACTAGCCCTACAGTTCAGAATCACGTGGTTTTGAATCTGGTGCAATGTGAAACAGTGAAAACTCAAAAGAGTCCAAATCCGACAATTCTTTTTGGAAAATCAATGTTTGAATCAAATGCCAAAAATGGACTGTTTTACCAGATTATAGAGTTGCCACCTAAATATTTTTAAAAAATTTAGGAAACCCAAGACTCGTGCCAAAGGCTACTTATCCGTCATCACCAAAGTGATCTCGGCTCGGGAACTTAGGTACGAGAGGGAAAGGTTATGAATTGAGCACCCCACTTGCCCGATCAAAGATTGGCTTCTACTAATCATGGTGTGACTTTTATTTACATTATACGCTCTTGTTCCGGTTATTAGCCTAACATTATTATGTGATGCACACAAGTATAGACTAATTTGCAAAAATTAGAACACTTTGATTTCATGTATGTTTGAAAATTGTTTTTGATACGCGTCACTTGAAAAGGTGAGTTTGTACGTACATTAATAAACTTATCCTAATTTTAGTAATTAGCCTCCATCCACCGGCATTCAAACAAGTATGTCATTTAAGCAATTAGCCTCATGGAAATATGCTTCTCATGACAACACAAACATTTGATGCAAGATGCTAAAACTCAAAATTGCTCACCTAGTACTCTGAGCCAAAAGAAAGCAAAATAATTAGTAAATATGCATGCTCCTAACTAATGACATATGACTAAATGCAACGCACACGTTATGTAATTTTAATAGGCTCGGCTATGAACATGGCATATTATTTCATTCAAGACATGTGATGAATCATATATTCAAGCAATGAATTTAAACATTTAGTTAGTATGATAAGCCGAACATTGGATGCATGCAAGACAATGGATGCAAATCATAAAGATGCTAATTTGAAAAATGATGTTCTATACTAACCATTGTAAGTAAATAAGTAAAAGGGAGAAAGACATGGGATTGGAAGACATACAACTTACTACACATTTGCCCTTGTGTAAGAGGATGCGAATCAAAGTCCAAGAGTTCAAATTAAACTAATTATTACAAAACCGAATGAATAAATAAGCAAAGAATTAACTAGCTAACCACTCTATTACAACAAGGATAATAATGAGAAATAAACTAGCCATTTAAGCTAACTAGCTATAACAATTACAAATAAATAATAATAATTAGAACAAGACTAATTGCAACAACAATAATAATTAATTATAACAATACTTGGAGCATTAATTTACAGCATTTATGCAAGTAAGGACGCACAAGGGTTGCATTCACAGCGTCCAAGAATTACTCTGTCTGCCTAGGTCTGCTCTATTTTACCTTCAACCACTGCCCTCTGTTTTCTGCAAAATGTACTGCTGACCAAACATTGATGATCGATTGGCCCTCAATGAAGCCCAGCCAGGCCTAAATAAGGCCGGCCGTGCCTTAATTTTATGCAAAATTCTGTTTGGTGCTCTGAAGTGAAAACAGTGCAGACAAAGTTGTTTTGAACTCTGTTTGTCCCTCTCACACTTCTCTGTCATGGAAAAGCCTCAAGAGAAGGTTGGAATCGTTTCCAAAACCATCAATAAGCAAGTTGATTGCCTGATGATTGCGGATACAATTTGGACAAAATGCAATAAATGCAATGAACAATAACCACCTCTCCTTCCTATCATAGAGTGAACTAAAAGAGGGAGGTAGAGACGCTTCAAGATTCATCAAAACATCATGAATTGATGTAAAACAACCCTTGACACAATAGATTTGGCATAACGTCTGGCTGAACCCAAGCAATATAATTCATTTTCTTTATATGGGTTGGTTCATTTTAGGCTAAATTCATTAGTCTTTGCCACCATTTAATCCATTATGTCCAAGATGGTAATTAAGTCCACTAAACGAGAAGAAACGTCAAACGAGAGGTGATCCTAAACATAAAAGAGAGACCATGCCATTGACAATGAACCTCCGTAGAGATTAAGCCATTGAGCATAGGTCTCCTTTTCATGCTTTGAATAAACCATCAATCAGTTGAAATAACCCTCAAAGAAAAGAAAAGAAGAAAATGGGGAGGTTACAGAAATGAACACATAAATTTGATTATTAGAATGAGACTCTTGACATGAAAATTAACCAAAGAAAAGCTATCAAAGCATGGGTAACACAACACAACAAGCTAGATATGAGGACTTACGATACAACAAGCTATATATTCAAAGCATACACTAATTAAATAAATTAGGACATCCCTAAAACAGCCCCTAATATGCTAAAAACAGTGGCTAAAATCAAGCGAATGTAAGTAAAAAGAGTAGAGGAAAAGTTATGGAACAAATCTTAAGGATGAGTGGCTAACCTCTCCACTTTTTAAAAATTTAAATCATATATTTTAGCCTCAAAACGGTCCAATAGTAGTCCTAAAATAACCCCAAAACAGTGGCTAAAAGTGTGTTTAAAGAGCACAAAAAGATAGACAAAAGCAAGAGATATAAAGCTAGTAAGCAAAGCTAAGGAGGGGTGGCTAGCCCCTGTATTTTTGGAACTTCTAAACCATATTTTATCCTCTGAAAATAGTCCAAAAATAGCCCCAAAACAGTGGCTAAAATCAAGAGAATGTAAGTGGGAAACACAAGGATATAAGCTTGGAATAAGATTTAAGGAAGGGTGGTTAACCCCTCCACCTTTGGTAGCTCTTAAATCACAAATTTCAGCCTACAAAATAGTCCCAAAACAGTGTACAAAGCATGTAAAAGAGTGGAAAAGAGTAAAAGAGAAATAAAGAAGAAGATGCAAAAATTATACCTCTTAAAAGAGAGGATGCTTGTAGTTAAACAAACTTGATTCCAACACCCTCAAGTTTTGTGAAATATGGTTTGAATCTTCAACAAAAGCTTCAAGAACAAGCTCTAATGGTGTATGTATTGTGTATGCATAGCTAAAGAAGGTTTGAGGGTTAAAGGAGGAAGGAAAATGGAAGGAGGTTTATTTAGCTCTTTAAAGCTTTTGGAAATTTTGCTAACCTTGAATTTTGAATGAAGAGGTCCTATTTATAGAGTCTGAGCCAAAATGGTAAAAAATATCTTCAAACAAAGATATTTGTTCAATTCCCGCCAGCAGTCTGTCTGGCGCGCCATTGAGACCCGGTCGCGCCCCAAAACCCACGTCCTGGCCCAAAAATGCACGGCCAGGCCTAAAAAGCAAGTCTGGAAAAGTTTTTATTGAGGCACGACCGGTTCTAAATGGACCCAGTCGGGTCTAAAAAGTTGCACTTCAGGCTCGACTTCAAACAAGTATATCTCCCTTATCCGGACTCGATTTTAGGTGATTCTTGAGTCTAAATTGAAGCCCCAGAAGTCTACTTTTCAATAGTGTGGCCTCACATCCAAATTCTAAGTGTGCAAAGAGATATGCCTATTTTAGTGAAGACTGCTCATTTCTATCCTAACGTATTGATGCCCAACTTCTTCCCCAACTAATTTTCTTCCCTCCCCTCCTATTTTCTTCAACTCCAAACCTATAATTAAGATGTTTTAAGGATTTTTTCAAAGAGTTTACCTCCCTTTCATTTATTTCTACTTTGTCCTTACTCGGTTTACCGAAAAGTACAATATTTGAAACGAAATGCAAGCCTCAGAACATCGTAGAAACATTTGAAAAAAATATTTTGAAAGGAGGGTTTTAAGGTCTAAAATAGTTTGGCCAAAATGGGGTGTAAGGTTTGGGATTAGAGCTTGAATCCAAATTTCTTCACTGAGAATTCACAAGATTGCACAGTGTAACTTTCATCATTGGGTGTTTGGAACAAAGCGCCGAGGTTTTAAGGGCGGTAAAAAATGGGGTGTCTGTAGTACCTTACAAGTGAAAATCAGTGTAACTTACAAAGCTTTGTTGGTTTGTCAAGTATGACAATGTGCTGATATTGGAAATAATGGTAAACACACTTTGGAAAAATGTAGTCATACCTTAGTTGCCATCCTTAGCTATAGCAGCTAACAGATTCCTCTTGAACCTACCCTTAAAAAATGTCCCATCGAGAAACAAAAGTGGGCGGCAATGGTTGAATCCATATATGCATGCACGAAAAGAAATAATATATCATACAAACCTACTCATTTGTTGATCGAAATCCAAATTAATGTAACTATGTGAGTTGTTCTTCATAACATCGTTGCTATACCACCTGAGTTGGTGGAACGACATTGCGTGATCTCTATACATTTCACCCCTAGCTTTCTCTACCCCCAACCAAGCAACATGGTAACTAACGTCCAGTCTGTAATCATTTTTCATATCGAACACCACGTTGGTAAGGTGGATGAGCGGTTGTTTGTGCACATGATCCGCAATGACATTGGATACCAAATCCGATCCCGTATGTGGGTTCATGTACGTCCGTACAGTAACATCACAATAATGTAAGCTATTAAACCTCTTCAAATAAAACACCCCACTCGATGCCACCACCCTAGCGTGAACTAACCACGAACACCTAGCTGATGTTGCGAACCAACACATAGTTGTGACCCATACGGAATCATTCTTTATGTACTTAAATTGAAACCCACATTCGACAGCATACATGCAAAGTACCATTCGGAATTCTTGTGCACCACCCCAAAACGATTGGCCAACATGTTTAATCCCATAAGCCTACCCAATAGACAAAAACATCTTCGATTTATGAGGACAATATAATGGCAACAAATCCGATCGATCATCCATATCGCACGTCTGCCCTCTTCGAATTCACACCCACTAGCATTAGGGGAATTGGCACCCCCGCGTTGAACGCCTGCCCCCATCGGTCCACATTTTAATCAATACATCAATATGGCCAATACCGAATGATTTTATAAGGGACAACATATTTTGAACATCATCGTCACAATCAACCTTAAATTTGTTGTAACCGAGAATGGTAAACAAGAAAAACACCAACCTCGGCACGAAGCTATCAAACTTCCCATATACACCATCAACCAGCTGTGCAAAGGTGGAATCTTGATTAAGCCGAACCATCGCATTGGTTTGTCTATACGTACACAGCAACAACATAATGAACTCCATTCCTACAATAACAAAACACAAGGTGTTACACTCATATAATGACCCCACCATTACCTCCATTAAAAAACCACACCACCCATCCCCCCAAACCAGACAACAAAAAGAAAAACACCATGAAAAAAGCAATTTCAAACTTAGCATTAACACCAGTAGCAGCAAACCACGCCACTCCCCCACTTCCTCTCGAAAAAATGTAACCTCATACAATACTCACCAACAAACAACATACAAACCTCACCTTCAACAAGGCACACAGCACGCCGAAACCCTACCCCCTGAATCAGCAAAAATAAAATACGCAACACACCACACCTCGGTCAGCAACACATTCGATTACACATCAACTCCAACAAACACCAACTGCTTAACATTCCAAATCCCCCCAAAATCACTCCCACAATCACCCCGTGAAAAAATAGAAACCTCAAAACATACCTTCCTCGCTCTCTCTTAACATCAGAACAAAATCAAAACAGAATCAACTACAAAGCGCAAACAAGTCACACCACACACACCAAATCAAATTAAATATAACATACCAAAAATAAAAAGGACTAAATAGTTTGAAAAAAAACTTCTATGACTAAATGGAACAACATTTCCCCAAATGGGGATTTATGAGTAATTAAGTTAGGTTCTCATTTAAAGAATCTCACCACCAAATTACTACCTAAAATAAAATACCAATACTTCTCACTAAAATATCAATACCTCGAAAAAATACGAGATTTCACATGCTTGATGCATTATTTTTTAACAATTCAAACTTATATGCTTTTTTGGTGATCAATTGTGTGTTTTGGGTTTTTTTATTTTATTTTTTATTTATGATATTGTTTAGTTTGGGTTCAGTTTATAGCCATATTATGTTAAAAATCACTTTTTGATGGAAAACATATGATTTTATTCTTTTAAATCCAAGTTATTAAGTGGTATTTATTTTATCAAATCACCTAGTTGTTAGGTTTAGCAAAGGGTTAGGGTAAATAATGAATTTTATGAAATAATTAATCATTAAATCTCATAAAATAAAAGGTTAGTAGAGGCCAATTCACTTGATTAGGTGATGAGGAGTGCATCAATTAATGGCATTCTCTTCTCATACCTAAGTTGCGAAACCTTGATTGTTTGGTTGTAACGGACTTGTGGCTATACTTAGTTTTTATTGTTAAAGTTTTCATAGTTTCCCTTTAAAAATTAAGTGGTGACTCTATCGATATGGGATGATGAGTTTGTACAACGATATGGGATGATGAGTTTGTACAACATATTAAACGCGACTAATATCCAAAAAGGCACGACATCCAAAATGACATTATGCTAGGAAAATACAACAAAATTTACACAAAGCGATCGATAACCCTCGGACTGCAATCGATCGGTAGCCCATAAAAATTCTCCAAATTCGCACAAGTTACTTTTGCACAATTCCCTACCAAAATTTCTAACTGTAGAAAAAGGTAAATAAAAATAACAATAAGAATGAAGCTAATTTATTGCAATATGGTTCGAATGAATGTGAATCAACAGGTTAATTGGGTTAAGTTTAGACTCAGACCTTTACAATCTCTCCTCCTTAGGTAATTTTGTCCATGAAATTCAATTAGTGTAATGGAATAAACAACAACGAGTGTATCAACAAGTTTTTATGGGACTAAATAAAAGAAAGGAAGACTAGGTAGCTTCAAAGAAATTTATATGTTTGGAGCTGCGTTTCGCTTCACGTTCCTATGTTCCTTTCTCTACTCCATGGTGTCTCTATAACACACCTTAACGAGAGGAATAGTTTTCCCCTCAAAACTTGTTCTCAGGCATCTAAGATTTGTACTATTTGTTCTTCATATAAGGTATCCTCATCTACATCTAGGTTTGCCTAACCAAGAACATGTGAGGGGTCTGGTGCATATTTGCGTAACATAGAAATATAGAACATATTGTAAATCCTAGAAAGTTGTGGTGACAATGCTAAGCGGTATGCTACTTCTCCAACCTATTCTACAATGTCAAAAGGATCAATAAACCATGGTGAGAGCTTACCATTACGTCTAAATCTCATCAAACCCCGTCTTAGTGAGATTTTTAAGAATACATGATCACCTAACTAAAATTATAGAGGTTGTCTCCTTTGATCGACATAGCTTTTCTAGCGATTCTAAACGGTAGGCAATCTTTGTCGGATGAATGGAATCTTTTCTATCATCTCACACACTAATTCTGGCCTGGCATAGATGTATCTCCAATCTTGACCCAACACATCGGTGACATACAAGGTCCACCATATAATGCCTCGAATGGTGCCATCACAATATTAGCTTGAAAGCTATTATCGTAGGCGAGCTCCACCAATGGTAAGTGTCTCTACCATAAGTTAAAGTCGATAACACATGCTCGCAACATGTCATCTAGAATTTGAATAGTATGCTCAGGTTGCCCGTCAGTTTAAGGGTGGTAGGTAGTGTTAAAAGTCAATTGTGACATTCAGTTTTTTTCACCCTAATTAAATTATGACATGTACTTGTTATTAAAAACTTAACACGCATTCAATGACCCCCCCCCCCCCCCAAAAAATCACATGCATATTTAAAAATTTAAAAATAAAAAAAATAGATTTTTTTTTTATAAATATTTTGTAATAAATAAAATTTAAAATTATATAAGACTCAAGTTACATTTAAAATTTCCTTTTAAATTTCAAATTAAAGGTGAATTAGATATGAATAAATTTCTTTTTTGACTTCTATGTAAAGATTTTAAATTTCAAAATTATAGATATGATTAGATAGGCCAATATTTATATGCCATGTGTATTTCTTAACATTTAAAATATTTAAAAAATTAAAAAATTTAGATTAATGTTTGAAGCTTGTAGAGCCTTTAAAAGGAAAAGTTCCTTTTAGCTAATATATATAGTAAATAAAGTATAGATAATATTTGTAATTATCTTAGTAACTGCGAAAATGTTAAATATGATTCACGAAAAGACGTGAAAAAGTTAATAATGATTCAGTAACAGATGTGAAAAAGTTAATTAAAATTCACCATTTTGATCATATGAAATATAATTTATGGGTGGTTATAGAATGCTCCTTAATCTAAAGAAGTGAATTGAAGAAGAAACAAAATAAAATAAAAAACAGTGGTTAGCTCACATGTGATAAAACAGTAAAGCAATCCTTTAGAGTCAAATAGTTTCCCTTCCATGTTTGAAAATTCATTTGTGGCTTGTGTTGCAGATTCTACCCTTTCCACATAAATTTGGTGGTAGAGCTAGAATCCAACATGGAAAAAGCGACAGACCCCCACTGGGGTGACCTCCAGAACTCCTAGTGGGGTGTGATTGGTTCAAATTTATTTATTTATTTATTTATTTATTTTTAAGTCTTGGTCTGACAGCCCCCACGTAGAGATGGGGGTGCTGGGGTCACCCCCATTGGGGGTCCCAGCACTGCCCAATCCAACAATAGGAGTTTGCCAATATTTTTGGACAAAATTCATTTTTGACTTTTATTTGCCTATTTGAATTGTAATTATTTTTAGAAGTCCAATCATTTTAGAATTTTTACTTTTGGTTTAATAATTGTGTAACATTTGTGAGATTGTGAATTCTACTCTTACGAAGCAAATTTTCATATCCTTTGTGGTATAATGTTATCATATTTGCATTTATTATTCTATCAATTGATAAAAAATAGAAGAAAAAATTACAAAAGAAACCCAAAATATGACCTTAATAACAAATCAAATCCTAACTTTTTAATTATTTTAATTTGAAACTTGAATTTTTACAATTGTATCAATTCTAACTATCTATTTGTATCCGCTTGTTATATTTAACAGATAAGGGACAATTTAGAGAATTTACCACTTTTTCTCCCTTCATTACAATTGACACCACCTCCTACCGTTATCATCATCCGTCACCCCACTCCTTCCCCTATCCACTACCATATCCCTTCATCCTTTCCCCCCCCCTATCCACCATTACTTTTCCTTTTTGTCAACTCATTAGAATATCTCAGTTTTTTTTCCCAAGTCTAGAGCCACTCTTGTCGTCAAAACTATTGACAAAAAAATAGTTAGTTGTAACTAACATATGATTAGAGTTGAAACACTTTTAAAAGTTGAAAGTTGAAATTGAAACAATTAGAAAGTTAATGTTTGATTTATTATTGGGATCAAACCTTTGTTTGTGTGTTTTTTTATTTATTTATTTTTATTTTATTTTGTTATTATTATTATTTTAATTTCCCCATTTTTTTTTTTTTTAAAATTTTCAATCAATTTGGGATTTAGAATTTATCATGGGATAGTGCAAGGAAGACAAAGAAATGAAGGTCTAAGTTGATCAGATAACAATGTCTCTAATTAGGATTGTGATCCTAACTGTGACATGGTTGTAACAGAAATTCTCTATTACATCACTTAAAGTTGTGAAAAAATTATCCCCACTCAAGGAATAATTATTGGATATGTAATAAGGATTTGGCTTCTTTTAAATTTATTATCTCAATTTGAGATAGCATTTTGCCTTGGTAGATCTATTTTAGAACCAATTTCGGTAATCTGAACGTTCACCTTTTAGTACTCGTTGAGTAAAATATTTGTACAAAAAATTAAGATGATCGAATATCGATAACTATATGCTTGAATCACATTTGTATTACAAAAAAATGAATGACTGTACTTGAAAATATGTTTATCATCTATCTTAAAAAAAAATATGATTCAAACATATAGCTACTGATATCAAATCATCTTAATTTTTTGCATAAATATTCTACTCAACAAGTCTTAAAAAGTGAATGATTCGAATCATCAAAATCGATTTTAAAATAAAAATATCAAATCCAAATACTCTCTTAAATTAAAATGACAAATTAAAAAAAGCGAACCAATATAATAATTATGTAACAGAAAGATCCCTTCAATTAATGTTGTGACTATCTTTTCAGCTTTGGTACCTTTATATATATATATATTTATATAATTTGTGTGGTATATTTTTATTTTTATTTTTTTGAATAAAAAAAAAAAAAGATGCTCTGAAGTGTCATCACGATATCCGTGGACTCAGATCCTTGGATAACCGATTACCGGCCTGATTTAACCTAACCCAAAGGAAGAGACCCACTACCAAGGTACTAGTGGAGCTCATCAACCACCTTCCATCAGGGCCAAGTTTCGATCGGAGTAAATCACGATATCTTAGAAGAGAGCCACTAGAAAATCTAACATTTTGCGCCTACCAAGAGCCGAACTTGACTCACTGTTGTAGAAAGGTAATGCCTTCACCACTGGGCCACCAACCCTAGTGGTTGTGCAGTATATGTTTGTCACGACCCGCTCCTCGTACTCAAGAGTTAAGCATCGTGATGGCCAGTAACTGAAGTTATCTCCGGTCAATTCTTAAACAAATTACTAAACGCGAGCGGAAAAAAATAATTAAGTGATGGTAGCAAAATAATCATTGGAAATTCTATTTTTAATTAAACTGTCAGAACTGAACTATGTCTACAAAGTGCTTTGTGTCTACCCACGCACTGGCCCTGACATATCACCTGAAAGTGGTAAACAACTATTAGTACATAGCAATTATACTAAGAGCATAAGTGCATAAAATTCACCATAGATAATTATTGACTAAACAAAGCTTGATATTAAAATGCAAAGTATATAATACAGAGGTCATTTGACATATAATACAGAAACAAAATAATTATAACCACGGTACAGAACGGAACAGAATAGATGTATGGACTCAAGAGGTGGATTGCACGAACTCTAGAGGTGGCTCTCACTATAGTGTAGCACTTAGCTCCATATAACATGTTGCTCCACATTAGAAATCAGAGTGTCAGTGGATCCATGACAAACAGAGGGTCACAAAAGTAACTAATCAAAGAGCCAATGGTTAGTTAAGTCTCCCAAGGTGTGGGACTCCCGTGGTGGTACTTACATAAAATAATTACTTATGAAATCATTGTCAAATAATTATTAAGATTTAAACATACATATCCATAGGTTTCATTTTAAGCAAATAGAGTTCAGAAAATAATCAACATAATTGAAATATCAATATAATTTATAAAACACAATTTACGTAAAATAAATTATGGTAACTCAAAACATACGTAAAATATATTATGGTAACTCAAAGTATAATATAATTCACCTTAACTTTAATACTTCACTCATCCTTTCCATTATCAAGGACCTTCTTCACTTTTAGTATTTTCTTTTCCTTTCTCTGTTTGTTTCTCCTTATTCTTGTTCACAACCCACTCCTTCTTTTATACTAGGTGTACTATTGCTCAGCAAGTTTGGATGACACGTAGCCAAACCACATGGCCTCTCTATATTAGGTGCCATCATCATGCTCTAGACTTGAATCTTATTTCTCCAATGGATAAGTTTAAGTAATTGTATTTCTAGCTTTTTTTCTTTTTTTTTTTTTCCTTTTTTTACAATGAGCCTGCTGTAAAAAAATTACACTTTATTTTATTTTACTCTTATGAAATATTTAAGATTTTTCTTATTTATAATTAAATAATACGAATATAAAATTTAAGGGACAATCTAAATTTTCGGATTGTTACAATCTTCCCTCCTTTTAAAAATTTCGTCCTCAAAATTGACATACGTTTAGGTTATCTGCTACGCACTCTGATAAATATACATATATCCCGAATAAGTTGATGATTAGTAACCGTCTTATAAAAAAAATATTATTAATTCATTTCTTCTTAAAACCTTACCAAGAATTCCAATTTGAAACTATATCAATTGAACGTGATTCTAATCAAATTTTCAAAGTCATTCATAAAAGCGTAATTTTCGTAAGATTCACTATTTTAAATTACTTATTACAGAGTAAAATATAAATAATATAAGTTGTCAAATTCTTACACTAATCAATCACTTAACACACCCTCACAGCACATTACATACACTACCGTTATTTATTTTTTTATTTTTATTTTTTTTTCATGTACAGAAAATTATATATTTAGTGACAAATAACTCGTTTTTAATTACAAAATTTAATGAAATACCATATATATATTACGAATATTGCTCCACAAATATTTAATTTAACTATAATCTATAATCTAGCTCAACGTTTCTCCCATCTTATTTGTGCATGTGTCTTATGCTCTAATGCTTTTATAAAAATAATTTTAAAACCCTTGGCTATGATATCACTTGTCATGACCCACTCCCCGTACCCAAGGGTTAAGCATCGTGGTGGCCAGTAACTAAGGTCATCTCCAGCCAATTCTTAAACAAATTACTAAATGCGAGCGAAAAAAAAATATTTAAGTGAGGGTACCAAAATAATCATTGGAGCTTCTATTTTTAATTAAATTGTTAGAGTTGAACTATGTTTACAAAGTGCTTTGTGCCTACCCCACGCGCTGGGCCTGACATATCACCTGAAAGTGGTAAATAACTATTAACACATGGCAATTATAATAAGAGCATAAGGGCATAAAATTCACCATGGATAATTATTGGCTAAACAAATCTTAATATTAAAATACAGAGTGTATAATACAGAGGTCATTTGACATATAATACAGAAACAAAATAATTCATAACTACGGTACAAAACGAAATGGAACAAAATAGATGTATGGACTCAAGAGATGGCTCATACGAATTCTAGAGGTGGCTCCCACCATAGTGTAGCACTTAGTTTCGTACAAAACTTTGCTCCACACCAGAAATCATAATCACGGTACAGAATAGAACAGATGTATGGACTCAAGAGGTGGCTCGTACGAACTTTAGAGGTGGCTCCCACAATAGTATAGCACTTAACTCCGTATAGCACTTTGCTCCACACTAGAAATCAGAGTGTCAGTGGATCCATGACAGATAGAGGGTCACAAAGTAACTAATCAGAGAGTCAATGGTTAGTTAAGTCCCCCAAGGCGTGGGACTCCCGTGGTGGTACTTACAGAAAATAATTACTTATGAAATCATTGTCAAATAATTGTTAAGATTTAAACATACATATCCATGGGTTTAATTTTAAGCAAATAGAGTTCATAAAATAATCAATGTAATTGAAATATCAATATAATTTATAAAACACAATTTACGTAGAAAAAATAATGGTAACTCAAAACATACGTAAAATATATTATGGTAACTCAAGGTATAATATAACTCACCTTAACTTTAATACCTCACTCTTTCTTTCCAATATCAAGGACCTTCTTTACTTCTAGTATTTTCTTCCTCCTTCTCTGTTTGTTTCTCCTTGTTCTTGTTCACAACCCACTCCTTTTATACTAGGTGTACTACTTTCTCAACAAGTTTGGATGACACGTAGCCACACCACGTGGCCTCTCTATATAGTTGTTGTCATCATGCTCTAGACTAGAAGCTTATTCCTCCACTGGATAAGTTTAAGTAATAGTATTGCTAGGTGGTTTTTTTTTTTGTTTTTTTTATTTTTTCATTTTTACAATGACACTGTCGTAAATAAATTACACTTTATTTTATTTTACTCTTACGAAATATTTAAGATTTTTTTTATTTATAATTAAATAATACGAATATAAAATTTAAGGGACAACTTAAATTTTCGAGTTGTTACAATGTTGGTATTGGTATATTGTGCAGTATATGTTGGTGTTGGTATATTGTGCAATATATGTTGAAATATACCAATACCAACATTGTGCGGTATATGTTGGTATTGGTATATTTTAAGGTGTCATTTTGGATTCATCACTATAAATATTATAGTAAATTTCACTTTATCCTTATTCGAAAATAATCACATGATCTCTTTGTGATTTGTGGATTGAAATATACTGTTAAATATTTTGTCCAACTTAATAGTAAGTGTGAAATACGTGCTAAACATAGGGAATTATATGCTTATTTTCAAATTTCAAAAGGATAAATCGCATATGAAATAAAGCACAAGGGGTTAAAGTATATTTTTTCTCCAAACAAATGATGAAAATATCCATAATTCATGTACTTAGGTTACTTATATATAGAGGTATTTTAATCTTTTCCATTAAATCATTAATGTCTCTAACGGTGCATTTCGATCCACAAACAACAAAGAGACTACGAGGTTATTTCCAAATGAGAATGAGATAATTTGCATATGACCAAACCACAAGGTGATAAAGTAAAATTTACTCTAACTATTATATATTATATATTTTTATATTTATTTTTAAAAATTCTGTACACAATATCAAATATTAATTGATTTTAAAAAAATTTACATGTAATTTACAGTTCGTGTTAAAAAACAAATATGTAGATGGAATTTAAATTAAGGATAAATTATAGTAAATCTCCTCAAATTATGACCCATTTACCATTTGTCTCTTTGAATGTCAAAACTCAACAGTTAGCAATATCAAATTTTTATTTTGTTACACTTAATTATTTTTGTTAAGATCATGTGAAGAATTTACGCGAAATCAGGTCATATGTAAAACTCATGACATACTTATTAAATTTTTAAGACGATAATGTTCATGGGTGTTAATTTTTGATCTCACAACCAAACTAGATCTCCGAGCCAAGATCTAAGGAACTTAGTTGTAGAGCAAATGGAAGAATAGAGAAACCCAACACCTGCACACAAGAAGACAGCAACTCACAGTGGCTCATCCAGGCACTTCAACAATCAAGTCAGTCAACTTATCTTTCAAATATAATAACTTAATCATAGTACTCACAAAGTAGAACATACCTTAGACCTACGGGGATTTCTTACTAGAAATATCACTTCATAGGACTCTATACTTTACAAGGATAACATCTATCTTGAACTCCTCTTATTCATATTAGAATGAACTTGTAGAGACCCTAATTTTTGTAATTACCTTTAAATCCCTGACCTTGAGTTTCTTTTAATAAAGTCCTTGAATTTTTACTTGATTGCGTTTTAAACCCTAGAATCGGAAAGAATCGTGGATTAATCCAAGTAAACCCTAATTGATTTCGGTAGATTAATAATCACCTTTAAAATCATAGTATTAATTATTAGGCCCTATAATTATAGATTAACCACTTTAAAATCTTAATTCTTAGTAATGCCATTTTCGCTCGATTTCTTACCTTTCTTTGCAGTTTAATTTAACAGGACACGAATTTATTATTTTAAATTTTCTAATAGTATTATATTAATAATAAATATCAAGGTTTCATAAATTTATACTTGGTCCCTATATACTTCTATTTTATTTCATTACAAACCTTAATTGTAATATTTTATTAATTAATGTACTTGTGCCCATTACTTTATGTGTATAAATAAAAATATTTCCTATATATATATATATTTCTTGGAGCCCAAGTAGTTGGCCATGTGATGGATGAAAGGGCATTGATGGCTTTGATGAACAATTTTGACAAATTAGCACTTGTAAAACTTAGTCCTTAAGAAACCTCCCCATTCTTTCTCTATATATATGCACACTTCTCCCCTTCCTTTTACACATTTTCAGCCATGCATTAGAAAAATGAGAGAGAGTGATCTTGGAAAAGAGAGAGCAAGAGAGAGAGAGAGAGAGAGAGAGAGAGAGAGAGAGAGAAGAAAAAGAAGAATTGTGTTGAGTCTTGTACAACAAAGATAAAACCTACATCACCTCTTCTCTCAAGTTCTTTTACCACTTACTTTTCACCTCCTAATACATGCTATTTGTATATATATATATTGTAGTCTAGGCCTACACTCTTGTATAAATGTGTATTAATTAAGAAATGATGTGCTTCTCTATCTTTCTTAAATTTCCAATAATAATTCTTTTCCCTCTCTTGAATTTATTTTCCTATCAAAACTAAATAAACTCAAAATCAGTTTTTATGGGGTAATATTTGGTAGGACCTAAGGATATATTTTTATAACCTAAACAATTTTTTGAAGTTTTTTACTCACAAAATTAAAAAAAAAAAAAAAAAAAAGAGTCAACATTCTCTATTTTTAGAAAATTTCAGAAAAATACTCTTGAGTCCACTTTTATGTGAAAATCTTAATCTTGGTGTTATATTCCAACTAAAATTTGTTTGAACTCAAGAGAGTGAGAGGTTTGAGAGAAAAATCGATTTGTGTAACAGTCAACAAATCGGGATAGATCTTGATACTTTTGAATTATCTTAAAATCTAAAATGCCGATCCTACTTTTATAAATTGTGTTTGAAACTAGAGTCCTTTATCTACAAACTCACATGAGGCTAGGTACTTAGGGCCGATAAACGTATTTTTTCCATAATTATTTTCCAACTGGTTCAAATTTGAAATTCTATAAATTTGTGTTAATATGCTCTTAATTGGTTTTCAACTCTTATGTGCTATGTTTCTTCAATGTTTAAGTCTTGATATGTAAACTACGATAAATTACAAATTTTTTTTACCATGCATAAATTACTTTATGTTTAGTTTGGACTCATAATTATCTTGACCACGCTTTGCTATAACCAAGAACATAATGCACTTAATAGAAGGGAAATCAAATGGGATGGTAAGGGGTTGGGATGGTAAAGGGTTGCGATCAAATGGAATGGTAAAGGGTTGGATTCAACCATCGACTCCCTCACCACTCTCGGTCGCTTTGGAGCAACTGCATGTTTCAGTTTCCTAATTGAACCTAACCTTTTTTCACTATGAAATTCTAGTTCCACCGCCCTTATCTAAAAGGCTTTCTTCAGCATCCAGTACCAATATTGGAATCGTTGGCTCACGACTATATACTTTGACGAATCGACATTTCCATGCTCAAAATTCGAAGAAACATCCTAACGTTGGTCAAGAAAATTTTCATTTTTGATGTCTTTTAGTTTCCAGAACAAGTAGTGTTATCATAAGATAATATAGTCGGTGCCAAGGTTCTTTCTAATCGCAAGTGGAAATGCGTGGATTAGGGTTGAACCTAAGCTCTGATACCAAGTTGTAACGCCCCAAATTTTGAGAACATCGGTAATATAATACAACAATACACCAGGATTTAACTAGCGGATACACAACATTATACAAATAATTAAGCACAAAATATAAATAATTACACTAAAAGAAACTATTAATAATAGTTAGAAATAAAATTCTTCAAGTAATTAAATACATATCAGTTTCTTGATACGGAAAGATAATCCAAAATACAGGAAATATAAAATCTAATCTCTACGGCAGCCATGGTTCCTCAAAGGTTTTAGGGATTCCGTTCTCGGTGTAAAACTCACCTTTACCTAGCATAAAACACCATGAACTTGGAATGCCCAGTAAACACACACACCCTGTCCCTTTTCCCATTCCAAATATACAAGTAAAATAACAGTACGATCATAACATACAACGAAAGCAATAATTAAGCAGAGCTTATAATTAAATTTCAGTTTTCAAGAATAACAGTTAATTCAGTTAGTTCTATGGAACTCCCCGCGGAATGCCGTTCTTACGCAACCACTAACACTGGCCACGGGCAATTTTGACTCCCCCTTGGTTAATACAATACCAATGCGTCGTTTACCGCAAAACCATTAGTGTGTTGCTTACCGCACAATTATCAATGATGCCCATGCACCTAGGTTACATACCCGAGTGGTGACATCATGGTCTGCCCCAAGGGAATGGGCTTCCAGGGATACTCTCCCTGTGTGAGACCCTCACTGCCACCCTTATGCCTCCCAATTCCGTTAAGCAGCCAGAATACCACCCATGCCATGTTTAGGTTTGAGAACACACCTGCGCAAGACTTCACGAAAATGGAACACATTTCAATATATTATACTCTTGAATCCATCGTTCATTATCTTGTATAAATATATATTAATCAAGAAGTGGTGTGTTTCTCTATCTTTCTTAAATTTCCACTAGCAATTTTTTTCCCTCCCTTGAATTTATTTTCCTACGAAAACTACATAAACTCAAAATCTGTTTTTGTAGGGTAATAATTTTGGCAGGACTTGAGGATGTATCTTTGTAGGACCTAAGGATGTATTTTTATAACCTAAACAATTTTTCTAAGTTTGTTAATCACAGAATTAGAAAAAAAAAAAAAAAGAAGTCAACTTTCTATTTTTAAAAAATTCCAGAAAACAATCTTGAGTCTACTTTTATGTCAAAATCTTAATCTTGGTGTTATATTCCAACGAAAATTTGTTTGAACTCAAGAGAGTGGGAGGTTTGAGAGAAAAATCGATTTGTGTAACAGTCAACGAATCTGGATAGATCTTGATAATTCTGAATTATCTTAAAATCTAAAATACCTATCCTACTTTTGTAGTTTGAGTTTGCAACTAGATTCCTTTACCTACAAACTCACATGAGGCCAGGTACTTAGGGCCGATAAAAGTATTTTTTCCATAATTATTTTCCAACTGGTTCAAATCTGAAATTCTAAAAATTTGTGTTAATGTGCTCTTAATTGGTTTGCAACTCTTATGTGCTATGTTTCTTGAATGTTTAAGTCTTGATATGTAAACAACGATAAATTATGAATTTGTTTTACTATGCATAAATTACTTTATGTTTAGTTTGGATTTGTCATTATCCTGACCATGCTTTGCTATAACTGAGAACATAATGTACTTAATAAAGGGGAAATCAAATGGGATGGTAAAGGGTTGCGATCAAATGGGATGGTAAAGGGTTGCACTCAACCATTGACTCCTTTACCACTCTCGGTCACTTTGGGGCAACTGCATGTTTCAGTTTGCTGATTGAACCAAACCTTTCTTTAATATGAAATTCTAGTTCCACTGCCTTTCTCTAAAAGGCTTTCTTCAGCGCCAAGTACCAATACTGGAATCGTCAGCTCAAGACTATATACTTTGATGAATCGACATTGCCATGCCTAAAATTCGAAGAAATGCCCTAAGGTTGGTCAAGAAAATTTTCATTTTTCACGTTTTTTAGTTTCCAGAATAAGTAGTGTTATTATAATATAATATAGTCGGTGACAAGCTTCTTTCTAATCACAAGTCGAAATGTGTGGATAAAGGTTGAACCTAAGCTCTAATACCAAGTTGTGACGCTTCAAATTTTGGAAGCATCGGTAATATAATACAACAATACACCGGGGCCTAACTAGCAAATACACAACATTATACAAATAATTAAGCACAAAATATAAATAATTACACTAAAAGAAAAATATTAATAATAGTTACAGATAAAATTTTTCAAGTCATTAAATATAGATCAGTTTCTTGATGCAAAACGATTATCCAAAATACAGGAAATATAAAATCTGATCTCTAGGGCAGCCATGGTTACTCAAAGCTTTTAGGGATTCCATTCTCGGTGTAAAACTCGTCTTCACCTGGCATAAAATGCCATGAGCTTAGAATGCCTAGTAAACACACACACCCCGTCCCTTTTCCCATTCCAAATATACAAGTAAAATAACGGCAGGATCATAACATACAATGAAAGCAATAATTAAACAGAGCTTATAATTAAATATCGATTCTCAAGAATAAAAGTCAATTCGGTTAGTTCCAGGCAACTCCCCATGGAATATCGCTCCGACCCAACCACTAACACTGGCCACGGGGCAATTCTGACTCCCCCTTGGTTAACCACCAGTGCGTCGCTTACTGCACAATTACCAATGATGCCCACGCACTTAGGTTACATACTCGAGTGGTGACATCATGGTCTGCCCCAAGGGAACGGGCTTCTAGGGATACTCTTCCTGTGTGAGACCCTCACTGCTACCCTTATGCCTCCTAATTCTGTTAAGTAGCCAGAATACCTCACGTACCATGTTAGGGTCTGAGAATACACTTGCGCAAGACTTCACCAAAATGGAACACATTCCACCATATTATACTCTTGAATCCATCGTTCATTATCTTGTATAAATGTGTGTTAATCAAGAAATGGTGTGCTTCTATATCTTTCTTAAATTTCCAGCAACAATTCTTTTCCCTCTCTTGAATTTATGTTCTTATCAAAACTCTATAGACTCAAAATCTATTTTTATGGGCTAATATTTGGTATGTGTAGAGGATGTAATAATTTTGGTAGGACCTAAGGATGTATTTTATAACCTAAACATTTTTTTTTTTTTAAGTTTGTTACTCACAAAATTGGGAAAAAAGAAGAAAAAGAAGTCAACTTTCTCTATTTTTAGAAAATTCCAGAAAAATAATCTTGAGTCCACGTTTATGTCAAAATCTTAACCTTGGTGCTATATTGTAACTAAAATTTGTTTGAACTCAAGAGAGTGAGAGATTTGAGAGAAAAATCGATTTGTTTAACAGTCAACAAATCTGGATAGATTTTGATAATTCTGAATTATCTTAAAATCTAAAATACCTATCCTACTTTGAGTTTGAAACTAGAGTCATTTATCTACAAACTTGCATGAGGCTAGGTACTTAGGGTCGATAAAGTATTTTTTTCCATAATTATTTTCCAACTGGTTCAAATCTGAAATTCTGGAAATTTGTGTTAATGTGCTCTTAATTGGTTTGCAACTCTTATGTGCTATTTTTCTTGAATGTTTAAGTCTTGATACGTAAGCTACGATAAATTATGAATTTTTTTTTACCATGCATAAATTAGTTTATGTTTAGTTTGGATTAATAATTATCTTGACCATGTTTTGCTATAACCAAGAACATAATGCATTTAATAAAGGGGAAATCAAATGGGATGGCAAAGGGTTGCGATCATTGTAGTAAATTTTATGAGATATTGAACGATAGATTCAAGAGTATAATATGGTGGAATGTGTTCCATTTTTGTGAAGTCTTGCACAAGTGTGTTCTCGAATTCTAATATGGCACGGGAGGTATTCTAGCTGCTTAGCGGAATTGGGAAGGATAAGGGTGGTAGTGAGGGTCTCATATAGGGAGAGTATCCCTGGAAGCCCGTTCCCTTGAGGCAAACTGTGATGTCCTCACTCGGGTATGTAACCTAGGTGCGTGGGCATCATTGGTAATTGTGCGGTAAGCGACACATTGGTGGTTATGCGATAAGCGATGCATTGGTATTGTATAACCAAGGGGGAGTTAGAATTGCCCGTGACCAGTATTAGTGGTTGGGTAGGAACGACATTCCGCGGGGAGTTACCTAGAACTAACTGAATTCACTGTTATTCTTGAGAACCGAAATTTAATTATAAGCTCTGCTTAATTATTGCTTTCGCTGTATGTTATGATTATGCTGTTATTTTACTTGTGTATTTGGAATGGGAAAGGTATGGGGTATGTGTGTTTATTGGGCATTCCAAGCTCATGGCGTTTTATGCCAGGTGAAGGCCAGTTTTACACTGAGAACGGAATCCCTAAAAGTTTTGAGGAACCATGGTTGCCCTAGAGATTAGATTTTATATTTCCTGTATTTCGGATAATCTTTCTGTATCAAGAAACCAATATGTATTTAATGACTTGAAGAATTTTATCTGTAACTATTATTAATATTTTATTTTAGTGTAATTATTTATATTTTGTGCTTAATTATTTGTATAATGTTGTGTATTTGCTAGTTAAACCCTGGCAA
This sequence comes from Camellia granthamiana, assembly GCA_036172215.1. Taxonomy (NCBI): domain Eukaryota; kingdom Viridiplantae; phylum Streptophyta; class Magnoliopsida; order Ericales; family Theaceae; genus Camellia; species Camellia granthamiana. Next base: position 23,032,932 of record CM069909.1, read on the forward strand.
TGTTCCCTAAATTTGGGGCATCACAGAACTCCCCTTATAGTCTCATCTCTATCTAAACAGAGAGCCTGAAACCATCTAGGCTCCTGTCTTCTAGACGAATATCTCAGACTCTGATATAATCGCATCACATCTCGGCAACTTGGTCCATCCACGTGGCACCTCGGCTAATGACCTCGGTCACATAGACAACCGTAAAAATATGTCCCCACAACTGCCCCTAGGTTCTATTACCTCGGCAAACTGAGATGATGGAACCTACATCGTCCATCTTCCTAACATGTAGGCTAAACAACATGATTAAAGATATCCTTCCAACCGAAATCAAGACTCGTTGGCGTCAATGAACAAGGGCTCAAATGTCCACTTATCAAGAACCAAGAACCAATATGTTCTATCTCATCTAAGTCCTACATGTCAACTGAGATCGTATTACTAGCGAGGTCATTCCTTGCTAGTTCAAGAACCCAAGATTCCAAGTCTATTTCTATAAGAAACTTTGAAACCACTAAAACATGTGGCACCTCTCCATCGGTTCATCTCCATCACGTCAATAGATACATCCCATCATTTCAGTCACACGCCGCCTGATGTCAGCTTACGTTAGCCAGATGTGTCTCCCAAGAAATTTGAAATGATTGTACTTGCCGCCTTTTCTTCTTCCCCATAAACTCTTTTCTCTCTTTTTCCTCTCTTCACTTTCACATCTCATCTCTATCTTTGCTCTCAGACTCTTTATCTCTCTCTAAGCCACCACTGTTGACCCTTTGAAACTCTCTTACAACTGCTCTATTCTCCATCTCTGGTGTCGGAATGAATACTCCGCTCCGATCAAAGTGACTGTCTCACTCCAGCGAACACGAATTTGTGCTCCATTTCGTCGAACTCCTCCTATAACTCACTCACTCTTGAATTTTCATTTTTAGTTTCATTGTTCTTGAACTTATTCTTCATACATTTCTGATTTCCTTGAACTCATGTGTATATCATACTTTGTTCTTACATGTTTTGCACTTGATTGTGCATAATCTTCATACTCTAAATTTGTTTTTCATATTCCTTCATTGTTTCCAGATTGTTTCTTCAAATTCTTGCACATTCAAGTTTAGGAAATGGAATTTGTTCAAACACTAGGAAAACAGAAACTCAACCATTTCCTAGAATTACCATAAAATTCGCAGAACTTTCAAACTAGCAAGCCCAAAACACTAAGATCACCCTAGGTTAACAGTACCCAAAACACATCAATCCTTCACAATGGGTATGCACAAGTGGAGAGTAGACACCCCCATCTAAGATAGAACATTTCCACTGAGAATTTGACATCCCGATTGACATCTACATTAGGCTAGCAGGTGAAAATGACTCAATCATGCCTGGGGAGACTACATTCCCTTCCCCGTGGTGTCGATCATAGAGGGTGCAATCAGATTCCCCCTCAACAATTTTTTTTCCGCCAAATGATGAACTTTTACAAACTCAACCCCATGCATCATCGAGTTATGTCACCGACACAACGTTAAGCTAGCACTATCTGATGTCTAATACAGCTACACTATGTGTAGCCTCAAATCCACAAACGACATCTCCTACTATAGCTCAAACCAAGATCCACTCACAAACTGATAGCCTACATTCCAGACTCCAACAAGGGTGTTGGGAAAGACTATCTCATCATCTCAGGCAATTGGAAATTTACTCCAAACGACAACTTTTGCCTCTACCCTTTATGCATAGGGATCTTTTGGGACCATGAGAGTAAGCACAAGTTCTCTAGATCACACACTTTGAAACCATCATCGTATACTTAGTCAAAATTTTAACTCATATTTTCTCTATTTTGCAGATCTTCCTCAACCCAACAAATCCTTCTGCAAGGCATATGTCAAAAGAGCTTACCTCACGAGGCTCTTTGCCTTATCCATCAACGAGCAGAACACTCCCCTCCTGCTCAATTACATAGCAACATACAAGTTCTCTTTTGCTAATGTTTCGTCCAGAAGTAGGACTTCACCATCAACAATAACACCAATTGCTTCATCCTGACCAAACCAAGGCTCAGCGTTAGATCTAACCGTTTAGTCATCCACATCGGCGCCATCACAGCACATTCCACCTTCTTAATGTCGACGCTGACCTAGCGATGCCCCAACAAGAAAAATGCACAGTAAGAAGCATTGAAGTCTTGACTTGCCAACATACAACCCTGTAAATCCTCAAACTACCCTTCCCAAAATCAAATTCGGTGTAACAGTTGTCGCCACTTTAGAAGACATGGCATGCCAAGCAGCCATCGCAGAGGACTTCTTGGGTGACATTCCTAACATCGCCACCATTTAATCCACCACATCTCCTTCCTCAATCCAAAAACAGAAGAGGGACAAGAAGGCTAAAACAAAAGCCAAGCAAACAATCACTACATCTTCTGATGATAAAGACCTAGAAGGCAGTATCCTCATCTCCAAGATGGTTGCTGCTGAGAAGAGACCAGCCTCCAAATCACCTGATGTACCAACCTGCAAACACCTAAAGTTAGTTAGACTTGACAAATCTCAAGATGTCACTACCGATAACACTTGGTACCCTGAGATCCATGTTGGCGACAGGCTACTAAAAGTTGGAGACAGTCCAAAAAAGGCTTCCGAGGTTGCTGCTACTCTCACCACAGGCATATTACTTCGTGATGTCATGGATGCAATCAGCAATTACAACTAGTATGAGCACTTCACTCTTATGATGTGCTATTCAATTCTGGTAACACACTAAACTTTCCTTCTTTATTTTATTATACGACACTTGGAATATTTTCATTAATTCATTCCTTCTCGTTGTAGTACATTCAACATGCACAATCCTTCACACTGAAAATTGAAATGATGAAAAAAGACCTGACCAAGAAAACCCAAGAGATAGCAGACTGCCTCTACCAACTGAACCAATCTAAGACTTTGAGAAAGAAACAGCTGGAGAAAATCAAGGCCAAAGGACTGCTGAACAAAAGGCCGAAACTGCAGCTAAGGTTGCCGGGAAAAAAAAAAAATTGTGCTTGTCGAGAAAAAGTTGGTCGAGGTCCTGACAACCAAAGAGCAAGAGATCAAAGAGACCGACACCAAGGCTTATAAAGAAGGCAAGGTCAACATCATGGAAGCCTATAAAAAGCAGGTTAACATTGCCTACAATAGAAGCTACGGCCTTGGTTGGACTGTTGCCTTGACTGCCATTTTTGTCCCCTAGGACGCACCGCATCGATATCTCTCCAAGATGAAACTACCTTTCCCTCTTTCCCCAATCCAATCTGAGAATACAACTAACTTAGAGGAAAGAGAGGAAGAATAGGAAGAAGCTGTTACTGGAGCCAAGTCTCCCACACTCAATGATCAAGTCCTTGATCTCACTGGGGATGATGTGGAGGTCAACAAGAGAACTTTCTCTGCGATAAAGTAGCCTGAAAAGACTGAAGCCGAGAAGAGCATCAAAGAAGCCCTCAAAGAAATGAATGAGGAGGCTAGTGACAATAAGGACGATGTCAACACTATCCCAACCACTAAGGCCCACACTACTATGGCTCAAGAAGAGGTCAACACTGATGTTGAACCAGAAGTCCAAACTTAGGATTTTTTTCTACTTTTGCTTTTAGTTTTTTTTCCTTTGAACGATGAACAATTTCTATCTTTCAAGGCTGAAGTGCCTTATGATGTAGCCAAACAACTATTTTATGAATACATGCTTGTTTTTTTTACTAAGTATTGAATGTCTTCTTTACTTGCATGTCTTTGGTACTTCTCTGAAAATTTTCAAAGTGTGACATCTTGGAAACAAGTCTCATCTCAAACAACACAACTACCTTGGATTACATCATTTCGGTTGAAGCAGTTGTCTCAAATAACTAATCAATCTTTTAAATTTTTTTACTGAGTGTTACTCTTTTCAAATCACAAATTCAAACTTAACTCATCCATACTCTCTACCCCCTAATGTAAATGTAAGTTACAACTTACCTTCACATTATTAAGCCAACATCTAAGTCTTGTGTAAGTCTTACAAATTTAAACATCCACAACCAATATTATTATGTTTAGCTCGTCTAAAGAGAACACTTAAGGCTCAACCTTAGTGCACCGATTTCACAGTACTAACTACCTCAACTTTTTGTCACAAACAAACCATGTCAGTTGTCCGACATTATTGCCCCCTAGGCAAAGTCTTGGTTAATTTTATCCTGCTTCTCATTGAAACATCACTTTAACTCAGTTCAGCTTTGTCGTTTTGACAAGCCTAAGTTAATCGTCTAGTTTTTCATTGAACCATCACATTGGTCTAATATTAGCTATCTTTCTAAAAATCTCAAAAAAACATACCAGTATCAACAATTTGTAACGAAAAAATTCGAACTAAGATTTTATTGATCAAAACTTCGGCTAATCAACTGCTAGATTACATCAAAAAGAAAACTAATGAAAGAAAAACTTCAAATTACTAGTGTTCCATGGTCTTGGAAACTGCTTGCCATCATAATCTTCCAGCTAATAGGCTCCTGCATCGGCAACTGAGATTATCTTGTACGACCCTTCTCATTTTGTGCAAAGTTTTCCCTCCTTGTGATCTTTCTTGTTACCGACAACTTTCCTCAAAATAAGATCTCTAACTTTGAACTTTCTAGGATTAAATTTCTTGTTATATGCTCTTGCAAGTCTCTGGTTATATGCCCCTAACCGAAGTGTTCTTCGCTCTCTTCTTTCTTCCATCAGATCTAGATCTCAGGCTAAGAAGGCTTCATTTTTTCCATTTTCCACATCCTAAGTTCTAACTCCTAGGATGTCGATCTCCAAAGGTATGACTGCCTCCATGTCATAGGCCAAGACAAAGGGGTTTCTCCAGTTGATTTTCTCGGCGTAGTGCGGTATGCCCATGGAATATTAGGCAATTCTTCAACCCATTTGGCCTTAGCTGGTCCTAATCTCTTCATAATACCAGCCAGAATGGTCTTCTTCGATGCCTCAACTTGGCAATTGCTTCACGGAAGCTAAACGTTGAATAGTAATTCTTTATCCCGTACTTAACGCAAAAGTTCTTGATCAGTTTACTATCAAACTTAGTGTCGTTGGGTGCCACATATGTAACAAACCCCACCTACGATTAGCCTATAATCAATGATTAAGAATGCCAAATAAGTAATTAAGTAGAAATTCTGAGTTAATTGCATGTGTTTGGAGTTAAATGTGCCTATATCTGTCTGATGTAAGAATATCTGTCTGAATTTGGTGTTCGAACACGAAATTACCTAGGTATACGTGTTATTTGAGATTTTTAAAATTTTATGGTAATTTAATTAGAATTCGATTCAGAATCAAATAATTAGAATAAAATAACCACAATTAATTATCTTTAACTCAATTTAATTAAATATCATTAATGAAGTCTATATAAGGCTAATTCAAGAGCTTGAGAGTGGTTTATAGATTCATTTCTTCATCTTTGAGAGGCCAACATAGGAGAGAGAGAGAGAGAGAGAGAGAGAGAGAGAGAGAGTTTGAATTCGAGCTAGGAGGAAGAGAATTGCTTGGAAAATTTAAAGAATAGGTAAGAATCATACTCTTAACCTTTATATTCAAGACATTAGTGAATGAATTCAAGAGGTTTAAGTGTTTAAAGATGAGAATTGAGTTTGGAGAGTAGGAAGAAGAGCATTCCATACATGCATGTCCATTTCATCACCATTTGAGTTTGAGTTCAAAGAATTCTCACATGCGTGTGTTCATTTTGCCTTTGTTTTGAGAATTCATGAAGTTTCATAAGAAATTACCTTAATAGTTCATTTTTTGAAAGCAAGGAATATCATTAAATGTATACAAAGTTTCAAGCTTGATTTTGAACAATTGACTTACTTTTGGGCTTTGATTTTGAGAAACGACTTTCAATTCATGAAGTTCTATGATTTTCTATATGTTTTCTCAAGTTTTGGGCCCAAAGAATGTGTTTTGAAGCTTTGAATTTGAGTTTTGCATCTTGAACAGCAATTAGGAAATTCTAGAATTTGGTTGCACTGCTCGAGCGACCAAAGCTTCGCTCCAGCGTAAAATTCGAGCTTTCAGAAGTTTTGCAGAGTTTAGGGGTTGGCTCGAGCGACAAAAGAGCGACCACCCTTTGTTTGGAACCTTGGCTCGAGCGACCAAAAGTTGGCTCGAGCATAAAATGCAAGCTCCCAATACTTTTACAGACATGAGCCTTAGTTCGAGCGAAAAAATCTGCGCTCGAGCGACCACCCTTTATTCTCAGTACTTGGCTCGAGCTATTGTCGAGTGACCGTCGAGCGTAAACATTGAGCACCGAGTACTTTTGTAGACTTTGCAGACCACTCGAGCGACAGAAGTTGTGCTCGAGCGAACTGCCCTATTTCTGAAAATTTTGCAAAGTGTTTTCGAGTACATTTTGACATCCTCATTGCATCCTAGGCATTCCTAAGCCATGATTAGGCTATAATAATGAAGATAAAGATTAGAAACACACTAAGAAAGAAAAGTAATAAGTTAAGCACCAACAGAGCGCATGTTTCATTATGTATTTGTTACGTGTTTGTGTAGGTCACGGGCCATAGTTCGTCTGATCTGTCCACTCTGTCTGTTCTGTTACTGGAGCATCTGTGAGTAACTCTGTAAAGCTATGTTCAACTTTAAGTATTTTCTGAATGATATGATATGATCTGGCTTCCGAAATGCTATCTTATGATTAAATGAATAATTGTGAAACTTTATGAAATGTATTCATGGCATCCTTAGCATTATGATATCTGTTATATGACCTGGGACCAGGGTTTGTTATGCATAATGGTTTATTTACTCTGTATACTTCCTTTTATGGGTCATCTGGTCCCTTTATGGGTCATCTATATTGTCTCATGTAATCACGAGTCATCTGTTAGCGCTATTGGATGTACTACATAAGTACCACGTATGGTTATCTGTGAGAATCTAATATGAATATGATTTTGTTTCTAAATTGAACTATGATTTCTGAATTTGTTATGGACATTATTCATAAATTCTTTACTTTGTTATTAGTCATTGGGCTCTAGCTCACTGTATTATTTATGTATGTAGGTGATCAGGCACGTGATCAGGCTTAAGTTGCTGGCTGGATTTGTTTTGTGTCATCCAACATGTGCGCCTCCTGAAGAGGTTCCCGAAATGCTTTGACTTGTCAAAATTGTGAAGATTTTCATTTTCTTTTAATTATATTTGAACAAGTTAATGCCTACTCTATATATTGGGCTAGGTCCCATTTTGTTTAATCTGATTATTATGGTGACGATGGACCGACCTACCTGTGTGATGTCACTTATATGTATATGAAGTTAAATTTTCTGACCTATATATGCTTGTACAGCTCTATGGACATTGCATGTTTGATTTTTGCTTCCGCTAGCCCTATATTTTGTTAATCTATTTCAGAGGCCTTCGGTAATCCTAGGATTACTGACCGGTTATGATGCTAAACCATAGGAGTGGGTTTGGTTCATGAAAGAGTGGTATCAAAGCACGTGTTATACCGTACACACGAGTCCATATGAGCTTTAGGGTGTCCTAGAAAAGAATTAGGGACATCACATTTGCATGTGTGAGAATGTGTGAAATCATGTGAACATATCTGAACTAAAATGAAAGTATGAACATATGTAATGTGAAATTAACTAAATATGAACATTGTGGAACTGTAAAGATTATTTGCCTATGTTTATTAGTGCTTTATTTACCTATAGAAATGGAAAGAACAAGAAGTGATGATGTGATAGAATCTTCTGATGCTCGGATGGACCCTATAGAAATAATGTTAGAAGCTTTAACTGAATCAATGAGACAATAACAAAGACAATAACCTTTGCCTCCCCTGCATTCTCTTGTACAGTTTGAGCCGATGAACAACGATATTATCTCATTGACTCAAAAGTTTAACAAAATGAAGCCACCGACTTTTCTGGGTGGTATTGAGCCATTAAAGGCCGAGACATGAATGTTAGAGACCGAAAAATTGTTTGAAGTCTTTCCATGCACTGAAACTTAAAAAGTGCTACTAGCCACCTACACTTTAAAAGAGGAAGCTCGATGTTGGTGGATGTTTATCCGAGATAATAACGGAGCCATGACATGGAATCAATTTAAGGAGCTCTTTTATGAAAAATACTTCCCTCGATGCTTCCAAGACTAAAAAGTGTCAGAATTTGAGCAATTGAAGCAAGGCAATCGGCCTGTAGCTAAATATGAAGCCAAATTTAATGAGTTAGCTCGGTTTGCTCCACGTATGTTAGACACAGATTATAAGAAAGCTCAAAAATTTGAAGGAGGGCTGAACCTAGATGTGTTTGACCGAGTGGGTGTTCTGAAATTGCCAAGTATGTGGATGCATTGGAAAGAGCTTTGATGACATAAGCCAATTTAGAAGCCAAGAAACAAACCAATGCCCCAACAACAGAATGGAGAGGCAAACGGTCTGGATTTAATTTCAGAAAGGGTCAGTCATTTTCAAAGAAGCAAAATACGGGATCTATGAGCAGGTTAAGTCAAAATAGTGGATTTGCACCTACTTGTCCAGAATGTGGAAGAAAGCATAAGGATGCATGTTACCGTACAATGGGTGCTTGTTTCCGAGGTGGCAAGACATGCCACATGATATGATATTGTCCGATTGGGTCTGAAACTGCTAACCATGTTGTGGCAAGTTCAGCTGGATTCACTCCTGTATCGAGAATGAATACTAAAGCTAACACTGGGAAGGACACTTTGAGGCAAAGCCGAGTTTTTGCACTACTACCTAGTGATGTGCAGAACACTAAGTCTGTGGTGTCAAGTATACTTCCTATTTGTGCTCAAAATGCATATGTGTTAATAGACTCTGGATCTACCAATTTGTTTGTGTTGCATGCTTTTTCTTGGAAATTGACTAAACCTCTAGAACTTACGAATTACTTGTTATCTGTATCTATACCATCTGGGGTTTTGTGTTGTGTGCACATGTATATCTTGTGTATGACATTATGATCGGTGATGTGTTATTATACGTGGACTTGATGCATGTGGCTATTGATCATTTTGATTCCATATTGGGTGTGGATTGGTTGATAAAATTCTGTGCAACTATTAACTGTGTAAATAAACCAATTGTGTTCCGACCACTTGGTTTACCTAAATTTGTGTTTACTGGGAATAGGATAGTTCCTCCTTCATATCTGATATCTTTAATGAAAGCTAATAAACTGTTGAAAAATGGGTGTCGGGGTTACTTGTGTTGTATATTGACTATGTCCACAAAAAGTGTTAATGTAGAGAACAACCCTATAGTCATTGAATTTCCCAATGTATTTCAAAATGAAATACCCAGTGACTTGATTGACAGAGAAATTGAATTTACCATTTATGTAGTTCCGGAACACAACCAATCTCCGAAACCCCTACAAAATGTCAACCTTTGAATTGAAAGAATTGAAAATTCAACTTCAAGAACTATTAACAAGAAGTTTATTCTGCTAAGCACTTCACCTTGGGGTGCTCTAGTTTTGTTTGTAAAAAAAAAAGACGAAACCTTGAGACTATGTATATATTATCAGAAATTGAACAAAGTAACCATCAAAAAAAAATATCCACCATCCTGAATAGATGATTTGTTTGACCAACTCCAGGGAGCCCCAGCTTTTTCAAAGATAGATCTTAGATCCGGATACCATCAACTAAAACTTAAAGCATAAGACATAAAGAAAACTGTCTTCCGAACTAGATACGGGCACTATGAGTTTTTGGTAATGCCATTTGGGGTAACTAATGCACCAGCAGCCTTCATGGATCTAATGAATAGGGTGTTTAACCAATTTCTTAATGAGTTTATTGTTGTATTTATTGATGATATTCTAATTTATTCTAAAAGCAGGGAAGTGTGGGCTCGCCTTTTTCCGCGCCCTGCCTTTCAGAAAGGTTTGAAAGAAAGGCCTCATAGTTTGGACTCCCACAGTTCTGAATCTAGTCTCACAAGTGCAATGTGAAACTAATAAACACCAAAGAGTCCAAATCCGGCAAATCTTTTTGGAAAATCGATTTTAAATCAGATAATATGAAAATTGGACTGCTTTGCCAAGTACAGAGTCGTCACCTAAATATTTTATCTTGGGGAAATTTAGGAAACCCTGACTCGTACCGAAGGCCATGTGTCCGTCATCACCAAAGTTGCGTTGGCTCGGGAACTTAGGTATGAAGGGGAAAGGTCATGAACTGAGCACCCCCACTCGCCTGATCAAAGATCGGCCTCTACTAATCATGATATGATTTTTTTATGAACATTATGTGTTCTTGTTCTGATTATTGAACTAGCTTTACTATGTGATGCGCACAAGCAAGTATAGACTAGTTTGCTCAAATTGGAACAATTCAACTCATGTTTGTTTATGAAAATGGTTTTAATTTGCCACCTTAAGTGGGCTTAAAAGATGCTGATTTTGCCACTAAACATAGTGGACTTAAAACATGATTTTCCACTTAACAAAGTGGGCTTAAAACGAACATTTGTTGAATCGTTCCAATTCAAATAACAAGCCTTCATCCACAGGCATTCATGCAGTTTACCATTTAAGCACATAGCCTTATGGCAAGCATGCTAATCATGGCAGCATTCACACTTATGCAAGTATGTTAAAGCATAAAAACTTACTGAGTACTCCAAGCAAAAACAGAAACTAGTTAGAAAGATGCATGATCCTGACTATACAAGATGCCTAATACAACACATATGATAATGCAATTAATAGGCTTGGCTACTAATCATGGCATTTGATTGGATTCGAACAACATGCGATAAAACACGTATTCAAAGAAGATATCGAAGTGATGATGCAGTTTGAATGATGCGCCGAGCCTCGGTGCATGCAAAACAAGATGAATGGATGCAAGCATGCGATATGCTAATTGAAATATGATCCCTAATCTAACCATCAAAAGCGATTAAATAAAAGGGAGAAAGACGTGGGGTTGGAAAATATACATACACGCACGTACACTTATTACAACATTATGCCCTCACGAAGGAGGGTCCGAATGAATAAGAGCTAAGCAACTAGCTATGCTAACTAAACTAATCTAATTAAGCTAATTAGACTAATTATTACAAATCAAATGAATAACTAGCTAAGCTAATTACTAATTATTACAACACTTTAACTAATTAGCAAACTAATTAATTAATTTAGAAAACAAATGCGCACTAACTAATCATGCAAGGCATTAAACGATACTGCCACTGCTTCGCCCCAGGAAGTGGAAGATGCATGCGCTCGGTTTTCTCCCCAAAAAGTCCTCCATTTTGCTCTCAAAAGGATCTATTTGTAGGGTTGAGCATACTTCAGAACCTTTCTGCTCCAACATACCAAATCTTTATTGAGGGTTACACCAGTGCCTGCCAGCCTTTTATGGCTGCTGTCGGCCATCTGTCGACTAGAGAGGTGCACTGCCGACCAGAAATGAAGCCTTACCGGCCATTGATGAGGCACTACCGGCCACTGATGCTTTGGATCACCATACTACAACAGAGCACAAACAGAGCACAAGGAAGGTTTTTCTAAGGATTTGTTTGTACTATACCCCTCCTTATCATCTCAAAACATCAAAAGAGTGACACACTTGGATCAAAAACCACCAATCAAGAAATTTCATTGCATGATGGCCAAAGATCCAAATTGTACAATTTCGATAAATGTACAAATAAGACTCGAATGACCACCACCCTATCATGCATGATCAAGGGCAATGGAGACCAAGGAAAGTGGGACATTTCATCACTTTTGAGTATGAAATGTCCCATTTTCCTTGTGTTCAAATTAACGTCTGATTTGAACACATGCAATGCAACACAAAGACATGCTTATCTTGTCATTTTTACTTGTCAATTTTGTTTACACATTTTAACTACCAAATCATTCTTTAATCCATTAAGTCCTTTTGTGAGTGTCCTCTAATAGAAAGAGGGCTCAAACCACAAGTTGCTTTGGGCATGAAAGAGGCATTACACTGTTGGTAATGAACCCCCTAAGGGATTAAACCATTAGGTGTAACACCTCCATTTCACACTTAGGCAAACAAGTGGCTTGAAACCACTTTCAAAACAAAACCAAAAAGTAAAGAAATGAGGGAGGTTGTAGAGATTAAAAGTGCTGAAATTAAGTGATAAAAGCACTGAAAACATGCAACCAACTCACACCAATGATAGTTAAAGCCTTAAAACACTAAGCTAGTAAAGGAATTAACACTATAACCATACCATGCAAGACACAAATGACTTAAACAGCTCAAAATAGAGCTAGAGCAGGCTAAAGCAAAGGCAAAAACATGCTGGACTTGAGCTAAAACAAGCTAGATTAATAGGCTAAAACATAAAGTTACCTAGGTATGCAAACAAGATACAAGGAGAGGAGGCTAACCCCTCCAATTTTGGACTTCAAAATGAGTTTTTTCCCACCGAAAAACTTTTGAAATTCAGTGGTTGAAGGGCCCAAAAAATTTGGTTTTTAAAGCGATGAATAAAGGCACAAAAGCTTTACAAGTAAGGAAACAAGAAGGGTGAACCACCCCCTAACTAATAAAAGCTTCAAACCACCATTTTCAGGTTAGAAAAACATAGGTTTTTTTAGTTCAAAACCAGCCTCAAAATAATTTAAAAACATGAGAAAACAAGTATACTGAACAAGTGAACAAAGCAAGTAAACTACCTCTTGAAGCAAAGAGCAATTCTAGGCACAAATCCTTGCTAAAACCACTTGCTAGAGCTCAATTCAAGTCTCAAGGAACCTCAGCTCAAAGAGAAGTAACTTTGATCAAGGTAGTGTATGTAAACGTGTAGAGAAAACAAGCTTCAAGGCACAAAATTGTAAGAGAGAGAGAGAGAGAGAGAGAGAGAGAGTTTTGTCTTCAAATTTTCTAACCCCCACACATGAGAGAGGGGTCCTATATATTGAAAATACAAAATCCCCTCACAAACATCCATCCATACACGTGTTGGAAGATGCATGAACTTGTGCAAATAGTTGGCACAAAATATCACAAAATATCTGCAAGAAACACCGATGGTCGGCAGGCCATTAGTGATGGCCGGCAAGGCTTCATTGATGGCCAGCAAGGCACATCAATGGCCGGCAGCCTTCAAGGATGGCCATCAACAACTTCATTCTAAAAAGACCTAAGCATGGTCCAAAAATGAGACAAAATGGATGCAGGGTTTGAAAAATTCGAACCTGTGGCGTTCTGCCATGGACTTCGAGCATTCGGTGAGCAATCAGACTCGCCATCGAATGTACCTGCAAGAACATCCAAGTCTTAAAGGGCCATAAAAAATGGGGTGTCTACAGGAAAAACATGAAAATCATTTGAGAACCATACTACAAACTTTGAGAGAAAAGAAATTGTATGCAAAATTGTCCAAATATGAATTCTGGTTAGACAATGTGACATTTCTGGGGCATGTAATTAACAAAGATGGTATATCAGTTGACCCACAAAAAATCGAAGCCATTATGACCTGGCCAAGACCAACTAGTGTAACAGAAGTTCGGAGTTTTCTAGGACTTGTCGGTTATTACAGGAGATTTGTGAAAGACTTCTCCAAACTTGCTTTACCACTTATTTAGTTAACACAGAAAGGTGTACAATTTGACTGGAATGACCAAAGAGAATAAGCTTTTCAAGAATTGAAAACCAGATTAGTAACTACAACAATTCTGACCTTGCCTAATGATACAGATGGGTTTCAGATTTACAGTGATGCGTCGTACAAAGGCTTGGGATGTGTGTTAATTCAAAATGGTAAAGTGATTGCTTATGCTTCTCGACAACTCCAACCTCATGAGAAGAACTATCCGACCATGACCTCAAACTTTCAGCTATGGTGTTTGCACTAAACATTTGGTGCCATTATCTGTATGGAATGACTTGTGAGGTGTATACCGATCATAAAATCTTGAAATACTTTTTCACTTAGAAAGAACTGAACATGAGATAGAGGAGATGGCTTGAACCGATAAAAAAACTATGACTTACAAATTCTGTATCATCCAGGAAAGGTCAATACAGTAGCAGATGCCTTGAGCCAAAAATTCATTGGGAATTTGGCATGTTTGCTCACCGGCCAGAAAGAGTTATTGTATGATCTAGAAAGGAAAGAAATTGAGATTGTCTTAAAAGAACACGGTAGAGTCTTACCTGCTATTTCTGCACAGCCGGGTATCATTGAAGAAGTTAAAGAAAAATCACTAGAGGATGAATTTCTAAAGAAGATTGTTCATGAGGTTGATTCAGAATCGAGGCCCAGATTTGTGTTTGAAGGCAATATCCTAAAATTTCAAGGAATCCTTTGTGTACTAGATTCTTCAAAGTTGAGAAAGCGTGTTATGACTGATGCCCACAGTTCCAAATTTGCTATGCATTCAGGAAACATGAAAATGTACAAAGATTTGAAACTAATTTCTGATGGCCTAGAATGAAAAAGTGTATTGCTGACTATGTGGCTAAGTATTTGCATTACCAACAAGTGAAAGCCGAACATCAACGACCCACTGGATTGCTTCAGTCGCTTTCAATACCAGAATGGAAATTGAAGCATATTACGATGGATTTCATTGTTCAATTGCCTCACTCCTCTCGAGGTATGGATTCTATTTGGGTCATTGTTGATCGTTTAACTAAGTATGCTCATTTTCTGCCTATGAAAACTTTTTATAATGTAGATAAGTTGGCTAATATTTATGTGAATGAAATTCTGAGATTACACGGGGTGCTAGTATCTATTGTATCTGATAGCGATCCCAAATTTACTTCTGTAGACACCTCATTTTTGACCGCCCTTACGACTTGGACGTCACCGTTTGTGCACCTAATGATGAATTTGTATATGCTTGTCAAGTGCTTGAAGTCCTCAGCAGAATGCCACAGCTTTGAGCCTTCAAACCCTACACACCTTTTGTCTTGTTTTGGACCAAAATTACAGTTTTTCAAGCCTGAAAAACCTTGGGACCTTCCGGCCACCACTGTGGGCTGCCGGCCATCAATGTAGATTGCCGGTCACTTGTGTGGCTTGCCGACCAACATTAGTGGCCTGCCGGCCACAAGTGTATTTTTGCAGATATTTTGGCCAACTGTGCTAGCTATTTTCACAGATGCATGCACCTGCCTACACGTGTATGTATTGATATTTCTGAGGGAGTTTCATTATTTTCTATACATAGGAGACCTCCCCTTCCATTTTCGAGGGTTGAACATTTTGGAGCAAAATTATCTTTCTCTTTCTCTCTCTCAACAATTTTCTCTCTCTCTCTTGTAAATTCTTAAGCTTTTGCAAACTTTTGCAAACTTTTGCCTACTTTTGCAAACTTTTGCCTATACACTCTAAACCAAACTGTGTCGTATTTGAGCTGAGGCACTTTTGGGCCTACTTTGAGCTCTTGAGGGTGTGTAAGTGTTAGTTTAACACTTGGAAAGGGTTCTCCACTTCAAGAGGTATAAGTCTTGGCTTATTGCTTTGCTTTAATTCCTATTTTGCCTACTATTTTTGGGCTATTTTTGGGTTGTTTATACTCTGTATTTTTGGGCTGAAACTTATGGTTTAAGGCCATTAGGGGTGGAGGGGTGGATCACCCTTCTTTATACCTCATTTCTTAGGCCCTTGCCCTTGTGTTTCCCCAACTCTTTGTCCATCTTTTTTGAGCTTTTAAATACTGAATCTCAGAGCTTTTCAGTGGCTAAAACCATATTTTGAAGTCCCAAAAATTGAGGGGGTAGCCTCCCCTCTTTGTGCTTGCTTATTAGCGTAACATGCTCCATGCTTTATCTTATTGTTCTAGCTATTTTTGTCTTAATTCCAGCATATTTTAGGACTGATTTAGCACTGTTTTAGGACTATTTTTGGTTGTTCATTGCATTTGAGCTTGTATTGCATGCTTGCAGTGTAATTGTCCTCATAGGCTTGGTGGTTTAGGCCTTAGACACCAACCTATTTGAGTTGATAGAGTTTATTTCTTGTTTTTCATGCTTGTGATCACCTTTAATCACCTCTGTAACCTCCCTCCATTCTTGTCTTTTTCTTTACTTTGAAAGTTGTTTCAAACTACTTGTTTGTTTAAGCTTGAGATTGAGGTCTTATGCTTAATGGTTTAATCCCTTTGGGGGTTCATTACCAATGGTATGACACTTCTCTCATGCCTAAAACAACTCTTGGTTTGGTATTTCTTTCCATTAGAGGACTTAAAACTCATTTTTGGACTTAATTGGTTAAAGAATGGTTGGTAATTAAAATCGAATAATAAAATTGAGACTAAAAGTGAATCAAGATACTAAAATCAACTTAAAATCAACTTGGGTTCAATCTGACGTTAATTGAACCCATTGAGTCTTGAGTCATTTCATACTCGTTAATGATATAAACAGTTCAAAAGTCAATGTCAACCACTTTCCTTGATCAATCCATGATAGAGAGGAGGTTTAAGAGTCTTTTATGTTGCATTTATTGAACTTGTACCCCTTGGTTCATAGGCCATCTAGTAATGAAATTACATCGATTGATGGCTTATGAATTGAGCTTGCTACTCCTTTGAGCTGTTTTGATGATAAGGAGGGGTAAGGTGTACAAACATAGCTCGAGAACACCCTATTTTGTGCTTTGTATGCTTTATGTTTCAACAAGAAGAACCAAGCTTCAGTGGTCGGTAGGCCACTATTTCTAGATGGCAAGCTACCATTTGTGGCTGGCCGGCCACCACTTCTAGCTTGCCGGCCACTTTTTTCAAAATGAGCAGCAACCCTTTTGGAATAGAACAAAGTAGAGGCTGAGGTAAAAAAAAAATGTTCTACTGTGCAATAAAAGCATTCTGGCAGCAGAATAATGGGCTTTTCGGGTGGAAATCCGTGCATGCATGAGCATTTCTTCTTTCCCAAGGCTAATTAGTTATTTTAATTACTTATTTCATATTGTATTCATGTTGTAATTAATTAGTTAATTCTAATTCGCACTTAATTAGTTAGTTCCAATTTGTAATAATTAGCTAGAAAAGTTAATTAATTATGGTGTTGTAGCAATTAAGCTAGCATAGTTAGTTTATTTAATTCATTTTGTAATAGTTAGTTCATTCGTAGTAATTAGTTAGCTAGTTAGTTTATTCGAACCCTCCTGTGTAAGGGCGCAAATGTTGCAATAACGTGTATGTTTTCCAACCCCATGCCTTTCTCCCTTTTATTTACTTGCTTATGATGGTTAGAGTAGAGCATCATGTTGCATTTAGCATACTTCAAGTTTGCACCACTTGTATTTCATGCATCGAGGCTCGGTTCATCATTCTAACTCGCATTGTTAGTTTAACGATTCTTTGAATTTGTACTTAGACCGCATGCTATCAAATGGATTCATATGTTATGTTAAGTAGCCGAGCCTATTTAGATTGCATATCGCATGTGTTGCATTAGTCATATTGCATTAGTTAGGATCATGCATTTTTCTAACTCTTTCATCTTTTTGGCTTGGAGTACTAGGTGAGTATTCATTGCTTTAGCATATTGCATGTGTGTTAATGTTACCATGTAAAGCATGTTCACCATGAGACAAAGTGCTTATCTGATAAACTATTTGAATGCCTGTGGATGAAGGCTAATTGCTTGAATTGGGATAACTTGATTAATGTACATTTAAGCCTACTTTTTCGAGTGGCACATTCACAAACTCTTTTCAAAACAAACATAAAATCAAGTGTTCTAATTTTTGCAAATTAGTCTATACTTGCATGCGTCACGTAGTAGGTTAGCCTAATAAATTGAAATAAGAGCATATAATGTAAATAAGATTCACATCATGATTAGTAGAGGCCGATCTTTGATCGGGCAAGCGGGGTGCTCAATTCATGACCTTTCCCTTTCGTACCCAAGTTCCCGAGCTGAGACAATCTTGGTGATGCAGACACATGGCATTTAGCAAGAGTCATGGGTTTCCTAAATTTTTCAAAATAAAATATTTAGTTGGCGACTTTGTATCTGGCAAGGCAGTTCATTTTTGGCATTTTGATTCAAAATTGATTTTCCAAAAGATTTGCCAGATTTGGACTCTTTGGTGTTTATCTATTTCACATTGCAATTGTGAAATCAGATTCAGAACTGCGGAAGTCTGACACTATAGGGCTTATTCGTCTTCCGAAGATGCACGAAAAGTCGATCTACAATTTCTGGCGACTCTGTTGGGGAATTAGAGAACTTGACTTGAACTTCACGATGTGAAATTTTATCTACACTTATATGTTTCTTTGCATTGCATTTGCATTGGTACGCTTTAGTCACTGTGTTTGCCATCTTCTATTCCTGGACGGTTTGCCGGAGGCTTGCCCAAAAGCTTGCCAAAAGGCCGACCGGTCGTGGGCTCTGCCATGATGGGAACACAACCCTTGGATGTGGACTACCGCTGTATCGTTTGATCCTCCTTTCACTTCTCGGTGTTAGCTGCGAGAGGTATATTAGGTAGTCTTGCTGAGGTACTGTTTTTGACCATTCGACCTAGTTCCATATCGAAAAGCCATAGAGATTGTTCCAAACTAGGACAGGATGCTCACCCAAAATGCAGGATTGCGTGAAAACCGCGTTTTTTGAATAGGGAACCCTAGTTCCTGACAAAACTAGGACAGGGTAAGCCTACTCCAGCATAGGGGTGTTTTGACTCTCTTTAACTGGTATGTGCTTTACAGTGAAACTGTACAGGAATGTGCATAGAAGTTGCAAGTTCAGTATCTGTTTTGGAGGCGAAAATCAGTGTGGAGTACAGCCCTACAGCTTTGACCATGTCTGTGTTGATAAAGTCTTAGCTGAGGTGCTGTGCGGTTTCTGATTACCGTTTTCTTTTCGCTTTATTTCTTTTACTAGGTAGTTTAACACCATAGCTTCAGAAAGTTCGGATATCCCTCAAGTACTCCGGACCCGAGTCAGAAGACTTTGTAAAGTCGGGGATCTTGTTCAGGGATAGTGCGTGTTTACCTCACTCCCACCAGTTACAAGACGGAGGAGAATCAGGCAGAATTCACCGATTCAATTTTTACAGTAGTCACCCCTTAATTCACCTATGTCTAGTCCGATTCAGGGACGGTCATCTACTTCTAGTCTAGCACAAGATCAATCGCCTATTCCAATGGCACAGTATCCCCAAGTCCGTATAGAAGACTTGATACATCATCTACAACAAACAGTTGAAACCCTACAACAAGTTGTTGCCCGCTAGGCCAAGGTTATAACCAGACTACAATAACAGTAACCACAGCCGGCTACAGCCTCTGCATCCCATGTACCCCCCACAGGTATCCCAACACCAGGAGCCACTGCTCATATTGCTAATGTCCAAGAAAATCAGGGCAATCCAACAGAGCCACTCCCAGTACAAGACTCCAAAGCCTCGATTTATCAGACCGAGGCTCCGTTCGAGTTCAAGGTTGACCCAACTGCACTTAAGGTTAAAAAACTGGAAAAGTTATTCAAGAAAGCACAAGGGGATAACTCTATCCCAAATATAGAGGATGGGTACATTGATTCTGCAGTGACATTACCAAATCGGTTTGAAATGTCGCACATTGACCGTTTTGACGGTTCCAGAGATCCCATGGTTCACCTACGGCTGTTTTCAAACATCTTGCAACCGATGGGTTTAACGAGGCTACAGAAGCTGTCTCTTTTTGGCCGTACCATGTCAGGTATAGTGGCCATATGGTATGCTAAGTTAGAGGACTCTGTCAAACAGAATTGGGAGGAGATAGCTGAGGCCTTCATTGCACAGTATTCGTACAATACTCAAATCGAGGTCATAACTCGTGATCTTGAGGCAACACGCCAAGAGCCGAAGAAGGGCTTCTATGAATTTGTAATAAGGTGGAGAGCTAAAGCCTCGATGATGACTATGAGGCCTTCTGAGAAGCATCAAATTAGGATGGTTGTCCAGAATCTGCATGGCAAATGCTTGCAAAAGATGATTGTCCTACCTCTGTTCACATTTACAGAACTCCATGACATGGGAGTGCAAATCGAAGATGCCACGAAACAGGGGCTTATCATAAATGAGAAGGAGTCTGCAAAAAGGTCGTTTGTCCAGTGTTCCAATGCTGCCAATGGTAGCACAACTTCAAGGTCGTCAGATGTAAGCGTTGTCACCACAACCAAGACTGTCGACCCTTTTGCCAACACAAGCTCACAAACACTACCCAACCCTATCCTGTCCCAGAGGACCTTTAACCAACTTTACATGACTCTCTCACAAGCCATGAAGGTGCTAGTCAAGAAAGGGCACCTTAAACCTCTAGATCCTCGTCTCCTTCTTGATCCTCTTCCATCCAAACACAACCCCCGCAAAATACTATGCATTTCAGCAAAGCATGGTCATGACACCGACCAGTGCTTTCGATTGCATTATGAGATTTAGGATCTCATTGACAATAAGGTGATCACACCACCTCAAAAACCAAACGTGACTACAAATCCACTGCCAGCCCATAATCAAGTCCCCCTGCTTCAAAATCTCAAACTGATCCATACACTGGCCACCTCTTACGACCCTAGCGTATATATTACCCCCTCCCACCTACCAAAACCGACATTGTTCATTCCAAAAGGCACAGATCTGTGCATGATGGACACATCCAACCCTCAACCCAAGCCTGTGGTGATGAGAGTTACAGTGGATGGAGTGTCTACCTTAGAGGAAGTTACTAGTCCATTGTCGGAGTGCCCTGAGGACTTACCTGATAGGGTGTATGACCAAAGTTGCTACATTGTGCCAACTAGTCAAATCAAGCCTGAAGTGGTGTTGCCAACTTTGGTAGAGGTTAATATGGTTAGGGAGGATGGCCTGAGCCAAGGATTGGATGACCTAGCAGATCCTGAAGAAGACTTAGACAACCTATAATTCTTCGATGAGCACAACCAGGGAGGCGTGCAGATCGGCTGGTTTGACTTGAACAGATCAACTGACAACTTTGGATGGCTGAGTGATGAGCCAGATAAGGAGGAAGGAACTAAAATGAAATAACAGGGGAAAGAAGTAAAGATAGCTGCAGTAATCGGAAGGGCTGATGAGAAAGGAAGGCTGCCAGAGAGCACTGGTGTGGAAAACCCAGCCTCGGAAGTGGACGCTGTGAACACTGTGGAAATAGAACAGGAAGCTGCACTGAGGCAGTTTGAACGAGAAAGGATTAAAGAGAATCGAGAAGCTGCGACACCCTGTGGAGGATGCCTATGATGTAAATGTGATACGAGTAGAGCAGGACAACTGTTTGTTGGCTGCTAAGGGCATATTATGGGACGATGATGATCTGCATCTGGCCCACACCGACAAAGACTGGGACGAGTGCCTTCCGGACAATACATGGTATGCTGAAGAAATAGACCATCTGACAAAAAGTGGGCGGTATTTTAAGCCGCTGCACCTAGATCAAGCAGAGGCGTCTGGAAAAGACAGAGAGGCCAATAAACAGAAAGATAAACAACTAGAAGAAGAGGCAGCGTTGAAACAGCTTAAGAAAATCCAAGCTGATGTCTCTATCTGGGGTTTTCTCATGGCCTCCCGAGTATACCGACAGGTAGTATTGTCGGCAATAGACAAGGCTAAATTGTCCATTGACACCACACCTGAGCAACTCATGGGTTTGGTCTTCCCAAGTGGTGCCAGGCTAACTCTTACCTTTTCTGACAAAGAACTGCCGCCGGAAGGCTTAGCTCACAACAAACCATTGTACATATCTGTGGAATACAGGGAGAAATGGGTATTGGTGGTGTTGGTAGATACCGGTTCAGCCATTAATTTCTGTCCTTCTCTCACTGCCTATGCAATTAGCCTCAAACCAGCGGAATTTGTTCCCACAGTCCAAGTAATTCTGGCATATAATAATACAAGTAGAGAGGTCATGGGCACAGTGTAAGTCAAAGTCCAGGTGGGCCTAGCTGAGCAAAAGGTCGAGTTCCATATCTAGGATGTGCCGGCTACTTTCAATTTGTTGTTAGGGGAGGCCCTGGTTGTATCATGTGAAGGTCGTCTCCTCTACTCTCCACCAGATGTTGAAGTACTGTCAGGGGGGAGGAGTGGCGATTGTTTTTGGGAATTCGTCTATTCATCCGCTGTCGGAGGTAACTACGCCAGTACTAGAAATCAACCATGGTGAGGAGGAAGTATTCCTCTTGGGATTCACTTTGGCTGAAGCCCAGGTAGTGCAGACCATTCTGTCGTCGACGAAGGCATATATGTCAGCACCTAGTCTATCTATTTCATGAACAAACTGCAGCATGTTCTAGGAATGGGACTCGGGAGAAGTGGCCGGGAAGGTGTTGCAGCACTGACAGATGTGCCACACAACCCACATGCCTTTGGACTGGGCTACGTGCCCACCAAAGCGGACTGGATCAGGAAGGGAAATGAAATGAAAGGCAGAGCCAAGGCCAAGCAAGCTAGGAAACATTATGAACTCATCCACAAGCCAATCCAGGGGACACTAAATGGTCGTTTTGTTTAGGAAGGAGAGGATTTCCCTTTTTACGACTTTCCCTAGCCTTGGGTGAATTCCTCGAAGCAGTGTGTCCCCGAGTTCGAGATCTTTTTTGACCTGCAGCTGCAGAACAGTAATGATAAGGAAAGGGCTAAACCAAGCATCAAAGCTGAATAGAGCATGGAAGGTGACTCAGATAGCAGCAAACTTGGAGTAGGGGCTGCATTGGCTAGTCTCCTGACAGATCTTGCGGCTGACCTAGAGAACTTGGGGGATAACCTTACTGTCATCATGATCGGGGAAGAACTAGGTGTGAACCCAACCAGCGGCATTTTGGATGTATCAGGGGCACCATCTCTTACCTAGTAGCTGGAGGAAGGCTATCTGTCCAATTCTGAATCGGGTGATGAGTTAGAATCTGATTCCACTGAGTCTGTAAGGTCGGGATCAGATTCAAGTTCTTCTGAGTCTGAGTTTGGTACCTCTGGGGGTGGTAACTGGGATACCAAAGTCCTGTCTAGGTCTTCATTCAGCTTTTCTTTTGAGTCTGTAACTGAAGATATAGACCTTTTGAATGAGAACTCTGCAGATTCTGTGTACTTCTCTATGTTGTTGGTTTATTGCATTGACCAAGATTTTCATAATTTCAATGAAAACGAAGGGGGAAAAATTCCCCTGGTTTTGAAAAACTTGATTAATTAAGAGGATGAGAGGTTTTCTAAACCCTGTGTTAATGAAATCATTGCCATTAATGTGGGTACTGAGAAGGATCCGCGCTTGGTCCAGATTAGGTCCACGTTGTCTTCGGAGGAGCACAAGCATTTAATCGCTTTGTTAAAAGATTTCAAAGATGTTTTCACGTGGTCCTATGAAGACATGCCTGGAATCGATCATGAGATTGTACAGCATCGGATCCTTCTTAACCACGAGGCCCGACCAGTCAAACAGAAGTTGCGTAGAATTCGTCCAGATTGGGCGCTGAAAATCAAGGAAGAGGTCACCAAGCAGATCAAGGCAGGTCTCTTGTTAGTATTTGAGTATCCAACTTAGTTGGCCAACATTGTCCTAGTACAGAAAAATGATGATAGAATTCGGGTGTGTGTAGACTTCTGGGACTTGAACAGAGCCAGTCTGAAGGATGGCTTTCCTCTACCGCATATTGATGAGTTAGTGGACTTCACTGCAGGCCATGCATTACTATCATTTATGAATGGATTTTCTGGGTATAACCAGATTCTGATGGCACCTGAGGACAGAGAGAAGACCATATTCACTACACCGTGGGGTACCTACTGCTACCGGGTTATGTCGTTTGGGTTGAAAAATTGCTTGAGCTACCTATCAGAGGGCTGCGACCACCATTTTGCATGACATGATCCACAAAGAGGTTGAGGTGTACGTACAAGACATGATTATCAAGTCCAAAGAACGAGAGGGCCACTACACCGCCTTGAAGAAATTCTTTCAACAAATCAGGGAATAGAGATTGAGGTTAAACCCACAGAAATGCACCTTCGGTGTAACGGCAGGAAAAATGCTGTGGTTTCTAATTACACAGAGGGCATTAAAGTAGATCCTTCCAAAATTAAGGCCATCTTAGAAATATCACCACCGATGACTAAAAAGGAAGTGCGAGGCTTTCTGGGTAAAGTGCAATTCATAAGACGGTTTATTTCCAAATTAACCTTGACTTGTGAACCCCTATTTGGTCTCTTGAAGAAAGGGAAGAAATTCCGATGGGATGATCGCTATCAGTTTGCCTTTGAGCAGGTTAAGCAGTACCTTCAGAATCCGCCTGTGTTATCACTGCCAAAGCCGGGGAAGCCTTTGATTCTGTACTTGTCAGTAACAGACACAACCATGGGATGCATGCTCGCTTAGGAATCTAAAGATAGGGTGGAGAAAGCTATCTACTACTTGAGGAAGAAAATGCTAGGTTATGAGACCTGCTATACTCCGTTGGAGAAAGCTTACCTAGCCTTGGTATGGGCTATCAGGAAGTTGAGCCACTACTTGTTAGCTCACTCTGTAATATTGGTTTCGAGATTAGATCCCATCAAATATCTCTTTGAGAAACCGGCACTTACAGGTAGCTGGCCCATTGGTTATTTCTTCTCTCTGAATTTAATCTCAAATATGTCACTCGCAAGTCGGTCAAGAAAAGAGCTACAGCGGAGTTCATGGTAGACCGTCTGGTAGAAGGAGATGAGGCAATGGAATACTTGTTCCTAGATGAAGCCATTCTACAAGTCAAAGAGGAAACTTGGATGATGTACTTTGACAGAGCCTCCAATTAGTACCGTTATGGGATATGTGTGTTGCTAATAGCACCCGACGACTCCTATATATCTTTAGCCTTCAAACTCCGGTTCAAGGTGTCCAATAATGAAGCAGAATACGAAGCGTGTATTGTTGGTTTAGAAGCCGCCCTGGAAATAGGGGCAATAAGGTTGGATGTCATTGAGGACTCGAACTTCGTTGTTTTTCAAGCAAATGGAGATTGGAAAGTCAAAGAAGAGAAAATGAATTTACCATCTAACCCTGGATGTTCTGATTCCTAGGTTTGAAAAACTGACATTCACTCATCTACCGAGAGAGAACAACCGGGTTCACTAGCAACTCTATCTTCTATGGCAGACATCTCACTTGGAGTCCGGATGTGTTCGATTATCATCGAACAGAAATACACGCTGGCTTATGAAATTATTGCCGTGATAGATGAAGTGCAATACAAAAACCCCTGGTATTACCATAGTTGGAACTTCCTTGAAAATGAGACGTATCCACCAGGGGCAAATACCAAAGACAAACGAGGAATACGGTGAATAGCCATCCAATTTATCATCTGTGGAGGTAAGCTATATAAAAGAAGTCATCTAGAAATGCATAAGTTGTGTGTGGAAGAAGAGGAATCGAAGTGCCTTATGGAGGCTATCCATAGCGGAGAATGCGCGGCACATATAAATGGTGTGATCTTAGCCCAGAAGATTCTCAAGCAAGGTTATTACTGGTCCACCATGGAGAAGGATTGTATTGGTTTTGTGTGGCGATGCCATAAATGTCAAATCCATGCCAATTGCATGAATATTCCGTCCTCAAAACTGTACAACATGACTTCGCCATAGCCATTTTTAGTCTGGGGAATTGATGTTATTGGTGCTGTCTCACCAAAAGGGTCGAATAAGCATGAATACATATTGGTAGTGATTGATTCCTTTACAAAATGAGTGGAAGTTCAATCCTATGCAGTGTTGAAGGTATCGCATGTGGCCAAATTTATCAGAAACAATATTATCTACCAGTACGGAGTCCCAAATGAGATCATATCAGATAATGGCTTTCACTTCAAGGAAGAGGTGATAGACTTGTTGGACAAGTACAACGTGGCTTTTCATAAGTCATCCACTTATAGGCCACAAACCAATGGTGCTGTTGAAGCCGCCAATAAGAATATAAAGAATATCGTGTAGAAGAAGGTTGAGACCTACAGGGACTGGCCAGATAAATTGCCATTCGCACTCTGGGGCTATAGAACCTCGATCCAGACGTCTACAAGGGCAACCCCATATTCTCTCATCTACGGGATGAAAGCCATTTTGCCAATTGAAATTGAAGTCCCGTCATTGCGAGTTATGGCTGAGTGTCAGATAGCGGAGGCGGACTGGCAACAGAGCAGGTTTGAGGAGTTAATGTTGTTTGATAAGAGGAGGCTAAAAGCATTATATCATGTTTAGGGCTACTAGCGCAAAATTGCTAAGGCTTTTAACAAGAAAGCTAAGTCTCGGAATCTCAAGGAGGGATATATGGTGTTAAAAGACAGTCGAGCCCCCATCCATGACCCTAGAGGCAAGTTCAAACCCAATTGGACTGGTCCTTACATCATCAAAGTTGTCTAGTTAGGAGGGGCAGTTATTCTCTTGGACTTAGATAGCCTGGAATTTTCACAACTGATTAATATGCACAAGTTGAAGAAATACTACCCCTGAGAGGCTTGCTAGGCTGAAAATTCGAAAGGCGACCTAGCAAAAGTTAGAGCATGAAAAATTAGAAATAAATAAAAACTGAGCTCGCAAGGTTGAAAACCCTAAAGGGCGACTTTGGCAAAAGTTAGAGTGCAAAAGGAGAGAGTTAATACTTGAGTGAACCTGAGCCGAACTACGTAAGGCCTGATTCCCATCTTTGGGATACGTAGGCAACTTCATCCTGAAGTTCGGCTATAACAACCTCCAATTCAACTGTCCTGTCCGTTTTTCTGATTAGGTCATCTCTGTTCATCATCTGTAGTTCGGTTGTGATCTTCATTTTGGGAAGAAGAACTGGTTACAATGCAGAGCATTAGTGGTATTCAATCAGGGGCAGTTATGGTCTTTTGATTCGGGGTTGTACATCATGAAGATTGATTCTGTGAGTGTCAAGCGGTGATTATATTTGAAAATGGTTTTGGAAAGTTTTAATAAAAGTTGACTTTTCTCAAAATTTTACCTTTTACAACTTAGACCATTTTTGGACCAAAAGGAAAATTTTTAGTGCTCATAACTTTAATTCCATTGATTTCAACATAAATTTCTCCAACTCTCTAATACAAATCAAAGTTGCTTATTACATCACAAAACTTGAAAAGAAAGGTCGAAGCAATAAACTAGGAGCATAGGTGAGTCAGGTGCTCCTACGTCCTCTGCTCGTGCTTGCGGAAGCTTCTGTAGCCAAAGTTGGCCCGACCTGTGCCTCATCGTAAAGCCAAGCCAAGCACCTACCAGAAAGGGCATAACTGAAACTAGGGGTAGGGGCCAGAAGCTCTCTTGTCCTCCAGGCAGTGAAATACCTAGCCAAGTGCGAAGCACGAATCGGGAATTAAATCGGGTATTCCATCCCCTCCTCTGAACGAGTCTGATCATGCCGTAATTGGCATTTGAACCTGAAGGGAAAGTAAAACATGCAGTGCGTGAGGCCAATCAATTGTATGCCAGGCTACAGAGTCATGCTGTAACTCATCTCAGTCAGAGGAAGCCAGGGGCAATGCCAAGCTATGTCACTTGCAAACCTGTTGCACATCTAGTTGCACCACCATCTTTCATTAAGAAAATCCACTAGTCGCTGACGGAAGAAGTAAGCTCGGGCTAAGTACTCGGGGCTAGAGTCCACCACCTTCAGCTTATCCATGAGCCATACCTGGAAAGGGATGAAAAATAAGAGAGATTAAAGAATGGAGAGATGTGCGTTGAGAGAAAAGTAAAGAAAGGGCTTTGAGAGAAAATAGACCATGAGTGTCGAGTGACATGTGAGGCATATATCAGAAAGTGTAGGGAATAATACCTCAAGGAGTAGTGGACTCCCCGCAAATCTGGTAGTCTCTCGGCTGATGAAAAGCATCTAAATCCATCAAGGTCTCGGCCAGCTTCAAACCAATACAACTCTTACCTTCTTTCAGGCATTGGGCCACTTCGATCAATCGAATGCTGGCTCCGCCGTAACTAGGGGCAAGAAGGAAATGCACAAGTATACATAAACAGAGGGCATGTTGCCGAAAACCTCACCAGAGGAAGTTGCCTCTGTCATCGATGTCAGAAAATTAATGAATCAAGCTGGGTATGTCTTGCTCTTCGTTGTGGGCCAATGATCGAGTTTCGTGCAAAGTGAGTCCACACATTCGTCCCAAAGCTTGGGCGTGGCCAAAACGAAGTTGAGGTATGATTTCCTCATTGCGCTGAGTTTTCATCAATGCCTGAAATTCTTCAAGAGTTGGGCACATTTCTTGTGTTTCGAAGCGAAATACGTGCATAATCGAGTCCTAGCATCGGGCCGCGGCATGGAGGAATGGAAAGCTAAGTGGAGTACGCCTCAACGAAAAAAGCGCATTTATGTTGAAACCTTGGAAATTTACCTTTTCCGTGGTGTCTAAAGTGGCTATTCAATCCGTGAGCTTCTTGGTAAGAAATATCTCCACTTGTGGAAGAAACAGCAAATAAAATGACGTTCTAGAGAAGAAATCATGAAGGAGGACCTCTTTTAGAACATAAGGCTTTGAGTGGAGGCTAGCTGTTAGCAATCTGGGGATTCTTGCATTAGTGGCCAACAGGCCACTAATTGCGGCCGACCATCCACCTTTCTGGCATGCTGTCCAATAGTGGTGGCCGGTCGTCCACTTGTGGGCTGGGCAGTTTTGGCAGCCTATTTTTTCTTGATCTTTGTGTTTTTAGGTCTTGTTTTGAGTCTTTTGGTTTTAGCTTGTATGTTTGTGTTTGAGTTGTTGCCTTGCTTATCGAGTTGTATTTTGTATTCTGGTTGTTGGTCGACTTATTACCTGATTAACAACATCGTGCCAATACAAGTTTTCATTTTCAAAATTCAATTCCATTTTCATTTCATGCATATATGGTGTTCATGATGTAGAAACAAAAACACTTTTCATAAAAAAATTTGCAAAGTTTTATTCCGATCATGGTTTTTACAAAAGGGAGTACAAGTTTCAAAAGCAAAAGTAAAACTTATCTGAAGCTATACATGTGTTAAGCTAACAAACAAAAAGAAACTAAGCAAAAGTACAAAAATCGGTGCCAGTCATCTCAAGCTCGAGAGGGGCATTGTCTCCATCAGCACTGCTGTCAAAATCAGACTTTGAGCCAGAGCCCGTATCATCTCCACTTCCAAACCCCAAGCCTGTATCGTCACCCCTGCTCTTAGACGAATCAGAATGTCGACTCGCTACCTCTTCGGAGTCGCTGGTCTCAGCATCATCATCACTCAAAACGGGCTCCGAGGGATTGCTCCGGCCTCGGGTACCCCTATCCCTGCCTCGACCACGGTCCGCATCTCGACCACGTGCTGGGCCCTGCCTCTCTCTCCTCCCTATTGCTGGTGGAGGTGCTGCCGGTGCTGGTGCCACTGCTGCTACTACTGCCACTAGTGCCCTCGAAATCTAAAAAAACAATTGTTAACATATCAGCTACAATGTGTGTATCAGATACCAGCACAGTATGCAGAATGAGTGTCATGCAAAAACCAGATACAATATGAGTACAGCGTGTGAGTATAGTGTGCCAATGCAGTGTATCGGTGTAGTTTGGGAAAGACTGTAATGAAAGTGCCAATGTATCAGTGGGAATATGATAGTGTGGTGCACAACAGAGTTAGTAGTGAAATGCATGCTGAAACAAAGGAAACTACCTGAATACCGTGGAGACCAAGTAGCGTCTCTCTTCTCTGTACCATGTCGATCAGAGAGGCAAATAGCTCGAGGAGGCTCTCTGTATACTCCATGGGTGCCTGCAAGTGCATTTGACTGATCAATATCTAGAATAATCAATACCTGAAATGGAAAATGTGGAGTGCAAATTGTAAAGTGTGGTCCATACCTGAGGTGCGCCTCAAGCTCTGACATACTTGTTGTAGACACCACATTTTTGACCGTCCTAAAGACTTGGACGTCATCGTTTGAGTGCTCGATGATTGCGCATGTTCGCGCTCGTTTGGAGTCCCCGAGGTTTTCAGCTGCGCGCCTTACCCCTGAGTCTCTGAACTCTCTTGGTTTTGTGCTTGTTTTAAGCCAAACCTTGGTGCCCCTTTTGCCTGGAGGGAGAAACAGTGGTGTAGACCACTTTTCTCCCCTGTAGACCACTTTTCTTCCCTGCCAACCACTTTTGGTGGTCGATCAACTAGGGTTGGTGGTTAATCGACCACCTCAAGTGGTCGGCAACATGCCACCACCTTCTCCTCTCTTGGGAGACCCCCTTTTTGCCCTATCGCCAGATGTTTCCCCTGTCGACCACCTGAGGTGGTCGGTCGACTAGGTGGGGTGGTCGGCCGACCACTTTGAGTGGTCGGTGGCCATTTTTCACTTTCTGCAGATATTTTTGGTGCAAGCTGTGCCAGTTGTTAGGCACATAATGCAACCTCCCTACACGTGTAGGGAGGGATTTGAGCAAGCTTTGGCTTGCATTTCTATATAAGGGGAGGTGTCTCCACCTTGAGGAGGGTTCAGAATTTTTAAGAGCAAAAACTCTCCCTCTCTCTAGAATTCTCCCTCTCTCTCCATATTTGTGCCTTAAAGTGTTGTTTCTTCACACTTTTGCACACAAACACCTACCCAAACACCACCATCATTAAGCTAAGGTTCTTGGAGGTCATATTTGAGCTTCAAAAGGCTGGTTTTTGACTCAAGAAGTTGCTGTTTTTTGTTGTGCTTCAAGGGTGAGTCTTATACACCCTTTAAAGCTTTGTTTTGGTTGCATATTTAGCCACCTTTGCATGCTATTTTAGGCTTAGCTTTCAACTGCAAAAGTTATATTTTTAAGTGTTTAAAATGGTTGTTTAAGGCTTTGTTCGAGTTAGGGGTGGTTTACCCCCTTTGGTGGCTTGTTTTGCCTTGCTTTGTGCCATCTTTTAAAGCCTTTGGGATCATCTCTTTTTGCCCTTCTCACCACTGAAATTCAGAGGAATTTCAGTGGTGGAAAAGTGGTTTTGAGGTCCCAAATGGGTGGGGGTGGTCCCCCATCCTCTTTTCTTGTTTGCATGTGTTGATGGCCCATCAAAAGAGCATGTGTTTCTACTTCTTAGTGGCTTTGTTTGGTCTCATTTTTGTGACTTTTAAGACCTTCCATAACTCTATTTTTGGCTTTCTTGGTCACCTCTTGCATACTTCTTGTACTTGTAGTGTAACCCTACTTGTAGCCTTGCAAAGTAGCATGTCTTTGTGCTTTGAATTTGCATAGTTCAAGCATGTTTTTAGCCATTATTTGCCATGCCATAACTCTGTTTTTGGCTGTCTTGGTCACCTCTTGCATGCTTCTTGTACTTGTAGTGTGATCCTACTTGTAGCCTTGCAAAGTAGCATGTTTTTGTGCCTTGAATTGGCTCAATTTCAGCATGTTTTTAGCCATTATTTTCCATGTCATAACTCTATTTTGGGTTGGTTTGGTTACCGCTTGCATGCTCCTTGCACTTGTAGTGCACTTTTGTTCACTAGCCTAGTGTATTCGGTGTTTTAGCCTATTGATCTAGCATGTGTATGCTCTACTCCAGCACATTTTTGGCTATGTTTTGACCTGCCTTAGGACTGTTTTGAGTGATCTTGGTCCTTTGGGGCTTGCTTGATATGGCTATGGTGCAAGTGCCATAGCTAGTCTTGAGTTTTGCGCACCTTAGCATGCTATATTTGTGATGGTTGCATGTTTTGGCATCATTTAGCATGTAATTTCAGAGCATATACATGTGTCATGTTCTCACTTCTTTCACTCCTTGAGAGCTTTTGAGAGTTGTGCCTTTGTGCCTTATTTGTGAGCCACCAAAGGAGCATGATTTTCTACTCCTTTGAGCCTTAGTTTGAGCATGTTTTTGCCACTGATTTGCCATGATATAGCTCTGTCTTGGGCTGGTTTGGTTGTTTGTGCATAGTATTGCATAGTCCTAGTGTTATATACCTCACTTGCTTTAATGTCTTAGCTTCTAAACATGCCATGCATGCATAGCTTACATGATAGAGCCTTGTGCATGCCACTCTAGCATTGATAGATAAGCATGTTGTTTGTATGTGTGTTGCATTGTATTGTGTTTGGATCAAACGTTAATCCAAACATGAGAAACGAGGGGCGTTTCATACTTGAAGTGATGAAATGCGCTTCATTTCTTAGTCGCCGTCCCCCTTGATTGTGCATGATAGGGTGGAGGCCTTTCGAGTCTTATGTGTGCAGTCATTGAGTTTTGTGCAAGCTTGATCCTTTGGCCACCATGCATTGAAAATTCTTGGTTGGTGGCTCGAGAGTCAAGTGCCATACTCCTTTGAGTTTGAGATATGATAAGGAGTGTGGAAGTGCATACATTTCCTTGCAAATACACTGTCTTGCCTCTGTCTGTGCTCTGTTGCAGCAACAGGAGAAATTTTAGCCCTCAAGGTGTTCTTGAGATCAGAAAGAAGCAATATGGAAATCGGCGTAATTTTCAAAGGTTCAAAAGAGTGCAAACAGAGGCGTCTTGAGGGAAGGCGGTGGATTTTCGGGAGAACGCAACCGAGCATGCATATCTCCCTCACTCGCGAGGCCATTTATTGCTTTTGTTAGCTAGTTGTAGTTAATTACCTATGCTGTAATTAATTTAGCTTAGTGCTTTGTAATATTCTAATTAGCTCAGATTAGCTAGAATAGTTAGTTAATTAGTTGGTTTGTAATAGTTAGCTTAATTAGCGTAGCTAGTTAGCTTTCATTTTATTTGGACCCTCCATCGAGAGGGCAAATGTTGTAATAAGGGTGAGTGTGTGTGTGCATGTCTTCCAACCCCACTTCTTTCTCCCTTTTATTTATCAGCTTTTGATGGTCAGTTTTAGGGCATGTTTTGATTAGCATCCTTATGCTTTGCATGCGTGCATCATTCATTCGTATTGCATGCACCGGCCTCGGCGTATCATTCAAACTGCATTGTATTTCAATACACTTCTTTGAATACATGTATCAAATGTCGCATTCATATGCCATCTTAGATAGCCAAGCCTATTTTACTTGCATTTTTCATGTGTTGCATTAGGCATCTTGTATAATTAGGATCATGCATTGATTTCTAACTGGTCTCTGTTTTGGCTCGGAGTACACTGTGAGTATTTATGCTTTAGCATCCTTGCATGCGTGTAAGTGTTGCCATGACAGCATGCTTGCCATGAGGCTATGTGCTTAAGTGTTTAACTGCATGAATGCCTATGGATGAAGGCTTCATTACTTGAATTGGAACAATTCATCAAAATGTGTGTTTTAACCCCACTTGAAGTGGCAAATCATCATGTTTTAAGCCCACTTGAGGGTGGCAAATCCGCATTTTAGCCTACTTGAGGGTAGCAACTTCAAACCACTTTTCGAAAAACAAACATGAGATGTTTTGTTCCAAATTGAGTGATTTAGTCTATACTTGTATACTGTGCACACCACACAGTAATTCTAGATTAATAACCGGAATAAGAACACATGTGTTTTCAAAACAATATATCATGATTAGTAGAGGCCGATCCTTTGATCGGGCGAGTGGGGGTACTCATTTCATGACCTTCCCCCCTCGTACCCAAGTTCCCGAGCCGAGGCAACTTTGGTGATGACGGACATGTGGCCTTAGGCGCGAGTCAGGGTTTCCTAAATTTTCCAAAATAAAATATTTAGATGGCGACTCTGAAATCTAGTAAAGCAGTCCATGTTTGGCGCTTTTTGATTAAAATTGATTTTCCAAAACGATTTGTCGGATTTGGACTCTTTGGTGATTTATCAATCTTGCATTGCACATTGTGAGATTAGATTCAAAACCGTAACAGGAATCCGAACTGTAGTAGCTAGAACACAATTCGCGCCCTCTCCGAAAGGGGGGCACGTGGAGCGAGTTTGGGCAGTCTACACTTGTGCCCTGCCTCTGTCGGCTCGATCAGAATCTGGTAGGCTGTCTCAGTTGGCCGTTAACAGGTAAGCACAGTGGGAATCTCTGGCCAACGGTAATCTGCCCAACGGAAGGAGCCCCTCTAGTATAAGTGCCGGCCTCTCGAGCAGCCTCACCTGCCATAGGAGCGCCTGCTGCCTTGCCCGCGTGAATGCCCGTCAAGGGAGGTATGAGATGAGTCTGGATAAACGTTGCGTAGTCGCCCTCCGCTCTAAAGAAGTCAGCGTCTAGGCCCACAATGAACTGGATGATCGCCTTAACAAGCAGGATATCTGTTGTCCTTATAGACGTTGGGAGTGGCATGAGAATGACCGGATCAGGCGAGCCTACAATCTGGCACACAAACCGCTCGCTCAAGAACTAAGTTTAGAAAATGAGGCCCTCTAATAGAATCTAAAATCGGGATGTAGCCTAAGCCCCGGCGTACTGGTCCCTTACCCCAGCTGGCATCGTCGCCCAAGGCTACCATGTGATCTGCAAACAGAGAATGTACAGATCATTAGTTGCCGTCGGTTGTCGAAGTATAAATCAGAACAGTAGTAAAGCAAAACTGACTGTGAGTTTTTGGTTACCTCATCGGCAACCACCATGTCGAAGTATCCACAGTAGAAGGCGAAGGTCGTGTCGTCGCGGCTCCGACGTCGGCACCGGTTGTCATACCGTCATAAGTATGGCACTACGAGGAAATCTCATCTACAGGCTCTGGAGCTAGGGCCAGGAAGTAAGCATAAACCCACAGCTACAAGGAAAGGGCGGCAGTGTTATCAACGATGTATGAACGAATACAGAAAGTGCAAAGCAGAAAGCACAACACATGAACAAATATAGAAAGTGCAAAACAGAAAACCCAAGTTGTGAACAGATGTGGAACAGAAAACATGAGTGTAAAAGAAGAAAGGTGTAGTGCATACCTCTCAGGCTCTCCAATAGCCTCCGACCCACTCTGCCCTCATGCGGGAAGTGGAGCTCATGTAGCCATAGAGGGTGACGAGGCCAGCTCCACCCCAGTCATAGAGCTGAACCCGGGACAGGGTCACCAGGGCGCTCAGCAAGTACAAGCCTACGGTGTTCCACCTATTCGAAAACAAGGTGGTACCGAGGAGAAACATCAAGAAGCCCCAAGCATACTACTCTATCTCCTCTCGCAAAACTGTTTGGTGAACTAGTTATACCTCACCATCGTCAACCTATATAGAGATGGGCGCGCTCCGAGCAGGTGGATCCATGTTGCCTCCCACTCACCTATGTCCGTGTCGAAGGGGATCGGATCACCCCCTACTCCTAAGCTTGTAAGGATGGCGAAATCGTAGGGCGTCATCATCATCTCCCCGATAGAAGAGAGGTGAAAAGAGTTGGTGGTGTCCCACCATCTTTTCACCAACGCCCTGAGAAGAGTCCTGCTCGCTATATATCATGAAAGCCCGGAGCAAAATAGGCCGAAGCTGGCTTCGTCAATAATGTCGCGGACCCCGACGGGGAGCTCATAGTACTAGTCTCTCGCTGTCGTCGCCCTATACCCCATGTAAGCACGAGAGTCCCCCTGTGGTAGAGAAAAGGTGAAACAGATGAAAGACAGTGATAAAAGAGCATTCAGATAAAAGGTAGTGCAAGAAATACAGTTAAAGGAAAGACAGGAATGCATGAAAATAGAGTTCGTACCTCAGTGGCGCTGAAGGAAAGATGGGAGTCCAACTCCCTCAGCAGAAGATCCTCCGGTGCGCTACCAATGAAATCGTTGAAGCGCTTGATGCCATCAAGCGGCAGTATATGTGTACGAGGATGATAAGTCATGGGATCAAAGGGCCACACCCTCAGTGGTAATGGCTCCGGCTCAAGCTCTGGAGCAAACTCCACCTCAAGATCAGCTGCGATGCCCTTCGCCGCCTTACTAACCTCAGCGATCACTGGCTCCTGAAGCTCAACAGGGGGTGATAATGGAGGTGGAACCTCAGGAGGAGCCCCGTCATGAGGAATATCATCCGCCATCTGGAAAGTGGGTGAAAAAATGAGAGAAAATAAAGAAAAATGGAGAAAAGAGGAAAAACTTGAAAAAAGTCAACCCTAGGAGAGAGAATGAGAGAAAAAGTCAAAACCCAAAAAAGTTCACAAAACCAGAGAGAAACTCGAGGAGAACAAGCCTAAAGTGGTGAAAACCCAAGAAAAGCGGCGAAATCAAAATCTGATCGGTTCAAAGTGTGGAGAATCAAGAGGGTTTTACGAAAAAAGTTTATGTGGGGCGTTAGAAAACGCATATAAAGCGCAAATCTAGAGAAAGAAATCACCTAGAGAGAGAGAGAGAGAGAGAGAGAAAAGATTTTCGGACTTGGTTGTGTGTGCAAATGAAGTGTGGATGTGTATATTTAAAGATCCGAGGCAAAAGGACTTTTCTGCCCCCGAAATGGCACGGGTGGCCGGCAGGCCACATTAGTGGCTGGCAAGCCAAACTGGTGGCCAGCAGCTTTCCCTTGTGGCTGGCAAGTGGCTGGTGGTCCTCATTTGTGGCCTGGTTCTGTTTTATGCCTCTATTCTCTAAGAAGTGTATGGGAGGTTCTCTTTTGGGTTCAAATTGATTTTTAGGGAGCTTGAAATTGCATTCCAGTGCGTGAATGTGCCCTACTTGCCAATATGAACGAGGTGTATCCTTTTTGAACATGTTGCAAAGTCCCCGAGAGGTAAATTGGAGGTTATCACCAAATATCGTTTTTATTTGTTCTGTCAAATTACATGTTTGTCCTCTTTTATTGCATCGAATGTGCGTTTTCATATATACTTATGTTGCACATGTGTCCTGCATCATTTATGATTCGTGCATAGAATATGCTTTTAGTTTTGAGTAGAATATGCTCTTGTTTGTTGCATAGAACATGCTGTAGACGCCCCATTTTTGACCGTTCTCAATACTTGGACGTCATCGTTTGAACACTCGATGATCATCTTTGCTCGTATTCGTTTTGAGTTCCTGAAGGTCACGGCTGCGCGCCTTGCCTTAGAACCTCTCAACTTGTCTATTTTGTGCTTGGTTGTGGACCAAGAGCTTGTGGTTTTGTTTCTAAGGGAAGGGGATGGCCTTTTGGCTAGCCCTCCAACTCATCGGCCAGGCCCTGTGCCCATCGGCTATGTATTCTCTCCATCGGCCATCAGTGGTGGCCGGTCGGCACCTTTATTGGCCGGTCAGCACCTTTATTGGCCGGTCGACCATATTTTTTGGCCGAGACCTTTTTATTTACTTTTGCAGATATTTTATTGCCTTTTGTGACAGCTGGTTAGCACAGAACTCATTCTCCATACACGTGTATGGAGGGATTGAACCAAGCCCTTAGCTTGTCTAACAAGCTTAGGACTTGAATTTCTATAAGAGGGGAGGTCCCTTTCCCTTTCCAGAGATTCTGAAAATTTGTTTAGAGATATACATATCTATCTCTCTCTATATTTCTTCCTCTCTCTCTCTCTATATTTGTGTGAGTTTGTGCCTTAAAGTGTGTTTTCTCTTCACTTTTGCACTACAACACCTAGTAGAGCACCATTACTTTGTTACTGAGGTACTAGAAGACCTTGTTTGGACTCTCAACGTTTGTTTCTTTGGCTCAGAAGTTGCTGTTTGGCTGTGGTTCTTCAAGGGTGAGTTGTTACCTCCTTTTAACCTTGTTTTAGCTTGAGTACTTAGCCACCTTTGCATGCTTATTTTGGCTTAACTCTCAGCTGTAAAAAGCTCTGATTTTAAGTGTTTAAGATGTTGGTTTGAGACCTCTTTGGTTTTGGGGGTGGTGTACCCCCTTTGAGCCTTGTTTGGCCTTGTTTTGAGTCATCTCTTTTAGGCCTTTGGATCACCTTTATTTGGCCTTTCTACCACTGAATTCCAGAGGGATTTCAGTGGTGGAAAGTGTGTTTTGAGGTCTCAAAGGGGTGGGGGTTGTCCCCCCTCCTCTTCTCTTGTATGTTTGTGTTGATGGCTCATCAAAATGGCATGTTTGTTAAGTTTGTTTTGGCTTCATCTTAGCATGTCTTAGGCATTATTTCAGCATGTTATAGCTCTGTCAAGAGTTGGTTTGATAGCCTCTTGCATGCTCCTTGCACTTGTAGTGCATTTCCATTCACTAGCCTAACATGCATCATGCTTTTGACCATCATTCTAGCATGTTTTTGGCTCAACTCCAGCAAGCTTTTACTCATGTTTTGCCATGCTTAAGCTCTGTTTTAAGTGTTTTGGGTCATGCATGCCTTGGTTTGTATAGCCATAGTTCATTCTTGCTCATTAGCTTTGAGTTTCCAAGTCACTAGCATGCATTGTTTGGGCTATTTGTATGATTTAGCATCATTTGGTATGTGATTTCAGTGTGTATAGTGTGGTCACACTCTCACATCTTTCACTCTTTCAATGCTTTGGAGGGTTGGTGCTTTATGCCTTAAACATGAGCTAATGTGTATGCCATCTTGCCTAAGCTTTTGGGCTACCATTTCAGTGTGTTTTGGGTGTTATTTTGCCATGATACAACTCTGATTTTTGTTGGTGAAGTCATCTCATGCTTGGTTTTGGTAGGTGTAATGTAATCCTCCTTGTTGGCCTTGTATGCTTCATGCTTCATGCCTCTAATTCTAGCATATGTTGGCTATGTTTAAGCATGTTTTTGGTCTTGTTTTGACCTGCCTTGGGACTGTTTTGAGTCATCTTGACCCCATGGGGCTTGATTGATATGGCTATGGTACAAGTTCCTTTGTTAGCCTTAAGCTTTGAGCCTTTTAGCATGCTATGCTTGTGTTATGTGCATGATTTGGCGTCATTCCTTACATGACTTCAGAGCATATTTCATTGCCACGCTCTCACATTTTCCACTCCTTCAATGTGTTTAAGAGTTGTGTCCTCATGCCTTGTTTATGAACTAATGTGTATGCATGCTTGTATTTGCTTTTGGACTTCATTTTCAGCATGTTTTGGCCATTGTCTTGGCATGCATGAGGCTTGTTTGAGGTTGGTTTGGTCCTTTGAGTTTTCCATTAAATATCCCTTGCCATGCTCATGTTGCTTGCATGTTGTTGCATTGCATTGTTGTTTGCATGTTGTTGCATTGCATTGTGTTAGCATGTTGTGTGTGTTGCATTGTGTTTGGGTTGGACGTCGATCCAAACATGAGAAATGTCACACGTTTTATACTTAGTGATGAAACGTGCCTTGTTCCTTAAGTCATCGACACCTTTGATCATGTATGATAAGGTGAGGGTTCATCGAGTCTTATGTGGTATTTGTATGCATTCATTGATATTGATTTGTGCAACTCGGCCTCTTTGGCCATCGTGCATTGAGATGCGTGATTGATGGTCGAGAGCTGAGAAGTACACTCCTTTGAGCTTTAGACATGATAAGGAGTGTGGTTGCACACACATTTTCTTGCAAATACACTACCATGTCTCTGTTAGTGCTCTGTTGTAGCAAAAGGAGGAATTTGCAGGAAGCAGTGGCTGACCGGCCATCAGAGCTGCCGATCGACCACTTAGTCTGCCGATCGGCTATCAAAATTGGTCGATAGCCATAAACTCTGGCCGATGGCCATTCCTCTTGGCCGACCACCCCTCAGCATGTCCATAAGGTGGATCAAAAGCATCTTGGAAGTTGGCACAATTTTCAGAAGTCCAAAATAGTGCAAACAGAGACATCATGAGGCACGGCAATGGATTTCTGAGCGAAGCCGACCAAGCATGTATCTCTTCCTTGCCCGCGAGGCCATTTCACTGCTTATGATTAGTTTGCGTGATTAGTCATTCAATTTGTTGGGTAATATCTCAACTAGCATAGTATAGCTATTTGTTTCAATTCGGTTGTGTAATAATTAATTAGCTAAGTTAGTTAATTAGTTTGATTTGTAATAATTAGTTTAATTAGCGTAGCTAGTTAGCTTATTATTCGGACCCTCCGCCGAGAGGGCAATGTTGTAATAAGTGTGCATGAGTGTGTGAATGTCTTCCAACCCCATGCCTTTCTCCCTTTTATTTACCAGCTTTTGATGGTTAGTTTTAGGGCATGTTTCAATTAGAATACTTATGCTTTGCATATTTGCATCATTCATTTGTCTTGCATGCACCGGGCTCAGCGCATCATTCAAACTGCATCGTAT
Source organism: Camellia granthamiana (assembly GCA_036172215.1). Lineage (NCBI taxonomy): Eukaryota > Viridiplantae > Streptophyta > Magnoliopsida > Ericales > Theaceae > Camellia > Camellia granthamiana. The sequence continues at coordinate 23,072,946 of CM069909.1, forward strand.
TTCAATACCAATTTGAATACATGTATCTAGTTGCATTCACATGACATCTTAGAATAGCAGAGCTTATTTTAGTTGCATTTTTGCATGTGTTGCATTAGGCATTGTAACATAGCTAGGATCATGCATTGATTACTAACTAGCTTCTTTTTTGGCTCGGAGTACACTATGAGTGTTTATGCTTTAGCATCCTTGCATGTGTGTTAGTGACTACCATGATAGCATGCTTGCCACGAGACTATTTACTTAAGTGTTAAATTGCCTGAATGCCTGTGGGTGAAGGTTTGATTGCCTGAATTGGAACAACTCGATGATTGTGAGTTTTTAAGCCCACTTAAAGTGGCAAAATCATGTTTTTCTAAGCCCACTTGAGGGTGGCAAATCCGCGTCTTAGCCTACTTGCGAGTGGTACCTTCAAACCATTTTCGAAAAACAAACATGAGTTGTTTTGTTCCAATCCGCGTGATTGAGTCTATACTTGTATGTTGTGCGTATCACATAGTAAAGGTTAGCTAATAAGTCGAAATAAGAACGCATGTGTTTTCAAAAACAACATATCATGTTAGTAGAGGCCGATCCTTTGATCGGGCGAGCGAGGGTGCTCGTTTCAGGACCTTCCCCTCTCATACCCAAGTTCCCGAGCCAAGGCAACTTTGGTGATGACAGACACGTGGCCTTAGGCACGAGTCAGGGTTTCCTAAATTCCCCAAAACAAAATATTTAGGTTACGACTTTGAAATTTGGCAAAGCAGTTCATGTTTGGCACTTCTAAATTAAAATCGATTTTCCAAAACGATTGCCAGATTTGGACTCTTTCGTGATTTATCAATCTCACATTGCACTTTGTGAGATTAGATTTAGAACCGTGACAGGAGTCCGAACTGTAGTAGCTAGAACTACGATTCGCGCCCTCGCACGCGGAGCGGAGTTCGGGCGGTCTACACATGATTTCAATTAACATCATATATGCGTTGTCACTGTATTGATTTGTAATCTTGTTCACTTTGTGCATCTATCGCACTTGCTCGATTTGTGCATCTATCGCACTTGTTCACTTTGTGCATCTATTGCACTTGTTCACTTTGTGCACCTATCGTACTTGTTCACTTTGTGCATCTATCGCACACGCTCATTCCTCTTTGCATCTTTTGCTCTCATCTCAGGACGCATGAAGCGCAGCCCTGGATGGGTTTTATCTCAGGATGCGTGAAGCGCGGCCCTAAGCAGCTTTTTTCTCAGGACATGTGAAGCGCTGCCCTAGGTGGGTTTTATCTTAGGACACATAAAGTGTGGCCCCGAGCGGTTTTTCTCCTCTTCTCACAATTTCAGCATGATTAGAGTATCTCATGACACGTGAAGCACGGCCCTGGGTGGGTTTTATCTTGGGACGTGTAAAGCATGACCCCGAGCGGTTTTATTTCAGGACGCGTGAAGCGCGGCCCTAAACAGGTTTTATCTCGGGACACGTGAAGCGCGGCCCCAAGAAATTTTTCTCCTCTTCTCACGGTTTCAGCGTGATTAGACTCAAGATGCATGAAGCGCGGCCCTGGGCAGGTTTTATCTTAAGACGCGTGAAATGCTGTACTGAACGGTTTTTCTCCTCTTCTCACGATTTTAGTGTGATTAGAGTATCTCAGGACAAGCGAAGTGCGGCCCTAGGTGAGTTTTATCTTGCGACGTGTGAAGCGCGACCCTGGGCGGTTTTATCTCAAGATGCGTGAAATGCGGCCCTGGGCAGGTTCTATCTCGGGACGCGTGAAGCGCGGCCCGAGCATTTTTTCTCCTCTTTTCATGATTTTAGCGTAATTAGAGTATCTCAGGATGCGTAAAATGCAACCCTGAGCGGTTTTGCTTTTCTCTCAGGACGTATGAAACACGACCCCAAGCAGTTTTCGTTTCTCGATTTCTCAGGATGCATGAAACGCGACCCTGAGTGGTGTTTTCTTTCCTCGTCTCACGATTTCTGCATGATTAGAGTATCTCAGGACTGGTGAAGCACGACCCTAGGTGGGTTTTATCTTGGGACGCGTGAAGTGCGACCCCGAGTGGTTTTATCTCAGGACGCATGAAACGCGGCCCTAGGCAGGTTCTATCTTGGGTCTCATGAAGCGCAGCGCCGAGCTTTTTTTCTCCTCTTCTCACGATTTCAGTGTGATTAGAGTATCTCAGAATGTGTGAAACGCAACCTTGAGCGGTTTTGCTTTTCTCTCAGGACGTGTGAAACATGACCCCGAGTGATTTTCGTTTCTTAGTTTCTCAGGATGTGTGAAACGTGACCCTGAACGGTGCTTTCTTTCCTCGTCTCACGTTTTGGCGTAGTTAGAGTGTGTTTAAATTCTTTTTGCACGGAACTTGTGCTGGTTTTAAGCTTGAAGTTGCTCATTCATATGCTGTTATCTTGTTATGGCTTATTGCATCTGTTGGTGCATCATCTTGCATGATCATGAGTTTTCAAATAGCTGGCTTTGCAAAGCGTGTGAGTCCAACTTCAAAGCATTTTTTGTGCATATTATTTGCATCTTGCCCCAGAACTACACTGGTTTGATTCCTTGCAAAGGGATATTGTCATGACCCGAACCCGCCCTTATGGATTTAGGTCATAACCGACCAGTAATCAAGGGATTATCTACGGCCTCAAACCAAATAAAACATGTTTCATCAGAGTTAAGGGGCCAAAATGAAAGCAAGTAATAAAATTGTCCATAGAGCTGGGCTTACATGGCACATCAAACATCACAAAAATATATTCATTAATAACTCACATCAAAAGAAAATATCTTAAGGTTCCATGCACACAAGATCATTCAAGTCTTAGTCAGCCAAACTCAAAGCATATATGTACAAAGGTGATTCAACATTAGCGCCAACATAGCAAAATTATAACAAAAGAACAAAAGGGTAAAACAAATCTCATGCGTGAGACATTTGGGCTGACTCCTCAAAACTTTGACTGTCCCTCACATACTTCACTGAGGCTGGGTTTGGACCTCTCCTCGCTCACTTACAGACACATAAATGAGAGTGAGCGAAAGCCCAGTGAATAATACCAAATAAAGAGAGTACATGAATGAAATTCGGAATAGATATATCAAACGGTCTTAGACCCATTCATGTTTCCAATTGGTGCATTATACGGCTTCAAGCTTGAACATATGAAACGGCCCTTGGCCCACTTGTTTTTAACCAACAGCCTCGAGCCCAATTCATTCATATCGAACGGCCTCTAGCCTAATCATTCATGTCCAACGACCTTTGGCCCAATCATTCATGTCCAACGGCCTTTGGTCCAATCATTCACGTCAAACGACCTTTGGCCCAATCATTCAGCATGACGAATATTGTCCACCTTTCAAATTAACAACTCATGAAACTCGAATAAGAGTAAGCAATTGGACAAGTGACATACTTCAAATATCTTTACTAAGATATTACTCACAATGTTCTACTAGTGGATTTGCCCTTGAGCTCGACCCTACACATTGCATAACACATATGGGTCACAAACGATTCAATCCGTTCTTAATTCATATATTCTTCTTAGGCCTCTTTCTTATCTTCTACATCCATTTATAATGCTTAATGCATGCCTAAGAGTGCTTAGAAATGAAAAGGGAATAAACAATAAAGCACAAAACATCCTTTCAAAATTTCAGAAACAGGGCTCCCCGCTCGAGCGGACCCCATTGGTCTGCAAAAGTACTAGTTACTTCATTTGTACGCTCGAGCGTGACTTCGGATGCTCTAGCTGAGAGTCAAAACACGTGGCTGGGCGCTCGAGCGCAACTCTTTCCCCCTCGAGCGGACGTCAATGTTTGCAAAACTTCTAGGAACTAACATTTCACGCTCGAGCGGCTCTTTTCCCGCTCGAGCAGACATGCCAAATTCTGGAATTTCCAAAACTGTTCTTGAAGCTCAAACTTCATGTTCAAAGGTTCAAAACTCATGTTTCTGACACAAAAGCATGGAAGGACATCATATAACACAAGAACAAGAGTAATTTGGAACCAGTTGACCAAAATCATGGTCCACCTCATAAATTATCTTGAATTCTTTTCATAATTCTCAAAACCCATGTACTCAACTTCATACAAATTCCATATCCTCATCTATCATGCATGCATGTCAATTCTTGACTTCATCTCTGTTTCAAATGACACCAATGATACTTATAATTATGAAACTCATGAAAGTTATGCATGCATGTGGAAATTGGTGCTCAATTCTTCATGTTCAACATAATTCATGCTTGAGTATGTAAGGTCATGGCAATTCTATACATGCATATGCATATAGACTTCAAATTCATCACAATCAATTCAATCCATGCTCTTGATTACCACTTAATTTTGAATTCACAAAATTACAAACTTAAACTCATGAATCTATGCTCAATTACTCACCTAGGAGCTTCAATCCTCACAAATGTAGTTAAATCTTGAGTGTAGCTTCCAAATTCACAAACTTTGAGCCAAAATGCATAATTCTTCCTCTTCCTCTCTCTCTAGAACCGGCTCTCTCTCTCTCTCTCTCTCTCTCTCTAGAGTGTGATTTTCAGATTTTGAGCTCAAAAGGAATGAAGTTAAGTGTAGTATGGCCCTTATATATGTTTGCCTAATCAAATTTGATTAAGGCTAAGTAATTAATTCCGATTTAATCATTCTGAATCTAATTATTTTGATCCGAATCAATTTCTAATTAAATTTCACCGTAGGCTCTAAAAACTTACGCTAATCACAATGGCGTAATCAATTTCAGTTTCTGTGGCCAATAAGGCCTTCAATTTAAATTTTAAAGTAGAAAATCAAACAGATTTTCCTACGGTGAATAGATAGAAATTTAAAAACACATATAATCATGTAATTATCACTCAAAATCATATCAAGCATATAGTCATAATCATAATTAAGATCAATTACCATAACACAGAACAGAGTCATCACAATCTTCCTCCCTTTAGGAAGTTTGGTCCTCCAAACTTATTTTACCTTCGTCCGGAAACAAGTGTGGGTAACGTAGACGCATTTCATCTTCTTTTTCCCACGTGGCGTCCGTTCCATAGTGTTCTTTCCATTCTACTTTCACCATCGGGATGGACTTTCTCCTTAACTGTTTCACTTGACAGTCTATGATTCGTTCCGGCCATTTTGCGTATCCCATATTTTCATCAAAAGCTATCAGGTGATAATCAATCACATGAAACGGATCTTGAAGATAACCCCTCAACATTGATACATGAAATACATTGTGGATTTGCTCGAATCCCGATGGTAAAGCAACTCTATAAGCAACTGAACCAAGTTTTTCCAGAATTTGAAATGGCCCTATATAGCGGGGCAACAATTTTCTTTTCTTACCGGATCTTACTTGGCCCTTCATCAAAGTCACACGAATAAATACATGATCACCAACCTCATATTCAAGAGGCCTTCTTCGAACATCTGCATAATTCTTTTGCCGACTCTGAACTGTCTTGAGCCTTAGTTGAATAATTTTGATTTTCTCGGAAGTATCTTGCACAATTTCAGGCCCAAGTAAAGCCCTATCCCCGACTTCTGTCCAACAAATTGGTGATCTACACCTCCTACCATACAAAGCTTCGTATGGTGCCATACCGATACTGGAGTGGAAGCTGTTATTATATGCAAACTTTGCTAGTGGCAAATAATCTTCCCAACTCCCTTGAAAATCAAAGGCACACATTCTTAGTATATCTTCCAAGGTATGTATTGTTCATTCTGATTGCCCGTCTGTCTATGGGTGGAATGCGGTACTAAACCTCAATTCTGTTCCCATAGCTCTTTGTAAACTTTTCCACAATCTAGACACAAATTTCGGATCTCTATCCGAGACGATAGATATTGGAACTCTGTGTAAACGAACAATCTCATCAACATATAGAGTAGCCAGTCTATAAGCATCAAATGTAGTTCTAACTGGCAGAAAATGTGCAGATTTAGTCAGCCTATCAACTACAACCCAAATAGAATCCATACCTCGAGGAGTTCGAGGTAGACCAACAACAAAGTCCATAGTCACATGCTCCCATTTCCATTCAGGAATAGGGAGAGGTTGAAGTAAGCTGCCTGGTTTCTAATGTTCCGCCTTAACTTACTGACATTGAAGGCACTTGGACACATACTCTGCAATTTCTTTCTTCATTTTGGGCTACCAATAGGTTTGTTTCAAATCCCGATACATTTTGTTATTACTTGGGTGCATAGCAAATACTGACTTATGAGCTTCATCGAGAATTCTCCTCTTTAACTCAGGAATATTTGGAACGCACAATCTGTTTTGGAATTTCAACACCTCATTTACCACACTATATCCCGGTCTCGGATTCATTTCAAACTCATCAACTATCTTTTTAAGGAATTCATCCACCTTTTGTTTCTATTTAATCTCGTCAATGATTGCTGGTTCGGCTGAAATGGTGGCTATCAATCCGCTTTGTTCACACAATACCACTACTATCTCGGACTTCTCAAAATCTTGCAAGATCTCCTTCTGTTCAGTAAGTAAACAAGCCAAACTCCTCATCGATTTTCTACTTAAGGCATCAGCAACTGTATTGGTTTTCCTAAGGTGATACTGAATCTCAAGATCATAGTCTTTGATCAATTCGAGCCATCTTCTCTAGCGCATATTTAACTCTTTCTGTGTAAAGAAGTACTTCAGACTTTTGTGATTCGTGTAGACTTCACATTTCGCCCCATACAAATAACGCCGCCAGATTTTTAAAGCAAATACAACTGCGGCCAGTTCTAAGTCATGCGTTGGGTAGTTCTTCTCATGTGGCCTCAACTGCTGGGAGGTGTAAGCAATCACCCTTCCATTCTACATTAATACACAGCCCAAACATTTATAAGATGCATCACTGAAAATCACAAAGTTTTTCGTACCTGATGGCAATGTCAAAAATGACGCAGTGGTCAGTTTCGTTTTTAGTTCATGAAAGGCAGATTCTCTTTCGTCATTTCATTCAAATGGTTTCCCTTTGCGTGTCAGTTGGGTAAGAGGCACAGCTATTTTTGAAAATTCTTTCACAAACCTCCTGTAGTACCTGGCTAAACTCATGAAGCTACGGACTTCTGTTACATTTGTCGGTGTAGGCCAATTCACAATTGCCTCTATCTTCTGTGGGTCCACTGAAATCCCCTCTTTATTGATAACATGCCCTAAGAAAATAACTTCATCCAACCAAAATTCACACTTCTTTAGTTTGGAAAATAATTTCTTTTCTCTAAGTGTCTGCAAGACGGTTCTCAAGTGGTGTTCATGTTCAAGTCTATTCTTTGAATATATCAAGATATCATCAATAAAACCACAACAAAATCATCAATGTAAGTCTTAAAGATTCGGTTCATTAGGTCCATAAATGCTGCAGGAGCATCAGTCACCCCAAATGGCATAACAAGAAATTCATAATGGCCATACCTTGTTCTGAATGCGGTTCTCTCAACGTTTGCTGCCTTTACTTTCCACTGGTGATACCTGGATCTCAAATCGATTTTGGAAAACACTTGTGATCCTTGCAACTGGTCAAACAAGTCATCAATATGAGGTAAAGGATATTTATTCTTTATTGTCACCTTGTTCAATTCTCGGTAATCAATACATAAGCGTAAGGTTTCGTCTTTCTTTTTCACAAATAGCATCGGTGCACCCCATGGTGAAGTACTAGGTTGAATAAACCCTTTGTCCAGTAGGTCTTGCAATTGTTCTTTCAATTCTTTCATTTTAGCAGTTGCCATTCTATAGGGTGTTTTAGAAATAGGCTGAGTGCCTGGCACAGTTTCAATAGTAAACTCTATCTCCCTGTCCACTAATTCCCCTGGTAATTCATTTGAAAACACGTCTGGAAATTCTCTAACAATAGGGATACTGTTCAATTCAACATTCTCAGATTGTTCAGATAGCACACAACATAAATACTACCCCGTTACCCTCAAACACAATTTCTTCCTGTTCTGGAGGTCTAAATACAACTCATTTTGTTACACAATCAATGGTGGCACAATATTTAGTTAACCAATCCATGCCCAGAATTACATCAAAATGTCTAAAGTCCAAGGGCAACAAATCTACATACAGAATAGCACTCCCAATACACATGTCACAAGATCGATATACAGATGTACACAACACAGATTCCCCAGATGGAGCAGATACACATAGCAAATATGGCAATGGTTCTAGAGGTCTACTCAGTCTAGATGCAAATGCATAAGTTACGAATGAGTGTATTGATCCTGAGTCAATTAATACAAAAGCATCTTGATTACATATAGAGATAGTGCCTGAGACAATGGCTTCAGTATTCCGTGTATCACCCGGAACAAGCGCAAAAACTCTCCCTTGCCTCACAGTATCTCCGGTGGTAGTAGATCTCGTAGTATTTCCCAGTTTTGGGATTGATGTAGTGGAGCTAGCAGCTAATTTTCCGCTATTCTGATTACAATCTCTGGCCATATGCCCCATTTTTCCACACTTAAAACAAGCTCCTGACACACGGTAACAAACCCCGCGATGCCTTTTACTATAAATATTGCACATTGGAGATGTATCTCATGAAGAATTAGAAATACTTAAGGAGCCCGTATTCTGTTTCTTTGAAAAAAATTTCTTCGAAAAGAAGCCCTGTCTTTTACTACCTTTCCAATCAGTTGTTGATTTGGCATGTCTAGCTATGTTAGCTTCTGATATTATGGCTTGGTCTAGCACCCCAATATAGGTTTCCAGCTTGAGAACATTCAACCTTTCTAAAATATCATCTCGAAGCCTACCTTCAAAATGCCTCGCTTTCTTGTAGTCGGTATCGATCACATGTGGTGCAAACCTGGCCAACTCAGTGAATTTGGCCTCATACTCAGCCACTATCTCGCTGTCCTGTTTAAGTTCCATGAACTCCGATGCTTTCCTGTCACAGAAACATTGTGGGAAGTACTTGTCATAGAAAATTTCCAAGAATCGGGTCCAGCTAATGTCTTTATGATTCTCACGCATTAACATCCACCATCTTCTTGCTTCATCTTCTAGCATAAAGGTGGCTAAAAGTACTTTCTATGTCTCTGAACAAGGAAACACTTCAAATAGTTTTTCGACGCCGAGAACCCATGCTTTGGCCTTCAACGGGTCTAATCCCCCATGAAACTGTGGCGGTTTCATTTTCTTAAACTCTTTGGTTAGAGCTATTATTCGGTCATTGTTTTGTAAGTCTGGCACAGGTGGTGCCGGAGGTGGACGTGGAGGATGTGGTTGCTACCACTATTGTTGCCACTGTTGTTGTTGCCTCAATGTTTCTGCCATTTCCTGAATCAATCTTTCCATCTTATCCATTCTGGCAGTAGAGGACTCCTCTATCTCGTCACTTCTTGTTCTCACCATCTGATTAGACTTGCATTATTCCTTATACACAAGGTTCACTAGTACGCATCTACTAAAGAGCACACATATTTGAATAATTCACAACGCAAGTAAATCACAAACATATAGCACACAATCACTCATTTCGAAACATTCCAGCATGTTTTTAATGCTTTCATATTCATACTTATCACATGAATGCATCCTAGATCACTTCTAGATGCTAATTACTTATTTGGACAAGTGTGTGAGTTATTAACTCGTGCTCTAATACCACTCTGTCATGACCCGAACCTACCCCTATGGATTTAGGTCATAACTGGCCAGTAATCAAGGGATTACCTACGGCCTCAAACCAAATAAAACATGTTTCATCAAAGTTAAGGGGCCAAAATGAAAGCAAGTAATAAAATTGTCCATAGAGTTGTGCTTACATGGTACATCAAAACATCACAAAAACATATTCATTAACAACTCACATCAAAAGAAAATATCTTAAGGTTCCATACACACAGGATCATTCAAGTCTTAGTTAGCTAAACTCAAAGCATATATGTACAAAGGCGATTCAACATTGGAGCCAATATAGCAAAATTATAACAAAAGAACAAAAGGGTAAAACAAGTCTTAGGCGTGAGACGTTTGGGCTGACTCCTCAAAACATTGACTGTCCCTCACGTACTTCACTGAGGCTAGGTTTGGACCTCTCTTGGCTCACCTACAGACACATGAATGAGAGTGAGTGAAAGCCCAGTGAATAATACCAAATAAAGAGAGTACATGAATGAAATTCAGAATAAATATATCAAACGGTCTTAGACCCATTCATGTTTCCAATTGGTGCATTATACGGCTTCGAGCCTGAACATATCAAATGGCCCTTGGCCCACTTGTTTTTAACCAACGGCCTCGGGCCCAATTCATTCATATCGAACGGCCTCTGGCCCAATCATTCATGTCCAACGGCCTTTGGCCCAATCATTCACGTCCAACGGCCTTTAGCCCAATCATTCACGTCAAACGGCCTTTGGCCCAATCATTCAGCATGACAAATATTGTCCACCTTTCAAATTAACAACTCATGAAACTCGAATAAGAGTAAGCAATTGGACAAATGACATACTTCAAATATCTTTACTAAGATATTACTCACAGTGTTCTGCTGGTAGATTTGCCCTTGAGCTCGACCCTACACATTGCATAACACATATGGGTCACAAACGATTCAATCCGTTCTTAATTCACATATTCTTCTTAGGCCTCTTTCTTATCTTATACATCCATTTATAATGCTTAATACATGCCTAAGAGTGCTTAGAAATGAAAAGGGAACGGACAATGAAGCACAAAACATCTTTTCAAAATTTCAGAAACAGGGCTCCCCGCTCAAGCATAGCTTTGGCCGCTCAAGCGGACCCCATTGGTCTGCAAAAGTACTAGTTACTTCATTTTTACGCTCGAGCGTGACTTCGGACGCTCAAGCTGAGAGTCAAAACACGTGGCTGGGTGCTCGAGCACAACTTTTCCCTGCTCGAGTGGATGTCAATGTCTACAAAACTTCTAGGAACTAACATTTCACGCTCGAGCAGCTCTTTTCCCGCTCGAGTGGACATGCCAAATTTTGGAATTTCCAGAATTGTTCTTGAAGCTCAAACTTCATGTTCAAAGGTTCAAAACTCATGTTTTTGACACAAAAGCATGGAAGGACATCATATAACACAAGAACATGAGTAATTTGGAACCAATTGACCAAAATCATGGTCCACCTCATAAATTATCTTGAATTCTTTTCATAATTCTCAAAACCCATGTACTCAACTTCATACAAATTCCATATCCTCATCTATCATGCATGCATGTCAATTCTTGACTTCATCTCTGTTTCAAATGACACTAATGATACTTATAATTACGAAACTCATGAAAGTTATGCATGCATATGGAAATTGGTGCTCAATTCTTCATGTCAAACATAATTCAGCTTGAGTATGTAAGGTCATGGCAATTCTATACATGCATATGCATATAGACTTCAAATTCATCACAATCAATTCAATCCATGCTCTTGATTACCGCTTAATTTTGAATTCACAAAATTACAAACTTAAACTCATGAATCTATGCTCAATTACTCACCTAGGTGCTTCAATCCTCACAAATGTAGTTAAATCTTGAGTGTAGCTTCCAAATTCACAAACTTTGAGCCAAAATGCATAATTCTTCCTCTTTCTCTCTCTCTAGAACCGGCCCTCTCTCTCTCTCTAGAGTGTGATTTTTAGATTTTGAGCTCAAAAGGAATGAAGGTAAGTGTAGTATGGCCCTTATATATGTTTGCCTAATCAAATTTGATTAAGGCTAAGTAATTAATTCTAATTTAATCATTCTGAATCTGATTATTTTGAACCGAATCAATTTCTAATTAAATTTCACCGTAAGCTCTAAAAATTATGCTAATCACAATGACGTAATCAATTTCGGTTTCTGTGGCCGATAAGGCCTTCAATTTAAATTCTAAAGTAAAAAATCAAACAGATTTTCCTATAGTAAATAGATAGAAATTTAAAAACACATATAATCATGTAATTATCACTCAAAATCATATCAAGCATATAATCATAATCATAATTATGATCAATTACCATAACGCGGAACAGAGTCATCACAGATACGTAGGCAACTTACGAGCACAACCTTTTTTATTTTTATGTCTTGATTGTTTGCCCAAGTCCTACGGCCTTGTCAAAATGGGTCGTCTTCAGGCTTTGACATTCACTTGTATCATTTCATGACTTCGAGTTTTGTCAAAGAGGGGCAACTGTAAACACCCCATTTTTTATGGCTCTTACGCCTTGGATGTCACCCCTTGCGTACCCAATGATGAATTTGTATATGCTTGTCAAGTACTAGAAGTCCTCAGCCGAATGCCACAGCTTTGAGCCTTCAAACCCTACACACCTTTTGTCTTGTTTTGGACCAAAACCACAATTTTTCAAGCATGAAAAACCTTGGGACCTGCCGGCCACCACTGTGGGCTGCCGGCCATCAATGTAGGTTGCCAGCCACTTGTGTGGCTTACCAGCCAACATTAGTGGCCTGTCGGGCACAAGTGTATTTTTGCAGATATTTTGGCCAACTATGCCAGTTGTTTTCATAGATGCATGCACTTGCCTACACGTGTATGCATTGATATTTCTAAGGAAGTTTCATTGTTTTTTGTTTATAGGAGACCTCCCCTTCCATTTTTAAGGGTTGAATATTTTGGGGCAAAATTATCTCTCTCTTTCTCTCTACAATTTTCTCTCTCTCTTGCAAATTCTTAAGTTTTTGCCTATACACTCTAAACCAAACCTTGTGGTATTTGAGCTGAGGCACTTTTGGGCTTGCTTTGTGCTCTTGAGGGTGTGTAAGTATTGGTTTAACACTTGGAAAGGGTTTTCCTCTTCAAGAGGTATAAGTCTCGGCTTATTGCTTTGCTTTAATTGCTATTTTGCCTACTGTTTCTAGGCTATTTTTGGGTTGTTTATATTCTGTATTTTTGGGCTGAAACTTGTAGGCCTGAGCAAGGAATCCGTGAAATCCGTAGTCCGATCCAGTCCAGTCCAATCCGATAGGTTTGGATTGGTTTTTTGAATCCGCAGTTCGGTTCCGAATTGAAGAATTAAAAATCCGTAGTCTACGGATTGGTTCCGGATTGAACCCCATGGTTCCGGATTGGAACCAATCCGGACTGTATACAAATAGTCTATATTTTTATTATACATCCTCCCCCATAGTATCTTCTCTTATTCTATATAAAATCTAAACTTAAACCTAAAACCGTATAATATCTTCTTTTATTACTTTTGTTTGTTAGTTTTTAGTTTTAATTTGTAATGGTCTAAATACTTATGATGAAACCAGTTTTCTTATGGTTGTTTAAATTCTAGAACAGTATGTCACTATTATAGAAAAACATGTTGCTATTGTGGAACTGATATAGCGCTATGTTTATATTTTTATGAAATTAAAGTGTTATATATATATTTGTTATTTAATTATGTGAATCCGTGGTCCTAAACCGATCCAATCCGTATTTAAATGGATTGGTTCGGATTGGTTCCATGATTTAAACGGATTGGATTAGTTCCAATTTTTCAAGAACCGTAGATAACGGATTGGTCCTGATTTTACCCCAATCCGGTCCAATCCAGACCATGCTCACCCTTAGAAACTTGTGGTTTAAGGCCATTAGGGGTGGAGGGGTGGATCACCCTTCTTTGTACCTCATTTCTTAGGCCTTTACCCTTGTGTTTCCCACCTCTTTGTCCACTTTTTTTGAGCTTTTAAATACTGAATCTCAAAGCTTTTTCAGTGGTTAAAACCATGTTTTGAAGTCCCAAAAATGGAGGGGGCAGCCTCCCCTCTTTGTGCTTGTTTACTAGCTTAACATGCTCCATGTTTTAGCTTATTATTCTAGCTATTTTTGTCTTGATTCCAACATGTTTTAGGACTAATTTAGCACTATTTTAGGACTGTTTTTGGTTGCTCATTGCATTTGAGCCTTGTATTGCATGCTTTTAGTGTAATTGTCCTCATAGGCTTGGTGGTTTAAGCCTTAGCCACCAACCTATTTGAATTGATAGTGTTTTTTTATTGTTTTCCATGTTTGTGATCACCTTTCATCACCTCTACAACCTCCCTCCTTTCTTCACTTTTTCTTTGCTTTGAAAATTGGTTCAAGCTACTTGTTTGTTTAAGCTTGAGATTGAGGTCTTATGCTTAATGGTTTAATCCCTTTGGGGATTCATTACCAATGGCATGACACTTCTCTCATGCATAAACTAACTCTTGGTTTGGTATTCCTTTCCATTAGAGGACTTAAAGCTCACTTTTGGACTCAATTGGTTAAAGAATGGTTGGTAATTAAAATGGAGTAATAAAATTGAGACTAAAATTAATGCAAGATAATAAAATCACCTTAAAATCAACTTGGATTCAATCGGACGTTAATTGAACCCATTGAGTCTTGAGTCATTTCATACTCGTTAGTGATGTAAACGGTTCAAGAGTCAATGTCAACCACTTCCCTTGATCAATCCATAATAGGGAGGAGGTTTGAGAGTCTTTTATGTTGCATTTATTGAACTTGTACACCTTGGTTCAGAGGCCATCATGCAATGAAATTGTATCGATTGATGGCTTGTAAATTGAGCTTGCCACTCCTTTGAGCTATTTCGATGATAAGGAGGGGTAAGGTGTACAAACATACCTCGAGAACACCCTGTTTTGTGCTCTGTATGCTTTATGTTGCAGCAAGAAGAACCAAGCTTCAGTGGCTAGCAGGGCACTGTTTCTGGATGGCAAGCTACCATTTATGGCCGACAGGCCACCACTTCTAGCCCGTCGACCATTTTTGTCAAACTGAGCAGCAACCCTTTTGGAATAGAACATAGCAGAGGCTGAGGTAAAAAAAAATGTTCTACTGTGCAACAAAAGCATTCTGGCAGCAGAACAGTGGGCTTTTTAGGTGGAAATCTGTGCATATATGAGCATTTCTCGTTTCCCGGGGCTAATTAGTTATTTTAATTACTTATTTCATATTGTATTCATGTTGTAATTAATTAGTTAATTCTAATTAGCACTTAATTAGTTAGTTCCAATTTGTAACAATTAGTTAGAGTAGTTAATTAATTGTGGTGTTGTAATAATTAAGCTAGCATAGTTAGTTTATTTAATTCGTTTTGTAATAGTTAGTTAATTCATAGTAATTTGTTAGCTAATTAGTTTATTCGGATCCTCCTGTGTGAGGGCGCAAATGTTGTAATAACGTGTATATTTTCCAACCCCACGTCTTCCTCCCTTTTATTTACTTGATTATGATGGTTAGAGTAGAATATTATGTTTCATTTAGCATACTTCATGTTTGCATCCACTTATATTACATGCGTCGAGGCTCAGTTCATCATTCTAACTGGCATTGTTAGTTTAACGTTTATTTGAATATGTGCTTAGACCGCATGCTATCAAATTGATTCACATGTTATGTTAAGTAGCCGAGCCTATTTAGATTGCCTATCGCATTTGTTGCATTAGTCATATTGCATTAGTTAGGATTATGCATTTTTCTAACTCTTTCATTTTTTTGGCTTGAAGTACTAGATGAGTATTCATTGCTTTAGCATATTGCATGAGTGTGTTAATGTTTCCATGTAAAGCATGTTCACCATGAGGCTAAGTGCTTATCTGATAAACTGTTTGAATACTTATGGATGAAGGCTAATTTCTTGAATTGGGATAACTTGATTAATGTACATTTAAGCCCACTTTTTTGAGTGGCACATTCACAAACTCTTTTCAAAACAAACATAAAATCAAGTGTTCCAATTTTTGCAAATTAGTCTATACTTGTGTGCGTCACATAGTAGGTTAGCCTAATAAATCGGAACAAGAGCATATAATGTAAATAAGATTCACATCTTTGATCAGGCGAATGGGGGTGCTCAATTCATGACATTCCCCTCTCATACCTAAGTTCTCGAGCTGAGGCAATCATGGTGATGACTGACACGTGGCCTTTGGCACGAGTCATGGATTTCTTAAATTTCCCAAAATAAAATATTTAGGTCATGACTTTGTATCTGAAAAGGCAGTCTATTTTTGACATTTTGATTCAAAATCGATTTTCTAAAAGATTTGTCGAATTTGGACTCTTTAGTTTTTATCTATTTTATATTGCACTTGTGAGATTAGATTCAGAACCGCGGGAGTCTGATACTGTAGGGCTTATTCGTCTTCCGAAAGGAGCCCGAAAAGTTGAGCTACAACTTCGAGATTCTGGCAGAGTTTGCAACAAGCTTTTGGGACTGAATTGAGATTGAGTAGTGCTTATCACCCACAGACAGATGGTCAATTCGAACGAACCATCCAAACTATGGAAGATATGCTACACATGTGTATTGAACTTCTAAGGGAACTAGGAGACTTATCTACCTCTGGCCGAGTTTGTGTATAATAACAGTTATCACTCAAGTATCGGTATGGTTCCTTATGAAGCTTTATACGGAAGAAATTGCTGATCTCCGATTTATTGGGCCCAAGTAGGAGAGAGGTTGTTATTGGGATCGGAATGTGTGTAGGAGATGACTGAGAAGGTAAAATTGATTCAGCAATGTTTGAAAACAGCTCAGAGTCGTCAAAAGAGTTATGCGGATGTCCGGAGAAGAGACAAGGAGTATGAAGTTGGTAACCATGTGTTCATTAAAGTGACCCCGATGAAAGGTCAGACACAGTTTGGAGTTAAAAGCAAATTGGCACCGTGTTACATTGGCCCGTATAAGATTATTGAGAAAATCAATCCAGTGATGTATCAAGTAGCCTTACCTCCAGTTATGGAAAATATGTACAATGTTTTCCACATTTCTATGCTGCGGGACGATTTGCGAGATCCATTTCATGTCATTGAATCGACCCATATACTTCTGAAAGATGATTTTACTTATGAAGAACGACCAATCCAAATTGTCACCTGAAGAATCAAAAGATTATGAAACAAAGAAATCCCATTGGTGAAAGTAGATTGGCAGAATCACGGAGGGACGTATGCAACTTGGGAGACCAAAGAAGATATGATAAAGAGATATCTAGATTTGTTCCCTCTAGACCTCGACGTTTTTCCGTAATGAAGGTAAATTCAAGTTTGGAGGATCAAACTCTTTAAGGTGGGAAGACTGTAACAATCCCGACCTATGATTAGCCTATAATCCATGATTAAGAATGTCAAATGAGTAACTAAGAAGAAATTCTAAGTTAATTCAATGTTTTTGTATTAAATTGTGCTTATATCTATCTGACATAGGAATATCTGTCTAAATTTTTGTTTCAATATGCGGATTGAAGGCCTTATCGGCGTTCAAACACGAAATTGCCTAGGTATACATGTTATTTGGGATTTTTAGAATTTTATGATAAATTTAAATAGAATTTGATTTGGAATCAAATAATTAGAATAAAATAATCACAATTGATTATCCTTAACTCAATTTAATTAAGTCTCGTTAATGAAGCCCATATAAGGCTAATTCAAAAGCTTGAGAATGGTTTATACATTCATTTCTTCATCTTTGAGAGGCCAACGTAAGAGAAAGGGAGATAAAGAGAGAGAAGAGTTTGAATTCAAGCTAGGATGAAGAGAATTGCTTGGAAAATTGAAAGAATAGGTAAGAATCATACTCTTAACCTTTATATTCAAGACATTAGTGAATGAATTCAAGAGGTTTAGGTGTTTAAAAATGAGAATTGAGTTTAGAGAGTAGGAAGAAGAGCATTCCATGCATGCATGTCCATTTCATCACCATTTGAGTTTGAGTTCAAAGAATTCTCATAAGCATGTCTTCATCTTGTCTTTGTTTTAAGAATTCATGAAGTTTCATGACAAATTACCTCAATAGTTCATTTTTGAAAGCAAAGAATTCATATCATTACATGCATGAGTATTATACAAAGTTTCAAGCTTTATTTTGAACAATTGACTTACTTTTGGGCTTTGAGTTTGCGAAACGATTTTCAATTCATGAAGTTCTATGATTTTCTACATGTTTTCTCAAGTTTTGGGCCCAAAGAATGTGTTTTGAAGCTTCGAATTTGAGTTTTGCATCTTGAACAACAATCTGGAAATTCCAGAATTTGGTCGCACTGCTCGAGCGACCAAAGCTTCGCTTGAGCGTAAAATTCGAGCTCTCAGAAGTTTTGTAGAGTTTGGGGGTTGGATCGAGCTATAGAAGTTGCGCTCGAGCGACCACCCTTTGTTTTGAACCTTGGCTCGTATGACCAAAATTTGCCTCGAGTGTAAAATGCAAGCTCCCAATACTTTTATAGATACGAGCCTTGGCTCGAGCGACATAATTTATGCTCGAGCGACCACCCTTTATTCTCAGTACTTAGCTTGAGCGATCATCAAGCGTAAAAATCTAGCATCCAGTACCTTTGCAGACTTTGCAGATCGCTCATGCGACAGAAGTTGCGTTCGAGCGAACTGTTCTATTTTTGAAAATTTTGCAAAGTGTTTTCGAGTGCATTTTGGAAACCTCATTGCATTCTAGGCATTCCTAAGCCATGATTAAGCTATAATAATGAAGATAAGGATTAGAAACACACCATGAAAAAAAAAAAAAAAAAAAAAAGAGTAATACGTTAAGCACAAACAGAGCGTATTTTTCATTGTGTATCTGTTACGTATTTGTGTAAGTCACGTGCCATAGTTCATCTAATCTATCTGCTTTGTCTGTTCTGTTACTGGAGCATCTGTGAGTAATAATTCTATATAGTTATTCTCAACTCTAAGTATTTTTTGAATGATACGATACAATTTGGCTTCTGAAATGCTATCTTATGATTAAATGAATGATTGTCCAACTTTCTCAAATGTATTTGTGGCATCCTTAACATCATGTGATATCTGTTATATGACCTGGTACCCAGGTTGGTTATGCATAACTATTTATCTGCTCTATATATGTTTCTTCATGGGTTAGCTGGTCCCTTTTATAGGTCATCTGTACCGTCTCAAGTAATCATGAGTCATCTGTTAGTGCTATTGGATATACCATGTATGGTTATCTGTGAGAATCTAATATGAATATGAATCTATTTATGAATTGAACTCTGATTTCTGAATCTCTATGGACATCATTCATAAACACTTGACTTTGTTATTATTCACTAAGCTCCAGCTCACCGTATCATTTATGTATGTAGGTGATTAGATGCATGATCATGCTTAAGTTGCTGCCTGTATTTGTTTTGTGTCGGCCAACCTGTGCGCCTCCTGAGGAGTTTCTCGAAATGCTTTGACTGGTCAAAATTGTGAATTAAGTTAAAGATTTTTATTTTCTTTTAATTATATTTGAACTAGTTGTTGCCTACTTTGGATATTGGGCTAGGTCCCATTTTGTTTAATCTGATTATTATGGTGACGATAGATTGATGTATCTATAGAATATCACTTATATTCTGTCTCATATATGTCTGCACAGCTCTATGGACATTGTATGTTTGATATTTGCTTCTGCTAGTCCCATATTTTGTTAATCTGTTTCAGAGACCTTTGGTAATCTCAAGATTACTGACCGATTACAATGCCAAACCTATAGGGACGGGTTTGGGTTGTGACAACATTGGCTCTTGGAATTCCAAATCTTGTGATAATATTCCCCCAAATAAAAGTCTTTACATCTATATCTTAGATTTTGGCTAATGGCTCGGCCTTTACTCATTTTGTGAAGTAATCATTAGCCACCAAGAGAAACTTTCTCTAACTAGTAGTTTTGGAAAATTGTCCAATCAAGTCCATGCCCCGCTGGGCAAATGGCCAAGAATTGGACACCAGATTTAGGTCCTCGGCTGGCTGATGTATCAAATGTGCAAATCTTTGACACTTCTCACACTTTTTGACGTATGTCTCTACATCTTTCTGCATATAGGACCACTAGTATCCTTACGAAATAGCTTTGTAGGCCAACGATCTGTCGCCTATATGACTTCTATAAACTCCTTCATGAATCTCAAACAAAAAGTCTTCCACTTGGGAAACGTACACACATCACAATAATGGTCAGTGAATGACCTTCTGTAGAGATGACCTTTAGCTGAGAAGCAAAACCTTGCCAACCTCAGTCTGACCTTGTGTACCTTCTTCTTATCCTCTAGTAATAGGTCATCCCTGATGAACTTCACAAGGAGGTACATCCAACTCAGTTCTAGCTTGACACACATTGCTTCATACTCTGTAATCATGGACTTAACAGTTGGGCCTGACAAGTATTCCACCATAATGGTTCTAGGAGAATCTGACTTTGTGGCTAAGGCCAAGTTCGTTAGTGCATCTGCATGGCTATTGTCTTCTCGACAAATTTGCTGAAGTTGACAACTTCTAAACTATGTTAATAGCTAGATGACTTCTTTGACATAAGCCATCATATATCCAGAATCTCGGCATTGTAAATCTCTTTGATACTTCAAAAGCATCCAACTCTACAGAAATGGTGACTTTGGATGGGCAGTGGAAGTGACCTCATTATTGTTCATCTTTCTTTGAAAGTAATCGTTCAAGTCTTCCTTGCACCATCTTGCTGCTCTGTTGTTGATCGACTTCAATCTCTTCATTGTACTACTCCCTGTGCTAGGATTCATTCTCTTGGACCTGCTGAGATCCAACGTCTTTTCCACACAGTGCTCCTACCTATTCACCTAATGTGATACTCTGATCTGCGACACTCCCTCTCTCTGAGGCTCCACTTGTCCAACGTATTGAGATCTTCGTCGTGAGTTCACAATCTTCTCCCTCTTTATGTTGCACTGCAGTCTGTCCTCCATGTTAGGCGCCTGTATTAGCAACAATCGGTTTGCTTGACATCTTTAAATTCACCATAGTTTGTAAATCCGTTAACTTGACCGCCAATTCCTTTATATGCACCAATCCTTCCAGATCTGGAGATCACTCTTGTTGTAGTACTCTTCTAGGGCCTAATCCTATCTGACCTCGTTGCCCCTCATTGGGCCGTTGCGGCCCATAGTGGCATCGTTTGCTTCTAGATTCTCCTCATGTACTTATTCACAACCATTCTCATATCTTCCAACAAGACTTATGTGCTCCTCTTCCTCACTAATCATATTGTCGTCGACTCGATCTCCTTGTCCGATGTTGACCATCTATTTTTACTAAGTTCTCACAGATGGCGCCAAAGTGTGGATATTGATTTTTTACCTTACAACCAAACTAGATCTCCTTGCTGACATCTAAGGAACTTAGTTGTAGAGAACATGGAAGAATAGAGAAGCTCAATACCTGTACACAAGAAAACATCAAACATGGTGGCTCGTCCATCCAGGGGCACTCCGACAATCAAGTCAGTTAACTTATCTTTTAAAGATAACAACTCAATCACAATACTCACAAAGTAGAACATACCTTAGACCCACGGGGGTATCTTACTTTTATAGTCAGCAGTGCTCTCGTTCCCTAGAAGTTTAACTTCATAGGACTTTATCATTTACAAAGATAACATCTATCTTGAACTCTTCTAATTCATATTAGAATGAACTCCCCTTAGAGTCTTATCTTTATCCAAATAGAGAGCCTAAAACCATTTAGGACTTCTGTCCTCTATCCGAATATATCGGACTCTGATATAATAGCATCATATCTCGACAACTTGGTCCATCCACGTGACACCTCAGTTAACGACCTCGGCCATGTGAACAACCCTAAAAATATGTCTCCACAATGTTCTTATTGGGAACTTTCATTTGTATTTTGAAGAAGACAAAATGCAAATTAAACCACCAAAAAATAGTACTATTTTTAAAAAATAATAATAATAAACGTGTCTTGTGCATCACATATGAGTTGATTCTATTTAAATTATAACATAATTCTAACAAAATATATTAAATATAACATAATAATACTTGAAATAATTAATTATTAAATTCTAAAGTCTAGGGACGAACTGTAAATGAGCCATAGTCAGTAGTCACCATCAAATCAATTTGTATTAATAGCTGTGGGAGTAAAGCACACAAGAGCATCATCTTTAAAACGTTTCACGGAGACTACCCACCAACCCATCTGTCTACTCTCCGCATCAATATTCTTTCCCCAATAAAACGAAACACAATAGAGTAATAGAAGTGATACATTTTTTTAATTTTAAAATTTTAAATAAAACTTAAATGATTTGACAATGAAATAAAAAAGAGCCTTGCTAAATACCTCCAGTGGGGTCATGCCCCCAGTGACGTGGCGCGCCACCACTGGCTGACAACCAAAAAAAAAAAACAGTTTTTTTTCGCCCAATCACGGACCTCCACCTCATTGGGGGTCTAAACCATTTTTGAATAAAAAAATACAAGACACAAATATTATATTATTGTAAGACTCATACACATTAGAGTTCTCCAACTCCCCCATCTTTATTCATAAGGTAAAAGTCTCTTTGCAGATCAAAACACAGTTTGGTTTGATTTTAGGAGGTAAATTTTCAAAAAAAAATTTGGGAAAAGAGTTTATAATTTTTTTTTGATTTGTTTGGTTTTATATTTTAGAAATAGTTTTGGAGTATGAGAGTTTGGAATAATTTGATATTTTGTTATAGTTGAATAGATGTGTA
This sequence comes from Camellia granthamiana, assembly GCA_036172215.1. Lineage (NCBI taxonomy): Eukaryota > Viridiplantae > Streptophyta > Magnoliopsida > Ericales > Theaceae > Camellia > Camellia granthamiana. Next base: position 23,095,454 of record CM069909.1, read on the forward strand.
TAAGAGAAAAAGTAATTGAGAATAAGAGAGGATACAGAAAAAGTGATTGATTAATGTAAAAAAAAAAAAAAATTTAAATTTTTTTTTCAAAATTACTAAATCAAACAAAATTTTTAAAAATTTCTTCCAAAATTACTCTTTCAAAATCAAACCAACCAAAGCCTTCAAATTCCCATCAATATTCTTTCCCCAATAAAACAAAAAACAATAAAGTAAAAGTCGCTTTGCAGATCAACACTTTCCCCCACCCCCACACAAAGGACAAGCGGTACTGCTGTGCCTTCAGTGGTAGGTAATCTCTAATATATTTTTTTTTAATAATTTAAATTATTTATATTATAAAATTTTTTAAATAGATCATTTATATAAAAAATCAAATTGATTAAATATTTGTAGTTCTAACCAAAATAAATTTGTTTTTATAAAAATTAACGATTAATATAACTTTCATAAATTTTTAAAAACAATTAGGACCTAATCATGGAATTATGAATATTCGATTAACTTGATTTTTTACGTGAATAATATTCTTGACGAATCCTATAATATAAATGATTCAGATTATCGAAAAGCACTCGAGAGAATCTCCCATAAAGGATGCAGTAGATATTGCTGGGAATACTATTTTTATATAAAAAATAAATAAAAACTTAATATTCATGGATTAAATTAGTAACATTTCATATTTTTTAATAATTTTTTAAAAAATTATTTTACAATTGTTAAAACATAAATAAAATAAAGTAATACTTTAAAATTACTAAATAATCAATAACTTACAAACGTAAGTTTGCACATAGCCTACTTTAACTTCCCATCGGTTAGAATAAACTTTGTGTCGGCTCGTGAACTTTAGACAATGTGTCGGTTAGAATAAGCTTTAGACAATGTTGCTGAAGTGAAAATTGAAAGTGACTGAAAATGGAAAGTGAAAACTGAGTGACGTTAAATTGGGTCACGAGCAGGCGACTGGTTTTTAAATGATGTTCTCGAAATGGAATTAGGATTCCGCATGTTTACGAAATACTTTATATCCCCTAATTAGGTTGTCCAACCACCTATGGGGCTTGTTAGAGCATTTTTAATAAAATTCTTACAATATTTGTTAAAGTTATAATTTAGTAATAGTGATAAAAAGTGGATTTTTAATGACTTGTTATTTTACTTGTCAAAGATAGCATATGCCATATCTGTTCTCAAATTTGACAAGTAAAATAGCAATTGTCAAACATGTCACATCAACAAATATAAACACATTTGTGGCTCCAAATTCAGTTGAAAAAATAGAATTGAAACAGTAGAAAACCAAGTAATTTTTCAAATTTGATTTTTCTATTTAATTTTTAAATTGAATTATATTTATTTTTTTTCTAATTTTTCAAATTTTATTCATTTTTTATATTTGTTTAGCCAGGAATAATATAAATATATAATTTTTTTTACAAATAGTTAAAAAAAGGTCATAAAAGACAAAAAAAAATAAACAAAAATAAAATCACAAAAAAACCTATATCTAAATAACACCTATAAATTTAGAGGGAAAGTTTGTTAAGAATTGCCAAAATAACAAGTAATCATTGGAGCACCATTGTTATAATTTGATAATTTTGTCATATTATAACAATAAAAATGATATTATAGCGACAACCATTAAAGATGCTCTTAGGTGCTTATCTTCCGATTCTATATAATTATTGTGCTGATTTTTTCAATCAAAAACAAAAAAAATGTGTCGGCTCATATACATTTTCGGTGATGTGGGGTCTTAAATAGATTTAAAAGTAATTAAATAAATCACACTTATTTATTATGAGATTTAAAAAGAATTATAATTAATCTCATATTTTTATTTAATTACACTAATGTCTATTAAAATTTTAATTTTTATCATTTTCAATAATAATTTATTAGTCGTATGAATAAAAAAAATAATATTATTTATAATATATTTATTTTTTATTTATTACAATGTTCAAAATGTCTTCATAATAAATTTATTTTTATATATTTCAATATTTATCTTCCATTTGCATTAATTTGAGTCGATTTAATCTTACTAACAAAGACGTCAGTGAAAATATGTTAAAAGTGTAAAACTAATTGTATTTTTGCCAAAATTTAAAAGATGTGAGTATAATTTACTCTAAAAAGCTGTGATTAAAAGATTATATTTATTTTAAAATTTGTTTATCTACCGTGCTTTCAAAAATGTTAGTTTCATATATAATTATTAAAATTTACATAAATATATAACAAAAGTTTTACATTGAGAAAAATGATCAAAATAATTAAAGCTCATTAAATAAAATGGAAACAAACTATAATAAAATATCACTAAAATATCATTTTTCTTCCATTTTTATATGTAAAATTGTTAAATCAGGGCAATTGGCATGATAGTTGTGTAACATATTTTGTGGTATAAAATTTCGAGTTCAACTTTTATGAAGAAGAATTTGATATAGGAGTTTGATACTACTTGTAGTAGTATTTATTTCACACCCATTAGGTAAGATTTATCATTGAATCTAATTTTATACACAATCTATTCATTTAAAAAAAATCATCTGCTAATTCAAATAATTAATACACCATGTCAATCGACTTTTGATTAGATTTTTTTTGAACCAATATAATATCTACAAAAATTTTAAAACTTTTATGTAATAATTTTTTGAGATTTAGAGGTTGTTTGGGAAGATCTAAATAAGTGCACTTTTTGTCTATTTATGAAAAGATGTGCAGAAAAGTACAGAAATGATGTGATAAAAAAAGATAAAAAGATAAAAAGATAAATTATTTAGGGGATGCCAAACCACTCTTTAAAGCCGCAATTTTGTCAACTTTGTGGCAAAACAAGCCTGACAATGTGCATATAAATTTCTTGAACATTTCTTTTAATCGTAAACCAATTTTTAAAGTGAATCCTATTTAAGGAATTGGTATCATGCATTTATGTAAACTGTCATGTAGATGAAACCGCTGTCAAGGCGACTTAGGTGGTGTTTGGCAAGTGGTTTTGGGGCTAAAATAGTCACAAAAAACAAAATATGATATTTTAACCATAACAAACAAAACATCACATCTAACCCATAATCATTACACTCTTCTCTCATAAAAAAAATCAAAAAATCAAAAAAGCCAAAAAGCCCTTCCCAAACCAAACTTTTTAGCCTAGGCTAAAATAGCCAAAAAAGTCAAAAAGCCAACCCACTTTCCAAACGGAGGCTTACAAGTTGAATTAAAAACACTGCGAAATTATCAAACATTGATGGATGAATAAAACCAGTAATTCGAGGTGAAGTAGGACACGCTCCTTTGAAGCCGGGTTGGTTTAATTTTGGCATGATTGATATAAGTGCATTTATTTAGATAGGTATACTTATTTGGTTTATATCATTTTTCTATTTTTTTTTATATCTTTTCATAAAAAATCAAAAAATATATTTATTTAAATTATCTCAAACAATCTCTTAATTTATCATTTTTAAAAATTATTTTTAATAATGTGTGTCATAATTGCTAAGTTTTAATTTATCAAATATAACATTATATAGAGTTTAATTTTAATACCACATAATTAGAAACCATTTAAAGGTGATAAAGTGGGATAACCTAATATTATTGTAATTTTTGATGTGGACTCATCCACGGTGTAGTCACTCCCATTGAAAGCTTGGACAACATGTGGGCGGCTGATCCATGATTATTATTGTTCCATGTAACCATTATTCCTCCTCTTCTTGAGTTTTTTTGTTGAACAAGTAACTTGACACTGATGTCAGGAATTTTTTTTATTTATAAAAAAGTGTTAAAAATTATAAATATTAATAATTAAAATTATAAATTTTATCATTACTGTGTAATTATTTTTAAACATTAGCACTGAATGATAATTTTTCCTTGATACCTACCGGAACAATTGAAAATGGGCAAAACAAACCGGTATTCGCTGAAATCGTTGTTCAATTTATCGGTTTTTTATGAAAATGGTGCATTCCAGACGGTAATTATTTTTAATTTTTTTTAAACAGTGAAAATTAATTTAGAAAAACATATTAAAAATGAAAAAATACGGATCATTTGGATATAATTTTATCATTTTAGAGGGTATAAATAATTTGTAAAAATTTTAAAATATTATTTTAATATTTATTTTTGTCAAAGTAATTTTTATTATATTTTTAAATATCAAAAATAATTTTGAAACTCAAATGTATTCATGAGGTTGGTGAGATCACGTGATTATCTCTGTTAACCGTACATTCAAATGGAGAAAAATTGATCAATGGATAAGAGAAAGTAAATGAAGCCAAGTGTATCAATGGTTTTGGTAAGAATTGAATTGAAGAATTTATTAGTTTTAGACCTGGGAAATTTAGTCAAAACTTTTTTATTGCATTATTATTTAGTAAAAATAACAACTTAATTTACTTTGTTTCATAGGCTTTTAAGGAGGAGGCGCACAATTGAGTAGGATAAAATAAAATATTTTTTTTTTTCTTAGATAATATTGCCAGATTATTACTATGAGACAAAATAACATGTTATTGTTAAACAGATTAACATGTTACTATTTATATCAATTTCGACGGTAATAATTTTTTTTTTTAAGAATTTCATAGTCAACATCGATTTTATTCGATAAGAGAATTCAAAAAATACTAATTTTATTAAAAACCCACATCTAGATAAAAAGTTATATTATTTTAAATTTTAATATTTTAGTAATAATAATATGTGTCGAAATTTTCAAAAAAAAATTTGTGTACTTATTTATAATGCATTTATATTTTATTATGAAGAGACGTTAACTAAATCTCCCTTTAGACTATCGGTACACACTTATTGTGTATTTTTATTTATTTTTTTTCACAGGATATTTTTATCCTATTTATTTAAGATAAATTATCAGTAGATGTTAATAATTAGATTTAATTTTCATTAAATCTTATCAATTCGTCGCTAAAAATTGACAATTGATGACTTTTCTAACTTTGTCGCTAAAAGCTAATAATTAGTAACGTTATTGTGAAAAAATGACAATTACTAACACTTTTTCGTGATAAATTTTTTAAACTGTCATTACTAACTAATAATTAGTAACATATATATATATATATATAAGCTTTGCTAATTATCACAATACCTATTAAGCGATAAGTTCAAATATTAGGATTTGTACGTAAGTCCTTTTTTATTTATCATATAAAATGATATATTCCATAATTATTAATAGGATAAATTACACTTTGCCTTTTTTATATTTGGTCATCTTTTTACTTTGATCCTTAAATATATATTTTTTTCCCACTTGGACCTTCATGTTTTTGTTTTTGTTTTTGTTTTTGTTTTTTTTTTTATTATTTTTAGTTTACTCCAAAAGCTAACTAGTTTTTCTAAAATTAGACAAAAAATAACACATTGAAAGTCACGTGACATAAATTTTTTACGATATATAACTCACATTTCTAATACAAATCTAAATATCAATATAATATATTTCTTATGTCAAGTAACAACTAATATCACACTTTCTATCTAATTTTGAACAAAAACTAATTTTAAAAGTAAATTAAGAATAACTTTAAAAATATAAATGACCAAAGAGATAAAAAATTTCAACAACTGAAATGAAAAAATAGTTAAACATCAAGAGGGTAAAATATAATTTACCCTTATTAATATGAAAGTGTTATGTGAGTCTCATTAATATTCAATAATTTTTTTAGGTACTTCGGAAAAGAAATTAATATTCAATAATTATGAATATCTCAGTACACAAGATGTGGCATAAATACGTAGTGCAACTCTTGCTCTGAACTTTAATATGCCTGGTTGGCTCACCTAGAATGTGGGGAAATATAATGAGGGTTGAATTCTATCGAATTGAAAGAATTTGAGGGTCTTCATCATAGAATAGGGGTAAATTGTAAACACATTCTTTGAGATTTATTTAAATTATAAATTATTCTTTATTGTTCTCGAAATTATATTATACTGTTAAGTTTTTTAATTTTAAGAAAATTTACCCATAAGTCCTAATTTCTGAAAAGTTGAACTATTTAATCCTAAAAGTTTTCTTATGCTCCATTTAGTCCCATTTGCACATCAATTTAATGTTCGAAACATTAATCTGATGTTCGAAATCTAATGTTCGAAACATTAATCTGATATTCGAAATCTAATATTCGAAACATTAATCTGATGTTTGAAACATTGTAATTGGACCTTTCAGTCTATAAAGAAACTTTTAGGACTAAACAGTGTATAAGTTATTAATTTGGGATTTATTGGTGCATCCCCCTTAATTTTATAACAAATTGGTCCGTTTATTAATAAATCATTAAATTAATTAACAGTTTTTAATAATGTTAAAATTTTATTTTTATTAATAATTCAGAAAATTTTATTATTGTATAGGTGAATAGTTAGAAATTTCACTTTTTCAATTAATTCTGTTAAATAAAATTTTTTGATAGGGAGGTATTTGTAATTTTTCAAATCACAGGGGGACAACTCGTATTTTAAACAAATCGCAGGGGGTATATTTGTAATTTACCCTAGAATTTATCACGAGTTTATTTTAATAATTTGAATTATGCATTTTATATTTTTTATAAGATGTGTTTGTTTGGATGGATTGATGGGGAGATTGGACATCATGTCCATTGGATTATGGAGTCTATTGTTTGATTGTAAATTTGTAGGCCGGATTAGAAGTCTGGTTAGACTATCAATCCCACATATATGATTAAATGATAAAATGACATATTTATCATCCAAGTATTATATTTAATTATGTATTATATTTAATAAAATTAAATAAAATTTAAATGTCTCAATTTAAAAATAAATTTATTTTATTTTATTTTATTTTTATTGATTTTTATTTTTTTAAATAAATTTTTAAAGATATTTTATTGATGTTTTATTTTAAAATTTTATTGATATTTTATTTAATTTCATTATTTAAATTTTTATTGACATTTTATTAAATTATTATTATTATTTAAAGAAAATTTATTTTAAAAAATAACACAAATTTTTATTGATATTTTATTTATTTAATTTTTATAAAATAAATTTATTTAATTTAAAAAAATAAAATAATTTTTGATTTAATCTAGCCCAAAAAAAATTAAAATTATAAAAGACGTGTTTAATATTACTATTATTTAGTAAATAATTTAAAAAGGCAATTTTGAACATTTATCTTTCTTCATAATATTTCAAACAAATATAAGATTCAATAGAATAGTCATTTCCTTACATTTAATCCTATTACTAAACAGACATAGGATACATATCCTTTCAAACCAAACAGTTTAGGGACTATATATCCAGAATTAATAGTCCAATGGATTACAATCTCCGCTTATCTAGTCCGTCTAAACAAACATATATAATTCTTGAAAGGGTAAATTACACTTTGCCCCTTTTATGTTTGGTTTTTTTCACTTTGACCCTTAAAGTTTGTTTTTTCTCGTTTTGACTCTTCATATTTCAAGTTTTTTCTAATTTACTCTAAAGTTAATTTCAGTTAAAAATTAGACAAAAAATGACACATTGATAGTCACGTGGTATAAAAATATTTTATTATATATAACTAATATCTCTAATGTAAACTTAAATTTCAATAAAATAATATATATTTTTATTTTGTGATAGTTATTATGACATTTTCCGTCTAATTTTGAATAGAAGTTAGCTTTAAGAATATTTTGGAAAAAAAACTTAAAACATAAAAGGTTAAAGTGGAAAAAAATAGAATTTAGGGGCCAAAGTGTAATTTACCCTTCTTGGAAAAAAGTTAGGCCCATTTAGTAATCATAACATTTTTATTAATTGTATTGTCTTTGAAAAATGAACGATCAGTATTTTTTTAAAAGTAAACTATCTATTTTTATTAGACATAAATACGATAAAATGAAAAAATTAAGATTAATAAATCGGCTTAATTTTATTCATCGATGATATAAATAAAATGTCTTACAAAATGAATGATTTAAATTATTAAAACGTGACTCGTGGTACTTCACAAGCACCTTAAATTTTTTAAAATTTAGATTTAAACTTTAATGAACTCCAACTCATGTTACAAAGGGCACATTGTTAAAAAAACAATTATAATTTTTATGATATGTAGTTGTTGTGTGTTACGTCATTTTTGTGGTAAAAATTATAAATGGTGAAATTATGTTAACAACTTCAAAGTTACAAATGAGAAAATTGTAATAAGTAAAGGTTGTACTTTTTGTGGTTAAGAAAATTATATAATTTTGCAAGGGTAAATTATAAATACATTCTCCAAGATTTGATTAAAATATGAAACCTTTTATGTGGTTCTATAATTATATTTCACCCTTTGAAGTTTCTAATTTCATAACAAATCGCCCATTTTATTAATAAATTATCAAGTCAATTAACAGTTTTTAATGATGTTAGAAATATGTTTCAATTAATAATTTAGGTAATTTCATTAATTATATGAGAGCAATTATGAATTTTATTTTTTAATTAATTCTGTTAAATAAAAAAATTCTAATAAGGGATATTTGTAATTTCTAAACCTCTGAAGACAATTTATACTTTAAGCAAACTTCAGAGAGAGTATTTGTAAATTACCCATTTTGTAATGATAGTTACGAATTCTTGCAGTGGTGTCATAAGTTGCATACCATATGTACCCTTTTTGAGCGACTCCAATGTTATTTTTTATTTTCACTAGCTAAAGTATAAATAAAATTACTCTCTTTATTTTACCTCGTCATTTTTTTTTTTATCTATATGTATCCTAACATCTCTTTTTATTTTATCTATCTACACAAATTATTTAAAGAACCTCCCAAAACTTTATAAATGCAAGTAGTTTGAAGAGGAAATCTCATTTTGTTCCCAAACTATTACACAATAATCAATTGGGTATCCAGATTTCGTCTTATTTTAATTTGACATTTAAACTTTTTGAAATTTGATCAATTTACCCACTACCATCTGATTCTATCTACAATCAAATAGAATGTGTTGACATAGCACCAAATTTCATTTGGAATTTTATTTTATTCCCCAAAACTATACCTTAAAAAACAATTAGCTCCCCAAATATTAAAAAAATAAAATTAAAAATTTAATAAATAATTTTTTATCTCAATAATGAAAGTTTTAAAATTTAAATAATATACTTTGCAAAAAAGTAATTAAAAAAATATAAAAATTCTCATTTAGAATTGTCTCTTGAAGTCTTAAATTATCTCGAGTCGATTCTGGAGAAACCAATTGAGCCAAAAGTTTCTTGGCTACTATATGTGTACGCGCGCGCAATTGTAACTAGTTTATTCTCCAAATTAATTTCAGTAAAATTGATCGACTGATAGTAATTTTAAATTTGAGTGGGTAAAAATTTAGACCACACTACCACACTTATTATGAGAGTAACATTTTCTTTTGAAATTTGAAAATTTACATTGACATTTGCCTACAAAATCAAGATTACCTACTAGGTTGCATCGCCGATTAAATGACAATTTAATGCAAAAATGAGCAATTACTATCTAATGAATAGTCAACGGGACTAATACTCAATTTTTTTATTTAAAATTTAATTTTTTTTCTTTTTGAGATAAAAAAAATTATTAATTAAATATTTATATTTATATTTTTCATATTTGGGTGGCTAATTGATTTTTAAGATATAATTTCATAAGTAAAATGAAATTTCAAATGAAATTTAGTACCACGTCAGAATATTCTGTTTGATTATAGACGTAATCAGACGATAGGGGTTAAAGTTTAGGTGTCAAATTAAAATAAGACGAAATTTGGGTACCAAATTGATTTTCGCTTAACAATTTGGGAGGCAAAATGACAATTCTTGAAATATTTTTGTTAAAATAACAATTGTAACAATTAACTTATTGGAGTTCTACAATATTTAGGGCCGTAAAATCAGCCCACCGACCTGCGACCCATCCAACGCCCCGTTCATGGCTCGACCTAAGCCTAGCCTGTGACCTCAGGGCTGGGCCGTGTGTTTTCGGGCCCGACCTATCCGTGAGCCTAGCTTGACCGCTCAAGGCCCACTCTAAGGCCCGATCCGCCCGATACCCAATGCCATTTTCAAGCTACTTTGGTAGGAAGAAAAATAAAATTTTGATTGAAAAAAATTAAAAAATGATCAAGCTCGGCCCAAGCCTGAATCCAGGCCCAGGCCCAGCGGTCTAGCCAGCCAGTCTGCCCGAGGCCCGAGTGCCCCTTGCACCTGTGCTTGGGCTTGGGCCGAGATTATGCTCGAGTGGCCCGGCTTGACCTAATTTTTGACGTGAGCCCGCTAGGCCTCACGGTGGGCGGGCTGGGCAGGGCTATTTTTACACCCCTAACAATATTTACTATGTTTTATTTTAAAGAGCCCATTAAAAATATTCTTAAGTTGTGTTTGGTTCATAAATTTGGTGAGTGATTTGGAAAGGAAAATGGAAAGGAAAGGAAAAAGGTAGATGAGATGTGAGTAAAATATAACTACATTTTACATACCTTTTTATATATTCCTTTTTAAATCACTTCTTAAATTCATAAACCAAACACAACTTTAAAATGCACCTTGTGTACTTTCTAAAAAATTTAAGCAGAATTGGACATTGTCAAGAGTGCGGTCGAGGGGAACCAAACATGCTCAGGAGGGAAAAGCCAATTTGGTTAATTGTGAGACAGTTTGAAATCATAATTTAAATGGGATTAGATTCTCAGGTTTCAAGCACCTAAACTATAAACAACACCTAGATGGGGTCCCCAAATTTGGAGTTTTCCAAATGTTCTATATCATTGCTCATATTTTTGTTGTCATTTTGATAAAATCCAAAATTGGTTTGGTGGATCTTGTTTAATATATGGATTTGATACTTAGGCCCATCTTGCCGACAGTGTGTTTTAGTTAAAAATTTAAAAGTTCCTACAAAAAGTTTATTTCTTTATTATTTTTTCTGTATTTTTTATTTAAAAAATTAAAAAATTATTTAACATTATAAATTTCCAAAACAACCCTTAATTATTCATTGAAGACAAAGTGTGGATTCAGTCAGTACAAGACAACGATAACACTAGCTAATTGGATGGTTTGACATTGTATATTCGATTAGAGTTGATCAATAAATTGTATCTTATATTTTGTTTATTGTGATAATGAATTGGTTAACTAGACAAGATCTCCTGATTTTTCTTAATTGGGATTTTCACATTAAAAAATCACGAGCCTTTCATGTGTGAATATTTATTGTATTTTTATGCTTACGATTTTAATTGTGTGATTAAATAATCAACCAAATAACACTAAATTCCATATCAACGAACTAACATTTTTTAATTAAAAGCTGTGAAAGAGGATTTACACTAGAGAGAGAAAGAATTATTATATTGAATAATGCTTATTAGAAACATAATTACAAGGGTTCTTTATATATACAAAAAGTAATCAATCCTAAATTTGGAAAGAAAAGGAATTATTTTTATTTTTATTTTTTTAAAAGATCGGGAAGAAAATCTTCATTATAAAATCGATAAAAAAATCAAATCAATCTAATACGGCGATATCAAAAGAGTTAAAAAAGATTAAAAAAAAAAAAAGCCTCCATAGAAGAAAGGATCCAAGCCTCCGTATAGGAGGAGAAAAAGCGAGGGAAAGAAACAAATATTTACACATGAAAGATTATTATATCAACAAACCAAAAATTAAAAAAATAAAAAAGAAAAAAACCATATTCAAGTTGTCACTAAACTCATCCAAAACTCATATTCAAGTTGTCACTAAACTCATTCAAAACTCTACTGCTTCACAACCTTCAACTTAGAATTTGAATACCCCACTTTCGCTGGTCAAGATAGAACATTGAGGTTGAAGTGATCGTCTAGCGTAAAACAAATGCATTATCCAGCGTCAGCTTTTCGGACTATGAGAAGATCTAAAGTTAGATCTTAAAGTTTTGGTCTTGAAGGTGGAGAAGGTAAGGTGGTGATAGCCACAATAGTGAGGCAAATATCAGATCTAGAGGAGGCTCGGAAAGAGAAAGAGGAGATAGATATCGAAGAAGTAGGGGAACCACTACCGTCTTCCTCTTCCCTTGGAAGAAAATCTAGAGAGAAAAGAAAGAGAGTTTTAAAGAAAAGTAATCTTAAATAAGGGAGGAATAGTAATTCTAAACTATCACATATACATTCAAAGCCCCTTTCAAACTTAAGATGGTTGAATAGAGACCAAATTGAGTTCGGAAAGTAACTCGTGGAAGTGACTAGCAATATGAGTTTTGATGTGCAACGGAAGAAACATATTCCAAATGGACAGTGCTACAAGCAACATGATGACGAACTAAGTGAAAATCAATCTCAATACGTTTGGTACGATCATAAAAAACATTACTATGGACGATCTGTACAACATTATGATTGTCACAACAAAGAATAGTGGTAGAACACCCATATCTCCAAGTAAGCAACGGAGCCACAAGAGTTCTTGAGTAGTATTAGTAAGTGCATGATATTTTGCTTCAATACTAGCTTGGGAGACAACAATTTGCTTCTTATTTCTCCAAGAGATCAATGAATCACCAAGAAATAAACACGAAACAATAGTATAATGACGACCAACGGGATCACCTACCCAATCTATATCAAAATAGTCCCGTAGCTATTGGCATCATAAATTTGAAATCTTTTGTCGACAGGGACATAATCAGATGCAATAAAGGTCCATGATTTAAGGACATGAAGGTAGTGGCTCAAGAAGAAAGATTGAGGATATGACACAGGGCAACCTCAGAAAGAAAGAGAGTTCGAGGCAGTTGCAGCAGTTACAGTAGTTGTAGATCATGGGTAGATAAAGGGAGCTAGCAAGCGGACATGTGGCAGCATGGCATGGTTAGTGAAGCTATATAAAAGTTGAAAATGCGAAGAGGAAAAGACCTTCAAACAAATTCACAACTCTTGTGAAATCTAGGAGTAGTGTAGCCTATCTAGGATTAGTTCTTGTAATTAGGAATAGATTATCTTTAATTCAGTTCTTGTAACCAAGTTTGAACCTATCAATTGTGATGCTGTGGAACTTGTAATTGATTCTTGTAATTAAGTGACAAGTTTAAGTATTATCAATCAAATTTTCAGTTTGTTTGTACTTGTTTCAATCTCCAAAAAAGTTCTTGAATCTGTCAAGGTATAGGACACCAACTACATTACTTGATTGTATTTTTGTTTGTGAAAATTGGATTTTTTGTCGATTTGGCCTAAACCAAATTTTTGCTAACATATTTTGGCACGTTCGGTGGGAGTTGTCTAATTTGGAGTGTTGGCTAGAAGAAACAACATAAGATCTTTGGAGACCTTGGGAAAAGAGTTGTTGATGGAGATGAATTTGATGGCGAGTTCGAAGGAGTTAAAGACAACATAGATGATGGCCATTCAGTGGCTGTACAGGAAGCAGGCCAAGGAATGGCTAGAATGTGGCCTACAAGTAGTCCTTCTACAAATTCAAGAAAGGCTCTTCTCGTGCACACTCAACGAACAATTGGTACCATGTCTTCATATGAGAACCAGATGATGGTTGATGAACTATTAGCTTTGTTCGAGAAGGCCAACATTAAACCCAGTCAGTCAAGGAAAGCCATAGAATAGACTCAAGTAAACAAGAAACAATGTGGTTTTTCTATAACTCCTTAAAAACATACAACTGTAAATGAGCATATGTCATTTTATAGACCTCCTACACTTCAAGAAAGATATGAGGAATGAATGGATGTGAATCTTGTGTTTGACTACACAGAGATGAGGGAATATCCTCCAAACTCAACCTTTAATTATAATCCAAATGTTTTAGGAGCAAGGCTTGGGAGGGGGGGACCAAGGTCACAAGTGTATGGCAATTATGCATTTGATAGGCTTGCAGTGGGCCATTATGGTATGGCAAACCAAAGGCATATACCATTTAATCAAGTTAGGCCCTAGAATGTGCAAGACCCTGTCATGCAACAACTATACTATGAACCTAATGTAATGAATCCAAGGCCTAGAGGGCTTGTGCCTCCTTTTCCTTACTACTAACCAGAGGTTCAACGGGGAGGACAACAACAAGTATACATAGGCATGGGATCCTATGATGAACAATGGGCAACATATAATGAATTTAATTCAAGAAATGTATGGCCCAGGTTCAAGAAGGCCAGACAGGCCTATGTTTAGGATTTCATACCCTCTAGATGTGGATAATACACCTCTCACGAGGAACTTTAAAGTACCTAAATTTTCCTTGTTTACAGGAGATGAAAGGCAGTCCACAATTGAACACATAGGAAGATTTGTTTTACAATGTGGAGAAGTAGGGCAAAATGACTTTCTAAAGATGAAATTGTTTCCAAACTCAATGTCTAGGACTGCATTTACTTGGTTTATTAACTTGCCAAAAAATTCTGTGCATACTTGGTAAGAAATAGAGAGTTAATTTCATGCTCAGTTCTTTCAAGGAGCTCTTGTTTGTCCATGTTTTGGTGGCTCAAGCAACATTAGGGCCATACTAAGACAGGAGAAGGGGTCTAAACCTTATGGAAATCCAAAGATACTGATAAGGCCATACACTAGCCAACATCAGCAGCTTATGAGGCCGCATATTAGCCAGCAACAGACTGGAAGGCCATATAGAGGCTAGCAACAATTTATTAGACCATTTGAGGGACTGCAGCAGCAGAGTGGCCCAAGGATGAGGCCAGATGTGCAACCAAGAATGGTGAAGCCACCAGTGCCACCTAACCTAAAATGGCATGGAGTTGCTCACCCAAAAATTCATTCAGGAGAATGGAAACAAATAGGGCCAACCAAAACTTAGAAAAGAAGAGAACAAAGAAGGTTTCATGCCATAATGTCTAGAATGGCAGGTGATGAAGGTCCAAGGAATTTGGTTTGGACTAAGGAAGCGTTTGTGCCACCAAAAGCAGTGGTGGGAACAACATCAAAGGAACAAATAGCCCAACCACTTGTGTATATACTGAAAAAACCAGTGGTGCACAAAGAGAAGAAAGAAAAAAAAGATATGCCTGACAAAGCAATGTTAAGGTTGAGATTGAAAGAGTCAGAGAAAGAGTTAATGTATGATGATGAAGATGGTATGATTGATGTAGAAATAAAAGATCAAGAAAGGGTAAAGTTAATTGTAGATGAAAGTAGTGTTGTAGTTAAAGAAGACACTAAGTCAGATGTTTAAAAGAATTTGAGGATAAAATCGCAGCAATTCAGTTTGGTTCTTTGCCCGCCTCTAAAGAATGTAACATGATTATGGCCATCCTAAAGAGGTTTCAGGTCAAACCAGACCAGCCAGACATGTTGGCAGGTAATGTTGAGGATTGGATAGAACCAGTTGTGCAAATAACAATGATTGAGGTAGAAGTTAAGCCACCAAGGTCCATTAAGGTGGTTAAATTAGTCGATGGGGAAAAAATGGTTCTACAAAAGCCTAAAAAGAACCTGATCAAGCACTTAAGGCCATTGTATGTGAGGGCGCATTTAAATGGAGTCCCACTTGACAGGGTTGCCAACATTCTCTTTTCTAAAACCTTTGGAGCTATAAGCAAATCAATAGATGACTTGTTACTTACTAATATTAACATAAGTAACTTTGATGGAGGCTCATTTGAAGCTAGGGGAGTTGTTGTTATATATCTCCAGGTTGGTTCAAGGCTAATGGGCACCGCCTTTTTTTTTTTTTTTTTTTGTAATTGATTCTACTTCTAACTACAATGTGTTGTTAGGAAGAGATTAGAACACCTTAATGGTTGTGTGCCATCCTCTTTGTATCAGGCTTTAATATTCTTAACTAACAATGAACAAGATGAGTAGAAGGGAATGGAGATCTGTTGGGCAGATGCAAATCCATTGGCAGTAGGTGTCATCAACATAGAGGTTGTGTTCTATGATGAAGACATAGCCCAATTGTGATGACCCCGACCTCCGAACTAGTGTATAATGATATTTTACTAAGTCTAATTGCATGATTGTGTGTTTATTTATGCGAATTCATGCCTAATTTTGTGATTATCTGTCATTAAATAGAATATCTGTTCAAATTGACAACTTGGATGTAGAAATTGAGAGCTTAGATGACTTCAGAAACTGAAATTGACTAGCCCAATAGGCTAATTATAATATTTAGAATTTTATGGTAACTTTAATTGAAAATTGATTTGGATCAAAATAATTAGAATAAACTGATTGAATTAATTAGAATTAAATTTAATTAATTAACCTTAATCATGTTTGATTAGGCTAACTTAATTACACCCTATATAAGACTCTAATTAAGCTTATAGGCTCATTTTTATAACTCTTGGTTGAGAATTGAGAGAGAAGGGAAGGGAGTTCAACAATTAGAGAGAAAAAGAGGAGATTGAAGTGAGTTGCTAGAGTTCTTGGTGAATTGAGCCATACACCACTTGAATTTATGCATAAGGTATGAAATTTAACCCAAATTCTTAGGATTGAATCATGTAGAAACTAAGTTCATGGAGTTATAGGAGCATTTGTTAGAATTTGAATAGGTTGAGCATGAATTGCCATGTATATGATGAATTTGAGATGAATTTGAGTTGAACTATACACATGCCTGCTTAATTCTTCATTTTTTAGTTAAGATTTCTTGAAATTCATACATGCATGAAGCTTAGGAGGCATGAGCTTGAAGATCATCAATGAACTCATGCATTTCATATCACCTAGTAGTGTTTTAACATGAATGAGGCTCAATCCAAAACATGCATGGTTTTAACTTGAAAATCTAAGCTTGAATTTGTACAATTGGAATATGATTTTGAATAAATGGGCTCAAATTGGAAGTATTTTCATGTTATATAATAATTTCCCAAGTTTTTGTACCAAAAACACAAGTTTTGAGGCTTTGAATATCAACCTTGAAGATCAAACACAGATCTGGAAATTCCAGAATTCATGTTGTTCGCTCGAGCGGGAAAATCCTAGCTCGAGCGTGAAAATCAGGCTCCCAGAAGTTTTGGAAAATTATACAGAACGCTTGAGTGACCAAAGTGGCGTTCGAGCGAGGCCCTTTTTTATTCAGTTTTCCGCTCGAGCGTTCGTCGAGCGGAAATTTCATGCAACCAATACTTTTGCAGACCGCTCGAGCGACAAAAGTTACACTCAAGCGACCACCTTTGTTTTTGAGCCCTCGCTCGAGCGTAGTAAGTGGCGCTCAAGCTGAGACTCTATTTTCAGCAAATTTTGAGAAACTCTTTTAAGTGCATATTTGCATCCTCATGCCACTCCAAGTATTCTTCGGCACCATTTAGACTCATATAATCATGGAATGAGTTAGAAGCACATGAGTAGAATTGAATTAAAATGAATTGGTGTTTCAACTGTGCTACTGTTATGTGTTTTGTTAGGTGGATGTCTGAAGCTTAGTAACAACTCAAACTACTGTGAGTAGTAACTTTATAAAGATATGTTCAAGTAATATTATTTTCGAAATTGTTTGCTTTGGAATCAATATGTGACTGAATGAATGGTTATCAAAAGGTTATTTTGTAATGATGAATGATGTTCATTTCGAAATGTATTTGTGGCATCCATAGGACATAGGCTCTTGCCTGGGGGTAACAATACCATGGCCATTGGATGTAGGCCCTTGCCTGGGGGTAACAATACCACAACTATTCGATTACACAGAGATCTCTAGTGTTGGCCCTTCGTGGTTCATTGGTTTGGCCCTCTGTGGTTCATTGGTTTGACCCTTCATGGTCCATTGGCTTGACCCTTCGTGGTCCATTGGTTTTGATCCATTGTGATTGGAATGTAGTTCATGGGTGTACCAGATATTTGTTATTGAATGATGTCGATTATGAAATTTATTGGATATGAAGTTTTGAAACAAGAATTTTGACGAATAGGTTATCGAACTTCATTCACATAACCTCTTTATTCTGTTATTACTCGCTGGGCTCTAGATGGCTATCTATTTATATATATGTAGGTGGGCAAGCTGAACATCAAAGTTAGAAAGCCTCGAGTCTACCCAGGTCAGCCCTTTTGAGGAGCTTCTAAGTGAAGTGATCAGGCTCAGAAGGAGCCATGCTAGTTGAACCCCCTTTGTGTATTTCAATGGTTTTGTATCTGTTTATAGATGGGGTTGTATATTTGCAAGATATGAATTTTGAACGATTGTGATATATGTACTTTTAAATTAAAACTTTGCTTATTATATCAGTTCTCCTCTTGCTTGCACAACTCAATAGATAATTTCTATGTTGTTTCAAATTTTCCCTAAGCCCCGTACTTTATATTAAGAGGTTCATTTGTTCAAGAGGCCATAGGTAATCTATGATTACTGGCCGGTCATGACGCTAAACTTATAGGGGCAGGTTTAGGTCTTGACACCAATTAAGGTGGTTGAAGATGAGGTCAAATCCCAAGGAAAAAGCCTAACCAATGAATGGTTCAAGAGCATCATTAAAGAAGGATTCAAGCAAATAGGCTAGGAATTGGCCAAACCAAGCCTTATGCAGAAACTAAAGGGGCTTATGATTGAAGAAATGATACCGGGTGCAAATGATACAGATGCAAACATGTAAAGAAGACAAGTTGGATGAGACTGCTACAACTCTTGTAATTAAGTCTACTTTATCTAGGCTTTTTAATTTCTTTTTAACAAGTAGGTTTAAGTTTAAGTCTATGCCTGATTGTTTATGGGTAGAGCGTGTAATAGACAATAGCCCTCTAAGCTATAACAAGGTGCAATTGGAGCATTTGAGAGCTGCTCCTGCTAAGCTTGATGACCTTAAGGTAGATGTACAAGATCCCTTGGAGGAATTCAACTTAGGAACTGAGGCCTGCAAAAGGTCAATCAATGTAAATGCTAGTTTATCTAATGAAAGTAAAGGCAAGCTGATTGGTTTGCTATATGGGTACGTGGATTGTTTTGCATGGAGTTATGAAGAGATGCCTGGTTTGGATAGAGTACTAGTAGAACAAAGGTTACCAATAAAAGAAAACTCCATTCCACATAAACAACCTCCAAGAAGGATAACTAATGAAGTGACTTTGTTAGTTAAAGAAGAAATTGAGAGGTTATTGATGGCAGGTTTCATTAGAACAACTAGATATATTGAATGGCTGTCGAATATTGTACCTGTTATGAAAAAAAATGGAAAACTAAAAGTATGCATAGATTTTAGGAACTTGAATCTAGTAACTCCAAAGGATGAATATCCAATGCCAGTGGCTAATTTGTTAGTTGATTCAGCAGCCAAGAGTAAGGTTTTATCCTTTATGGATGGGCATGTTGGGTATAATCAAATTTTCATTAACCTTGAGGACATCCATAAGACCGCTTTTAGATGTGTTGGAGCCTTAGGCACATTTGAATAGGTAGTGATGCCTTTTGGTTTGAAAAATGTTGGAGCCACATATCAAAGAGCAATGAATTTCATATTCCATGATTTAATTGGAAGGTTTCTAGAGATATACATTGATGATGTGGCTATCAAGTCTGAAACATTTGAGGAACATCTAATTCATCTAAGGAAAACATTTCAAAGAATGAGAAATCATCACTTAAAGATGAATTCTTTGAAATGTGCCTTTGGGGTAACTGTAGGTAAATTCTTGGGCTTTTTAGTGCATCACAAAGGCATAGAAGTAGATGCTAATAAAGCCAAGGCTATCTTGGAAGCCAAACCCCCAAGAATCAAGAAAGACCTACAGAGTTTTCTAGGCAAAATCAATTTTCTATGAAGATTTATAGCAAATTTAGCTAGAAAAACTCTAGTATTTTCTTCTTTGGTGAAAATAAAGTCAGATTATGAGTTTAGGTGGGAGGAATGTCACCAAAAAGCTTTTGATTTGATCAAGAGTTATTTGACCAATCCTCCAGTTCATATGCTACCTTAGGAAAGCCTTTGCAGCTTTATATTTCAGCATGTGACTTGTCGATTGGGTGTTTATTGGCCTAAGAAAATGACATGGGCCATGAACAAGCCATTTACTACTTCAGTAGGAAGTTGAATGATGTTGAAACTAGATATACCTTTGTTGAGAAGTTGTGCTTGGCTTTGTACTTTGTTGCCATAAAACCTAGGCACTATATGCTGCCTTTAGAGTTATTTGTTGTAGAACAAACTGATATTATAAAATATATATTGTCTAAGCCTGTGTTAAGAGGCAGCCAAGGAAACTAGATCTTGGCCTTAATAGAATATTGTTTCAAATATGTGCCACAAAGAGTAGTGAAAGGACAGGCTCTGGCAAATTTTCTAGTAGAGCTTCCATGTCTACCTGTCGAACCAGATCTGTCTGAGGTTCATATGATAGAAACTAAGCCCTGGAGGTTGATGTTTGTTGGGTCTAGAACATATGAGGGGGTTGGTGCAGGCATTGTCATGATTTCTCTGAACAAACAAATGTACGATTTTGCTTATTAGCTAGATGAGTAACATGTACAGTCTCATACCTAGGCTGAGTATGAGGCCTTGATAATTAGACTTAAGTTGACTATAGAGTTCAAGATTTGAAGGTCACAAGTATTTGGTGATTCTTAGTTGGTCATCAAGCAAATTGAAGGAGAGTTTAACTGTGTGAACAAAACTCTAGAAGATATGAGGGGGTTGGTGCAGGCATTGTCATGATTTCTCTGAACAAACAAATGTACGATTTTGCTTATTAGCTAGATGAGTAACATGTACAGTCTCATACCTAGGCTGAGTATGAGGCCTTGATAATTAGACTTAAGTTGACTATAGAGTTCAAGATTTGAAGGTCACAAGTATTTGGTGATTCTTAGTTGGTCATCAAGCAAATTGAAGGAGAGTTTAACTGTGTGAACAAAACTCTAGAAGAGTACTTAGCTGAGGTAAAGTGGTTAATGAGTTTCTTTGACCATATATCTTTCACACACATGTATAGAATAGAAAATAAAGAGGCCAATGAGATGGCTCAAGCAACACTAGGATTGGGAATCCCTAAGGGAGCTCAGGAAAAAGTCACATGGATTCAAAGGAGGAATTTCTTGGCCTTTAGGGATAGGCATAGAAATTTCTTGCTAATAATGGCTTTAAGAGGTATCTGAAAATGATTGGAGGTTCCCTCTAATCAAGTACTTGTCTAATCCTAATGAAGTGTATGATAGGCAAGTGAAATGCCAAGCTTTAAACTATGTCATCATGGGTGATGATTTGTTTAGAAAGGCCCATGATGGGTTGACTTTGTTGTTCATTGGCCAAGAAGATCAAATGAAAGCAATGACAGAAGTGTATGAAGGCATTTGTGGGGCTCATCAAGCTGAAGATAAAATGAGATGGTTGATTAGTAGATATGGTTACTTTTGCCATCCATAAGAAAGGATTGCATTACATATGCTAAGGGATATCAAATTTCCCAAAAACATGTCAGTGTCCAAAGAGTCCTAACTGTGGGTTTGAATTCAATACTATAGTCATAGCCTTTCAAATGTTGGGCAATGGATTTGATAGGCCAGATATTCCTACATTCTTCAAAGGCACACTCATATTTTCGGTGGCAACTGATTATTTCACTAAATTGGTGAAGGCAATCCCATTAAAAGTTGCCACACAAACTCAGGTTATTGAGTTCCTTAAGAAGAATATGATCCACAGGTTTGGTTTGCCACAGCCTATTACTGTCGATCAATGAACTATGTTCAATGTGGATAAGATAAGAGAGTTTGCCACAGAGCATGGCATTCAAATCCTAAATTCTTCTCCTTATTATGCTTAAGCAAATGGGCAAGTTGAGGCAACAAACAAAATTGTGAAGAATACTTTAGAGAAAATGATTGAGGATAATCCTAGCAATTGGCACAATCTATTATCTGAGGTATTGTGGGCCTACATAAATTCTAGAAGGAATAGCATAGGGACAACTCTATATGAGTTAGTGTATGGGTATGATCCTGTAGTCCGTTTAGAAGTTACTGTGAGGTCCAATCTACTGGCTCAACAACTAAACAGCTAAACATCGCAATGGATATGTATAATGATGCCATGTCAATTGAGTTACAAGACTTAGAAGAAAAGAGGATCTTTGCCTTCAATTAGTTGATAGCACAAAAGAGGAAGGTGAAGAGGAGTTACAACAAGAAAGTAAAGCATAAAGTGTTCTCTGAAGAAGAGTTAGCTTGGAAAACTATTTTGCCTCTAGGAACAAAGAGCTCAGAGTATTGAAAATGGTCTCCTAATTGGGAAGGACCCTTTAGAGTTTTTAAAGTTCTTAAGAGAGGAGCATATCATCTTGCATTCTTTGAAAGAGAACTACACAAAAGAATAATCAATGGTAAATACTTGAAGAAGTATTATTCCACCATGTGGGAAAACATGAGATGAGAAGGCCAAACACATGCATATACACAAAAAAGGTCTTATTAGATAATTGTTAAGAATGTACAAGTATAAGTCAAGAGTAAGTGTACAAAACTTCAGTCTTTCTCAAAGTGCAAAATGAAGTTGTTCCAGGCTTATAGAATATTTTTGTGTTTAGACTTGCTCTGTTGGAGTTTGGCCTGAGCAAATTTGATGTTAGTAGGACCGTTTTCTGCTTGAGTAAACAAGTCTTACATATTATGCTTGATTTTTTATTGTTCTTGTTTGAGGATGGCCCTTTTTGCTCTGACTTGTGCTAGTTGAGCTTCCAAGTGTGGTTCTTCTATTGAGAGAAGGTTATCTTGAGCCATGGTGTCTTGGAGGGCTTGAGAGACATTAGTCAAAGAAGCAGCCATTGACTTCAACTAGCTGACTTGAGCTTTGTTGGCTTCTAACTTAGCATGATACTTGATGATGGCTGAAATGTGTTGAGGAAGAACATCCAAGAAGCTTTGAAAGGTTTGAGCTTGATCTGAGTCAAATAGGGTTGGAACTAGTTTTTGAATAGACTCAAAACACTTGGCAAGTTCTGAAGCTTTGAAGAGGGCTAGCTTATCAAAAGATTGGCTAAACAGCTGAAGAGAGTGGTCCATTGTCTCATGCTCCTCTTGGGATAGTTGGTTTAGCCTCTCTTCAAAACTCATGTTAGTAATTGATTATTGAAGATTGGAGGCCTCGAACAACAAAGTCTCGATGGTAGGTTAAGAAGAGGTAATGACAGGAGTTGGATCAACCTACATGGGCAAATTAGAAGCGATAAGTTAAAAGAAAAATTAACTTGGCTTTATGAGTTAAAGGTAAAAGAGTTACCTTCATCTAAGATGTATTTGCAGTGGCAAGCCCTATTGGAGAGATTGTTGGTGAATTGTCCCTTTGGTGTGGACTGTGAGATGGAATTGTTTTCACACCCATTTCAGTAGTTGTAGGAGTATGGGATGCACTTCCAACCTGCCAAGACTCAAGTTAGAATGTATTTGAAGATAAAGACTAAAAAGAATGTGGAATGTTTTGGAGGTTACCTTTTAGTGAAGGCCAGTAGAAGGAGTGGTTAGTTCTTCCAAGCTAGCAGGTTTAGTTATAGCAACTGGTGGTGTGATGTTTGAGGTAGTAGCAGGTGCACCTTGGCTAGTCTCAGTTTCAGTTAGATGAATTGTTGTCCTAGGTTGTTATGGAGAAGACACAAGGGATGTGTCAACAAGAGGAAAATGCAGGGGTGATATTCAAAAGCAGAAAAAGAATGAGCAAGCCTGGTGAAAGGCTTTGTGATGCCAACTTGAAGGGTATGCAATCCATCTAGAGTATGGTCATATGAACCCTCAATAGCATTTTTTCTATTTTGCTCTTGAACTTGGTCACCATCAGAATGAGCCATGTTGGTAGATTGTTGGCCTTCATTAGAGGTGGTTTCCAAGTCAACAATTGGGGTATCTCTGATATCTTATTCTCTAGCTGAGGGTGCACTCATGCTTGCAGTGTCCTCTCTATCATCCTCTAGTTCCTTCATAATGTCATCTATGTTGGGAAAATCAAATATATCAGCAAAACTAGAGGCAGCACCCCTAACTGGGAAGGTAAGGAGATCTCCAAGAGCTATGCCAAGAGGAATACCAACAAGCATAGATCCAAGTAAAGCTGGTGGATTATCCTTAACTTGTTGAGGAGAAAGGCTGTGTTGATCTAGTTCCTCAGAGCTAGTTAAAGGAGATATAAGTCTCTTCATTTTTCTCCCCCAACAAAATAAAGCAATGTCGGTCATGAGTATGCACAAGCAAAGAATACTTAAATTAAAAGTGAAAAAGGTAGTCAAAACTTGGTAGTGGGCTTTAGTGGTCTTTAATGGACTTTGACTGATAGGCTTTTGGATTGGGGGCCAAAGATGTGGTTGATAGGCACATTCCAATCTAATGAAGATGAAGAAGCAGAAGGACTAGCAGCAGGATGGAGAGTTGGTTCAGAAATGACAACTGGAGGAAGGGCTTTAGAGGTTGGCCTAGTAGAACTTCCTCTCTCTTGGTCTTTTCTATTCCTCTCAGTGAGTGGCTCATAAGGAATGAAAGAGGCACAAGAAGTATCCAATGGATTCTTCTTGATCTTCTTGGTCTGAACCATTTTCTCTTTGCCCTTAGAAGCTGGTTTTCAGTTGCCAATGGTTCAATAACCAATGGAATGGGATATGTGAAAATAATAGCATAAGTGGAATGAAGAAAACAGAAAAAATATGTATGTGATAAAGAATGAGAGATTAAGAAACAAACCAATGGTTTTCTCCATTCCTTTCATGTTATCTAGGTGAGGATCCTAAAGGCAACTAACCAAGCTCTTGTGGAAGATGATGGCATTCGTAAGGGTCCACCATTCTGTAAATCTTTTAGAAGCATAGGGGTGATGTTGCAGAAGTAGAAGATGAACTTATCAAAAAACTGTTGGTTTTCAGTCCTTAAATTGATCCCTGATTTCAACATACTCAGGGATGGTGGCATGAAAATAAGGACAATGGAGGATCTGAATCAATCCAAATTGTTTGGACCATTGGCATGGATTGTAGCTTTCAAAACTGCAATTTGACATCTTGTTGGTAGAGATGGAACTTCCAACCAAAATATACCTAGAAGTAAAGACTTGAGCCCAAAAGTCCTTCTGTTTGTTCCTTAAAGTGTCATCTATGGTTTGTGGGTCAGTATGAATATAGATAAGCCTAGAGGAGGTAAAATGGAAATCATGGAAAGGAATGAACAAGGGTGGTTCTTTGTCGACAAGGAGCTCATAGAAGGTGGTGAAGGCTTTGGTAAATGTCATGTTAGAGGATGGTCGAAAAGAAAGAAAATACTCAGCATAGCTTTCACAAGGGGTGAAATATGGTGTTGGTTGGATAAGCCTGATTTCAGGGAAATAGGCATATAACTAGGCCTAGAGGAGCCAGAAGGGACCATCACAGTTAATATATATTTCTTTAGAGGTCAAGGAAAAGAGACCCTTGTATAAGGTGGCTAAAAGAAATGGAGCAAAGGCAAGCTCTGTGCCTTCTTGAATACAGGTGGCAAGTGGTAGATATTCCTTGATAACTTTGAAACTAGGAATACAAAAAAAGAATTGGCATAACCATAAAAGGTAAAATGCTATCCTTTCCTCATTAGAGGGTTCTAAACCAAATTTTTGGCATTTCTTCATGAAACTACCTAGCTAATATTGGTAACTATGTTGAAATTAACCTTGTGAGGGGTTAGCAATGCACTAATGTGTTGGCCAACAATAAGAAGGCTAGTAAAATGTACAATATCCAAGATAATGGGTGAAATCATACCACATTTTAGCATCATGGAGTTGCATGAAGTGGACCATAAACAAGCTGCAACATTGATTGTCCACTTGTCCATGTCAAAGGCAAAGGTCGTAGATAGATGACATCATGTAGACACCCCATTTTGACCGCCCCTAAGACTTGGGCACCTAAATCCGAACACTCGATAATAAAAGTTACATTATGCTAATTGTTCGAATCTTTAAGAAAAGAATTCGGTTTCGAGCTTTAAACCCAAGCCTTCCATCTCATTTAGGCCAAAACCCTTTTTTCAGCTTGACCACTTAGTGAGCAGCAGGACCAAAAACAATTGGCAACCGGGCCAATTAATGAGTAGGCCATACAAAATATTGGCTGACCGACCATGTTCAGCAACAACAGATATTTTGAGACAACCAACTGTCTCCATGGCCATACCTTGCACCAGCTGTCTCATTACACATATTTCTAATGTGAGAAGGTGTTTTTCTATAAATACAAGGTCTCCACTAAGGGTTTAGGGTTAGAAAATTTTGCCAAGAGCCAAAGACTTGCCAAACACTCTTCCTTCATCTCTTGCAATATGCATATACTATACATACACTTCCTATGCCTAAACTTGAGGCCTTTTGCTAAGATTCTTGAACATAAATTTCAGCTCTTGAGAGTGTTTAACTTTGTGGTTTGTTAACTAGAAAAGCATCCTCTCTTTAAAAGGTAATCTTTGATCTTTTGTACCATATTTTTCTATCTCTTTTCTTTTCTTTTTCACACTAATTTTCAAAGTTTATTTTAGCTCAAAAAAGTGATTTTAAGTTACAAAAAAGAGGAGGGGTTAACCACACTTCTTTAGGCTTGATGATTGTTTGAAACCTCTTGGCTTTAGTATATTTTTCCTCACTTTTTCCACAAAAATTTGATTTTTGGCATTGTTTTAGTGTTGTTTCAGTGCTGTTTAGTGTGTTAAATTATGCTTTGAATATTGTAGATGTGTTGTTGTAAGTCCTCATGGATATAGCTTTCAATCCATTTGAGTTGATAGTCTTTTCTTTAACTTTTTTTGTGCTTTCATACATGTTCATACCATTATAATCACCCACTCTCCATTAGTACTTTGCAATCTCCCTCATTTCTTTATTCATTTTCATTCAGAGTCGTAGCAAACAAAAGATTGTTGTTTAACGCATAAGAAAGAGACATCACATGCTTAATGATTTAATCTTTTCGGATGTTCATTACCAAGGCATTACATCTCTCTTATGCTATGCACAATCCCTTGTTTGATACCTCTCTTTATCATCGGTGCATTACTTCTAAGGGACTAACTTTCTAGTTAGACCCTTGGAAATCACCAAGGAAAGTGTTATTATAGCTTATTATCAATTTTTGATTTAGAGTTATTATCGCTCATTTTGGGTTTGCTTAGTCATTATTGCTCTCTTTGAGTTTGACTAGTCATTATCGCTTATTTTGGGTTTGACTTAGAATTCATTATCACTTGTAAATCAGTTTGACTTTTCCTTTGTAATTTTCCCCATAGAAAAAGGCTTGAAAAGCTCATTTCTTGAGTTAAGTCAATGCTTGCTACTCTTTATTGCTTTTGAACTTAGTGGACTTATTCATCACTTTTGTACAAAAATGAAGAAAAGATAAGAATTAGAAAGGTAATGTAAAAAAGGCTAATAAAATTGGAGTAAAAAAAGGTAAGAAAAGGTAGGTTCAATCGGACGTTATATTGAACCTATTGCGTTTTGACTCATTACATACTCTTTAGTGATGTTCAATGATTCAAGAAGCAATGTCCACTCCTTCTCTTGAGGTAACTCCATGATAAGGATAAGGTGTTGTTGGTCTTTCATTTCCTTTTATTATGCTTTTGTCTTATCGGTTCTAAGATCATCAAGTAACAAACATGCAAAAATTGATGATTTGTGAACCAAATCTACTCCTCCCTTGATCATTTTCATGATAGGGAAGGGCAGAGAGGTTAAACATTTCCTGGAAACACTCTATTTTTGCTTTGTTTCAGCTCTGTTGTAGCAGGGTAATCCCTAAAAACAGTGGCCGGTCGACCACCATTATGTCTGGCTGACCACTTTCCAAGGCCGGCTGGCCACCTTTTTTTTGTACAAGCAGTGGCATTTTGTGGCAGAACAAAACAGAACCTAAGGCCAAAACAAAACAATTTTCTAACTGTAAACGGAGTAGATTCTGGTAGCAAACTGAGAGGTTTCCGGGAGAATGTTCTCGGTTACGTGCATGTGGCTCCTCACCTCCCGTTCGGTTAAATTAGTGCTTTAATATTAGTATGTTGTACTTAATTAGTTGGCTTCATCCGAATTTGTAATAGCTAGTTAATTAATTCATTCATTTTGTGTTGTAATAATTAATTAATTAGGACATTCATTCAGACTATTTTGTGCAAGGGCAAATTTGTAAACACTTGTAATATTGTGTATGTCTTCCAATCTTTATTTATATGCTTATCGTGGTAGCATCATGTTTTCCATTCTCATATCATTGCTGTGCTTCGTATCCATGTTTTGCATGTATTGGGTTTGGTTCATCATTCTAATGTCATTGTCCTCTCCTATTTACTTGAATACATGCATTATTGTATGCTTTAAGTTGCTCCATATGACATGATAAATAAGCCGAACCTAGTAGTTTCATTTTGTGTGTGTTGCATTAGTCACTTTGCATATTAGAGCATGCATTTTTCTAATTATTTTCTTCTCTTTAGCTTACCTCGGTTGAGTACTAGGTGAGCATTTTTGCTTTAGTATATTGCATGTGTGTTTGTGTTGCCATATCAAGCATATACCATGAGACTAAGTGCTTATCTGATATACCTCTTTGAATGACTGTGGATGAAGACTATGTCACTTAAATTGGGATGATTTTGATTAATGTACATATGAGCTCACCTTTTCAAGTAGCGCATGTTCAAAAATCTTTTCAAACAAACATTAAATCAAAGCATTCCAAAGTGGGTGAAGTAGTCTCTACTTGTGTGCCTCACATAGTAATGTTAGCATATTAATAATTAGAACATGAGCATATAATGTACATAAAAATTATGATTAGTAGAGGCCAATCTTTGATCAGGTGAGTGGGGTGCTCAATTCACGACCTTCCCCTCTCATACCTAAGTTCCTGAGCCGAGACACTTTGGTTATGACGGACAAGTGGCCTTTGGCACGAGTCACAGGTTTCCTAAATTTCTCAAAAATATTTAGGTGGTGACTCTGAAATCTGGCAATGCAGTCCATTTCTGGCATCTTTGATGATAAATGGATTTTCTAAGATTTTGTCGGATTTGGACTCTCATTCGTGTTTTCTATTTCACATTGCACTTGTGAAACCAGATTCAAAACTACGGGAGTCCGAACTGTAGAGCTATCGTATCTGAGGAGACTAAACCCCTCCGAGGAGCACAAGAAACCAGCTACACATCATAGATGCCCAAGGTGCGCCGCAGGCTTAAGTCAAGCTTCATCATTCTATTTACCCAGAGTTTTCAGTCCACACTAGGCTTCTGCCATGAGTGCGAGGGATTGCGGCTAACATCCCATTGGTGCCAAGCCAATTTTGCTCTATCAAGTAATAAGCTTTCTGTTTAAACAATTGGAAAGTAGGGAGCTAGTTTGTTAGGAATAGTGTTAAGGAAAGATGGCCCTAACTCTCCTTAGGTAGTGGTGTTTCCAGGGATAATGCAGCTATTGAATTTGGAAGTTTGAATGGTTTTCCTGATCTCAGAAGGGAAATGGAACAATAGAGAAAGTTCTGGAGATTCTGATTGTTTAGCCTTCGAGTGAGATTGAGTTATCTTGGGAGCCATGGTTAGGATTTTATAGAAGCTGAAGGGATGAAAGAGAAGCAATATAGAGCAAAGAAGCAGAAGTGGAGTTTTAATTCAAATTCCCAAGTTTATATTGCTTGGGTCATTTTTGTTTATTAGGCCATGTTAGTTTTGGGCTTGTAGATAGGCCCAATTGTTTTAGTTAAATCATGGTTATGTTTGGGCCTTCAAAATTGTCCATATGAATAAATATTCATTCAAGGAAAAACTCAGTTTTACCTTAAATGAGGGCGGCATTGTTGGCACCATAAATTTGAAATCTTTCGTTGAAGGGGGCATAATCAGATGCAATAAAGGTCCAGGATTCAAGGGCATGAAGGTAGTGGCTCAAGAAGAAAGATTGAGGGTGTGACACATGGCAACCTTAGAAAGAAAGAGAGTTCGAGGCAGTTGTAGCAGTTGCGGTAGTTGCAAATCATGGGTAGATAAAGGGAGCTAGCAAGTGGACACTTGGCAGCATGGCATGGCCAATGAAGCCAAATAAAAGCTAGAAATTCAAAGATGAAATGACCTTTAACTAAATTTACAACTCTTGTGAAATCTAGGAGTAATGTAGCCTATCTAGGAGTAGTTCTTGTAATTAGGAGTAGATTATCTTTAATCTAGGTTTTGTAACGAAGTTTGAACCTGTCGATTGTGATGTTATGGAACTTGTAATATGATTCTTGTAATTAACTGACAAGTGTAAGAACTATCAATCAAATTTTCAATTTGTTTGTACTTATTTCTTCACATTACAACCTCCAAAGAATTTTTTGAATTTGTCAAGGCATAAGACACCAACCACATTGCTTGATTGTATTTTTGTTTGTGAAAATTGTTTTTCCTGTCGAACCTTCTCTGTCGATTTGACCCAAACCAGATTTTTGCTAACAGTAGCTCAAGAGACGTATGAGCACAATAATGAAGCCCATGAAACAAAATGCCTTTTACACAACGATGGATGCGAAAAACTGCAGTAGAATATGTGGATCACAACAATTATAAAAACTGACTAACAATATGGACTACATGAGAAATGTCAGGCCTAATAACTGTGAGATAGACCAAACTGGCAACTAATTGTCAATAATAAAGAGTAGCATTAGAAAGAGGAGTGCACTCTAAAGGAGTGAGACGAGTGTTATAATCTCGTGGTGTAGGAGCAGTCTTGTTGTTGATAAGGTTAGCGAGAGAGAAAATTTGATGCATACTTGTCTTGAGTAAGATAGTAGCCACTATAAGCAGAGAAAATCTCAAGACCAATAAAATAACTTACAAGCCAAGATGTTTCATCTCAAAATAAGACTTAAGAATCCCTTTTGATTCTTTGATGCAGTGAGATCATCATCAGTTTTAATCGCATCATCGACGTAGAGCAAGAGAAGAGTATTACCACACGTTGTTTTTGCGAATGAATAAAGTAGAGTCATATGAACTTGAGGAAATACCAAACTGAGTAATGGTAGTACTAAACTTTGAAAACTAGGCTCGAGGAGTTTGTTGAAGACTATAAAGAGCCTAATGAAACTTACAAACTGTGTTTGGAGAGTGTTCATAAGTAAAAAAGCCGCATGTAAACTTCTTTAATAAGATCACCATTGAGAAATGCATTTTAACATTTATCTGAGATAATGGCCATTGTCGGGAAGCAACAACAAGAAGTATACTTCGAATAAAGGTAAGGCGCGCAACTAGAGAAAATGTCTTCTCATATTCTATGCCATATTCTTGAGTAAAGCCCTTGGCAACAAGACATGCTCTATAGTGTTCAACTATACCATCAGAGTAAGTCTTGATCTTGTAGACCTAGTTATACCCAACGGAAGTTTTTCCAATAAGAAGAGCTACCAAGTCCCAAGTATGAGTTTTATCCAAAGCCTGCAACTCATTTACCATTGCTTGCTGCCAAAGAGGATTAGTATAGGTCTCATGATAGGAGTGAGGTTCATACTGAATAAAGAATAGTAGAATAACAATGATAATCACGTAAATGTGTCAGAAAACAAATTACCTAGGAAGGTAGCAGAGAGAGGTGACCAGAAGGACCATCAATATCATCTGCAAAGGATGGAACATCAAAAGATGATGGATCATCAAGAGAAGATGGTGGAGACTCAGATGGAATATCAAGAGAGAATGATGGAGACCTAGAGAAGGTGGTCTTGTCAGTAGACTCAAAATATAGTAGATGTATCGTATCAACATGCAATACTAAATATATGGAGGTAAAATTTGGCCATGGAAGAAAACATTTTGTGCTCCCAAAAAATAACATGATGAGAGATACGAGGATGCTGGGAAATAGGATCCTAACATTGATATCCTATATGTTCAATGCCATACCCTAAGAAGCAACATAGAGGAGACTGAGAGGCTGAAAAACGATGTAGAATTGTACAAAATCACATACTGACAAGACCAACTATGTAGGTGTAGAGTAAAAAGGTCCAAAATCACCGCTAGCAAAAACTCATGGCTGAACCCGGTGTAGACATGAGAGAGGGCTAGTTTGACCTTCCTCTGTCCTAGAAAAACCGACCTATGGCTAATCTAGCTATGTTGGGCTATGGGCACTTATTTATTTATTTATTTATGTTTTTTTGCTAACCTTGGGTGGAGAAAAGTTGTTTCAAAAGGGGTTTTAGGCTTGGGCCACCAATGTTTCTAAAAATTGGTCCAATTTAAACAATGAAATAGACCAAAAATAAAATAGAAAAAGTTTGGTCCAAATCTAACTTGTAGTTTTTGTGAAATGACCCTTTTATCTTCTCTTGTTGAAAATCAATGAACGATCAGAAAATGTTTACTAAAACTTCCTTTGAATTTAGATTTCAACAAATTTTATATCATTGAAAAACTCTTTGAAAATGATATGGACTAGCGTGGACCATTTTTGAAAATTCTAGATTATTTTGTTTTTTATTTTTTTTATACATAAAATGTCATGTGGAAGGCAGTACCTATTTATGAACTTGTGTAAAGACAAGAGAGAATATAAAAGATTTGGGTTGTAGGGACCCGATAAGGCTCAAATTAGTTATGATTGGATTTTTAGGGGTGTTAGGATGAACTAGAGCTAGTCTTAGTGCATTTAAATTCGGAGTAGAGCTAATAAATTGGGAGTTTTTGATTGTTTCGAGTACATCATATGGTGGTGTTCATCCAGCGGGGCCAAGTATTATAGTTAGTCAAAATGGAGTGTTTACAGATGACAATGAGAGTGGTGATCCATGAAGACACATTCAATTCTTTGAGCAACACGTGGGCTATCTGATGGAGTTGCGGTTGGTGACGTTGGTTTCATCGTGGATAAAGGAAGATGTATATTTTTTATGGAATTTGAACCATTTGAAGTAGCTTGATAGAAGCAATAAGGTAAGATATAAATGGCAAATCTGTGATAGTGTTCACCGTCGAAAGAAAAAATTAAAAGAGAAGAGAAAGGTTTATACCTTTGGCTTTGATACCATGAAAGACGATTTATATTAGAAAGAGAAATAATTATTGTATTGAATAATGATTATTAGAAACATAATTACAAGGGTCCTTTATATATACAAAGTAATAAATCCTAAATTAGAAAAGAAAAGTAATGTTAAATAAGGATGAATAGCAATCATAAACTATCACATATATATTCACAAGTTGATAGTTTAGAACATGAGGTCAATAAAATTGTAGCATTAGGTCATTTTTACATGTGTATACATGTATGTATATGTATATATATTATTGCCTCACCTTAAAAAACAAAAACAAAACAAAACAAAAAGAAAAAAAGAAAAAAAGAAAAACTTTTTGAAACTATTGGTAAGGAGATTTTTTCCGACCACACAACCAAAAGGGGGAACTCAGCTGGAGAGCATCGGCAGAATAGATTAAGCCCAAACAACTTGTCACAAAAATATAAGAATCCCGCGGTGGTTCGTCCACTCGGGGGCACTCCGACGATCAAGTCAGTAAAATATCTCTCAAAGATAACTAATAGTGCTTAACTCACTAATAGTCCAAATATCTCAGATTCCGGTATTATTGCATCATATCTCGGCATCATGGTCCGCCCACGTGGTACCTCAGCTAACAACCTCTGCCAAGTGGACTACCCAAAAATATGTCCCCACAACTGCCCTCTAAGTTCTATTACCTCGGCAAACTGAGGTGATGGAACCTATACATGTACTCCTCCGACCAAGATCGTGACTTGTCGGCACCAAGAAATAAGGACTCATATGTCCACTCGTCAAGAATCAAGAATCAAGAATCAAAAACCATCATGTTCTATCTTATCCAAGTCTAACATCTCAACATAGATCACATTACTAGCAGAGATCATGACTTGCTAGTTCAAGAACATCAAGATCCTAGTATCATCTCATCAGAAACCAAAAATAAACAAGTTCTGCCCTCATCCGATTTCAACATCTCAACCGAGATCAATATCTTAACTAAGATCGCACTTCTCAATCAAGATCATCATCAGATTGGAGCATACCAATCACGTCCCCATCATGTCACATTAGTTCTACCTCCCATCGCCTGACATCAACACGGGCACGTCGGGACTCGAAATCATAACTTTTTGCCATCTTTTTCCAATTCTAGCAAAACCTTTTCATTTTCTCATTTCGTGTCTACTTGTACCTTTAGACTCTCTTTCTTTTGGCCTTTCCAAACCATCATCGCTGTTCTTGAAGCATTCATTCCTATTACAACTCTGGTCACCACTTCTGGCGTGCACTCAACAGTTATGTTCCAATCATAACGTTGTTTGACTCCAGCGAATCCCTTTCCAGCATTTACTTCCTCGGCTTCACTTTGTAAGTCCTTGATTTCTTTTATTTTAACTTCAGTTCTGTACTGTTTTCAACTATATTCCTTCTGTGGATTGTTACATATCACACACGGTATCTGTATCTGCATCTACATTGCCATCTTGTATTTATATTCGAATCTCATTGTTCTACATGCCTTCGCTTGCTTTGACTCATATTTTGTCCTTCATGTTCTTGAGCCCATCTTCACATTTTTCTGTATTTGACACATATCTTCTAGCACACTGTCATCGAATTCTATTAATTTTGTTCATTCCCTGAATCTATCAATGCTCTATTTTTCTCATGTTCTTGAGTCTTTGATCACTGTTTCATGTTTTTGAGACCTATTTCTTCTGTCTGTTCTTGCTTGTTAGTAGATTACTACCTTTGAATCCTTCATCAGAACCCTAAAACTAATAACCCAGCAGTCCTTAGGGTTTTGCCGAGGTCTTTAACCCACGTAGTCCAACTTTCCTTGCCAAATTCACCCTAGCCGAGGTCATAGGGATGTTCAAATGGAGGGTAAACTTCTCCAATAAACTAGAATACTTCCGTCAGGAATTCTTCATTCCAGCCGACGTTCATCTAAGGTTGGCTGGGAATGAGGATTCCATGATGCTTGGAGAGACATATATGCCCTTCCCTATAGTATCCATCATTTGGGGGTGGAGTCAGATTCCATCTTGATATCTTGTTTTGCTTTGGGCCGAGGTGCTTTCTTTTATATCTGAACAAGTTATCTTTTTGAATGCAAGTCCTCTTTTTGACTAAGTGTTTAATGCTTGTCTCTGTCTTTATTGTCTTATACGATTCCATACTTAGAATATTTTTGTACTTCTCCCAAGTATACTTTAACTGTGTAATCACTTCGAGTTATAACACATCTGATACGTACCACCTCGGATCCACTTCATCTCGGGTACACCCTTAGTTGGCCACCTCAGACCAACTTACCTCGGAGTTCACCTTTTACTGTGATCTTGGCCAACGGGCATTTTATAAAAATTCTTTAAACAACATTCAACAAGTATTGTTTCCTTACTGGTACTTACTACCTTCCAATATTTCCAGGTTTGACAAACTGGTTGGTGATCTCGGGTAACCAACAACTCGAGTGTCCCCTCATCTAAATACCTCGACTGACTCCAACTTGTAAAATTTTTTAGCAAGTGTTAAGCCTATTCCTTATTCCTGCTTCCTGCCTCCTAATGTGAACCCAGGTGTCACTTATGTTCACGTTAAGCATGCATATTTAATTTCGTCGCAGTCTGATTAAAACAAAGACTAGCCGAGGTATTCAACCTTGGTTTCTCTAAAGCAAACTTAGTTCCATTCTGAGTTTAACTCTGCCAACATGGCAAGACTAGGTGAATTCAACTTAGTTCAACTCTATTATATGCAAGTATAATTCAACTTTGCCATATAATAAGTCTAAGTTATTCGTCATGTTTCAATCAGAAATATCGCCAACTTAGTTTAACTCTATTATATGTAAGTATAATTCAACTCTGCCATATAATAAGTCTAAGTTATTCGTCATGTTTCAATCAGAAATATCGCCAACTTAGTTCAACTCTATTATATGCAAGTAGAAACTCTGCCATATAATAAGTCTAAGTTATTCGTCATGTTTCAATTAAAAACATTGCCAACTTAGTTCAACTCTATTATATGCAAGTAGAAACGCTGCCATATAATAAGTCTAAGCTTATTTGTCATGTTTCAATCAGAAACATCGCCAACTTAGTTCAACTCTATTATATGCAAGTAGAAACGCTGCCATATAATAAGTCTAAGTTATTCGTCATGTTTCAATCAGAAACATCGCCAATTTAGTTCAACTCTATTATATGCAAGTAGAAACTCTGCCATATAATAAGTCAAAGTTATTCGTCATGTTTCAATCAGAAACATCATCAACTTAATTCAACTCTATTATATGCAAGTGGAAACTTTACCATATAATAAGTATAAGTTATTCGTCATGTTTCAATCAGAAACATCGCCAACTTAGTTCAACTCTATTATATGCAAGTAGAAACTCTGCAATATAATAAGTCTAAGTTATTCGTCATGTTCACCGTGGTAACATCGTCATAAGACTATTCAGTCTTATCGTACGATCATGGATTCCAACAACATTTTCACACTTCTTTACATAGGCTTTGGCATCCTTTTGCATATAGGGCCACTAGAATCTCTGTGATATAGCTTTGTAGGCAAGGGATCTGCCCCCTGCATAGATCTCGTGTAAAAAGTCTTCAACCTGGGAAGGATGTATACATCGCAATAGAGGTCCAGTAAAAGTCCTTCTGTACAGATGGCCTTCTGCCGATAGGCAGAACCTGGGCGACTTTAGTCTGATCTTGTGTGCTTCTTTTTTGTCTTCTGAGATCTGGGATCTACTCATTTAGGCTGAGCTCTTGTCTTCTCGGACCTACTCATCTAGGCCGAGATCTTGTAGGATCCGAGATCTAGAATTCCGGATCTGCTCACTTAAGCTGAACTCTTGTCTTTTCGGTCCTACTCATCTAGGCCGAGATCTTGTCTTCTGGGATCTGGGACCCGGGATCTGGAATTCGGAATTTGCTCACTTAGGCTGAGCTCTCATCTTCTCGGACCTAATCGCCTAGGCCGAGATCTTGTCTTCTGGAATCTAGGATCTGCTCACCCCGGCTGAGCTCTTCTCTTCTCGAACCTAATCATCTGGGTCGAGATCTTGTCTTCTGGAATCTTGGATCTGCTCACTCAGGCTGAGCTCTTGTCTTCTTAGACCTACTTATCTGGGCCGAGATCTTGTCTTCTGGGATCTTGGATTTGGGATCTGGAATCCGAGATCTGCTCACTTAGGCTGAGCTCTTGTCTTCTCAGACTTACTCATCTAGGCCGAGATCTTGTCTTCTGGGATCTTGGATCCGGGATCTGGAATTCGGGATCTGCTCACTTTGGCTGAGCTTTTGTCTTTGGGGCACCAGTTTTGGTTGTTGGTGCCAGCATGTCTTGTAATAGGGATGTCGGCTGCATCACGTCGTTCTGCATCATGAGGTTGACCACTGTTTGTAGATTTGTCAACTTATTTTCCATGTCTTTCAGTTTTCTCGTCTTTTCTCCGGTATTTGTCCCTCCATACCTGAAGGTTGCTTTTACGGTAGTAATTATCTCGGCCTGCTTTCTTCGGTGCGTCTCCCTTTTGGCCGATGTCATTCTCCTGGGATTCTGATCCCGTGCTCCTTCATTATGGTTTTCTTCTTCCACGTTTAGATTGGCAAGTTTACCACCCCCGCTAGGGATGTCGTCCCCAATCTTTTCTCCCTGCTCGTTGTTGGCCATCTATTCTCCTTAAGTTCCCACAGACGGCGCCAAATTGTGGGTGTTGATTTCCGACCACACAACCAAAAGGGGGAACTCAGCTAAAGAGCACCGGCAAAATAGATTAAGCCCAAACAACCTGTCACAAAAATATAAGAATCCCGCGGTGGTTCGTCCACCCCGGGGGCACTCCGACGATCAAGTCAGTAAAATATCTCTCAAAGATAACTAATAGTGCTTAACTCACTAGATAGAGCATAAAAGACATACCTTAGACCCATGAGGGTGCCTCACTTTTATAGTGGTCAGTGTCCAATTTCCCCTAGAAGTCTTACTTCATGGGACTCTATCCTTTACAAGGATAACATTTATCACAATTCACACTATTCAGATTAAGATGAACTTTCTCAAGAGTCTTATCTGTATCAAAATTGGTAGTTTGATGTCATCTAGGACTCTAGTTCTCTATCCAAATATTTCAGATTCCGACATTATTGCACCATATCTCGGCATCATGGTCCGCCTACGTGGTACCTCGGCTAACAACCTCGGCTACGTGGACTACCCAAAAATATGTCCCCACACTATATGCTCTTTTCCAAATGTCATAGGGCAAATCACATATAAAGCAAAAGGGGTTAAAAGTTAATTTTGCATCTTAAAGAAAAGGCGAAAATGTTCATAATTTTCACTATAAGATTACTTATGTACAAGGATAGTTTACATAAGTCAATCACTGATTCACTGGCTTGTGGGTGTACTTTACTTCACAAACTGGAAGGGGACAAAGAGCAATAGGAGGAAAGTGAAGGGTTTGAGAATTCAAATGAGATATACAACAAATTTTTTTGAAAGCAGTCTAATGGGTAGGATTGAGATGTTGGGTCTGGAAATGGACATGATAGTCGGGAGGAATGAAATGAATTGGGCTTCACAATCTTAATGGGCTAAGTAGCATCAGGAAAGGTCGGCGTTCTTCAGTTGTCTTTGCAGGATAGGCTACATTAGGGTGGTTCAAAATACCGTTTAATTCGTTAAAATTGTATCGATTCGTATCAATTTGTACTGTTTTATTTGCTAATTTTAAACTTTAAAATTTAAAATTCGCCTTTGAAACCGCTCCACTCCGCTGTATTTAGGGGTGGTTTGGGATGTTTAAAATAAGTACACTTTTTGACTTTTTATAAAAAAAAAATGTGTAAAAAATAGATAAAGTAGTTAGAAAAGTAAAAATGAGATGTTGATTGATGTGACCAAAATTAGTGTATGTAGGTAAAAAAAAGTACATTTTTTTAGTTTTTCCCAAACACCTACTTAATATATATATATTAACCTCAAAGTAAAAATGAGTGTGAGAGATTTAAGTTGTAAAATTTGTTATAAATTAGCAATTATATATATGAAAAATATTAAGTAAAATTAATGTATTATGTATATAAAAAATATTACGCAAATTAATGTTTTATATTAAGCAAATATTTGATAATTGATTAAGAATATTCTTCAATCTATTAATTCACCAAAACTACAATTTAGGCCTTGTTTGGTTTGATTTTGAGAGAGTAATTTTGGAGGAAATTTTTTTAAATTTTGTTTGGTTCAGTGATTTTGGAAAAAAATTTCCAAAATCACCTTCTCTCTCCTACACATCAATCAATCACTTTTTTTCTCTTTTCTCTCATTCTCAATCACTTTTTCTCTCACATTTCTACTCAACTACAACAAAATATTAAATCATCCCAAACTCCTATATTCCAAAACTATTTCCAAAATATACAACCAAACAAATTAAAAAAATTTCAAAACTCTCTTTCCAAATTTTTTAAAAAAAATTTATCTCTCAAAACCAAATCAAACACACCCTTAATTATTTATCAATTCACCGGTCCACTATTTTACTTTCAAAGTACTCGCACACACCCTCGCCCCGTTTGTTTTTAGAGGTAGAATGGAGAGGATTGATAGTGAGGGGATTAATAATGAAGAGATTGTTAGTGAGGGGATTGATAGTGAGGGGACTAAGTAAAATTGTATTTGTTTTGTTGATAGTTGTTAGTATAAGGATTGTTAAATTATTTTATATAAAATAAATATAAAATAATAAAACAAATAAAAAAAATACAAAAACATTAAACATTAATGTTTTAAAAAAAATGCCCAACATGTAAAAAAATTTTAAAAAATAAAAATAAAATAAAACACTATACTTGGTTATCATTTTTCAAAAACACTTTTCAGAAAATTCTACTTTTTTATTTTTCATATTTTTTTGTTTTACTGAATTTTTTTTAATATTTTGAGCAATTTTTTTTAATTTTTAAACATACCTAACATACATATACCCAAAAAGTAAAAAAAAATTGAAAAAAATCTTTTAAAAATTCACTAAATACAAAAAAAAATATCAGAATTTAGTACATTTTTTGTATTTTTATGTATTTATTAATTTTTAAAAATATTTTTTCACAAATTTTTTACTTTTTAGATACATCTAAGTAAGGTGCATCTAAAAAAGTAAAAAAAATGTTTAAAATTTTAAAAATATTTACTAAAAACAAAAAAATACGAAAACCAAAAAACTCAGTTTTCAAAAAACTTTAATTTAAAAAACTCAAACCAAACACGTTGAAAAATTTTCAAAAAAAAATAAAACAAATAAAATAATGATTTTTACTTAATAAAAAATACAAAAAATTAAACATTAATGTTTAAAAAAAAATGTCCGACATGTGAAAAATAAAATAAAAAATTTCTAGTCCACCGGGCTATTTTTCTAATACCAAGTCCTGGTGGCCCATCCTAATTCAGAGCTTACTATCAATCCCCTCCCCATCTCTCAAAACAAACACAGTATAAGTAGATCCCACCTCATTACCAATCTAAATTCCTCCTCTAACTCTTCAAACAAACGGGGCCTAGTATGCTGTCGGTAGTAGGCGTGCAGTTGATGAAATGATCACTGCTAGATATTTTAAAAAAAAAAATGAAAAGGAAAAAGAAAAAGGAAAACAAGAAGATAAAAATCAATTACGGAAATGGGGTGCTAGAGCAAAAATGAAGAAGGTTCATTTGAATCAGAAAGGCAGGAAGACTATGGATTCTGTACCAGTCTCCTAAAGTGAGGCTTTTAACATTTAAATATTAATTATAATTTTTAGTAATTAATTAAAATTACTTTTATTTGGTTTTAGGATTTGTTGTTAGTAACAAATTTATGTATGGATATTTTTTAGATTGGTATTTATTATTTTTCAAGATTTGGAATTCATATGTTCTATTAGACATTTATAATTTAAAAAATAAAACTAAACACAATCTAAAAAAAAGATTAAAATAAAAAAAATAAGAGGACAATAATTTAGAAAGTGGTCAAAATTTATCTGTCTCAACAAAGAATTTGATTTGAAAATAGTGGAATACACAATTTTGAGTGAAATCAATATACTTTTTGAATATGAAATCTACAATTTTGAATAAAACATAATTTATGTAGTGTGTGAACAAATAAATAGAAAAAATATTTTTGTTTCTATGAAAATGATTATATTTCTTTTGATTGTCTCACAATTATATCAACTGGATATATCAATTAAAATATAATATTTGGTAGCAGTAGAGCAATACTCAAGTAAGGAAACTTGTGGGCCTTTCAACTTCTCCCAATTATGTAAGGACTAGGCCCATAAGTAAAAAAATGAGGGGCCTTCCCCAATTGAGGCCGAAGGCAATGTCTGGCCTAGACCTTGGGCCGGCCCTGTTCTCTTTCAATGGAAAATATCCAAAATAAGAATAAGAAGGTTTTGAAGAAAACAGAATTGAGTAACCCTCCAAAGTGGAAGACTATTGTTTGGTTTTGATTTATTTATGAAAATTGAGTTTTTTAATTTTTTATATTTTTATTTTTAGTGAATTTTTAAAAATATTTTAAGTATTTTTTACTTTGTTGATGCACATAATTTAGTTGCACCTTCCTTTGTCCTAGAAAAGCCGGCCTATGGCTAATCTAGCTATGTTGGGCTGCGGGCATCTTTATTTATTTATTTATATATATATTTATTTATGTTTTTTTTGGCTAACCCTAAGTGGAGAAAAGTTGTTTTAAAAGGGGCTTTGGGCTTGGGCAGCCAATTTTTCTAAAAATTGGTCCAATTTAAATAACGAAATAGACCCAAAATAAAATAGAAAAAGTCCGTTCAAAATCATGCTCGTAATTTTTGTGAAATGACCATTTTATCATCTCTTGTTGAAAATCAATGAAAGATCAGAAAATGTTTACTAAAACTTCGTTTGAATTCAGATTTCAACGAATTTTATATCATTGAAAAACTCTTTGAAAATTCTACAGACCAACGTGGACCATTTTTGAAAATTCTTATTTTTTTTTTTTAATACGTCAAATGTCATGCGGAAGGCCGTACCTATTTATGAACTTGTGTAAGGACAAGAGAGAATATAAAAGATTTGGGTCGTAGGGACCCAATAAGGCTCAAATTGGTTATTATTGGATTTTTAGGGGTGTTAGGATGAACTAGAGCTAGTCTTAGTGCATTTAAATACGGAGTAGAGCTAATAAATTGGGAGTTTTTGATTGTTTCGAGTACATCATATAGTGGTGTTCGTCCAGCGGGGCCAAGTATTATAGTTAGTCAAAATGGAGTGTCTACAGATGACAACGAGAGTGGAGATGCATGATGGCACATTGAATTCTTTGAGCGACACGTGGGCTGT
This sequence comes from Camellia granthamiana, assembly GCA_036172215.1. Classification (NCBI taxonomy): domain Eukaryota; kingdom Viridiplantae; phylum Streptophyta; class Magnoliopsida; order Ericales; family Theaceae; genus Camellia; species Camellia granthamiana. Next base: position 23,137,835 of record CM069909.1, read on the forward strand.
CAGATGGAGTTGCGGTTGGTGACGTTGGTTTCATCGTGGATAAAGGAAGATGTATATTTTTTATGGAATTTGAACCATTTGAAGCAGCTTGATAGAAGCAGTAAGGTAAGATATAAATGGCAAATCTGCGGTAGTGTTCACCATCGGAAGAAAAAATAAAAAGAGAACAGAAAGGTTTATACCTTCGGCTCAGATACCATGAAAGACGATTTATATTAGAAAGAGAAATAATTATTGTATTGAATAATGATTATTAGAAACATAATTACAAGGGTCCTTTATATACACAAAGTAGTCAATCCTACATTACGAAAGAAAAATAATCTTAAATAAGGATGAACAACAATCTTAAACTATCACATATATATTCACAAGTTGATAGTTTAGAACATGAGGTCAATAAAATTGTAGCATTAGGTCATTTTTACATGATGTATGTATATTTGTATATATAACTGTCTCACCTTAAAAAAAAAAAAAGAAAAAAGAAAAACAAAAAAAAAGCTTTTTGAAACTATTGGTAGGGAGGATTGTTTTTGTTAATATATGCTCTTTTCCAAATGTTATAGGTGAAATCACATATCAAACAAAATGGGTTAAAGGTTAATTTTGCATCTTAAAGAAATGGAGAAAATGTTCATAATTTTCCCTATGAGATTACTTATGTAGAAGGATAGTTTATGTAAGTCAATCACTGATTGACTAGCTTGAGGCTGTACTTTACTTCACAAACTAGAAGCGGACGAAGAACAATTTGAGGAAAGTGAAGGGTTTGAGAATTCAAATGAGATATAGAACAAGTTTTTTTGAAAACAGTCTAATGGATAGGATTGAGATATTGCGCGTGGAAATGGACATGATAGTCGAGATGAAATAAATTGGGCTTTACAATCTTAATGGGCTAAGTAGCATCAGGAAAGGTCGGCCTTTATCAGTTGTCCTTGCAGTATAGGTTATAGTACTGGACCAAAACATTGTCTAATTCGTTAAAATTGTATTGATTTGTATCAATCTGTATTGTTCTATTTACTAACAGAGAATTAAACTTTAAAATTTAAAATTCGTCATCGAAACTGTTCCGCTCTGCTATACTTAATATATATATATATATTTTTTAATCTCTAATAAAATATCAAAGTAAAAATGAATGTGAAAGAAATTTAAGTTATAAAATTTGTTACAAATTAATAATTATATATAAGAAAAATATTAGGTAAATTAGTATTATATATTAAGCAAATATTTAATAATTAGTTAAAAATATTTTTCAATTTGTTTATTCACCCAAATTCTGATTTGATCATTTTTTAATTTGTTTATCTACTATTTTTACTTTCAAACTGTCTGAATTACACCGAAGCCCACACAACCTAGCCACCACAGTAGTATGTTGTCGGTAGTAGGCGTGCAGTTGATGAAATGATCACTGCTAGATATTTTTTTTCAAAAAAAAAAAAAAAAAAAAATGAAAAAGAAAAAGAAAAAGGAAAACAAGAAGATAAAAATCAATTATGGAAATGGGATACTGGAGCAAAAATGAAAAAGGTTCATTTGAATCAGAAAGACAGGAAGACAATGGATTCTGTACCAATCTCTTAAAGTGAGGATTTTAACAGTTAAATATCAATTATAATTTTCAATAATTAATTAAAATTACTTTTATTTGGTTTTAGGATTTGTTGTTAGTAACAAATTTATGTATGGATATTTTTTAGTTTGGTATTTATTTTTTTTCAAGGTTTGGAATTCATATGTTCTATTAGGCATTTATAACTTAAAAACTAAAACTAAGGGCTGGTTTGGCAACCTAAAAATAATCTAAAAAGTCAGAAAGTTACACAAAAAATAAAAAAAAAATTACTATTTACAAATAAAAAATATTAAAAAAATAATTTATATAATTTTATAATACAAATGGACTGAGTACTGTTCTCAGCCATACTTGCTAGGGCAGAGACCAGACATTACACTTTGTTTGGGGCCAAAAAAAATTCTATATGTAAAGTCAAAAATTTTGATGATAATGTTGGGGCTTAAGGACTCCGTTTTGATAATCCAAACCGTTCAATATGTAAAACTCATCGATTAATATATGTCTGTATTGTATAAACAAAACAAATGGTGTGATAGTTAACTGTTAAAAAAATTAATCTGATCATATAGCTATCGATATCTGATTAGTGTGATTTTTTACAGTTATGTAATCTCGACGAGTTGTACATATTTAACGGTTCAGATTATTAAAATGGGACCCATGGTAGTCCCCATAGACCGACCATCACTGTCCAAACACTTTGTCCCGAAGGAGGCAATTATTTTCCTTGTAAGACCTCCTAGGCACAGCTGGGCAGCCGTATGTGCAATGACTTTTCTTCCCTTATACACTTTATTTATATAATTTTTTATTACACATTTTTTTTTATAAAAAGATGAAAAGTTAATCCAAACATCCATATATTTTTTTCTCAACATTTTAATTCAAAAACATAAAAAATACACTTATTTAAGACACTCCAAGAAAGTCGTCAAAACTTATCCGTCTCAACAGAGTTCGATTTGAAAACAGTGCAATACACAATTTTGAGTGAAATCAATATATTTTTTGAATATGAAATCTACTATTTTAAATAAAACATAATTTATGTAGTGTGTGAAAAAATTTATTTTCTGTTAATAAAGGAATAAAGAGAAAAAAATATTTTTGTTTTTATGGAAATGATTTCTTTTGATTGTCTCACAATTTTATCAACTGGATATATATCAACTTCTCCCAATTATGGGCTAAATAGGCTGTGGGCCTGGTGTTGGTGAAAGGACTAGGCCGATAAGTAAACAAATAAGTAAGTATGACAAAAAAAAAATGAGGTGCCTTCCCCAATCTGAGGCCGAAGGCAATGTCTGGCCTTTGCCCTTGGGCCGGCCCTGTTCTCTTGCAGTGGAAAATATCCAAAATACGAATAAGAAGGTTTTGAAGAAAACAGAATTGAGTAACCCTCCAAAGTGGAAGACTATCGTTTGGTTTTGATTGATTTTATGAAAATTGAGTTTTTTAATTTTTTATATTTTTATTTTTAGTGAATTTTTAAAAATATTTTAAGTAAATTTTTTACTTTGTAGATGCACATAATTTAGATACATCTAAAAAGTAAAATATTTGTGAAAAATATTTTAAAAGTTCAATAAATACATAAGAACACGAAAATTTACTCTATATATATATTTTGTATTTTTTGTATTTGATGAATTTTTTACAGATTTTTTCCCATAAATATTATACTTTTAAAGTATATCTAGTTTAGGTATATCTAAAAAATAAAAAAATAAAAAAAAATCTTGGATCTGTAAAAGTTAGAATTTGACAGAATTTAAATATCTTTAGGAATCCACATCTTTTTTATTTTAGCAAAATGATTTCTTTTAATAAGACATGGTGGTGAAATATGATATTTTTTACCACAAAAATAACACATGAGATGTGAGTGTCTAAAAGAAGCATAAATAAAACCATTTTTGAAAGTTTTTTCTTTTGAAAAAGATTTATACCCAATTTCGGCTCTTCCAAATATACGATTTTGACTGTTAAGAATTTTATCCAAAGTGTCTCTTCCTTGAGTAAATTTTGAAATAGTATTATTCAAATCTTCTATATTTTTATTCAAAGTAATTTTCTCTTTTTTTAAAGAATCGTTTTCAATTTTTAAATCATGTAGTTCCTTTTTTAAAATAGAAGATTCTCTTGATTTCAAAATTTCATTTTCTTCTTTTATTTTTAAAAAATCTTTTTGTAACTCTTTAATTTTATTAGATAAAGATTCATTTTCTTTTGTTAAATTTGAAAGCAATTTTTTAAGTGCAATATTTTTAATGCCAAGTTTTCAAAATTCATCATGCAATTCTTCAAATGCAGATTTTAAATCATCTAAAGAATAAGACTCATTATTTATCTTATCATCATCTCCAAATGCCATTAGGCATAGGTTGGAAATTTCATTATTGTTGTCGTCATTTTCTGAATCACTTTCGTCGCTATCTTCCCACGCAGCAATCATGACACTTATTTTGTCTTTTCTTGTATTATTTCTTGATTTTTGGACAATCGGCTTTAATGTGACCTAGTTTGTTATACTCATAACAAGTGATTTCAATTTTCTTATTATTTTCTCCTTTTATAAAATCTTTTCTACTATATTCTCCTTTTATAAAATCTTTTCTACTATATTCTCCTTTGTTAAAATCTCTTTTGAAAAATCTTCTTCTTCCTTGATTCTTTTTCATAAATTTTTGGAACCTTTTTGTTAAGAAGGCCATTTCTTCATCATCATTAAATTCTGAATTTTCTTCATCCTCCTCTTCACAGGTAGCAATGGCTTTGAAAGCTATTCCTTTCTTTTTCTTGTTGTCTTCTTCTTCATCATTTTCCTTCATGATGAGCTCATGTGTAAGAAGAGATCCCATTAGTTCGTCCAGACTTAGCTTTGATAAGTCTTTGGCTTTTGTGATGGCAATGACTTTTGTCTCCCAACTCTTAGGTAATGACCTGAGCACTTTTCTTACAATTTTAGTATTAGTATATATTTTACCAAGATATGTTAAACTATTTATAATATCAGTAAAACGAGTAAACATTTGAGTAATGGTTTCATTAGGTTTCATTTTAAAAAGCTTATAATTATGGACTAGCAAACTAACTTTAGACTCTTTAACTTGGTATGTTCCTTCATGAGTCACTATGAGTTTATCCCAAATTTCTTTTGCAGTCTTACATGTAGAAATTCTATTAAACTCGTTGGCATTTAAGGCACAATACAATATATTTGTGGCTCTAATATTGACTTGAGTCATTCTCATATTAGATTTAGTCCACTTATCTTCAAGTTTTGATATCTTTTGGTCATCTACGGTTTTGGTATGAATTTTTGGACCAATACAAATAATTTTTCAAGACTCATAATTGTTAGATTGTATATGTATGAATCATTCTAGTTTTCCAGTAGCTGAAATTGGTACCGCTAAATAATGGTGGTCTATTGGATGCTTGTCCCTCAGGTAAAGAATAGTTAGGAGTTGCTATAATCTACTCTAAGACGCTTAAGTCACAAAAACTAGAGTCCTTGCTTTGATACCAATTGTTATCCCAGGTAGACAATCCAATAGGGGGTGAATTAGGTTATTAAAAATTTTACAATATTAAAAAAATAATAAACATAATATTCAAATTTTAACAATAATTATCAATATAAAAGTAAGAAAGATAGAGAAAGAAAATCAAATACTGAGATTTATAGTGGTTCAGCACGCCGGGCCTATGTCCACTCCCCAAGGAACCTTCTTGAGAATTTCTTCGCTATCAAAATGAATTAATACACCACCAAGGCTTCACCAAGCTTGTGGATTTTACACAGGTCTTACTTTTATCTATGGAGCCTTACTCAACAATAAATGCCTCATCCTTACAAATTTTCTCACAAAATAATGAATAAAAATAAGAGGTATTTTTAACCATCTTTTACAATAATTTTCTCACAAATAGTAGATATGAAAGTGTAAGAAACAAAGACAACACTTAGATCTGAAAGTGATAAAGTAGAGTGTAAAATACACTCAAAATTTTGGAGCACATAGATTTTTTTCTCTTTAAGTTCTAAATTTTTCTTCACACAAAACATTTCTATTTATACTAAAAAATCTATCCGTTGGGAGAGTAGACACTCCTCTTGACAGAACAGACGCTCTTGGCGCTCCTTGATTTCAAATAGACATCAAAATGTAATGATTAAAATGATGATAAAAGTAAAACCATCTTTTTTCCCTTTTTCAAACATGGAGCCATCTTTTTCCCATTTTCAAACATGAAGCTGAAGCAGAAGCAAACCCACCAAGGTTTTGATTAGCTTATATAAAATATAATATAATAATTTTTCTACCATCACTATATTTCAATATTATATATATATATATAAAATATAATATAACTATAATATAAATGATATTTTGAAAGATGCATTGTATAATCAAATATTTTTGAAACCGGTGCAATATATTTCGTGTCAAATAATTGCAAAATAAATTTAAATTTGGGTGCAACATGTATCAAAGAAATATAATATATTTTTATATTTTGTGTCAAATTATTATAACATATGTGAATTAAAAAAATCACAATTTATCAAAAATATTTTAGACATTATCAAAATTAAGCAACATGATTAACAAGAACTAATATAGAGCGAAGAAGCAGTAGTGGAGTTTCAATTCAAATTCCCAACTTTGTATTGCTTGGGCTATTTCTATCTATTGGGCCATGTTAGTTTTGGGCTTGTAGACAGGCCTGGTTGTTTTAGTTAACTCATGGTTATGTTTGGGCATTCAAAATTGTCCATGTGAATAAATATTCATTCAAGACAAAACTCAGTTTTATCTTAAATGAGGGGGGCGTTGTTGGCACCATAAATTTGAAATCTTCTATTGACAGGGGCATAATCAGATGCAATAAAGGTCCACGATTCAAGGGCATGAAGGTAATGGCCCAAGAAGAAAGATTGAGGGTGTGACACATGATAACCTTACAAAGAAAGAGAGTTCGAGGTAGTTGCGAGAATTGCAGCAGTTGCAGATTATGAGTAGATAAAGGGAGCTAGCAAGTGGACGCGTAGCAGCATGGTATGGCCAATGAAGCCATATAAAAGCTGGAAATTCGAAGATGAAAAGACTTTTAACCAAATTTACAACTCTTGCGAAATCTAAGAGTAGTGTAGCTTATCTAGGAGTAGTTCTTGTAATTAGGAGTAGATTATCTTTAATTCAGTTCTTGTAACCAAGTTTGAACGTGTCGATTGTGATGCTGTGGAACTTGTAATTTGATTCTTTTAATTAAGTGACAAGTTTAAGTACTATCAATCAAATTTTCAGTTTGTTTGTACTTGTTTCTTCACATTACAACCTCCAAAGAAGTGCTTGAATTTGTCAAGGCATAGGACACCAATCACATTGCTTGATTGTATTTTTGTTTGTGAAAATTGGTTTTCATATCGAATCTTCTTTGTCAATTTGACCCATAGAAGATTTTTGTTAACAGTAACTCAAAAGATGTATGAGCACAGTAATGAAACCCATGAAACAAAATGCCTTTGACACATTGAAGGATGCAAAGAACTGTAGCAGAATATGTGGATCACAACAATTATAAAAGCTGACTAACAATATGGACTGCATGAGAAATGTCAGACCTAGTAACTGTGAGATAGACCAAACTAGCAACTAGTTGTCAATAAAGAGCAGCATTAGAAAGAGGAGTGCACTCTACGGGAGTGAGACGAGTGTTATATTCTAGTGGTATAGGAGCAGTCTTGTTGTTGATAAGGCTAGTGAGATTGAAAATCAAATGCATACTTGTCTTGAGTAAGATAGTAACCACTATAAGTAGAGAAAATCTCAAGGCCAAGAAAATAACTTACAAGCCAAGATGTTTCATCTCGAAATAAGACTTAAGAATCCCTTTTAATTCTTTGATGCAGTAAGATCATCACCAGTTTTAATCGCATCATCGACGTAGAGCAAGATAAGAGTAGTACCACATGTTTTTGTGAATGAATAAAGTAGAGTCATACGAACTTGAGGAAATACCAAACTGAGCAATGGTAGTACCAAACTTGGAAAACTAGGCTAAAAAATTTGTTTAAGACTATAAAGAACCTGATGAAACTTACAAACCGTCTTTAGAGAGTGTTTATTACTAAAAAGAGTGAGAAATGCATTTTTAACATTTATCGGAGATAATGGCCATTGTCGGGAAGCAACAATAGCAAGTAAACTCCAAATAGAGGTAAGGCGCACAACTAGAGAAAATGTCTTCTTATATTCTATGCCATACTCTTGAGTAAAGCCCTTGGTAACAAGACATGCTCTATAGTGCTCAACTATACCATCAGAGTAAGTCTTCATCTTGTAGACCCAGTTATACCCAACGGAAGTTTTTCCAATAAGAAGAGCTACCAAGTCCCAAGTATGAGTTTTATCCAAAGCCTGCAACTCATTTTCCATTGCTTGTTGCCAAAGAGGATTAGTATAGGTCTCACGATAGAAGTGAGGTTCATGTTGATTAAGAATAGTAGAATAACAATGATAATTATGTAAATGTGTCAGCAAACGAATTACCCAGGGAGGTAGTAGAAAGAGGTGACCAGAAGGATCGTCAATATCATCTACAAATGATGGAACATCAGAAGATGATGGACCATCAAGAGAGGATGATGGAGACTCAGATGGACTATCAAGAGAGAATGACGAAGACTCAGAGAAGTAGGTCTTGTCAGTATACTCAAAATATAGTAGATGTATCGTATCAACAGGCAATATAAAAATATCTGGAGGTAAAATTTGGCATAGAAGAACACATTTTGTGCTCCCAAAAAATAACATGACGAGAGGTACAAGGATGCTGGGAAATAGGATCCTAACATCAATATCCTATATGTTCAATGCTATACCCTACGAAGCAACATAGAGAAGATCGAAAGGCTGAAAAACGATGTAGGATTATACAAAATCATATACTGATAAGACCAACTATGTATGCATAGAGTAAAAAGGTCCAAAATCACCATCACAAAAAACCCGTGGCTGGAGCCGGTCTAGACATAGGAGATGGCCAGTCTGACCTTCATTTGTCATAGAAAAGCCGGCCTATGGCTAATCTAACTATGTTGGGCTGTGGGCACTTTTTTTATTTTTTTTTGTTTATGTTTTTTTTTGCTAACCCTAGGTGGAGAAAAGTTGTTTCAAAAGGGGTTTTGAGCTTGGGCCGCCAATTTTTCTAAAAATTGGTCTAATTTAAATAACGAAATAGACCCAAAATAAAATAGAAAAAGTCTGTTCAAAATCTAGCTTGTAGTTTTTGTGAAATGACCCTTTTATCATCTCTTGTTGAAAATCAATGAATGATCAGAAAATGTTTACTAAAACTTTGTTTGAATTCAGATTTCAACGATTTTTATATCATTGAAAAACTCTTTGAAAATTCTACAGGCTAACGTGGACCATTTTTGAAAATTCTAATTTTTTTTAAATACCTCAAATGTCATGCAGAAGGCAGTACCTATTTATGAACTTATGTAAGGACAAGAGAGAATATAAAAGATTTGGGTCGTAGGGACCCAATAAGGCTCAAATTGGTTATTATTGGATTTTTAGGGGTGTTAGGGTAAACTAGAGCTAGTCTTATTGCATTTAAAATCGGAGTAGAGCTAATAAATTGGGAGTTTTTGATTGTTTCGAGTACATCATATGGTGGTGTTCTTCCAGTGGGGCCAAATATTATAGTTAGTTAAAATGGAGTGTCTACAGATGTCAACGAGAGTGGAGATGTGTGAAGACGCGTTGAATTCTTTGAGCGACGCGTGGGCTATTTGATGGAGTTGTGGTTAGTGACATTGGTTTCGTCGTGGATAAAGGAAGATGTATATTGTTTATGGAATTTGGACTATTTGAAGCAACTTGATAGAAGCAATAAGGTAAAATATAAATAGCAAATCTGCGATAGTGTTCACCCTCGGAAGAAAAAATAAAAAGAGAATGGAAAGGTTTATACCTTTGGCTCAGATACCATGAAAGACGATTTATATTAGAAAGAGAAATAATTATTGTATTGAATAATGATTATTAGAAACATAATTACAAGGGTCCTTTATATACACAAAGTAATCAATCCTACATTAGGAAAGAAAAGTAATCTTAAATAAGGATGAACAGCAATCTTAAACTATCACATATATATTCACAAGTTGATAGTTTAGAACATGAGGTCAATAAAATTGTAGCATTAGGTCATTTTTACATGATGTATGTATATTTGTATATATAATTGTCTCACCTTAAAAAAAAAAAAAGAAAAAAGAAAAAGAAAAAAAAAAAGCTTTTTGAAACTATTGGTAGGGAGAATTTTTTTTGTTAATATATGCTATTTTCCAAATGTTATAGGCAAAATCACATATCAAGCAAAATGGGTTAAAGGTTAATTTTGCATCTTAAAGAAATGGAGAAAATGTTCATAATTTTCCCTATGAGATTACTTATGTAGAAGGATAGTTTACATAAGTCAATAACTAATTGACTAGCTTGAGGGTGTACTTTACTTCACAGACTAGAAGGGGACAAAGAACAATTTGAGGAAAGTGAAGGGTTTGAGAATTCAAATGAGATATAGAACAAGTTTTTTTGAAAACAGTCTAATGGATAGGATTAAGATATTGTGCGTGGAAATGGACATGATAGTCGAGATGAAATAAATTGGGCTTTACAATCTTAATGGGCTAAGTAGCATAAAAAAAGGTCGGCCTTTATCAGTTGTCTTTGCAGGATAGATTATAGTACTTGTTGGCTACATATTTTGTATAGGCCAATCATAGTTCAACACGTGGCAGGATGGGGGCAATACGGGAAGACAATTCAAATCTTCAATCGTAATCACACATGTGACAGTTAGTATTGGTTATTGTGGATCTGCATAGCACTGGATCAGCAAAGTGATGCAAGATGACCTGGCTTTAACAGTTACGCATATATTTAAATTCAAAATCAGGAGGGAAGCTTAACTGCAGACATGACGTAGTGGAGCTAACTGTGAGGAAACGTGATCAGCGATCATGGAGGGATGATTCGATGGTTAGAAGCTCATTTCGACGGTTATCATTGAGAAGTATAAATAGCAGAGAAGGCCTTAGAAAGAACGCCCCGGACTCAGATCTAGAAACCAGTTTTATCTACTTTATTTTCCTTCCAGTTTTTACATTTCTTGTTCTTTACATTTCTGTACTTCAAATTCCTGCACTGCACTTCATTCATAGGAGTAGTTTCTAGTAGCTTGTTGCTGTAAACTTCTACGAGGTTGAATTAGATTATTGTAAGTCTTTCATTTTTACTTAATGAAATGCTACAATTGTTCTTCCTTTAATTGTTGTTTGCTAAATTCTCCTAAACAAAGCCACCAGTAACAGTCCTCTTCATTGAGGCTGAAAGAACTAAAACACAATCGTCTGATAATTGGTTGGTAATTAATCTTCTGTAAAGACTGATTGATCCTTGCTGCCACGCTTAAAATTACAATAATGACCTTCGAAAGCCAAAAAAGCCAACATATATTTTTGGCACGCCTAGTGGGACTAATTGAAATGGCTAGACGTAGGAGACAAGAAGAAAATGAAAGCTTGGAAGAAGGTGTGAAAGGAGAGGTAGAAATACCTAATCCAGAGGATAATGTGATAACACATCCTGTGGAAGTACCTGTCTTATCAGAACCTATGGTTGAACAGACCAGCACTTCGGAGCAAGTACCACATGTTCAAAATATTGGATGAGGCCATGGAGTTGGACCATCCACTGTTCCATCTACTCTGCCAATGAATCCATGGGGAGGCCTAGTAGATGTCATGGGACAGCAGTTAATGAACACAATGGAAAGATGGGCAATATCCTTTATGGATCGAATGAATATCCATCAACCAACTAACGCAAGGCACATAGAGGAAATGTCAAATGTCCTTCAGCAAAGATTGGCTAGAGATAAACAGCCTATGCAAAGTAATGGACATACTAATGGTCAAACTAGTAATCAAAACTATGAAAGACCATCACCTCAATCTTGGTATGAGCCTCTTTCGAGGCTTGTGACAAATCAAAATGCCTCATTACTTAACAATGAAACAATGCAAATTGGTGGATCTGGGCCAACATAAGAAAATGGCATAAGGATGCTTCCAAATCCTATGTTTGAAGCGATATCTGGCACAAGGGGGTTCACTAATCTTCTGTTCAAATTTGTACCTGGGGGGTTGGAAGGGTTTCTTGCGACTGGAAGAGATACAACACCTGCTCCAACACCTTTCGCAGGTCCTTTCACAGGTCCTTTCGTAGGACAGGCTCAGAGGGGTCACCCATACCCTCAACAGCAACAAGCACCACAGGGACAGCCAGTTCCAAATATACCTCCTTATGGACCAAGAGGACCTCAGGCACAAGGTTGTCCACCAAATCCTGTGTTTGTTCCTCCAGTAGTGGTTCAACAAGCACAAAATATGGTTCCTAGGGACCAAATTGCTAATATTGTTAGAGAGATGTGTGGACCGATGGCTCGGGGGGTTCAAACTCCTGTGTATAGGAAACCATATCAAGAATGGGTGGATAGGGTACATGAGTACCGAAGAGGGTTTAGAATACCAGACTTTGCTCTTTTTTATGGGAATGGAAACCAGTTAACGGTAGAGCATATTGCTAGGTTCGTTGCCCAATGTGGTGAATTTACCAATAATGATTACATGAAGTTAAGGCTGTTCCCAAATTTTCTAAGCGGGGCAGCTTTTGTATGGTATATTAACCTTACACTCGGCTCTATTCAAACTTGGCAACAAATGGAGGAGGCGTTTCATGCCCAATTCTTCCAAATAGAGCCAGAAGTCTCCATGACAGACTTGGCAAGGTTGAGTCAAAGGCCTGATGAGAAGGCTGCTCAATTTATTGCCAGATTAAAAAGAGCACGAAACAAATGTAGGATCATTCTACCAGAGCCTGAATTCGTGAGATTGGCTCAAAATAGTTTAGAGTTTAGGCTTTGAAAGAAGTTTGACTCAACTAAGTTTAGAGACTTAGTGGAACTAACCTATAAGGTGTCTAGGTATGAATCATTACTAGAAGAAAAACAAGATCGAAGTAATGCATCATACAAGACGTATTATAGAGGTCCTAATTATGAGATTGATGCAGCAGAGATCGTAGGGAAAGAGCCTGTGATATGTGAAGCATTAATTCATAAAGACACTACAATAGACCAGCAGTTTAAAAAGAAAGACCTTCATAGGAATTATTCTTTCGATTTAACAAAGTGTGGACGCGCCCCTTAAGGGCCTATGCTCTTCCACAGTTCAGACTCAAATTGTCACGGTTCTTAATCTGATCTCACAATGTGCGATGTGAGACTGATAAATCATCAAAGAGTCCAAATCTGGCAAATCGTTTTGGAAAATTGATTTTTAAGAAAGAAGTGCCAAACATGGACTGCTTTGCCAGATACAGAGTCGCCACCTAAATATTTTGTTTTGGGGGGATTTAGGAAACCCTGACTCGTTGCCTAAGGCCACGTGTCCGTCATCACCAAAGTTGCCTCGGCTTGGGAACTTGGATATGATTGGGGAAGGTCATCTGTGAGCACCCCCACTTGCCCGATCCGAAGATCGGCCTGTACTAAGCATGATATCGAGTTTTTGAAAACACATGCGTTCTTATTCCGGTTAATTAGCTAGAATCACTATGTGATGGGCACAGCAAAAACAAGTATAGACTAGATCGCCTAATTTGGAACAGAGCATCGCACATCCGTTTGTTTGGAAATGGTTTGAAGTTTGCTACTCGCGAGTAGGCTAAAACACGGATTTCAATGAATCATTCAAATTCAAGTAATCCAACATTCACCCACAGGCATTTAGGCAGTTATATCACATAAGCAATTAGCCTCATGGCAAGCATGCTTTCATATTAACATTCATATACATGCAAGATGCTAAAACATAAACACTCAGAGTGTACTCCGAGCCAAAATAAGAAACTAGTTAGAAATCATGCTTGATCCTAGTTCATGTTAAGATGGCTAATGCAACACATGCAAGATGCAACTAGAATAGGCTCGGCTAATCTAAGAATGGCATGTGAAATGCGACAACTCGATACACGTATTCAAGTTGGAATTGAAGTACTATGCAATTAGTATGATGCGCCGAGCCCGGTGCGTGCAATACGGATAAATGATGCAAACATGCATAGCATAAGGATGCTAATTGAAAATGACCTAGAACTAACCATCGTAAGCGGTTAAGTAAAAGGGAGAAAGAAATGGAGGTTTGGAAGACATGCATCACACACACGCACGCTTATTACACAATTGTGCCCTCTCGACGGAGGGACCGAAAGAATAATACAAATTAACTAACTAACAAGCTAATTAATTATTACACAACACTTAACTAATTAAACAAATTAATTAAGCTATGAAAGCAGTAAAGCAACCTCGGGAAGAGGGACGAATGCATTCATGCTCGGCTTCGCTCGGAAATCTATCACCATGCTCATGCTGCCTCTGTTTACACTGCTCTGCATCTCTGAAAACTGTGCAAGCCTCAAGGATGCTTCTGAATCACCTTCTGAGCACTGTGGGATGACACCGGCTGAAATTTAAGGCCACCGGCCAAGAGGAACTGGTCATCGACCATTTGTGGGGACCTCGGCCAACAATACATAGCCGATCGGCACTGAAGATGGCCGACCGGCCATCTCTTCTTGCAGAATCCTGTTTTGCTGCAGCAGAGGACAGACAGAGCATGGCAATGCATTTTCAAGACAATGTATGCACCACCACCCCCTTATCATGTTTGAGACTCAAAGGAGTATGGTTCTCGACCCTCGGGCCATCAATCACGCATTCCAATGCGTGATGGCCAAAGGAGCCAAGTGTGCATTTTAATGTCAAATGCAATGCACACAAATCACATAAAGGATCTCCAACCTCTATCATGGTTTATCAAGGGGCAAGGGATGCATGCTTAATGCTATGCAACCTAGGCATGGAAGCAAGCTAATGCAACATGAGCATGCAAACAAGTAATGTGCAATCGGCATACAACCTAAACAAATGAGCATGCAAGGCATGTAACAACAATGCCAATGACAAACATGCAACAACATGTGAGGCAAACATGTGACAACATGTTAAGCAACTTAAAAAAAAGAGAATGCATGCCAAATGCATTACAACTTAAGCATGCAACAACATGTCATGGACTAAGTATGCAACAAGGCACAATTGAACTAGCATGTTACAACATGCAATTTATCGAATACGCAACAAGTATGTGACAACATACAAGGCAAGCATGCAACAACATGCGGGGATGGTCTTAAGCCAATATGGACAGCTCTCAAATAGGTCCAAATCAGCGGCCAAAATGATGCGACAAAGGCATGGAATACACATACAAACATGCATGCTAATGGTCCACTACTTTAAGCATTGTAGAGCAACTTTTAAGAACACTTAAAAGGAATAAAAAGCATGTAAATGTGACAACATTACATGCTCTGAAATGATGCTAGGAGTGATGCCAAACCATATAAACAAGTCAAGCATGGCATGCTAGTGGACTTAAAGCTCAAGGCTAGCCAAGGGACTTGAACCATGACTATACAAAACAATGCAAGCATAACCAAAACAACACCAAACGGACCTTAAGCATGGTAAAACAAGGCTAAAATCTTCTTTGGGTCAAGCCAAAATCATGCTAAAAACAAGGCTCAAGGCTCAAAGCATGTTAGGGCAATTTCATGGAAATGCACTAGAAGTGCATGGTGTATGTAAGGGGCTATTAAACCAACTTTAGACAGAGTTATGACATGCTAAAATAATCCCAAAAACCCACTGAAATGAGGTCAACATGAGCTAGAAGGACATGCTCAAACATGAAGCATACAAGACTAGTTTGCGAAATTTACACTACGAGTGTATAAACCAAGCATGGAATGACCAAGATAGGCAAAAAGAGTGGCATATGATAGAAAAATAACCACAAATACCAGCTAAGACATGGCCAACATGAACTTAACAAAGGTGCTCACATGTGAGGCAAATATGACAAGTATTGAAGACAACAAGGAGAGGGGATGGCCCTCTCCTTCTTAGGACCTCAAAATACCATGCCCACCACTGAAATCCCTCTGGATTTCAGTGGTGAGAAGGCCAATACAAGGTGGTCCCGAAGCTCACAAAAAAGGCACAAAAATGAGGCAAAACAAGGCCTAAGAGGGGGTAAACAACACCAAACACAAAAGTGATCTTAAACAAAGATCAAAAGCATGCAAAATCAGAACTTTTATCAATTATAAGTTAAGCTCAAAACAGCATGCAAGATAGGCTAAAAGCTTGTGCAAAAATGGGGAATAAAGAGGGTAGTTTCTCACCCTTGAAGAACCTCTTGAAGAACAAAGCTGCAGCAGGTTTTCTGAGTTCAAACCAACCCAAGAACACTGAAATCAACCTCCTAGCACCTCAGCAACCAAGGATGGTGTTCTAGTGTGTGTTTGTGTACAATAGTAAGACAATACTACTGTTTTAAGCACAAAACAAGACTAAACAAGGAAGTATAGATACAATCCTATATCTATCCTCTCAAGAACAAATTTTCTCAACCTTGAAGGAGGGAGGAGGGGCTCCCTCTTTATAGAGGCTCAAATTCTAAGGCTTCCAAGAGAAGCCAAACAAAGAGCAAATCCCTCCATACACGTGTATGGAGGGGGGTAATTGTTAAAATATCTGCATAAAGCAGATGAACAGGGTTCGGCCACCAAAAATGGCCGATCGACCAACACAAGTGCTGGCCGACCAAATATTGTGCCGACCGGCCAACACTCTTGGCCGATGGCAAGAAAAAGGGGCCGATGGCCTCTGGCCTTGGCCGGTGCGTTGAGAAAATGGCCAACAAGCCACCCTCTTCCCTTAGAAACAAAAACACAAGTGTTTGGTCCACAACCAAGCACAAAACAAACAAGTTGAGAGATCTTGAGGCAAGGTACGTAGCCGAGACCTCCGAGAACTCAAAACGAACACGAGCATGGATGATCATCGAGTGTTCAAACGATGACGTCTAAGTCTTGAGGACGGTAAAAAATGGGGTGTCTACATGAAGGCAGATGACATTTTTGATCATTTGCTTGCGGCAAACTTCCTAAAGTTACCAAAAGGAGTCAAAATTCCTTCTCCAGAAGAACTTAAAGGGAAAGTGTATTGTAAATTGCATAATTCTTGGTCTCACTCAACTAAGAACTGTATTGTTTTTTGGAATAGGATCTAAGAGCAGATTCGAAAGGGGAGTTTAAAATTCCCAGCTAAAGCAGAAAAAGCTATGGGGATTGACACTAATCCATTCCCAGAAATTGGAGAAGTTGCAGCCAACGTTATTGTGCCATACTTCTAAAACTTATCCTTGAAGGAATTAGAAGAGGTTAATGTGCAAATGCATGTTGCTAGCTAGACTATTGTCAGGAAAAATGCTAGAAGTTCACTAGCTGATGGACAAGCTTTGCAGACCAAAGGGAAGACTCTGATGAGGAGGCATTGGATGATGACTCTTTAGAGGCAGCTGTCTTGCAAAGAATGTGTCCCAGATACAGGTTAAGCTACAAGTGGTTAAAAGGGCTTCTGATTGATGGGAAGCAGTATTACAAGGATGTGCAGAGGCATCCTAAACCAACCAGTGCCTATAACAAAAGGCCATATCCAACTGGTCCTAGGCAGCAGCCATTCATGGCTGGGCCAACTGCCACTAGAGCGCACTCCAAGGGCAAGAGACCTCTACATGAGTTCAGACCACCCAACTATTACAGAATGAAGGGCAATCATCCTAAGAGGAGACTTGAAGTGGGCTCAAATTATGGGATCAAAGCCAGGGATTGGCCCCTAGACCAGCCTCACACAAGATGGAAAGTGGCCACCTTCATGGAAGGCCTGAATTAGGCCCAAAACAGGGAGTCAGGGCCAAGCAGTGGCCTTCACAGGTAGCTTTGAAACTGGCTTCGAAGGAAGAAAGAGACAGTTCGACAACTGAACTAGTGGGTTCATGGGTACCTGGAGTTCCAGATTGGTTTGTCATGTAGAACAAACCTAAGGAAATACCTACCCAAAGAAATGTTGTAGGAGATCAAGATAGGATGGTTAAACCCCCCTTGGTGGCTCCAAATAATTGGGTGTTACTAAAGCATCCAAAAACAAAGGACCAAATATGGTCCCTGTGATTTCTAGATCCCAAGGAAGGAAGATCCAGCGAAGGTACACTCAGTAATAGAAGGATTTGAAAGAAAGTGGGGAAAGCACTTCATTGGTCTAGCCAAAGGGCTAGACAGAGGGAAGAAAAAATCCAAAGTTAGATCATGGTCTAAAATCGACTCCTCAAGACAAAAGGAGTTGCGGCAAAGAGCAGTTGGCAAAAGTTCACTCCGAATTGAAAGCCAAAGAAAGATTCAGTTTAGCAGGATTGAAAAGGGCTTTAATGGAAAGTGATAGTGAGACAGAGGGAGAAGTTATCCTAGGCCAAAGGAAGGAGATGGTTGAGGAGGAAATGTTTGAAGCCTTCATAGCTGAACAGATATTTTTGGTCAAAAAACCAGCAAAAACAGACCATTCGAAGGAAGTCACTAGTACTGAAGTGCCAGAATGCAGCATAGAAGATGTTTCTGAAGTAATTGAACAAGTTGGCCTGGAAAAGAAGTAGGTATAGCTAGTGGTCCAATTTGGCTCGTTTTCTCCAATGTCAGTGAATATGGTGCATATACTACCACAGGAGTTCCAGGCTGAAGATGAAAACCAAGAAGGTCAGGAGATTGACCCAATTCCAGTTTCTAGTGAAGATTCACAAGTTAGTATGGTGCAAGACGAATCCGAAATGGCCACACCAATGGAAACTGGAGACGAGAGTGAGGAAGAGGTGAGTATTAACCTCTCATACCCTTTTGAGTATCCCATGACATCCATGACACAGCATGTCAAACCCTTGTATATCAAGGCCTTCTTCGATGGGATACAGATGAATCAGGTATTGGTAGATAATGGGGCAGCAGTAAACCTGCTTCCGAAATCTTCTTTAAAGAAACTAGGAAAAAGGAACCCCAGATTAATCCCAACCAGCACAACCATTGCTGGTTTCGCTAGAGACAAACATATGGCTCAGGGTATTTTGCCCATTAACCTGAGTGTGGGAACCAGGGATTGCATGACGACATTCTTCGTTTTCGACAGCAATGCTAAGTATAATGCTCTACTTGGTAGGGATTGGATTCACAGTAACAAATGTATGCCTTCCTCTCTACATCAGAAGATAATGATGGCCTTGTGCAGTGGAGAGATGGAGGAGATCAATGCAGACCCTCAACCCTTCATAGCTTGTGCAGACTTTGCAGAGGCCAAATTGTGTACTGAAGGAGTGAAACCACTCGATATACTGAGAAAACCTGATGGATCAGCCGAAGTGACGGCTGATGAGGAATTAGCACACTTGAAGCACTTAGTCCAGGAAAGTGCTGATGAAGAATTTGTCGCCAAGGATGACAATGATGCCTGGTTGTAGGCAAAAAGATGGAACTTAGGAGGCTAGATCTTTGGCTTTAATTAAGTTCTTAGTATTGGACATAAAATCAATGGTCCAGAAGGTGCAAGAGCAAGAGAAAGAAGCCATGGTAGTTGGCTGTAAGCAGGAGCAGCAACAGGTCAGGTTTTCGGCCTTTGATAAATACTGTGTGTTGGACGTCGAAACAAAAGTCCAAGAGATACAGGAAAAAGAAGCCTTATGGACAGACTTTGTCTATGAGGAGGAGGGCAAAGATGTTAAATCAAAGGAACTGGGAGTAGAACAAAGCAAAGAAATTGCTTCGAAGATGGAAGAAATTAAGAAAGAAGCATTAGAGAGCTCTCGAATACAAGACCCGTTGGAAAAAGTTAACTTAGGGGAAGGTTCTACACAGTAGCCCACCTATATAAGTGCTTGGTTAAATGCTCTTAACAGGGATCAGTTGTTGGTGGTTTTAAAGAGATATAAAGATTGTTTTGTATGGTCTTATAATGAACTACCAGGATTGGATAGGTCATTAGTAGAACATAGGCTCCCTATGAGGCCTAATTTCAAGCCATATAAGTAAAAACCAAGAAGGATGAGTCCTTAAGTGATTCAGAAGGTCAATGAGGAAATTCTTAGGCTCTTTAAGGAAGGCTTTATTAGGATAGCTAGGTATGTTAAATAGCTATGCAATATTGTGCCTTTTGTTAAGAAGAATGGTAAAATGAGGGTATGCATCGATTTCAGAAACCTAAATTTAGCAACTCCAAAAGATAAGTACCCCATGCGCATAGTAGATTTATTGGTGGATAGTTCAGCAAGATACAAGATTTTATCAATGATGGATGGGCACTCTGGTTATAACCAAATCTGCAATGCAGAAGAGGATATCCACAAGACAACATTCAGATGTCTTGGGAACATTGTCACCTTCGAATGGGTTAAATGGCCATTTGGCTTGAAGAATGTTGGGGCTACATATCAAAGGGCTATGAACACTATCTTTCATGATCTCATTGGAGGATATTTAGAGTGTTACATTGATGACATTGTAATAAAGTCTCAATCTATGGAGGAACATTTGTTTCACTTGGAAGCAGCTTTTGAAATAATGATAAAGTTCAAGTTGAAACTTAATCCTCTTAAATGTGCTTTTGGCGTATCAGCTAGAAACTTTTTGGGCTATGTAGTACAGAAGAAGGGAATATAAATTGATCAGAACAAAGCCAAAGCTATCATTGAAGGCAGACCTCCATCAAGTAAGAAAGAAGTACAAAAATTCCTTGGACGGGTTAATTTTCTTCGAAGATTTATTTCTAATACTGCAGGGAAAACTAAAGTATTTTCTTCCTTATTAAGGTTGAAAGATGAAGAGGAGTTTGTGTGGACGGCAGAGTATCAAACTGCTTTCAAAGGAATCAAAGCCTACTTGGCTAAGCCTCCAGTGCTGATGCCACCAAAGGGTGATAAGCCCTTGAAGTTATATATTGCTGCGACAGAAGATTCCTGGGAGTTTTCTTAGCCCAGGGCAATGAAGAAGGCAAAGAGCAAGCAGTTTATTACCCTAATAGGTTTCTAAATTCTTGTGAATGTAAATATTCAGCTGTAGAAAAGCTGTGCCTTGCATTGTATTTTGCTGCAATGAAACTAAGATACTATCTTTTGCCTACAACTATCTTGGTAATTGCAACCACAGATTTGGTTAAATATATGTTATCTAGGCCTATGTTGAGAGGAAGAATTGGGAAATGGATACTAGTTTTATCAGAATTTCATCTAGAATATGTCCCCCAAAAGGCAGTAAAAGGACAAGTTTTAGCTAATTTCTTGGCAGATCATCCATGTCAGACAAAAAGCCAAGAGATAATGGAGCTTGGTATGGTTAGTGTTGAACCATGGAAAATGTGGTTCGATGGATCAAAAGCCAACGATCTAACTGGAATTGGTGTGGTGATTAAGTCACCACAAGGGGTAGAAACCACACATTGTTTCAGAGTGGATGAAATTACTTGTTCCAATAATCAAGCTGAATATAAAGCTTTAATAATGGGACTGGAAATACTTATTGGATTACAAGCTCATGCAGTTGATATATTTGGAGATTCTCAATTGGTGGTTAACCAAGTGAAAGGAATTTTCAAGTGTCAAAGTGCAAGCATGTTGCCATACTATGTTGTTGCATTACATTTGCTTTCTCAATTTCAGATAGCAAATGTGACTTATGTCCCAAGATTCTTGAATAATAAAGCTAATGATATGGCTTAGAAAGCTTCAAATTTCAGGAGAAGGGATAACACTCAAATGAACATAAGCCAAACAACATATCAAAAGGTAATACCACCCTTAAATGAAAGGAATGTGGTCTTAGAAGTCAATCATTATGACTTTTAAGAACAAGATTGGAGGCATCCAATAATGCAGTATCTAGCTGGCCCATCTTCGAAAGCCAACAGAAAAATCAAATTGCAATCTATGCAATACATAATGTATGGTAATGCTCTCTACAAAAGGGGGGCAGAGGGGTTATTATCGGAATGTTTAGGCCCAAAAGAAGCATTGACAGCCATGGCCGAGGTTCATGAAGGCATCTGTGGTGCTCATTAGCCTGGTGTGAAGATGAGATGGCTACTTCGAAGACATTCCTACTATTGGCCAACCATCCTTAAAGATTGCATAGAATATGCTAGAGGTTGCCAGGCATGCCAAAAGCATGGCACAATAAAACCTGTACCCATAACTGATCTGTATGCGGTTGTAAAGCCTTGGCCGTTTAGAGGATGGGCTATGGATATGATAGGGAAAATACATCCACCCTCTTCAAAGAATCATTGTTTCATCTTAGTGGCCACAGATTACTTCACTAAGTGGCTTGAAGCTAAACCGTATAAGGTTGTAGACCAGACCGAATTTATTGGATTCATTAAAGATCTGATCCACAGATTTGGCATCCCACAGACTATAACTATTGATAATGGGACTGCATTTGATGGGAAGATGGTAAAGTCTTTTGTGGCAGAGTTTGGAATTAGCCTTGTTAATTTTACCCCCTATTATGCACAAGCCAATGGTCAAGCAGAATCATCCAATAAATCTTCGAAGAAAGGAATACTGAAAGTTGTGGAAGACAGTCCCAGGGATTGACATAACTTACTGTTGGATGTATTATGGGCTTATAAGACTTCTCCAAGATCAAGTACAGGAGTCACTCCTTATGCTTTAGTATATGGGCATGATGCAGTACTACATGTAGAAATTAACATCAAGTCCTTGAGGGTGAAATGCCAGGATCAGTTAGTTCTTGAGCAGTACCATCAGAGTACGTGCTTGGAATTAGAGAACGTGGATGAAGCTAGAATTCTGACATTAAATAGCATTCTTTTCCAAAAGAAGAAAGCAGCCAAAAACTATAATAAGAAGGTCAAGCACATTAGCTTTGATGAAGGTGATTTGGTATGGAAGACAATACTCCCAATAGGGATTAAAAGCCACAAGTTTGGCAAATGGTCACCTAACTGGGAAGGACCATATCAACTTCATAGAGTCTTGCCTTGGGGAACATATCATTTGAAAAATTTGAATGGATATGTACACCCCAAGAAAATTAATGGCAGATATTTGAAGCCTTACTATCCAACCATGTGGGAAACACAAGGAATATAATAAGTGCTAAATGAAAGGAGCATGAAAACACTCAAATAATAAATAAAGATCTTATTTTATAATGAGTTGAATACATGTAGCCAAAGATTGGCCTAAAAGTTAGTACAATGTTTCAGCTGTTCCTTTACAATTGACTCTTTACTCTTAAGAGATGTGAACAATTGAATGGATGTAGCCATCTCCTGATTTTGATCAGCCAGTCCTTGGTTAGTAATCTGCAGCTTGGTGGCAGTTCGATCTAAAGCCAGGTTGACTGCTAATAACTCTTCTTCAAGTTGAGCTTTCTTCTCCAATAGTTGAGCTCAAAATTGAGAGACAGAGGAATGTTATTATTTTAATTCTGACACTTTAGAATGTATCTGGGAAACAAATCTCTGGTCTCTCAGCAATTTCTCTTCTACAGCTTTGGCAACAAGGCGGATGTTGATGTAAAAGTCAATGGTAGCTGCCGCTTGAGATAAATGACTTGAAATAGTCATGCTGGATTACTCAACGACCTTGCAGCACTGGAGGAAGCCATTCTTGATAATAGGCCTTTGCAAGGCTTCGAAGGGGATCCTCGAGAAGAATGTCAGCAACTCCAAATAGCTATCCAAGTCTAATGAAGGCAAGGAAGTCCTACTAGTGGAGGAAGAGCTCTCAAAAATTTCTAAGAGAGAATCAGCTAGGACTAATGGCTCAGTTTCATTGCTAGCTGTTGAAGTGGTGGAAGGCGTGTCAAAAAGGCTAGCTAGTCTAGCTTAAAAAATGTCCACTTCTTCTGTTGACATGGTTGGTGCAGAAAGGGCTCTGATAGGAGGAAGAGATGGTTGCATAGGTATATGAGAGGAAGATGAAGTATCCTTAGCAGTTTCTATAGTCTTAGCTACCAGTAAGTCAAGAGAAGAAGGACTGGAGCTAGATAGGGATAGTGGACAAGGAACTGGTGAGCTACCAGTGTCTTCTTTACAGGAATTAGGTATCACTGGAGATGAAGTAATAGCTAGAATTTCCTTAGAAGGGGAAGGAGCAGCAAGGCTTGAAGGGAGAATAAATGGGGTAGAGTTGAAGGATAGAAGAGGAAAGTATGGAGTTAAGCAGAAAGATAGGGATGCATGAATGCTTTGCCTCAAGAAAGGTATGAAAAATGTAGGACCAGGGAGTGGGAGTATTACTTGAATTGGCTCCACAGTTCGAGGTCTTTCAACTTTAGATGAAATTGAAGGAGTCCTTATTGAAGGAGAAGGCAGAGTAGTTGTTACTGCAAAAGAAGAAATACAAAGTAATGTTATGTCTCAGTATCAAAAATTTGAGAAAGGAAAATAGAGACACAAAGGAAATTACTGGTTTCAGAAGTGGTGGCAATGGTTGGAGAGCTGCAAAGGGTATAATGTTTAGTAGTTTGTTGTCTTCTCGCAGCTTCTCTTTGGAGTTCATTAGCAGCAGCAGCTTCATCCCTAGGCATTTGCTGTTGCCTCCTCTTCTCAGCCCTCTGAAATACAATAAGTTCTTTGGAATGTTCTGCTTCTACTGTTTTAGCAGATGCTTCGTGATTGGGGTCTCCAGTGAAATCAGAAAGAGAGACAGTCATTTTCTTCCTTCTTTTTAAGGGTGTCTCTTGCTCTTTTTCTGTCTCTTCTTTTTCTGTTTCCTTTTCTTCTACATGAACCTCAGGTACCTCATCTTCAGGGTCAAGCAAGAGCTTTCTTTTCCTTTGTTGTTGCTGTTTGCTCTTGAGAAGATTCAAAGCTTGAACCTTCTGGGGAGAATCTCTCTATGAGGTACCTGCACCACCTACACCAAAGAAAGAACTATAAGTGAAGACAAGGGCATCATAAAGGAGGAGAGAAGAAAAGAAGCAGGAGTATATACTTTTCTTCGAGGCAGCTCGAGTAACTCTAGGAGGAGGTGAGGCAGCAGGAACAGACTTTGTAGTGGCAAGCGCAAGAACTGGAGTAACATGAGCAGTGGAAGAGATAATAGCTCAAGTCCCTTTGGACTTGGCTTGAGGTACATCCAGTACCATTAACAGATCTTAAGGAGGAATGGCCAAGTGCACCTCCATATTGGCCATCCACCAGTTTTGGCACCTTTTCAGTATGTTGCTTTGAGGTATGAAGGGTAAGCACTCAAAGTCAATTAAATCTTGGATGAATTTGGAAGTTGATTCTTCCAATCTAGATCTTCGAATCTTCCAATCCCTGTTGGTAAGGCTTAAATTGGACTGACTGTAGAGAGGAATAGGGACCCCTTGTGAGAGTCCAAATTTCCTAACAAATTGGGCAGGACAATAGGGCTCAGAGATGCACTTGTAAGCTTTGGGGTTCATAGTCCCAATGAATAGTTCCCTGGGAATCAGAATAGAGGCCCACATGTTTTTGTGCTGGGGTGTAGAACAGGACCTATCACTCAAAAAGGTCCTCAACCAGGATGGGCCAATATTGGTGGTTTCGAAGGGACAGAAGCTGTGAGAAGAAAAAGAAGAAGAAGAAGAAGAAGAAGCTGGGAGTTGGTGGAAGAAAGAAAAGTAAAAAGCAAAATTGGAAGGATAGAGTGAAACATTAGCTAATTCATACCATGAGTGGCAGGGTTTGGCTCCAAAAACCTCAGGCATTTAGATTGTAAAGCGGTGAAGTATGCAAAAAACCAAAGTTGAAGTATCCAAAATGGGCCTCCCTGATTGGCATCCAAGGGTTTTTCACAAAAAAGGGAACAAGTTCTATAAACATGACCTAGAACGTATGGAGCTAAGGCCACCTTTCTTTGTAAAACAAGGGCTTTGGCAAGAGGGGCAAACTTAGGCATAATCCTCTGAGAAGAGGTACAGAAGAGGAATTTGCAAAGCCAATACAATATAAAAGAGAAAAATTCCCTATCAGTCACAGGGCCCTCTCTTTTGTTCTCAACCTTGACAAAGTTACTATAGGATGAGTTCAGAGAGGGGAGGGAAAAAGGGGTTTTGAGGTCAGGATAGTCTGGACCAATGCGGGTACCAGTAGGGGATAATCCTAACAGATGACAGATGTCAAGAACAGTAGGAGCCATCATCCCACATCTAAATTGGAAGAAATTGAAAGCACAATTCCAAAAACAAAGAGCAGTAGGTATTAAAGAAGGGTCCTCTGAAATGGTGAACCTGGACAATTGAAGGGCGTCGAGGAGGCAGAGCTCTTGAAGATCCAGTGTCCTATCAGGGACGACCCGATCATACCATTCATCCCATTTTGGTCTTACTGTGGGCCAGCAACGATGGGATCGGTTCATCATCCAGCTTCCTCAATCGAGACCACCTTCATAAAGGAGGTAATGATCTTCCAGATGAGGATACAGAGCTGAGAGCTCAGTGGGAATCTCCTTAAAAATGGGCCCAAGCACGTATTCTTGTTGCTCATGGCGACGGGAAATGAAGATACGTCCGTCGATGACACTTTTCTCACCAGCCTTGTATTTCTCACATTCTTTATCAATGATCCTTTTCAAGGCTACGGATGGACTCGCATGCTCCACAACTGGTATTTTCAAGGAAAAAGAAGCCATTGACAGAAGTTTTTTCAAAAGACGAAGTTGGGAAAGAGAGTAAAGGGAAAGAGAAAGCCAACAGAAGATGAAGGGTTTGTGTGTTAGGCGACCAAGTGAATGTTGAGCACAAAATAAAAGGGTTTTTAAACCTTTCTATCGGAAAAACACCCAATCATTTTATGTGGGCAAAATTCATAAAGAAGTACTAAGGATACAGGTGCGAAAAGTTTCTCTCAATGTTGATAGTTATGGAGGGAAATGTATCTCAAATACTAATATTAGCTTCAAAATAAAATGTTTGGCTTTGAAGCCAAGTTTTGGTGCCAAAATTAAGTGACAAATAGCTTCAAAAGCAGGAAGTTGACTTCGAAGCACATTCCACACCTAAGGATACAGGAATGCCCAGGTATTTGTTTACTTCAAAAGGATTAAAGACCTGCTTTTAGGTTTCTTGATGAGAGTAAAATCCTTCGAAGCAAAATTTGAAATGCCTTACAGTTAGAGTTTGTTTATTCTAGGTTTCAAACCAATAGTTGGTTTAGTAGTATACAGAAGGAATCACTTTTTTAGAATAAAATAGCGCAGTCCTTAAAAGAGGTTTCCATATTTTGAAAAATATAGACTGTTTGTTCGAAGCAAAATTAGTTGATTTGAAACTGCTTGATTGTATTAACCATATGTTGGGGAATTAGATATTATTAAATCAAGTTTCGAAGGGCAAAATTGGTGAATTTGAAGCTCTGATTCTGAAAGGAGACCAAAGGCAAAGGTTGTCAATTACACTCCATATGTTGGAAAAGTTCAAATTGGGTTTCTAGTATTTCATTGTGTATGATCAAATCAAGTTTCGAAGGACAAAATTGGTGAATTGAAAGCCCTAATTTTGTTTGTTTTTGACAAATGGAGTAAAATCAGACCATGCCAAATAAAGAGAAAACATCTTAGCTTTATTACGACAAAAGCAATTACATCAGAAGCCTTTCTTGGCTACATATTCAAGTTTATAAAAATAAGGAATAGAGTAAATGACAAGGTCATGGAATTTGTTCCAACTATGGTCAATGAACTTCTGTTCCTTTTTAATTCTATCTTTTATCTTCTCCAGGCTAGGCTGTTGAAGTTGATACGCTCTTATTTGATAAAAAAGTTTTTTCGGCCTTTATTTCAAACTCCGTTTCTTTCAACCCTTATTCTATCTCATCCATGTCCAAGTCATCCAAGTATGCAGAGTCTTTATTCTTGAAATCATCATATTCGTTGATGAGGTTCTCTGCTTCATACTGGGTATGAACTCGACGGGCTGAGATTTGGTCCAAAGATCGAGTGGTGGCCACAGAAATTTGATGCCAATGAAGAAGTAGTGGAAGTTGGTCTAAAAACATCTGGAGCTCTGCTTGGGCGATGGGGTTGAAGACATGACCCCGGGTCATAACATCACAAGCCCATTGAAAGTTCTTAAGAGGAACATCATCCTTGAGAACATTGAAGGGCAAGTGAGAAAAGGCCGCAAGCAGAAGTTGGGCTTGATATCGCTGAAATATAGTAGGGGGAGATGGAGGGCTATAGGAGGGGAGAAACTGGTCCTCAAAGAGAGTAAGTCTCAATTCCTTTATCCCGTGAGGATTTTGCAGAAGAAGAGGCGCATGAGCTTCCATTTCGAAAGAAGGAGGGAATTGGGGGTTGCTAACGCAATCAAGCAAGTCAGAAGAGCAAAGTTTTGCCTTCTGGGCTAAGAACGATGGGCTATACCCTTGTGCCTCTTCTGGACGATGAGTGGCTTGTACTATCTTTGTAGGCATGGAGGATGTGTACCATGCTACAAGTAAGTTGTCTTCTAAACGGTGTTGGCGGTCAATGGGTATATATGGGTAAACCACCGAGCTCCGAGCAAAGGAAGGGAAAGTTAGAGGATCAACAAATTCGACAAAATGATGATTGATTCGCTCTCTTAACTTGGACTCCTCAGGTTCTGGCCAGCTTCTCCAACCAGAAGCTTCGGAAGAAGAAGAAACTGCAGCCTTATCCCACGTAGAAGGTTTTGGGTCAGAAGAAGAGCTTCTAATATCCATGTTTACAAAATTTTGGGTTAAAGAATTGTAGACAATAGGTTCGTAATCCAAAGGTTGATAGTTTGCAAAAGTTTCCATGACTTGAATATAGGAAGGTGGGTAAAGGTGGCTAATCAATGCATGAAGGTTCTTTTGCGGACGAGCAACATTATCAAATAACTCTTCATATGCCTGATCAAGGTAAGAAAAGGTTTGCTTGGCTATGAAAGTTGTACCAGTCTTTTCGAATACTGAGATAGTGGGAATATTCAAAGGATAGAAGAGAATTTAATGCAAATGTTTCATTGATGAATGCCAGTTGCATTTCTGAAAAAATGCAAAGCCCATGCACGTTCTAAGACATGGATAAAATACCTTGATCCACTAATATCACCAAGTATTGGGTATATAAGTACGGGGGGTAATGTTGGCTACATATTTTGTATAGGCTAATCACAGTTCAACACGTGGCAGGATGAGGGCAATACGGGAAGACAATTCAAATCTTCAATCATAATCACACCCGTGACAGTTAGTATTGGTTATTGTGGATCTGTATAGCACTGGATCAGCAAAGAGATGCAAGATGACGTGGCTTTAACAGTTACTCATATATTTAAATTCAAAATCAGGAAGGAAGCCTAACTGTAGACATGGCGTAGTGGAGCTAACTATGAGGAAACATGATCAGTGATCATGGAGGGATGATTCAACGGTTAGAAGCTCATTTCGATGATTATCATTGAGAAGTATAAATAGTAGAGAAGGCCCTAGAAAGAGCCCCCCGGACTTAGATCTAGAAACTAGTTTTATCTACTTTATTTTCCTTTTAGTTTTTACATTTCTTGTTCTTTACATTTCTGTACTTCAAATTCCTGCACTGCACTTCATTCATAGGAGTAGTTTCAAGTAGCTTGCTGCTGTAAACTTCTACGAGGCTGAATTAGATCATTGTAAGTCTTTCATTTTTACTTAATGAAATGCTACAATTGTTCTTCATTTAATTGTTGTTTGCTAAATTCTTCTAAACAAAGCCACCAGTCAAAGTCCTCTTCGTTGAGGTTGAAAGAACTGAAACACAATCGTCTGATAATTGGTTGGCAATTTATCTTCTGCAAGGACTGATTGATCCTTGCTGGCACGCTTAAAATTACAATACTAACCTTTGAAAGCCAAAAAAGCCAACAGTACTGTACCAAAACACCGTCTAATTCGTTAAAATTGTATCGATCTGTATCAATCTGTATTGTTCTATCTGCTAACAGAGAATTAAACTTTAAAATTTAAAATTCGTCATCGAAACTGCTCCGCTCCGCTATACTTAATACATATATATTTTTTAGCCTCTAATGAAATATCAAAGTAAAAATGAATGTGAAAGAGATTTAAATTATAAAATTTGTTACAAATTAATCATTATATATAAGAAAAATATTATGCAAATTAGTGTTATATGTTAAGAAAATATTTGATAATTGCTTAAAAATATTTTTCAATATGTTAATTCGCCCAAATTGTGATTTGATCATTTTTCAATTTGTTAATCTACTATTTGTACTTTCAAACTGCCCGAATTACACTGAAGCCCACACAACCCAGCCACCACAGTAGTATGTTGTCGGTAGTAGGCGCGCAGTTGATAAAATGATCACTGCTAGATATTTCTTTAAAAAAAAAATGAAAAAGAAAAAGAAAAAGAAAAAGGAAAACAAGAAGATAAAAATCAATTATGGAAATGGGGTACTGGAGCAAAAATGAAGAAGGTTCATTTGAATCAGAAAGGCAGGAAGACAATAGATTCTGTACCAATCTCTTAAAGTGAGGATTTTAACATTTAAATATTAATTATAATTTTTAATAATTAATTAAAATTACTTTTGTTTGGTTTTAGAATTTGTTGTTAGTAACAAATTGATGTATGGATATTTTTTAGATTGGTATTTATTGTTTTTCAAGTTTTGGAATTCATATGTTCTATTAGACATTTATAATTTAAAAAATAAAACTAAACACAATGTAAAAAAAGATTAAAATAAAAAAAATAAGAGGACAATAATTTAGAAAGTGGTCAAAACTTATCCGTCTTAACAAAGAGTTCGATTTGAAAACAGTGGAATACACAATTTTGAGTGAAATCAATATACTTTTTGAATATGAAATCTACTATTTTGAATAAAATATAATTTATGTAGTGTGTGAACAAATTTATTTTCTCTTAATAAGGGAATAAAGGGAAAAATTATTTTTGTTTTTATGGAAATTATTATATTTCTTTTGATTGTCTCACAATTATATCAACTGGATATATCAATTAAATAATAATATTTGGTGGCAGTAGAGAAATACTTAAGTAAGGAAGCTTGTGGGCCTTTCAACTTCTCCCAATTATGAGCTAAATAGGTTGTGGACCTGGTGTTGGTGAAAGGACTAGGCTGATAAGTAGACAAATAAGTAAGTACTACAAAAAAAAAAAAAAAAAAAAAAAAGTATTGAGGTGCTTTCCCCAATCTGAGGCCGAAGGCAATGTCTGGCCTTGCCCTTGGGTCGGCCCTGAGTAGAAACATTTGAAGACAAATGGCTATCCTAGAAGATTAGGAATTTGTAATCATGTTTTGAGATTGTAATTGTGAAAACTCTTATCGTAATTAAGAAATGATCTTGTAACTATTAGTTTGTTTATATATCTATATATATCTTTTGTACACTATCCTTATTTTTCATCAACTCATCTAGACCTTATGCTAATACCTTGTTAAGATCTGTCAAAAAAGTAGTCTTGGTATCTAAAGAGATTGGACTTAGAAGGGACGCTATTTTGATTCCTTTGATCTTACTTAGTTATTGACCAATGGACTCATCAGTGATGTTTTCTAGACTCATAATCTTAGATAAATCCTGTATTTATTTGTTAATATATTCTCTGATATTCCTGATTTTTGGGGCGTCACAGAGGAAGTAATACCTTTAGAGATTGGCATTCTAGGAAGAACCAGACAAGCAGTAGAGAATGGGTAAAACAAATCATTCCTAGCTCGAGATCTTGATCTGATTGAAGAAAGAAGGGATAGAGCAGCACTTCGGCTGGGAGCATACTAGCAAGGACTTGTTAGAGTGTATAACAAAAATGTTAATCCAAGAGAATTCAAAGTGGGCGGCCTCGTCCTGAGGAAAGTTGTCGGCAACAAGAAATATTCTAGGGAGGGCAACCTTGGCCCAAACTGGAAAGGATCGTATAAGATCATCTCGGTTACCATTGCAGGAGCATATCGGTTGAAAGGTTGTGATGGCAAGCAGTTGCCAAAACCAGGGAACACCAATAATTTGAAATTTTTCTTTCATTAGTTTTCTTTTGATATAATGTAAAAGTCTTTAGCGAAAGTGTTAATTAATAAAACTTAGTTCGATTTGTTCTCTTTAATTGTTATTGATTCTTGCATGATTTTATTTTGTAATTTTGGTAGAAAGTTAGGATCGAGTTAGGCCAATGTGATGCTTCAATGGGAAGCTGAACGTTTAACTTAGACTTACCAAGAAGGTAGAGTGAAACTAAATTAAAGGGATGTTTCAACGAGAAACCAGACGAAATTAACTATGTGTCACGACTCAAACCTGCCCCTATAGGTTTAGCGTCTTGTCCAACCAACAATCTTAGATTACTTACGGCCTCTATTAACAAAAGTGATTTGAGTATAAACTCTGGGGCTTAGAGGAAGCAATATAAGACTTGAAAATAATCCATTGAGTTGTGCTTATATGAAAAGACCTCATGTTATAGCTGAGCAACCATTCTTTACATGCATACAATACAAAAGTTTAAAACGTCTAATCCATAAATCAAAACTCCACAAGTCATGATTAAACAAAAACCCCATATACAAGTACCAAAACGAAATCCAAAAAACAAAAGGGGTTTTGACTTTGCTTGGCTCTGTTGGAGCCCAAGCTTGCTCCATCTCTAAAGTGCTCCAAAAAGATTAACAATGGGGTAGACTCCAAGGCTTTCTTTTCTAACCTTGATGTTCCGTTTACTCACCTACATATACATATAAATAGTGAGCTAGGGCTTAGTGAGTAATAACAGAATAAAGAGGTTATATGAATGAAATTCGATAACATTTCAAATATCAATTTCCAATTCTATTCAAATCTCGATATCAATAGCCATTTCATTCCATTTACGTGGCATATCCAATAGAGTAACAATGCATCAATGACAATGGGACCACAAGGGTCATTCAATGGGACCACGATGGGTCAATAAATATTTCATATTCAATGTGACCACATGGGCTAACATCAAAGATCTCCGTGTTTCAATTAATCCAATGGGCCATGGTATTATTTCCCCTGGGCGAGTGCCAATGGTTATTTCTCCCAGGCAAGGGCCTCACCAAAGGATGCCACGAGTACAATTTCAAAATAAAACTTCATTCATTATGAGCAAATAATGTTTCAATAAACCATTCAATCAATGATACATTAATTTCGAGAACAATAATAGTTTCAAAAATAAATATAACTTGAACATATCTTTATTAAGTTACTACTCACAGTGGGTTCTATCGACGCTAGGCCTCGGACATCCACCTAAACAAAACACATAACAAATATACAATTGAAGCACAATTCAATAACCATTTCACTTTAATTCAACTCTTCTTATCTGTTTCTAACTTATTCCATGATTATATGAGTCCAACTTGGTCTCTAAGAATACTTGAAATGATATCAGGATGAAAGTATGCACTTAAAAGAGTTAATGAAAATTTGCTGAAAACAAGATCTTCGCTCGAGCGGAACTTTGGTCGCTTGGTCTACAAAACTCTGCAAAAGTACTGGTTGCTTGATTTTTAGGCTTGAGCCAACTTTCTGCCGCTCGAGCCACTATGCAATTGTTTGCAAAAATACTGGGAGCTAGAATTTTACGCTTGAGCAACACTTTCTTCACTCGAGCGATCTACTTGAATTTTGGAATTTCCAAAATTGTGTTTAAAGTTTAAAACATGCATTCAAAGGTTCAAAACTTGCAAGTTTGGTACAAAAACATGAAAAAACATTATGTAACACGAAAGCACTCTCAATTTGAAACCAATTACTGAAAACCAAAACTTCAACTTCAAGCTATAAACAATGTTTGAACCAAATTGAGTCTGTATCTTTTCAAAATATGATCAAATGACATGGGAAGTATGAAAACATGGAGAAATCTTCAAGTTGATGTGTAAAAGGGCCACGCATGTGAGAATTTCATGAATTCTGAACTCAAATTATGCATGCATGTATATGATTAACTCTTATGTTCCAAGTTCAAGGTAATTCATGCCTCAATTGTAGAATTTCATGCAAATAAACTCAAGAACTAGATAAATTCAACTTCTACATGTTTTATCTACAAAGATTAAGGGATAATTTCATACCTAGAGTGTGAATTCAAGTGTATCCTAGCTTGATCCTTCAAGTTCTCTACAAATCTCTTCTCTCTCTCTCTCTGGAGTTGATTCTCCCTCTCTTTCTCTCTAAAATCTCAGCTAAGTACATCTTTGAACTCAATAAAGCTCGTGTAACATATATATACAGGTGTAATTAACTTAGCCTAATTAAGCCTGCTTAGGGATAATAAATCCCACTTAATCTTGATTAATTCTAATTAGGTTATTTTAATTATTTTGATCCGAATCAAATTTTAATTAAAGTTGTCATAAAATTCTAAATATTTTAATTAGCCTATTGGGCTAGTCAATTTTCGTTTCTAAAGTCGTTAGGGCTTTTAATTTCTGATTCTAAATAGGCAAGTAAACAGATATTCCACGTATTGATAGATAATCACAAAATTAAGCATATAATCACACAATTAAACACACAATCATGCAATTAAGCTTATTGAAATAATGTAATATAATATTATAGAGGTCGGGGTCGTCACACTATGACTCTGCCATGGGGCAGTAATGTTGGTTTGCTAACCTGGTTAATTTGTAACAAAAAGTCGAGGTAGTTAGTACTAGAAAATCGGTGCACTAAGGTTAAGCCTTCAGTGTTTTGTTTAGACAAGCTAAACATGATGACATCTATCATGGATGTCTAGGTCCTAGGACTTAGGCAAGAATGAGATGCCAGCTCATTAATGTGAAGGTAAGTTGTACTCATATGCACATTAGGAGACAGAGAGCAGGGATGGGCTAATGGAGATTGAGTCAGTGATTTGAAAGTGATACTTGGTGAAATTTTCAAACATTTTTTTTTTGAAATTATTCGAGATAACAGTTATACTCGAGATGATGTAGTCTGAGGTAGTTGTGTTGTTCGAGATAAGATTTGAATCCAAGATGTTACACTTAGAAATTTTCTTAAGAAGTAAGTATTGAAGACGTGGAAATAAAGAACAACATGCATTAATAGAAGTAAAGAAGGTGTTCAACACTTAGTCAACAACGTACATTGCATTCAAAAAGATGTACAGCGCATTCATGAAAAGGAACTACATTAGAAGGCACTTCGGCCTTACAAAACAAAGTCTTGTTCAAAGGGGTTATTGTGATGCCCCAAAAACTGGGAACATCAAAGAATATATTAACAAGTGAATACAGAGTTTTTTCTAAGGTTACAAGTGTAGAAAACATCACTAATGGGTCCTTTGGTCAATAACCAAGTAAAATCCCAAGAAAGATCAGAGGAGTCAATATAGCCTCCTTTCAAAGTCCAATCTCTTCAGATAACAAAGTTATCTTTTTGACAGACTTGAACAGCGTGTTAACACAAGGTCTACATAAGTTGATGAAAAATAAATAGGCTCACAAAACATATATGCATATGTAAGTAAAATAATAATCACAAGATTATCACTTAGTTACAAAACAGGAAGTTTAATCAATTTTACCTTCCCAAAACAAAATAAGATTCTAGATTGACTTAAACAAAGATAATCTCTAGGTTCTTCTATGATAGTCAATTGTCTTCAAATGTTTTCGTTTCGTCGTCGCCCAGATAATAGTCTTCTATACTTGGCGTGAAATGTTATAAGCTTGGAATGCCCAGTAAATATGCACACACTCCGTCTATTTTTTCCAATCCAATACACAATCACAATTATAACAAACAAGTAATGAAGCATAATATTCAAGTATAAAACAAAGGATTACAAGGTTAGATATTAGTAATCTAGAAATCCCCCAAAAAGATTTTTCATCTTCCTAACTACAAGAATTGGACTCGGATTATTCAGTATGCCCCTCTTTTGCTACCTTGCAAACCTTACCCCGAATGCCTATAACAGTTACGTACCGCGTAGCGCCAACCGAGGATCACAACCTTATCCATCATAAATACCTAGGGTCTGAATACAATCGGTCCATTCAAAGGTTCCAAAACAACCACTTGCGCAAGACTTATCTTTTAATTCAGGAACATGTCCCATCAATCCATACTTAACACATTAATATCTTATCATTATTCAAGTGATTGAAAACCCAATACCACCCCATTTAGTTTCCCCTTGAGTTAGATATTTTCAGTTAAGGTTAGAACAAGCTATTGAGAAAGTAATTTCTATACAGTATGAACATCATCACTATGAGCATCATCAAAACACCATGGTAAAGAAATATAGGAACAACAATGTAAATATCATACTATAGCCCAAACAAGAGATCAGAAGCACAATCATGAAATTAAAAGCATTAAATCATCAACAAACATAAATTTCCTAATTAGATATACTTCAAAGATCACAATCTAATAGACATTTTTAGATTTTTCCTAAACTAGGCCTTTCTATGGTTTGTAGAGAATTTTATCTAGTTTACAAATGATCTTTCAAAAATAGGATAGCTTCTCTAGATTTTCAGTTACTAAAGAAATACTCCAACAGTATCTAGATTGGTCGATTGTTACAAAAACCATATTTTCTCTTAAATCACTCACTTTTTTTGATAAAATCATTTTTTTTTGAAGGATAACATTTTAAGGAAATTTTAATATAAAGATGAGATCAAGAGGATGTTTTTGCATTTTTCTATAATTTTTGAAATTGGGCTAAAAATACCAATCTTTCTTGGACAAACTTGAAATAAGAAGAGTAATAGAAAAAGAGGGAAACCATGAGTAATTTTTCACTTTTCTTATGATGAAAACATGTTAAATAATATATAAAAAAAACTCTGATTTTTAGAATGAAGGCATGCCTTTGGAAATAATGTGAGAAATGGATAGAAAAAATTTAACCTTGTTTCATTTGAAGGAAAAACTCATGCAAGGTGACAACTAAGGCTCAACTCTTCTTATTTAAACACATGAACACCATATATACAAATATGAAATTAATAATTTAACCCTCTAATATCATGTATTTGAATGAGAAAATAAAAAAGAGGTTGAGTTGCGACTTACTTTCTTGCCTAGGGTCAGTGTTGTGCAAGCTTGCTCTCTTTTTCTTCTTTTTCCTCCCAAAGCTCACTCTTGCTCTTCCCTCCCTCTCTTGGCTGAATTATATATGTGTGTGTGGACTGTAGGAGGTTTAGGGGGTCTAATTATGTATTAAAACATGATCTAGTTAGGGTTAGGCTTAAGTAGAACTAGATTGAAATCAACTACAAGACAAATTTCCATAAATTTAGCTTCAAGTCAAAATATCTTCTTTATTTTCATGTAATTTGTTTCCAAGGTACACCACATGAATCTCTATGGCCATGTGCTTCAATTGACTAGGGTTTTTAAGGGATTTTCTCATTTTCCTTTTGTGTACAAATTCATCTTAAAATAGTGTAGATATTCATGGAAAAATATTTTTATAATGGAGTGTACTTATATATATATAATACAATGAATTAGAGGCAAATGTGCAATTTTAATAAAGTGTGAGGGTTTGGGGTTTAATTTATGAATTAAAATATCTATTTCAAGTGTAGAATTATTTTAAAATAGTGTTAGGAAAAATAATTCATTTTGAATTAAAAGGTGAGTAATCGAACGAAAACAATAAAAACTGGAAACTAGGGTTTTGGGCTATAATTAGAGAGTTAAATAATCAATATGAGAGTGTTAGCAACAATTATTTAGCTACCGGGATCGATTAAGGTTTGCACGGTTTTGTCCGGGAGATGTTTTCATTTATAGGGTTAAATTTGCAAGTAAACGAGGAATCGAGGGTTTTCATTGAAATAACCCAAAAGTAAGGGCCTTAAAGGAATTTATAAAAGTTAGGGGTCTCACAGTTATCATTGCTCAGAAACAACTTGTAAAAAGAAACAAGCAAAAAGAATAAAAGTCTAAGCTTCTGGTTGAGCTTTAACTTGGACTTCAGATTGGGAAGTAGAAACAAGAAGGACCATGGTTCTCTTGGAGATGTCAGCTTCAGTGTCAACAACCTCTTCATCCATCTCCTTGATGGTTTCCTCAATACTCTTTTCATCCATAATCTTGTCGGCTTTCTTGGTGTTAGAGGAAATGGTCTTGCTGACTTCGTCGTCATCCTCTGTGAGATCAAAGATGTTGTCGTCATGTGTAGTAGACTTTGCTTGAACAACAAGCTCATCATTTTCTTTTTCTTTATCTCCTTCTTTAGAGCCATTTGTCTCTTTGGCAGTAGAATGAGAGAAAGGTAGTGACAGCTTTGTGAGATCTCGGTGTGGCGAGTCCTCGGGGTTAGATAAGGCGGTTAGAATAGTGGTCCTTCCAAGTTGGAAGCCTCTATTGCAAACATTGTTGACTTGCTTCTTGTATCCCTCTTTGACGTCTGTTTTCCCCTATTCGTAGCCCTTAGCGTTGGCCACCTTGATCGCTTGCTCCTTGGTTGCCATTGCTTTGGCAAGTTTATTCACGGCTTTAGTGGCCCTCTCCTTGGCATCCTTAGTAATGAGTTCAATCTTTTGTGCTTCAGCCTTGGCAGTGACAATGACTGCTCATTGTTTCTCATGCTTTTTCTCTAAATCGTTGAGTTGACGAAGGTAGTTGTAGACGCGCCCTTGGGGCCTCACTACAGTTCAGGACTCAAATTGTCACGGTTCTCAATCTGAACCGAAGAGTCCAAATCCGGCAAATCGTTTTGAGAAAACAGATTTTTGAAAGAAGTGCCAAACATGGACTGCTTTGCCAGATACAGAGTCGCCACCTAAATATTTTATTTTTGGGAAATTTAGGAAATCCTGACTCGTGCCCGAGGCCACGTGTCCGTCATCACCAAAGTTGTCTCGGCTCGGGAACTTGGGTACGATTGGGGAAGGTCACTTTGCGAGCACCTCCGCTCGCCCGATCAAAGATCGGCCTCTACTAACCATGATATCTAGTTTTGAAAACATTATGCGTTCTTATTCCGGTTATTAGCCTAGATTTACTATGTGATGCACACAGCATACAAGTATAGACCGGGTCGCCTGAATTGGAACAAAACACTTCATGTTTGTTTTTGAAAGATGGTTTGCTACTCGCAAGTAGGCTTAAAATGCAGATTTTGCCACCCTCGGGTGGGCTTAAAAAAAAAGATGGTTTTGCCACTATCTAGTGGGCTTGAAACTCACAGTCAATGCATTGTTCCAATCCAAACAACCCAACCTTCACCCACAGGCATTCAGGCAGTTATATCACATAAGCACATAGCCTCATAGTAAGCATGCTATCATGGCAGTCACTCACACGCATGCAAGGATGCTAAAGCATAAAACTTACAGAGTACTCCAAGCCAAAGAAAGAAGCTAATTAGAAATCAATGCATGATCCTAATTATACAGAAATGCCTAATGCAACACATGCAGAAATGCAACTAAGATAGGCTCGGCCATTCTAAACATGGCATGTGAAATGCAATAGCTAACAAGTATTCAACTTGAAATTAAAATACAAATGCAGTTAGTATGATGTGCCGAGCCCGGTGCATGCAAAACAGATGAATGAATGCAAACATGTTATCATATTGTATGCTAATTGAAATATGCCCTAATCTAACCATCATAAGCTGATAAATAAAAGGGAGAAAGACGTGAGGTTGGAAGACATACATCACACGCACGCACACTTATTACAGTTATGCCCTCGCGCAGAGGGTCCGAATAAATAATACAGTCCCGAATAAATTATTACAATCTGAATAAATACAAAACCCTAATTAATTAAGAAATTAATTCTAGGAAAGCAATAAACTAGCATGCAAGCTAGGGACTGCCTCGACTCTGCTCCGGATGATGGATGATGCATGTTTTGAGTTGCCTTGCGCGGAAATCCACTGCGATGCCCCGATTAGCCTCTGTTTGCAATTGTTCTTGGAATGTGCCAAGCTCCGGAAGGCTGCTGATTCTTGATTTGCTGCAACAGAGAGCAAGAAAGGGGCATGGCAATGTATTTTCACATATGTATGCATGCCTCGATCCTCGTGCCACCAATCACGCATCTCGATGCATGATGGCCGAGAAGCCGAATTGCACGACTCACTTTGAAATGAATGCACATATGGACACGACAAGGCCTAGACTCCATCATGGGTAATCCGGAGTGTCGACGACTGGGGAATTGAGACACGTTCCGTCACTCGGAGTACCAAACATACCTCGTTTCCCGTGCTCGAGCTAACTCCTATCCCGAACACAATGCAATATGCATGACATGCATGAATGCAACTAAGATACAACCTAACATGCACAATGCTATGAAATGGCATACACGATGCAAGAGGTAACATGGCATACACAATGCGCTAACATACAACCTAGCATACACAATGCTATGAAATGAAATGGCATACACAATGCATAATGGACTTACACCAATACAAGTGAACCTTAGCCACACTCACATAGGAGGCCATTAGATGAAAATGAGACGCTCGAAATGCGTGCACACGTGCACGCAAACCGAGGACCGATCTTAGGGCACGAATGCCACTCTAACAAGGCATGGCAAGACATGGAACATGGTATATGAACATGCAAGTTCTAGCACTGAAATGTGATGCAAAATGATCCCGAATAATGGAAACATGGCGCCCGATGCATGAGATGGTCCCGAAACACAAAACTATGCAGATGGAATGACTTATAGCTATGCAAAGCATGCATTATTTGATCATGAAGCATGAAGACAGAAGCAAGGCAGTCCCAAAACATGAACTTTTGTAGTTCAAAGTGTGGCCAAAAAGTGCTAGCAAGATAGACTAAAATAGCATGCAATTTCGACTAGCAAACATGGATTACATGGTAAGTACATGAAGCAAGTGAGCACTCACCAAACCAGCAAAAATCAGTGAACAAAACATGCCAAAATACGCCCAAATAACCACTGATATGCAACCATGGCACGCAAAAATGATGAGTTACTGTAGAGGGCCATGCAAGGAGTTATTAGGCACATACAAGATAGACATGAAGCATGACCAAAACAACTCTGGAAATCAAATATGGTAGTCCCAAAACTCACCAAATTGACCCTGAAATGTGACTTCAAAACATGCAAGATAGGGTCTCTTTGGAAGGCCAAAATGACCACCAAACAAGTCAAGGTGAGAGGGGGTCACCCCCCTCTGATTTGGAGGCTCAAAATAGCATCAAAACCACTAGAAATCCACTAGATTTTAGTGGCTAGAAGACCAAACAAAGCATGCAATTGGAGCTTAGGTGTAAGGCTCGAAATAGGAGATAGTCAAGCATACAAGGAAGCATATGACCTCAAACAAAAATAGAACCTTAAACAAACTTGAAGAAGAGATCAAAACAAGATATTTTTCAATTTATGACAACTCTCAAAAATGAACACAAGTAGGGCTAATCCATCATGCAAAAATGGCCTTAAAAGAGAGAATAGAGACAAGGGCCAGTAGCTGGCCCCAAATGGTAAAGAACCCTTCAACAAGTTGAAGAGGGGCTCAAAACATGGCACTTTACAATTTACAACCAAGTCCAAAAAAGCTCACAAATAAGACTAAAATACCATGGAAAAATAGGCCTAAAAGAGGGATAAAGAGACAAGTGGTAGTAGGAGACCTCAAACAGTAGGAGGTCCTTGATCAAACATGTAGAGGAGCTCAAAATATGAGTATTTACAGTCTGGCTCGGAGCCCAGAAATGCTCAAAAAAAAGGCTAATATATCATGCAAGATTAGGCCCTAAAAGAGAGATAAGAGGAAAAAGGGATAGTAGATGACTTTAAACGGAGAAAGGTCCTTAATAAAACATGAAGATAAGCTCAAAATAAGGCCATTTTCAGTTTGGATCGGAGCCCAAAAATGCTTGAAAGTATGGCTTAAAAATGAAGCAAAAAAAAGCAAGTTTGAGGGAAATGAGTGCTTACCCTTGTAGAACCAAGCTTCAACAACTTTTGGAGCAGGTTTGGGAGCTCTTGACCTCTGGAAATCAGCTTCAAAGGGCTGGAATGGAGTGTAGAGGTGTGGTGCTATGGGTTGTAGGGTAAATAGTGCAAGAAGCTTAGGGTTTTAGAGCTTGGATGAGAGAACGAGAGGGGATTGTATGTGAAAAAGCTCTAAACAAATTTTGTGACCCCTGGAAATGAGCTGGGGGCTGGTTTTATAGAGGAGAGGAGTGGAGAAAAAGGGGGGAAAATCCAATTCAAATTTCCCCCCAAGAATAGGCCTAAAAGAGAGATAAATAGGTAAGTGGTAGCTGCTGGCCTCAAACCGAAGAGAGCCCTTCAACAAAGTTGAAGAGGGGCTCAAAAAAAGACATTTTATAGTTTATGACTAAGCCCAAAACAGCTCACAAATAAGCCTAAAATACCATGCAAAAAAAGGCCAAAAAGAGAGTTAAAGAGGCAAGTGATAGTAGGAGACCTCAAACAACAAAAGGTCCTTAATCAAACATGAAAAGGAGCTCAAAATATGACTATTTACAGTTTGGGTTGGAGTCCAAAAATGCTTGCAAGCAAGGCTTAGATATAGAGCAAAATAGGAACAAAAAAGAGGGAACAGAAGCTTACCCTTGAAGACCAATGGACCAGCAGCTCTTGGTCTGAGAAATGGTGCTCCTAAGCTCTGAAAAACAGCTCCAAGTTGTTGGAATGGATGGTGGTGGGGTGTATACAAAAAATCGGGGCAAACGGAGGTGGTTAAGCGGTCTCGAACCAAGGCACACGGCCGTCGGCTCCGAAAAACCGGAAACCGGGCTCCAAACGGGAAAAATGGCCTACGACCACGAAACGTAGCCTACGGCCACTGAGAGATGATCTACGAGACCTCTCCCTCCCTTCGGGAAGAGAAAACAGAGAAAATGGAGCCTGGTTCGCTAACCGAGGCCAAACACGAAAGAGCCCGGAAGTCCGGAGGCAAGGCTCGCAGCCGAGACTCTGAAACTTCTGAATGAGCACAATACGCAATATCACCGAGTGCTCAATCGGTGACGTCTGAGTCTTAAGGTCGGTCAAAAATGGGGTGTCTACAGTTGCCCATTTTTGACAGAACTCGAAAGTCATAAGTGACGGGAGTGAATGTCAAAGCCCAGAGATGACCCATTTTTGACAAGGCCGAAGACTTAGACAAACAGGTGAGATAAACAGAGATGTGCCCGCAGGTGCGCCCGCAGGCTGGGGGGGGAAATGCAACTGGCAATGCAAGACGCCGAAGGTGACTCAATGATCATGCAAATGCAGTAAGCTGTAATGAAGCACATATTCACAATAGATGCAACATTTTTAAGCAAGAATGCAAAGCAACAACTACATTTCATGCAGTTAAGAATGCGGAGAATTATTCAATTCTCGCCACGTCTCACACGGAGAAGATACAATGCCTGCGCGGTTCGTCCGGTCACACCAGCCTCAAATGAACCGTACATACAATATCGTGCCTCATGGTGCTGGGGATCTCTCGCTTCTTCTTGGTCAAACCACAGGTGCTACTTTTCTCCCTGACTATGGTTGCAGCTTTCCTATTCTCCAACAGGGTGACAGACTAGGTTGATTTAGTATCCAGAATTGAGGCGCACACATATGCTATCTCAATCTATGGGGCTGCCATACAGATTTCAAGCCGAGGATATACCCCTGGGTATTTAAACCTGACTTTAGTCTCAGAAATCCCGAACCTTTGCGTTCTAGGCATGAGCCATTCGAACTCTAGTTTCCACCGTCTCAGTTGGTCTCCTAGGAACTCACCGCAAACACAGGCAAGTGGCTATACCAGACCATCGGAAGTCATTCGGGCACGACAAACACCAAAGGAATTGCACCTTTAGAGGATTTAAGGTCTCCTAGACCGGATAATAAAACAGATACGATACAATGGATGTAATAGATGTGATGCAATAGATAAGTACAATAGATGCAAAATGGTGACATATGCCAACCACGCTGGACTCGTGAGTGGAGGAAGAACAAAGAAAATCAATCAGGAGCGCGCTCCACGCAACCTAAGATAAATTCCAGACACGCTGAAATCGTGTGAGGAAGGGGACAAAGAGAGAAACATAGGGACTTATCCCAGTGTTTCAGAATGGCGTGAGCATTGGAACGTATTCCGAACGCTTTTAACCAAAGGGGGAGAAACATAGGGACGTATCCCGGTGTTTCAGAATGGTGTGAACATTGGAACGTATTCCGAACACTTTTAACCGAAGAGGGAGAAACATAGGGACGTATCCCGGCGTTTCAGAATGGTGTGAGCATTGGAACGTATTCCGAACGCTTTTAACCGAAGAGGGAGAAACATAGGGACGTATCCCGGCGTTTCAGAATGGTGTGAGCATTGGAACGTATTCCGAACGCTTTTAACCAA
This sequence comes from Camellia granthamiana, assembly GCA_036172215.1. Lineage (NCBI taxonomy): Eukaryota > Viridiplantae > Streptophyta > Magnoliopsida > Ericales > Theaceae > Camellia > Camellia granthamiana. The sequence continues at coordinate 23,181,880 of CM069909.1, forward strand.
AGAGGAAGAAACATAGGGACGTATCCCAGCGTTTCAGAATGGTGTGAGCATTGGAACGTATTCCGAACGCTTATAACCAAAGAGGGAGAAACCTAGGGATGTATCCCGGTGTTTCGGAATGGTATGAGCATTGGAACGTATTCCGAACGCTTTTAACCGAAGAGGGAGAAACATAAGGACGTATCCCGGTATTTCGGAATGAAGGAGAAACATAGGGACGTATCCCGGTGTTCTACAAGGGGTGAGAAACATAGGGACGTATCCCGGTGTTTCAAAAAGAGAGAGAAACGTAGGGACGTATCCCGGTGTTTCGAAAAGAGAGAGAAACGTAAGGACGTATCCCGGTGTTTCGGAAAGGGAGAGAAACATAGGGACGTATCCCGGTGTTCCGGAAAGGGAGAGAAACATAGGGACGTATCCCGGTGTTCTGCAAGGGATGAGAAACATAGGGACGTATCCCGGTGTTTCAAAAAGAGAGAGAAACGTAGGGACGTATCCCGGTGTTTCAAAAAGAGAGAGAAACGTAGGGACGTATCCCGGTGTTTCGGAAAGGGAGAGAAACATAGGGACATATCCCGGTGTTTCGGAAAGGGAGAGAAACATAGGGACGTATCCCGGTGTTTCAAAAAGAGAGAGAAACGTAGGGACGTATCCTGGTGTTTCGAAAAGAGAGAGAAACGTAGGGACGTATCCCGGTGTTTCGGAAAGGGAGAGAAACATAGGGACGTATCCCGGTGTTTTGGAAAGAAGGGAGAAACATAAGGACGTATCCCATTGTTTCAGAATGAAAGAGAAACATAGGGACGTATCCCGGTGTTTCGAAATGAAGGAGAAATATAGGGACGTATCCCGGTGTTTCAGAATAAAAGATGCGGGCATTTGAACGTGTTCCAAATGCTCTAAACTAAAGGAGGTCTAACCCGTCGCACGCGCGAGGAGAAAGAATGATAATTGCAAGTGAAATGGTGCATAACAATGCAAGTAATGAGCATAACAATGTGAGATAGATGTGCATCATCAATGCAATGAATGGGTATAACAATGCTAGTGAAGTGGGTGCATAACAATGCAATTGGAACGTTCATCACGATGCAAGTGAAGTGGGTGCATAACAATGCAATTGGAACGTGCATCACGATGCAAATGGAACGTGCGTGACAACGCATATTTGAAACAAAATGCCGAATAAGGGAATACAAGCCTTAATGAGACCAAATTCAAACGCGACCTCCGATTTACCTTTCGGAGGGGTTTGCAACACACTTAGCTCAAAAAACGGGCACACCCTGTTCATACCAGAGAGAGATAACATCTGCTGCTGCTTTAACTGCCATTCTGACTTGGAGTAGGCTTAAGCTTGGGGCCGAGATACACTCATACTTCAGAGTAGTGACAAGGCCTGAGGAGGTACATCCAGAGTACAATCACGAAATTTGCTGAAGGTGAAACACACTCAGATGCTTCGATTTTCCCTCTTTTCTTTTGCTTTGCAGTCTGGAACCCATATAGCTTCAGATAGGTCCTGGTTTTACTGTTCTCACATGACCTGGGTTGAACCGTGCGGTTTTATGAAAGAACGAATCTTGTTTTGCACAAACGTGAAGAATGGCACAGCACTTTGAGCACAAAACGATTTTATTTTTGAAATTGAGAGATGAGTTTTTGACCAGGTATTGAGCCTACGATTGAACATGGTGAAAAAGACTCAACAACAAAAAAAAACAAAAGGTAGACAACCTAAACACATCGAGACACGCTCGGAACGACTCAAAGCAAGAATCGAGACAAACAAAACAAGAGACATGACACACCAACGTGTTACAAAGACGAGAGACCTCTTAGTGTACGAGGAGCCAGTTTCTCCGGGTATTATTCCCACCCTTTCTCATTTGTGATTCTCACATCACTCGGCCCTCAGGCTCTGTTTTTCTGAAAAAGCCCTTTTCTCACTTTTTCTCTCAGCGCACATCTCTCTATTCTTCAATCTCTCATTTTTTATCCCTCCCGTGGGTGGTTGATGGATAAACAGAAAGTTGCGGGGTCTTGCCCCTAGCATTCCGCTAGATTCTTTTTCTTCTGCTCACGACAGTGAGTTTCTCCCACAGAGGGGTTGCGCTACAACTGGGTGTGTAGCAAATCTGCAGCTGACATCGGTCGACGGTGCTCTGCTTGGGGAGTTTGGACGTGATCAGATCTGTCCAGATGAGGGAGTGGAATATCTGGCCCCATTCCAGTTCGTGCTTCGCACTTGGCTTGAGACCTCATTGCTTGGAGGATGTGAGAGCTTTCTGCCCTTTTGCTGTTAGCTTCAGTTGTGCCCTCTTCTGGCCGGTAGAGTGTCTTTCTTGGCAAGTATGGTGCCCTTTCTGGCAAGTATGTTGACAATGGGGAAAAGACAGAACATCTGACTCAACTGTGCCCCTAGTTCATCATTTCGACCATTTTTGTTTTTGCTTTCTACTAAAACAGTTTTGACTAACATGAGAGTTAGATTAATATCCTTGTTCAACTTTTTGATTTGAAATCACGCAAGTCAAGCTATGAGCACTGAAAATTTTCCTTTTTGGGTCCAGGAAATGGTCCAGTTTTTTTTTTAGAAAAGATGGAACAATTTTCGAGAAAATTAGTCAACCTTAGTAAAAATTTTCAAAAACTATCTTTGCAAACGGCCACTTACTCAACGAGCATGAAACCTACTCCTGAGATGCACAACCTTGGATCCAAAGGAAAACTGCCCCGTGCTTGAAGGGAGCTGCATGGCAACGGAAAGTTGCCCCTTGTTTGAACGGCACCGCAGCGCATTGAATGGCAACAGAAAGTTTCCCCTTGTTTGGATGGCACCGCAACGCATTGTAGTCAGTCCTCAGAGTGACGAACACAACCAAATCCTCAGATACAGAGAAGACAAAGATGACCAAAACCATTACATGGACACAGTCGAATTTTGAAGTGTTTTACGGCTGGACTTCAGGATGAAGTTGCCTATGTATCCCAAAGATGGGAATCAAGCCTCACGTAGTACGGGGTTAAGGTACACTCGGGTATTAACCTCTCATTTTTAGGCTCTAACTTTTGCCAAGGCGCCCGTCGTGGGTTTTCGACCTTGCGAGCTTTGTTCTTCTTTCTTTTTCATTTCTTTTCTTCTCTTTTTTTTTTCTTTTTTTTTTTCTCTTTTCTTCTTTTTTTTTCTTTTTTTGCTTTTCTTCTTTTTTCTCTTTTCTTCTTTTTTTCTTTTTGCTTTTTGTATATATCTTTTCTTGCTCTAACTTTTGCCTGGGTCACCCTTTCTGGATTTTCGGCCCAGCGAGCCTCTCAAAGGGTAAAAGTGTAACAAGTCCGTGCCAAATGGTTTTAGGATCTCGAAGCCATCCGTATCCAAGAGAGTGGCTGTTGTATCGATTTGCAGAAGGATCCATCTTCGGCTCTTCGAGCACATCGGACATTTTTGCCCCTAGTTCGAGGGGTGTTTCTGTTCTAGCTTCGCAGGCTTCTTCTGATGAGGTCTGATCTTCTTGATCTGACTTTGGTGCCTCTTGTTCGAGGGCTGTTTCAAATCTGGCCACACAGGCCTCATATCGCGGTTGACCGTTGAACACTCTGAATCCAAGGTCAAGGTTTGAAAGCAAGGGCTCAAGTCTCGAGGCTGAGAGCAATCCTAAGCTGCATAATCTCAAGAGCGATTCCACACAGGTCTTCACAGGACCGCGCAAAACATTTTGTTTTTGAAAATTTTTAAGAAAGCGACAAATCGCTCGCGCTGAAGATAGTGTGAAACCAGTCTGGATCAAGCCAGGGTCCTTCTCAGTACTCACGCTAACAAGCATGATTTCATTCATTAAGGGGCTTAGCACACCTCTCTTTCTCTCAATTGATCAAAATTTTGCACAACCCGAGGAATTCCTTCCTCTTCGTTTTCACTGCTGTGTTCAAAAAGTTTTGGAAAACTTAGGTCGATGCAATGAATTCAAGGCACAAAAAAGACATAGCTTCTAGTCAAATACTGCCATCTCATTTGGAATTTCTGGTACAACTGGCACACGGCAGAAGCAAACACAAAAGCATGAAAAACCACTGTTGTTCATTCAAATCCGTTGGCGTTACTGGCTCCAAGGCAGAAATAGACTCAAAACAAAACAAAAAGACAAACACAAAACAAAATGGTGACGCCCGAGGTAACACCCCCCGAAATCACCCGACTCCTATACAACAGGACTGACTCGATACAACAAGACAGACCCAAAACAAAAGAGACTAACTCAAAACAAAAAGACAGACTCAAAAACAAAACAACAAGACTGACCCAATACCTAAGTAAGAATGTACAAAAACCAGCATTCACAAATGCTCAAAACAGTGCGTGACATACACCAAATCTGAAATAAACTAAACGCCGCCCACAGGTGGTTCATCCCTCGATCACATCACATTATCCCCCACAAGTTCACTGATCAAGTGCCGGTAGACTTTGCAGGACCTGGTGCCGGGATGACCCCGTTGTCAATCAAATTTTGTATCTCGTGGCGGAGACGGACGCAACTGTCGGTGTCATGATCGGTTTGTTGATGGAAAGCACAGTACTTAGTCGGGTCATGCTTTGGAGGGAGAGGATCGGGTAAAGGCCGTTGCTCTAATGGTTTCAGATGTCCTTTCCTGAGTAGGACCCCCAGGGCTTTAGACAAAGACATATAGAGTGGGGTGAAAACCCTCTTGCCTCGGGGTAGATAGTCTGAAGTTCGGGGGTTTGAAGTGGATGCACCAACAAAGGGGGTGGCTGCTCTTGGTGTGGTGGTGGCGACCATGCCCACTTCAGAAGATCTTGCAGCTGCATCACCACTGGTGGTCGCATTCGAACTGCGGGGAAAACGCCCTCCTGGGCTGCTCTTTCTCCTGGTCAATGAGGCCTTGCTTCATAGCATCCTCGATCTGTACTCCCATCTCATGCAAATCTGAAAAGGTAGGGAAGGGGAGCACGATCATTTTCTGCATTAGTTTGGGCTGGAGGTTGCGCACAACTATCCGTATTTGATCCTTATCCGTTGGCCTAATGGTCATCATTGAGGCCTTGGCCCTCCAGCGGGCCACGAATTTTGAGAAGCTCTCCTTAGGCTCCTACCTCGTCGTCTCAAGATCACGGGTCGTAATCTTGATTTGGGTATTGTATGAATATTGTGCGACGAAGGCCTCGGCCATCTCCTCCCAGCTTCGTTTCACTGAATCCTCCAATTTGGCGTACCAGATGGCCGCAATACCCGATAGAGTTCTGCCAAAAAGGGAAAGCTTCTGTAATCTTGTCAAGCCCATCGGGCGCAGAACATCTGAAAACAAACTCAGGTGGACCATGGGATCTCCCGACCTGTCAAAACGGTCGATGTGAGGCATCTTGAACCTGTCCGGCAGTGTCACAGCTGCATCGGTGTACCCGTCCTCAATGTCCGGGATGGACTTTACCCCTTGGGATTTCTTGAACAACTTTTCAAGCTTGCTTAACTTCAATGCTGTATGGTCTACCTCGAACTCAAAGGGAGAGTCCGGTGGGTTGATTGGTGCTTTAGACAGCTGGGGTAAGATTGGGGGCGGAGCTGGCCCTGTCGGAATGTCCGTACCTTCCTGGATATTTGGCATCTCCCCGGGTATTGGATCTACTGGTGGGAGGGGAGCTTGATGCGAAGCAGATGCTCCGTTTTGCTGTTGCAATCTGGTGATTAGCTCTGCCTGTTGGGCCATGACCGCAGCCTGCTGTTTGGCGAATTCAGCTTGGCGGACAGCATCTTGCTGCATGAGTTTCATACTTTCTTGCATCTGGCGCATCATTGCCTCCATCCCTAATGTGTTCTGCTGATCCATCTAACTGACTGGTATCTATCCCTGCAGTAGAAACTGAGACCTCAGCCCGACTATTCACTGGTGGGGTGGATAGGGGCCACTAATCTGGTAACTGCTGAACTGGTGATTTGTGCCTGACTAGCCCTTTTACCCCGCCTCTAGCAAAGGAACACTGATTGCCCTTGAACTGAATCTCTGACCTGACAAAGTCTATCAGCACAAGTTCGATGAACCTCGGGGGATATCGGAGCCTTCTGAAGCTATGGTTCCAGGACTACCCCTAGCAAAAGAGAAAACAGACAGCACCTCAGCTCAACTTCACCAAAACAGATACGAGTGTAGCAGGATGACTGTGCCCTCTACAGAATTCTGCCCCCAAAATTCAGCCTCAAATCTGATACCCTCAGGTAAACTGAATCCCAAAATACTGAAATGGTGCCCGCAGGCCTGATGCCCAAACTTGCAAACTAATACATGCATTCCCTGTAGAGACGCACTCTAAAGCACATAACAAGCAAGTGAGAGCCAAAACACTCCTATGTTGGGGGTAGGGTTTCCCTGTCCTATTTTGTCAGGAGCTAGGGTTTCACTACGCACGCAGCGGTTTCAAACAACCTAAAATCGGGTAAGCAACCTGTCCTAGTTTGGAATGGTCACTATGGATTTCGATATGCACTAGGTCGAATGGTCAAAAGGGTGCCCGGGTAAAACCGGGGTTTGTGTTCCCATACTGGCAGAGCCCACAACCGGTCAGCCTTATGGTCATGCCTTGACAAGACAAGCCTCTGGCAAACCGTTCAGGAATAGCAGATGGCAAACACGGTGTCCTAGGCGCACCAATGCAATTGCAATGCAAAGAAACACATAAGTGTAGCCAAAACAAGATATCATGAGTTCGAGTCAAGTTCTCTAAATCCCCAGCGGAGTCTCCAGAAACTGTAGACGCGCCCTTGGGGCCTCACTACAGTTCAGGACTCAAATTGTCACGGTTCTCAATCTGAACCAAAGAGTCCAAATCCGGCAAATCGTTTTGAGAAAACAGATTTTTGAAAGAAGTGCCAAACATGGACTGCTTTGCCAGATACAGAGTCGCCACCTAAATATTTTATTTTTGGGAAATTTAGGAAACCCTGACTCGTGCCTAAGGCCACGTGTCCGTCATCACCAAAGTTGCCTCGGCTCGGGAACTTGGGTACGATTGGGGAAGGTCACTTCGTGAGCACCCCCGCTCGCCCGATCAAAGATCGGCCTCTACTAACCATGATATCTAGTTTTGAAAACATTATGCGTTCTTATTCCGGTTATTAGCCTAGATTTACTATGTGATGCGCACAGCATACAAGTATAGACCGGGTCGCCTGAATTGGAACAAAACACTTCATATTTGTTTTTGAAAGATGGTTTGCTACTCGCAAGTAGGCTTAAAATGCAGATTTTGCCACCGTCGGGTGGGCTTAAAAAAAAGATGGTTTTGCCACTATCTAGTGGGCTTGAAACTCACAGTCAATGCATTGTTCCAATCCAAATAACCCAACCTTCACCCACAGGCATTCAGGTAGTTATATCACATAAACACATAGCCTCATAGTAAGCATGCTATCATGGCAGTCACTCACACGCATGCAAGGATGCTAAAGCATAAAACTTACAGAGTACTCCAAGCCAAAGAAAGAAGCTAATTAGAAATCAATGCATGATCCTAATTATACAGAAATGCCTAATGCAACACATGCAGAAATGCAACTAAGATAGGCTCGGCTATTCTAAACATGGCATGTGAAATGCAACAGATAACAAGTATTCAACTTGAAATTAAAATACAAATGCAGTTAGTATGATGTGCCGAGCCCGGTGCATGCAAAACAGATGAATGAATGCAAACATGTTATCATACTGTATGCTAATTGAAATATGCCCTAATCTAACCATCATAAGCTGATAAATAAAAGGGAGAAAGACGTGAGGTTGGAAGACATACATCACACGTACGCACACTTATTACAGTTATGCCCTCGCGCAAAGGGTCCGAATAAATAATACAGTCCTGAATAAATTATTACAGTCCGAATAAATACAAAACCCTAATTAATTAACAAATTAATTCTAGGAAAGTAATAAACTAGCATGCAAGCTAGGGACTGCCTCGACTCTGCTCCGGATGATGGATGATGCATGTTTTGAGTTGCCTTGCGCGGAAATCCACTGCGATGCCCCGATTAGCCTCTATTTGCAATTGTTCTTGGAATGCGTGCCAAGCTCCGGAAGGCTGCTGATTCTTGATTTGCTGCAACAGAGAGCAAGAAAGGGGCATGGCAATGTATTTTCACATATGTATGCATGCCTCGATCCTCGTGCCACCAATCACGCATCTCGATGCATGATGGCCGAGAAGCCGAATTGCACGACTCACTATGAAATGAATGCACATATGGACACAACAAGGCCTAGACTCCATCATGGGTAATCCGGAGTGTCGACGACTGGGGAATTGAGACACGTTCCGTCACTCGGAGTACCAAACATACCTCGTTTCCCGTGCTCGAGCTAACTCCTATCCCGAACACAATGCAATATGCATGACATGCATGAATGCAACTAAGATACAACCTAACATGCACAATGCTATGAAATGGCATACACGATGCAAGAGGTAACATGGCATACACAATGCGCTAACATACAACCTAGCATACACAATGCTATGAAATGAAATGACATACACAATGCATAATGGACTTACACCAACACAAGTGGACCTCAGCCACACTCACATAGGAGGCCATTAGATGAAAATGAGATGCTCGAAATGCGTGCATACGTGCACGCAAACTGAGGACCGATCTTAGGGCACGAATGCCACTCTAACAAGGCATGGCAAGACATGGAACATGGTATATGAACATGCAAGTTCTAGCACTGAAATGTGATGCAAAATGATCCCGAATAATGGAAACATGGCGCCCGATGCATGAGATGGTCCCGAAACACAAAACTATGCAGATGGAATGACTTATAGCTATGCAAAGCATGCATTATTTGATCATGAAGCATGAAGACAGAAGCAAGGCAGTCCCAAAACATGAACTTTTTTAGTTCAAAGTGTGGCCAAAAAGTGCTAGCAAGATAGACTAAAATAGCATGCAATTTCGACTAGCAAACATGGATTACATGGTAAGTACATGAAGCAAGTGAGCACTCACCAAACCAGCAAAAATCAGTGAACAAAACATGCCAAAATACGCCCAAATAACCACTGATATGCAACCATGGCACGCAAAAATGATGAGTTACTGTAGAGGGCCATGCAAGGAGTTATTAGGTACATACAAGATAGACATGAAGCATGACCAAAACAACTCTGGAAATCAAATATGGTAGTCCCAAAACTCACCAAATTGACCCTGAAATGTGACTTCAAAACATGCAAGATAGGGTCTCTTTGGAAGGCCAAAATGACCACCAAACAAGTCAAGGTGAGAGGGGGTCACCCCCCTCTGATTTGGAGGCTCAAAATAGCATCAAAACCACTGGAAATCCACTGGATTCTAGTGGCTAGAAGACCAAACAAAGCATGCAATTGGAGCTTAGGTGTAAGGCTCGAAATAGGAGATAGTCAAGCATACAAGGAAGCATATGACCTCAAACAAAAATAGAACCTTAAACAAACTTGAAGACGAGATCAAAACAAGATATTTTTCAGTTTATGACAACTCTAAAAAATGAACACAAGTAGGGCTAATATCTATCATGCAAAAATGGCCCTAAAAGAGAGAATAGAGACAAGGGGCATCAACTGGCCCCAAATGGCAAAGAGCCCTTCAACAAAGTTTAAGAGGGGCTCAAAACATGGCACTTTACAGTTTACAACCAAGTTCAAAACAGCTCACAAATAAGACTAAAATACCATGCAAAAATAGGCCTAAAAGAGGGATAAAGAGACAAGTGGTAGTAGGAGACCTCAAACAGTAAGAGGTTCTTCATTAAACATGTGGAGGAGCTCAAAATAAGAGTATTTATAGTTTGTCTCGGAGCCCAAAAATGCTCAAAAACAAGGCTAATATATCATGCAAGATTATGCCCTAAAAAAGAGATAAGAGGAAAGGGATAGTAGATGACTTTAAACGGAGAAAGGTCCTTAATAAAACATGAAGATAAGCTTAAAATAAGGCCATTTTCAGTTTGGGTCGGAGCCCAAAAATGCTTGCAAGTATGGCTTAAAAATGAAGCAAAAAAAAGCAAGTTTGAGGGAAATGAGTGCTTACCCTTGTAGAACCAAGCTTCAACAACTTTTGGAGCAGGTTTGGGAGCTCTTGACCTCTGGAAATCAGCTTCAAAGGGCTGGAATGGAGTGTAGAGGTGTGGTGCTATGGGTTATAGGGTAAATAGTGCAAGAAGCTTAGGGTTTTAGAGCTTGGATGAGAGAGGGAGAGGGGATTGTATGTAAAAAAGCTCTAAACAAATTTTGTGACCCCTGGAAATGAGCTGGGGGGCTGGTTTTATAGAGGAGAGGAGTGGAGAAAAAGGGGGGAAAATCAAATTCAAATTTGCCCCCAAGAATAGGCCTAAAAGAGAGATAAATAGGCAAGTGGTAGCTGCTGCCCTCAAACTGAAGAGAGCCCTTCAACAAAGTTGAAGAGGGGCTCAAAAAAAGACATTTTACAGTTTATGACTAAGCCCAAAACAGCTCACAAATAAGCCTAAAATACCATGCAAAAAAAGGCCAAAAAGAGAGTTAAATAGGCAAGTGATAGTAGGAGACCTCAAACAACAAAAGGTCCTTAATCAAACATGAAAAGGAGCTCAAAATATGACTATTTACAGTTTGGGTTGGAGTCCAAAAATGCTTGCAAGCAAGGTTTAGATATAGAGCAAGATAGGAACAAAAAAGAGGGAACAGAAGCTTACCCTTGAAGACCAATGGACCAGCAGCTCTTGGTCTGAGAAATTGTGCTCCTAAGCTCTGAAAAATAGCTCTAAGTTGTTGGAATGGATGGTGGTGGGGTGTGTACCAAAAACTGGGGCAAACGGAGGTGGTTAAGCGGTCCCGAACCGAGGCACACGGCCGTCGGCTCCGAAAAATCAGAAACCGGGCTCCAAACGGGAAAAATGGCCTACGACCACGAAACGTAGCCTACAGCCACTGAGAGATGATCTACGAGACCTCTCCCTCCCTTCGGGAAGAGAAAACAGAGAAAACGGAGCCTGGTTTGCAAACCGAGGCCAGACACGAAAGAGCCCGGAAGTCCGGAGGCAAGGCTCGCAGCCGAGACTCTGAAACTTCTGAACGAGCACAATATGCAATATCACCGAGCGCTCAATCGATGACGTCTGAGTCTTAAGGTCGGTCAAAAATGGGGTGTCTACGGTAGTCAGCTGCCTTAAGGGTTTTCTTTGTCATATTCTTCTTCATCAACTCAGCTTTGTATGCGAAAGAGTGAGCATGCTGAATAGACTGCAAGAAGAAATAAATAGATGGCAAAAATATTTTAAGTGTTGAATGTTAGACAAAGAAGTAAATGACATCTTACTAGGATGAAGTGTCTCATCATGAAGGCAAAATGTTCATACTCAGTGAAGTCACTGATAGCCACCATGTCGATTGGAAGTAACAGTGTGACAGAAAGAGCAGTAACGATCTCGAGTTGACGGGCAGCACTATTTTTGAGCTTGATTGGTTGGCCACAAATGGATATCTTGGGAATCTATGCGTCATCGATAATGGCAATTGGGTTAAAGGATTTGGTGTGTTTTGAGGATGGAGCCTCGATGGAGTTTGCAGCTGGACACGTTTCAACAGCTATCTTCGAGATAGGAATGTTTTCTTCTGGATCTTTTTCTTTAGAAGATGGGATCACAGTCTACTTGGCCTTTACTTTGGCCTTCTTTATTCTTTCTGGATTTTGGACTGATGGAAGAGATAGAGTGGATTGAACTATCACAATGTCGGGGATGTCACCCAGGATGTCGTCAATTATTGCAGTTCAACAGTCCATTTCATCAGCAGTGGCAGTGATGGTTACACTTCGGATGACTTTGGAAAGATCAATCGGGGGATTGCTTGGATCGTAGGTTAAAAGCTTGGGACCATGGCATCTCGTGCTCTGTGTTCTTGTTACTTGATGGTCACTTGGTTGGCGTCGATGTTGGCATTGGCGCTGGGTAGTAGGGCCGTGCAAAGAAGGTGTCAAGGTGGACTGTTGGTTAGCTAGATTAGAAGTAAAGCCTTGGTTAGGTTGTGAGGAAGATGTGGGAGCTATTCTTGATGGAATGTCAAGCAGTGAAGACTTGTAGATGGCGACGTAGTTGAGCCGCATATGAGTTTTTCTCTCATTGATGGGTAGTTCAAGAAGCCTAGTGAGGTTGACTTGCTTGACGTATACTTTGCCAAAGGATTTGCTAGGCTGAGGAAGTTCTGCGAAAAACAGGAAAGAAGATGAGTTAGAAATTTGACTAAGTGTAAGATGTTGGTTTTAAAATGGGTGCTCTAGAGAATTAGTGCTTACCTTCATGATTCCCTAGAATCCCTCTATGCAAAGGGTAGAGGCGAAGGTTGTCGTCTGAAACAAATTCCCAGTTGCCCAAGACAATGATGTAATCTTATCCAGCACCCTTGTTGGAGTCCAGAAGGTCAGTTATCAGCTTGTAGGTAGTGGATCTGGGTTTGAGGTAGAAAGAGGCGTCATTCTTGGACATGAGGGTGCACATGGTGTATTAATATTGGACATCGAAGAGGGTCATCCTTGCGTTATGTCGGTGACATAACTCAATAATGCCGTTTATGGTATGGAAGGTGTTTATGGCTTGTTGTGTGGGACTTAGTTTGTAAAAGTGCATCATCTAGTGGAATAAGATGTTAAGGGGGAATATGATTCCACCATCTACAAAAGACACCACGGGAAAAGATATGTAGTTTTCCCCTAGGATGATGGAATCGTTCTCGTAGGATAATCTAATATGTGTATCATCTGGGATGTCAAATTCTCGGCAGAAGTTTTAGATTTTGGCTGGAGTGTCTACCCTCTACTTATGCATATCCATTATGAACGAATAGTAGTATGATTTTAGTATTTTTTTATAGTAATGTTCAAATTGAGGGTTTCAGGAAGATTTTAGGGATTCTTATGTTCTGGCCAATTCTTCAAGGTATTGGGATCACTAAATTTATGTTTTTCGAGTGTGATTTAAGAACCAAACTTAGATTTCAATCTGGAATGTGCAAGAACATAAACTATATGCAAGAAGTATGGGTAAAATTTGGAAATAGAAGAAAAACATGAAAAACAGATTCAGAACTTGAAGATTATGAAGAATTGAAATACAAACCTCAAGAACACTGAAACTGAAACTAAACCTAGGGTTAAGAGGACTTATATGTAGATTTAAGGGGAAATGAGACCACATTCTTGGTCGCCAGAGTCAGACATGTCGTTTGATTAGAGTAGAATGTCGATTCAGATGTCAGAGATGGCGATCAGAGTGAGTTACAGAGGTAAACTTCAAAGAGTCAAAAATGGTGGTTCTAGAGAGAGAAAGTTTGAAAATAAAGAGAGGGGGAGAGAGAGAGAGGGAGAGAGAGAGATAATGTGCAAGTGTAGAGATGAAGAGAGAGGGAAGGGGTTTTGGTGAATATGAAGAGGTGGCAAAACATAATAATTTGAATGCCTTGACAAACGTGTGATGGCTGACGTCAAGTGATGTCAGGTGGCATGGGTTAGAAGTGATAGGACGTATTTGTTGAAATGACATATGGGAACCAATATGGAGGTGACATGTCAGTTACTTATTTTGATGGTTTCAGGTTTTTTTTTTTTTTTTTTTTTTTTTTTTTGTGACAAGATGGGATTCGAATCTTGGAGTTCTTGAACTATCTGGTGATGACCTCAGTGTTAGTGGAGTGGTCTTGAACAAGATGGAGCATCTTGGTTGTGGGTTCTTGATGAGCAGACACATGCAAGTCCTTGTTTCTTGAAGTCGATGAGTCATGATCTCAATTTGAGGAGTATCTCCAGCATGTTGTTAGCCGACATATTGAGAGGATAGACGATCTAGGTTCCATTACCTCAATTTCTTGAGGAAGAGAACCTAGGGGATAGTTGTGAGGATATATTTTTGGGATATCCACGTAGTCTAGGTGGTTAGCTGAGGTGCCATGTGGGTTGGTCTTGGATTGCCGAGATATGATGTGATGATATCGGAATCCAAGATATTTAGATAAGGGACAAGAGTCCTACCGATGTTGGACTGCCTATTTAGGTAAGGATGGACTCTTAAAGGAGTTTGTTCTAATATAACTAGGAGGAGTCTTGATAAGTGATATCTTTATAAGGGATAGTGTCCTATGAGGTATGACTTCTAGGGAAAAGTGGACACTGTTCATTATAAAAGAAGGCACTCCCGTGGGTCTAAAGTATGTTTTTACTTTGTGAGCTTTGTGATTGAGTTGTTATTTTTGGGATATAAGTTGACTGACTTGATCATCAGAGTGTCCCCAGGTGGATGACCATTACGATTTATTGTCTTCTTGCGTGCAGGTGTTGGGTTTCTCTATCCGGCTGCGTGCTCTTCGACATTGTTCCCTGAATCTCGAAGATGAGATGAGATTGGTTGTGAGATCAAATTTTAACACCCATAGAGTTAAAAATGAATGTCTAGGCCAAAAGGGAAAGGAGGGGGTTTATCTCATTCTTAATTGGACTGTAGCAAAAAGTTGTTTTGCTTAATTGTCCGCATGAAAACAATGTCATGGGTTTAAGAGTTATTGTCAATTACAAATTGTTTTTACTAAAATAGTGAATCATGTTGAATTGAATCATAAGATTCACTTTATTTAGTACTAGCAGTGAACCCATGCATCATAGTAGGCCTTCATTGAAGCATTATGCAACTTCAATGACTTCTTATACAACATTGAAGCAGTAGGGACCTTGAAACTTTGAATTTCTAAACTAAAGGTAATGAATCAAACCTTCCATCTGATTTCTAGTTTCTGTTTGAACATGTACGTAATTTTGTAAATAATTGTGGTCATGCCAAAGACTTTTGCAAAGCTAAATTTATGAATGTTTTGTTGGTTATTTCAAACCTAAAAATGGGTATAATGTGTAATGTAAAATAAAAGAAGTCTAGAACTTAATAATTATAGTTTTGCAACTCGATGTTTTAGGTAGGCATACCATTAATTATGTTAAAAAATACTTTGAATGTTGGTATATAATTAATCCTAGATAATGCAAGATGTGTACGTATGTTTATTCAGAGGGTAATTTGTGTAGCCAAATTCGACTGAGCTAGGTGGAAATGAATTTGAAGCTTGGGCCGCGTGATAGACTAAACTGTGTCTGGGAAGGGCTTGACGAGGGCCAAGCAATGGATTGAGCCAGTCAAAGAAGTTTGACCAAACTTCCAAAAGGCCTATATTTTTGGAAGTAGCTTCCTTCTAATGGGTTGTCAATGTCTTGATCGAGCTATGAGGAAGGTGGTCAAATAGATTGAGATAGAGGTTTGATCGAGCTAGGATGAAAGCCGCGCAATGACAGCATGGTGGCGTGCAATGCAAGCTATGCAAAGCTTTGCGTGTTGCACGGCTAAGCCAATAGCGAAGAGAGTAAAGGTAGTTCGGTTGTACGACGGTAGCCGAGCAAAGAGTTATGCCAACTCACTTGGCTTGTAGTGAGGAGGGTGTCAAAGGATAGGCATTATCCTTCATGAATGTGATTCCTAGGAGGACTCTACTAAGGAGAGTTAGAGTCCTACTAGGATTGTGCCATGCGGAAGCTACAAAAGATCAAACCAAACCCTAATTTCAGGTTTTGCAATTCTTACTCTCGAATTCATAGAGCTTTTACTTCGGTAGTCTACTTGTTGACTTTCGCATCGGAGGGATTTCCGGCACATAACCGCCGGCCAGTTGACGTTTGTGATTTCAGGTGTTACGATGACGTTTGGAGAAGCGCAAGCTTGATCAACAAGATTATATGAGTGAAGATTATTTCATGCTCGTACAATTGGTGCTGTCTATGGGAATTATTAGAGAACTTACCTCTTAAGCGAGTTTTCCTTCAGTAAATTTCAATGGTGTGCAATGAACATCTGTCATAATCTTCCATTGATAGCCAGACGCCAAAAGGGAATAGGAGGCGTGACGACTTGTCTCCTACTCCACCCATAGTGGACTTAGACCCTCAATGACGGAACCTACATAAGTGTGTGCTAGAAAAGCGGGGTTTGAGCCCTTGCCACTACAAAAGCCCAGATAGACAACGGCGATGAATAGACACCCAAGTGCTGAAGGATTGTATGGGGGAGCAAGACGAGTTGATAAAGAGGATGACGGCATACATGGAGGCTTTGAATTGCCAAGTAAAAGGCAAAGACGTGGCTAGGTTGGAAATCTGCAAAGGGCGATGTGATCTCGCCGTTCTGGGGATTAGGATAGGCATGACACACCCACGTATTCTAAGAGTAGAAGCCTCTGGACATGCAACACTCATTCAAGAACTTCAAGAACTCATTACTCCAGGTCTGAGAGGATGAGGTTTGAAAGATCATACATTGAGGGGAGCAGTTATCGACCCTCACATACTCATCAAACATATTTGCGATACATCGAGTTGCCTAGATCGGATGATTTGCGGACTATTTTGGAAGAAACGGCACGAAGAAGAAAAGTTGCCTAGGCATACGACCTCCAAAGGGTATCTGTTTTGTAGCGATTGGCTTCTAGGACGCGTGGAAGCGTCGAGGTTGCACTACCAATGCCACACTTTGCCTACGAGCCAGCAGACAGAGTGCTGGTAAGATGTTAGAGCTTGTCATTCGTTCCGGCGATAGAGAATGCACCACTGCCTTTAGGCTATATCCAGCCTAAGTTTACGATCTACAGCAGGAAGTCAGATCCGCGCATGCACCTTAGCCATTTTCAACAAGTGATGGCTATACACAGGCAGAATGATGCCTTGATGTGCATCCTATTTTCGTTAAGCCTTGGTGACCTAGGTTTGACTTGGTTCGAGAGATTGCCAGAAGGTAGCATTGCCTCCTAGACACAACTCGTAAAGGTGTTTGTTAGAAGGTTCAAAAAAAACACCAAGACGTTTATGGAGGTCTACCAATTGCTTGCCATTGACATGGGCGAGAAAGAGACGCTAATCAAATTAGCAAATGTCCCACCAATCTAGCTATCACGCAGTATAAGCATGGCTTGCTTGTTGCGCACATGCTGAGGGACTCCATGACTATGACTTTGCCACTTACCATAGAAGCCTTGATGGAGAGAGTGCACCAACACATCAGGGTGGAAGAGGACGGTGCCCGTGCAAAGGCAAGGTCCGATACTACAGTGATGTCGGACAAAAAGACTTTGGCCAAGGTTAACACGGTTGGAAAGAAAGGAAGGCTGAACTACAGTAACCGCGGTGACAATCCCCAAAGAGGTGAGGAAAACATAGCAAGGAAACTAAAAGTTCGAATAGCCATTGTGGACGCGCCCCGAGGGACTCATGCTACCACAGTTCGGACTCGTTTTTGTCACGGTTCTTAATCTGAACCAAAGAGTCCAAATCCGGCAAATCGTTTTGAGAAACAGATTTTTTGAAAGAAGTGCCAAACATGGACTGCTTTGCCAGATACAGAGTCGCCACCTAAATTTTTTTAATGGGGGAATTTAGGAAACCCTGACTCGGTGCCAAAGGCCACGTGTCCGTCATCACCAAAGTTGCCTCAGCTCGGGAACTTGGGTACGATTGGGGAAGGTCAGCTATGAGCACCCCCTCTCGCCCGATCCGAAGATCGGCCTCTACTAACCATGATATCCGATTTTGAAAACATTATGTGTTTTTATTCCAGTTAATTAGCTAGAATTACTATGTGATGCGCACAACACAAAAGTATATACTAGATCGCCTAATTTGGAATGAAGCATTGCATATCCGTTTGTTTGGAAAATGTCAGAAATTTGCTACTCGCAAGTAGGCTAAAACACGGATTTCAACGAGTTGTTCCAATTCAAATAATCCAACCTTCACCCACAGGCATTCAGGCAGTTTATATCACATAAGCATCTAGCCACATGGTAAGCATGCTGTCATGTTAACATTCACACTCATGCGAGATGCTAAAGCATAAAATACTTACAGTGTACTCCAAGCCAAGACAAGAACATGTTAGCAATCAATGTATGATCCAAGTCCATGTTAAGTGGCTAATGCAACGCATACAGAATGCAATCTAGAATAGGCTCGGCTAATCTAAGGATGACATGTGAAAATGCACAGATAGCATGTATTCAAGTTAGATTTGAAATACTTTATACAGTTAACATGATGCGCCGAGCCCGGTGCATGAAATACTAATGAATGATGCACGCATGCATAGCATAAGGTATGCTAAAGTAAACATGTCCTAATACTAACCATTAAAAGCAGGTAAGTAAAAGGGAGAAAGAAGTGGGGGTTGGAAAACATGCACACACGTACCCACACTTATTACAAATTTTCCCTCGCTCGGAGGGATCGAAAGAATAATACAATTTAATTAACCTACAAGCTAATTAAATATTACAGACCAATTAATTAATTAACAAATTAACTAATCTAATGAAAGAAGTAAACAGCCTTGGGAAGAGGGCCCAATGCAATGCGCACTCGGCTCCGCTCGGAAAGCCACTGCCATGCACAAGTTGCCTCTGCTTTGACTGTTATCCTTCTCTGAAGACTGCACAAATCTCAGGGTTGCTTCTCTGAATGTTGTGGAACACCACCGGCTGAGGGAATAGGTCACCGGCCATGGAGAATGGTCACCGGCCACAAATTAATCCATCGGCCACTTATGGATGGCCGGTCGGCACTGCAGATGGCCGGCCGACCAAATCTTCCTGCAGAATCTGTTTTTGACAGCAGTAGAGGGCAAAACATAGCATGGCAATGCATTTCAAGCAATGTATGCACCAATCACACCCCTTATCATATTCATGGCTCAAAGGGATATGGTTCTCGATTCTCGGACCACCAATCGCGCATTTCCATGCATGATGGCCCAAGAAACCAAGTATGCATTTCAATATGGAATGCAATGCACATAATCAAACAAAAGGGGCTCAACCTCTATCATACTCAACTCAAGAGGTGAAGCATGCATGCCAATGCAATGCATCCTAGGTATGGAGGCTAGTATGCAACATGGCAATGCAATGTGTAATGTAGGTTAGGCACACAACCTAAGTAAAGAAGCACGTAAGGCATGAAGCAATGCAACCTACAAGTATACAAGACACAATGTGGATGTTCAAGCAGGTAAGCAAGCATGTGACTTCATTCAATCATGCAACAACACACTAGTATGTAACAACACACAAGGTGAGCATGCAACAACATGCAAAGGGGTGGACTTAAACTAATTTAGGCAGCCCTCAAACAAGCCTAAAACAGTGGCCAATGTTATGGAAATGAGGGCCTACACACACACACACATGTACATGTTGATGGGCCAACACTTAAGCATCAAACAAGAAACCTTTAAGCACACTTAAAAGAGCCTAAACATGGACAATTAGCATGCAATGTAAACTCTGAAAATCATGTTAATGATGGTGCCAAGCCAATTTAGACAAGACAAACATGGCATACAATTGGTCCAAGTACTTGAGGCTAGCCAAGGAGACTTAAACCATGGCTAAGTCAACCAAGCCTCACAAGGCCAAGAGGACTTAAAACAGGTTCAAGGCAGACCTAGACAATGCTAAGGGAACACCTAGATGGCATCTAAGTGGCTTAAACATGCAAGCCTACAAAGAAGCACATTCATGGAGCATAAGGCAACAACCTTTTAAAGCAACAAAGGAGTATCAAATGCAAGTATGCAAGCATGTTATAAGGACTGAAATAACATGGTAAGTGGTTCCAAACCACTGAAATAATGCAAGTAATGCATGCTACACACTCACACACCTAAGGCTAACAAGCCAAAATGTAAGGTGGCTATACTAAGCATGCTATGGTCGACCAAAACAACCAAAAACAGAACTTAAGCATGCTAAAACAAACACAAAAGCTTCACAAAGCTTGGCCAAAATCATGCTAAAACAAGGATCAAAACCTAAAGCATGTTAAGACCTGAACATGGCATTACAAGGCATGTATGCTAAGCAAGCATGGTGTACCTAAACCAAGTAAAAACAGTGTTATAGCATGACATAATAAGCACAAAAATCAGTTAAGGCATGGCCAACACACACTTAACAATGATGCTCACACATGAGGCAAAAATAGCCCTTTTCAAGGACAACAAGGAGAGGGGGTGGCCCTCTCCTTCTTGGGACCTCCAGGCACCATCCTCACCACTGAAATCCCTCAAGATTTCAGTGGTGAGGAGGCCCAAACACAATGATCCCGAAGCTCACCAAAATAGCACAAAAACAAAGGCCAAACAAGCCTTAAGAGGGGTCAAACAACCTCAAAGCTCAAAACACTCTTAAACACTCTTAAACAACTATTTAAAGGACTCAAAAGCAGAACTTTTATATGTTATATGCCAAGTCTAAAAACAGTTGCAAGATAGTCAAAAAAGCTATGCGAAAATGGGGAATAAAGGTAAAGTCCTTACCCTTGAAGACCTCTTTCACAAATGGTGGTCCAGCTGCTTCTCCAAGCTCAAAACCACCCAAGAACACCAAGAACAACCTTTTGGCTCCTCAGCAACCAAGGGGAGGTGTAGGACTAGGTGTTTGTGTGCAAAAATGAGACTAAACACACACACTAAGCTCAAGAGAGAGAGATATAGAGATAGAAGAGATACAAATTCAAAACCCTAATATCAGAGCTCCCCTCAGTTTTTTTCTCTAACCTAGAGGAGGAGAGGAGAGCCTCCCTCTTATAGAGAATCCCTCTTGTAAAGCTTCCAAAGCAAGCTAGACAAGAGGGAAATCCCTCCATACACGTGTATGGAGGGGAGCAGAGTGTATGCCAGCTATCACAGCTGGCATAAAAATATCTGCAAAAGCAGATGAATAGTGGTCGGCCGGCCAAAAATGCAATTTGACCAAAAAAGATGGCCGGTCGACCATCTATAGTGCCGGCCGGCCAAACACTTGGCCGATGGCAACAGAACACAGCTGGTGGCCTCAAGCCATGGCCGGTGGAATGTGGGGATGGCCCACAAGCCATTCCCTACCCCTCCAAGGCAACACACAAGTGTTTGGTGCAAAACCAGACACAAAACAGTCGAGTCGAGAGATCCTGAGGCAAGGCGCATAGCCGAGTCCTCCGAGAACTCAAGACAAACACAAACAAAGATAATCACCGGGTGTTCAAGCGGTGACGTCCAAGTCTTGAGGACGGTCAAAAATGGGGTGTCTACAGTTGCCCCTCTTTGACAAAACTCGAAAGTCATAACAATGACGAGAGTGAATGTCAAAGCCCAGAGACGACCCATTTTTGACAAGGCCGAAGACTTAGACAACGCATGCAAGACAGGCAAGATATGCGCCCGAAGGCAGGGGCAAAATGCAAGACAATGCACAAAGCCGAACATAACTTATGATCATACAAAGAAAGCTGTAATGAAGCATAACATGAGACAATTTTAAGCCAGCATACATCAAACTACACTACAATGTAGAAAGGATGTAAGAGAATTATGCAATTCTTAATACGTCTCACTCGGAGGATACAATACCTGTCCGGTTCGTCTGGTTGCACCAGCCTTAAATGAACCATACATACAATATCGTGCCTGCAAGAGAAAGAAAACTCAACAGGTACAATACTGTTAGCAACGTGCATAACATGCAAAATGAATGCAAAATGATATGCAATATATACAAAACTATGTATAATAATGCAAATGAAAATGCAATGCTTACAAAACTATGTATAAACAATGCAAAATGATATGCAATGCAATTGAATCATGATCAAATCATGAGCGGTTCAAAACCATACAAATGTCAAATAGATTGATGGAGATGACAAGTCCGTCTACCATAGAAAAGGTGTTGCAACCTTCAAACCAACATACCAGCGTGGAATAGGTGCGTACATATGCAAAACTATGAGTGATGTAGACGGACACAGGGACAAGTAATTGGGTGGAATGACATAAGTGGGGAATGATCCGCTAATGAAAGAACATGATCCTAATGCTGGATGCAAAAATTACACTACAATGTAATATATACAATGGATATGGCATGCAGCCAAACCAGATTTTGCCTAGGAAAGGCATGAACACATACAAATCGCGTCTAACATAGAAAAGGTCATACAGAACTATGAGTGTATAGACGTGAAAGATATGGGCACATACCAGACCAAGCTCGACATGGAAAGGCACAAGTCATAATGGAGGGGGGGTGATGCAGTGAATGCATGCAATCTACAATGCAATATATACAAATATGCAATGGAATGGATATTTACAATGAGTAAGGCGTACGGCCAAACCAATATCTTGCCTAGGAAAGGTATGGACACACACAAACCACGTCTAACATAGAAAAGGTCATACAGAACTATGAGTGTATAGATGTGAAAGATATGGGCACATACCAGACCAAGCTCAACATGGAAAGGCGCAAGCCGCAGATGACGGTGATGCAATGAATGCATGCAAGCTACAATGCAATATATACAATATGCAATGGAATGGATATTTATAATGGATGCATGACATATGCAATGTTTACAATGATGCATGACATATGCAATGTTTACAATGATGCATGACATATGCAATAAAGGAAAATGCATGACAAATGCACTATTTACAAGGAAAATGCATGACATATGCAATATTTACAATGATGCATGACATATGCAATAAAATGCATGATAAATGCACTATTTACAAGGAAAATGTATGACATATGCAATATTTACAATGATGCATGACATATGCAATAAAATGCATGATAAATGCATGCTATTATTTTTTTTTACAGTGCATGACATATGCATGTGTTGTTTTTTGTTTGTTTGAAATGCATGATGCATGTTTTTTTTTGTTTTTGTTTTTGTTTTTGAAATGCGCGAAAATGCATGATTTCGAAATGCACGACAATGCACGGCTTTTGAGATGCATGACAATGCAAATGAGGAAGATGCATAACAACGCATGTAAGGTGCGTATGACAACGCGTGACGAGGATCATGCATGACAATGCAGACGCCAAAGGTTTCGCACCTTCGAAGGATTTAAGGTCTCCCAGACCGAGCGTATTTAAGGTCTCGTCAGACCATGCGTGTTTAAGGTCTCGCAAAACCGGGATGAAGGCATAACAATGCGAGCATGAAGACACACAACTCAACACGCGTTCACGTCAAAATGTTTGCAAAACGACGCATGCGGGGCAACTTTTGAATCTCTCTAGGAGACAAAAGGATACAAAAAGGATACGCCTTGCACATATTCGAGTGCCATACACAGAAGACACGGTCCGAAGTCAAAACGAAGGTCGGTTGAGCTTCGGAAATGCCATTTCTTGCACTGTCTTGAGAAATGAAGGCCCCAAACTACACATCTGACCCAAACAAGGTTGTAGGAGGCTCACCGGCCATAAAAACATCCCACTGGCCAAATATTTAGCCGACTGGCCAAAAATGTAGCCGACCGGCCAAATCTTGCTGAATCGGGGCAGTTTTGTCCTTTCGCCTTGGGTCTTTTAAAATAGGGTTGCAAACCCTATTCTTTTCATTCTCCTTGGCCAAAATTTCGCCCTCTCTCTCTCTAGGATATTTTCTTCCCTTCGATCCTCCATTTTCTTGTGTTTCGCGCCCGTTTCATCGTTCGATTCGCGAAGTTCTTCACGTTTCGAACATTTTGAACCGAACATTTCTTTGTTTCGGTGTTTCTTTTGCTATTTCCACCTTTTAGGGTTTGTTCCCCTCGAGTTTCTCGTGATTTCCTTGCCTCTTTCATTTCCCGCCTTTTCCGGCCACTTTCCGCCCTCTCGGGGTTGACTTTTTAGTTGACCTTTAGCATTCTCATCCGATTTCCCCTTTCCCGGTCATTTTCACACCCCCTTTGTCATGGCGGACAATATTCCACGGGGCGGGACTCCCCCGGGTCATGAGATGGATCCCGGGGCTGAGCTTCTCCCCTTGACCGTCCATCCGTTTGACCCGGCGACCTACTAGCCGGCGATTCATATCCTGTCTCCTGACGGACTCCGTTAGTTCAGGAGCTTCGATAGGGCTGTGCCTCCAGAGCTTCTCTTGCGCGAGCCGACGTCTCATCTGTCTTTTGGTGCTTCTGAGGTATATTCTTCCCTCTGTTTTATTTTCCGCAATGTAGAACATTTAACTGCCATAGTTGATTCTGCTCTTTAACTGCTTAGCCCAGATATACCTATACACTGTATACTGTAGTTGACTGTGAACACTCTTGCAATTTGATATCTGTTTGAATCCGACACGTACACATACACTGCACTGGCCCTGAACCACTCAAACACACTGACACAGTACACACTGTAGTTCACTGCAATCGCACCGGCACCCGATGTTTGTTTGAATCTGAAAACATGCACACACGCTATATACGTACTGAACCACCCAAACACGCTGACACATCGCATGTTATAGTTTACTGCAAGCACACCGACACCCAATGTTTGTTTGAATCTGAAAACGTGCACACACGCTATATTTGCATCAATTTTGACTGTTCTTCAAAACTGTACATTTTATATTGCTTCGCAACGGTTTTGTTTTCGAATACAGGGAGATTCCCATACTGTCCGGGGGTATGGGAACATTGCCGCTCGAGATTGGTACACGGAGTTACCCGATGCGGTTCGCCACATCGTGGATCAGGCCGACTTCGGCGCATTCTGCAGGGGACTCTCGCGCCTCACTGCGAGTAGGCCTCTCCTTGCCGCTCTAGCGGAGAGGTGGTGGGACACCACTGACTCCTTCCACTTCTCTGCTACGGGAGACATGACGATGACTCCCTATGACTTCTCGATGCTCACCGGCATCGGGGTGGGGGGTGATCCGATCCCCTTCGACATTGACATGGACGAGTGGGAGGCCGCTCAGATTTACCTGCTCGGCGAGGTGCCACCTCTCGCGCGTCCCGACTTCGTCAGATATTCGTGGTTCGAGGTCCAGTTCAGAGTTCAGCCAGCCGTAGTTAAGGAGGCTCCGATGACCCAGGAGGCGGTGGAGCGATATGCGCGCGGCTTTCTCATGTTTCTGCTGGGGACGACCATTTTCGCCGATCGGGCGAACACCGTGCCCCTCTGTCTGCTGAGCGCTCTTGTGGATGTCACACAGATCTTACACTACGACTGGGGTGGCACTGCCTTGGCCAATCTATACAGATACATGAGCTCAGCCTCCCGTTGTAGCGGACAGCTGCTCGGGGGCTACTGGCGAGCTTGGGAGGTACGCTTCCTTTTTCTGTTTTTCATTGCTACTCTACATTTTCTGTACTCTACACACTGCACACACTGTGATCTCTGCTTCACGCTGATTGTATACTGCACACCCAGCACTCACATGCTCTGCTTTACACCGACTGTACATTGCTCACACTGTACACTGTACACTCTGCACAATACACTGCACAATCCACGGTTATGCAATTTCTGTTTTATTCTGCATTCTGCTTTATCTGATAAGCATACTTGTATTTACTCTGTAGTTGTGGGTCTACGCCTACTTTCCGAGACTTGTGCCTGTGCCAGACGTAGAGACCCCTCTTGTCGTTTCGTTCTCGCGCCGTTTTGACGTGAGGTGTGTGCGGAGGCCCCGGGAGACGTTCATCTTTTTCTGCCGCTACGTTGACGCCATCACCCCCGTAGAGGTATGTTCAACTTCCATTTCATTTAAGCTTCGCTTTACGCTGTATTTTCAATAATAGTAGATAACAAACTGCGTTTCATTTTCAGATCACCCGGTGCTGCTCGATAAGAATCCCTCTTCGTACTGCCAGACGAGGGAGGGTGCGATGGACGCAGCCAGAATGTTTGAAAGTGGGCTCGTAGCCGCTTCATTCCCAATCATGGACACCAAGAAGTTATCCCCCAAGCACTCATGTACGATCGGAGGATCTAAAAGTAGACAAGCCAGTGCTACCCCCATTTCAATCTCTGTGCTCTCGGAAACCTCCTCCTTGCACTGCTCAGCCTCAGCTGGTGGGTCTGTTTGCTCTTCGGCAACATCATCCCCGGACAACTGCAAATCAAAGAAAATCTCAAATCCCGGCAGGCGCCTCTTCTCTGCGTTTAACCATGGCTCTGGGAAGCCGCAGAATGGAAAGTCTTCCCCCTCCCGGAAAAAGCGTCCGTTCAGGGTGCCCTAGATAGGCCGATGCATCAACTCATAATGCCTTCCGGTCTGCTTGGCCCTGGCTCTTCCAGCCATCTCTTTGCCTTTCCTCACCCAGTCCTCTTTGGTAGGCAGATAACCTAAGCCAAAGGTATGCGGGTTGTACGGCACTTCGGCCGATACTGTAATGCCCTTCTGGCCACTTTTCCCTAATCACATCCCGGGGATGTGCTGAAGCTTGTTCATGAGGTACACAGACTGTGCGCTGACATATAACCCCTCATCAACAGCCAAAATGCTATGTACGACCCGGGCCTCGGCAAGGGTGAATCCTGATAGGAACACATCCTCCGTGCCATGCTCGATTTCCAGAACCGGTGTAGACACCTCTGGCGGCGGATGGATTGAAGAATTCCCAAAAACTATAGCAACCCCCTTCCCGTGGGGGTATTTCAACATTTGGTGCAGGGTGGAAGAGACCGCCTTCACCTGGTGCAGCCACAGCCACCCTATGAGTAGATTAAAGGTTGCGGGAACGTCCAAGACATGAAAGTCAATCTACTGTTGTCCTGGACCAACCTGAGTCTGAATCTGCACGGTCCCCATCACTTCTCTGCTAGTATTGTCATATGCCCTTATCACTTGGGCAGTTGGCACAAAATCCGCAGGCTTCAACCCAATTGCATATGCCGTCCTCGACGGACACACATTGATAGTGGATCCCGTGTCGACGAGAACCACTGGTATCCATTTTTCTCTACACACAACAGAGATATAGAGAGGCTTGTTATGGTTTGCGCCCTCAGGCGGCAGCTCCTTGTCAGTGAAGGTCAATGTCAGGGAAGCTCCTCCCGGAAAGACCAGTCCTACCAGTTGCTCAGGTGTGGTATCGATTCAAAGTTTGGCCTTGTCCATTGCAGAAAGGACAGTTTGTCTATGTACTCTTGAGGCCATAAGCAGTCCCCAGATGGAGATGTCTACTTGTATCTTCTTAAGCTATTTCAGCACAGCCTCCTCCTCGAGCAGCTTATCTTTCTACTTATCTGCCTCTTTGTCTTTTCCGAACGCCTCTGGTTGAGCTAAGTGCGGGGCTTGAAATACCGCCCGCTCCTAGTCATGTGGTCAATTTCGCCAATATACCAGGTATCATCTGGCTGGCTTTGCCTCCAGTCTTCATCGGTGTGGGCAAGACATCGGTCGTCATCTTCCCACCACATGCCATCGGCAGGCGACAGACACCTGTCTGGCTCCATTACAACTATTCCTGTGCCCGCAGCACGTTCCGTTCTTATGCACATAGCACGTTCTGTCCCCGCAGGGGCTTTGGCCTTTCTGACCCTCTCAAAATCTTCAATCCTTTCGTGTTCAAACTGCTCCAGCGCAGTCTGCTATTCAATATCTTCCATACCCAAACTGCTCGTATTCTGAGCAAAATTCTTAACACCAATGCTCTCCGGCGATGCATCCTGATTCCCGACCCTTCCGGCCACTGTTGATGTCCCCGTCCCTGATGGACCCTGTTCTGGCTGAGGTTGTTCAACAACATCTGGCTGGTCGTCAAGCCACCCAATAGACTCTGCTGACCCATCCAAATCAAACTAGTTGACTGCTACGTCTCCCGAATCTTGTTCGTTGAAAAACTGAAGGTTAGTAATGTCCTCTTCCAGATCCGCTAGGTCATCTAGCCCCTGATTAGGTCCATCCTCCTGTACCACACAAATCTCTGCCCCCACTAGCAATTTGACATTTAGCCTAGCCTGGCCCGCTGATGTAATGTAACCGCTCAGGTTGTACGTGAAGCTTGTAGACCCCTCAGGCACTGTATTCACATTCTCATTTGCCCCCACAACCGACCCACTTCTACCTTCGATAGTCACCACCACCGTTTTAGGTTGGGTTTGGGAGATATCCAACATGCATAAGTCAGTGCTGTCAGGAATGAACATCTCCGGCTTGGGTAGGTGAGAATGAGTGATATATATACTAGGGTCGTATGACACAACCCCAGTTTGGATCAAATTGATGCGTTTGGGAGGTGGAGCTTGGTTATGTGGTGAGAGAAGGTTGGTTGTGACATTCGGTTTCTCCGGAGGCACGATCACCCTGTTGTCGACGAGATCCTGAATCTCGTGACGCAATCTGAAGCACTAGTCAGTGTCATGACCATGCTGTTGGTGAAATGCGCAGTACTTCACCGGGTTATGGGAAGGGGGAAGTTTTTCTGGCAATGGCCGCAACTCTAGGGGCTTCAAGTGCCCTTTCCTGATCAAAACCCCTAAAGCCTTGGACAAAGGCATATATAGTGGGGTGAAGGTTCTTTGGCCTCGGGGTGAAAACTTGGTTGTTTGTGAGCTACTTCCGGACGCACCGGTGAATGGTGTAGCTGTAAGGGTTCTTGGGGTGGTGGTGGTGACCATACCCACATCTGAAGCTCTGGCAGCGGTAGCACTGCTTGTGCCTGCATTCGTACTACGGTTGAATGCCCTCTTGGCTGCTCTCTGCCACGATCAATGAGGCCCTGTTACATGGCGTCCTCGATTTGCACCCCTATCTCATGTAGATCTGCAAAGGTGGGGAGGAGGAGGACGATCATCTTCTGCATGAGCTTAGGCTGGAGGTTGCACACAACCATCCAAATTTGGTCCTTGTCAAACGGCCTGATGGTCATCATCGAGGCTTTAGCCCTCCACCGGGTCACAAAATCGGAGAAGCTCTCCTTCGGCTCTTGCCTAGTTGTCTCGAGATCACGAGTTGTGATCTCGATCTGTGTATTGTAGGAGTATTGAGCTACAAATGCCTCAGCCATCTCCTCCTCGTTCCTCTTAACAGAGTCCTCCAATTTTGCATACCAAATAGCCGCTACACCTGACAGGGTCCAGCCAAACAGAGAAAGCTTCTGCAATCTGGAGAGGCATATTGGCCTTAGTATATCCGAAAACAGCCGAAATGCACCATAGAATCTCCAGACCCATCGAAACGGTCTATGTGCGACATTTTAAACCGGTCTGGCAGAGTTGCGGCCGAGTCGGTGTATCCGTCCTCTATATCTGGGATGGATTTCATGCCCTAAGACTTCTTGAATAGCTTTTCTAGCTTGCTCACTTTTAGCGCTGTGGGATCTACCTTGAACTCAAACGGTGTATCCAGTAGGTTGGTAGGTGCTTTGGATAGCTGGGGTAGGATTGGGGGCGGGGCCGGCCCCGTCGGATCGTCTGTATTGTCCTGGACGTTAGCGGTCTCCTCGAGTATTGGAACTCTTGGTGGGGGAGGAGCTGGGTGCGAAGGAGATGCTCCGGCTTGCTGTGGTGGTTGTTGGTGCCGCAATCTAGCAATCAACTCTGCCTGTTGGGCCATAACCTCGGCCTGGCGTGCGACAAATTCTGCTTGACGGGTAGCATCCTACTGCATGGCTTTCATACTCTCCTGGAGCTGACGCATTATCTCCTCTATACCTGCCATATTATGCTGATCTAGCTGAATAACCTGTATATCTATCCCTGTAGTAGAAACTGAGACCTCAGCCTGACTGTTCACTGGTGGGGAAGACCATTGATCTGGCGACCGCCGTACCGATACACTATGCCTTTTTGACCTCCGTCTGGTAACCGGGGGTAAAGAAAGGAACACTGTTTGTCCGTCTATCAGATCCTTGGATCGATTAAGTCTACGACCTCTAACCCAAAGTGCTCGGGGCATATCTGCCTGGTCGGATACAATTGTGCTAAACTACCTTGCAAAAAGATAAATAAAGCATAATAAGGAAGCAATGAACAAAAAAACGGACAACATAACAGCTAAAATAAAGACAACACATAGTTGGCAAATACAAGCTCGAAGAATTGTTCTCAACCACTGATCACTGTTCCCAAACCACTGCCCCAAATTTGAATCTGATACCCACAGGTAAAATTGATTTCCCAAATTCTGATACTGAGGCCCGCAGGCCTGATACCCAGACTTGCAAACTGATACATGCATTTCTTGTAGAGGCCAACTCTAAAAGCACATAATCAAGCAAGTAAGAGCCAAAACACCCCTATGTTGGGGTAAGGTTTCCCTGTCCTATTGTCAGGAGCTAGGGTTTCACTACGCACACAGTGGTTTCAAACAACCTACAACCGGGTAAGCAACCTGTCCTAGCTTGGAATGGTCACTATAGTTTCCAATATGCACTAGGTCGAATGGTCAAAAAGGGTGCCCTGGTAAAAACCGGGGTTTGTGTTCCCATCGTGGCAGAGCCCGCAACCAGCCAGCCTTATGGCACGCTTCTCGAAGCGGGCCTCCGACAAACTGTCCAGGAATAGCATACGGCAAACACGGTGTCCTAGGTGCACCAATGCAAATGCAATGCAAAGAGATACATAAGTGTAATCAAAACAAGATATCATGAGTTCGAGTCAAGTTCTCTAAATCCCTAGTGGAGTCGCCAGAAACTGTAAACGGCCCGAACGTCACGGCTCCACGCGCGAATGGCGCAAAATCCATTTTGTTCATTAGCTACTATAGTTCAGACTCAAATGTCACGGTTCTGAATCTAATCTTGCAAAGTACAATGCAAGACCGATAAATCACCAAAGAGTCCAAATCCGACAAATCATTTTAGAAAACTGATTTTTATAAAGAAGTGCCAAACATGGACTGCTTTGCCAGATACAGAGTCGCCACCTAAATGTTTTGTTTTTGGGAAATTTAGGAAACCCTGACTCGTGCCGAAGGCCACATGTCCGTCATCACCAAAGTTGCCTCGGCTCGGGAACTTGGGTATGAGAGGGGAAGGTCATGCAATGAGCACCCCTGCTCGCCCGATCAAAGGATCGGCCTTTACTAACATGATATATTGTTTTTGAAAATGCATGCGTTCTTATTCCGGTTATTAGCTAGCTTTACTATTTGATGCACATAGCTTACAAGTATAGACTAGATCGCCTAAGTTGGAACAAAACATTTCATGTTTGTTTGAAAATGGTTTGAAGGTGCTACTCGTAAGTAGGCTAAGACGTGGGTTTGCCACCCTCAAGTGGGCTTAGAAAACATGATTTTGCCACTCTCAAGTGGGCTTAAAACTTCCATTTCGATGAATTGTTCCAATTCAAGTAATCCAACCTTCACCCACAGGCATTCAGGCAGTTATATCATCTAAGCAAATAGCCTCATGGTAAGCATGCTATCATGGCAACACTCACACTCATGCAAGATGCTAAAGCATAAAAGCTTACCTAGTACTCCAAGCCAAAACAGTAGCTAGTTAGTAATCAATGCATGATCCTAGTTATGTTAAGATGGGTAATGCAACGCATGCAAAAATGCAACTAGAAATAGGCTTGGCTATTCTAAAATGGCATATGAGATGCAACTTGATAATCATGTATTCAAGTAGGAATTAAAACACAATGCAGTTAGTATGATGCGCCGAGCTCGGTGCATGCAAGACAGATGAATGAATGCAAACATGCAAGCATAAGGATGCTAATCAAAACATGACCTAAAACTAACCATCGTAAGCGATTAAGTAAAAGGGAGAAAGACGTGGGGTTGGAAGACATTCACACACGCACGCACACTTATTACAAAAGTTGGCCCTCTCGACGGAGGGTCCGAATGAATCAACTAACTAGTTACGCTAAGCTAATTAATTACAAACCAACTAATTAACTAACTAACAAGCTAATTAATTGTTACACAACCAAATCGAAACAAATAGCTATTCTAAGTTATCAAAAGCACTGAAATGGCCTCGTGACGAGGGATGCATGCGTGCTCAGTCGGCTTTGCTCGGAAATCCGTTGTTATGCCTCATGTTGCCTTTGTTTGCACTGTTTTTGACTTCTAAAAACTGTGAAAATTTCTGTGATGCTTCTGAACCACCTCATGGGCACTCTGAGAGGTCATCGGCCAAGAGTTAAGGCCATCGGCCAATAGATGAAGGTCATCGACCATTTTTGAGTCCATCGGCCAAAAATTGTTAGCCGGTCGGCACTCCAGATAGCCGATCGGCCATCTCTTCCTGCAGACTGCTCCTTTTGCTGCAGCAGAGTACAAACAAGGGCATGGCAATACATTTGCAAGAAAATATTGTGCAACTACACCCCTTATCATGTTTGGAACTCAAAGGGGTGTAGTGTTCGACTCTCAAGCCATCAATCACGCATTTCGATGTATGATTGCCAAAGTGGCTGAATTGCACAAATCAATATGGAATGAATGCACAAAAACACATGAATGCCTCACACTCTATCATGTTGGATCAAGAGTGTCGGCGACCGAGGATTGAGGCACGTTTCATCACTTCAAGTATGAAACGTTCCTCGTTCCTCGTGTTTGGTTTGACACCCCAAACCAAACACAATGCAATGCAAGATAAGCATGCCAAATGCAATATGACTCAAGCATGCACACAAGGCTAAGGTAACAAGCATGCCAAATGCAATGCAACCTAAACATGCAAACGTGCAATGTAATAAGCATGCAACAACAATGCCAACAACAAGCATGCGACAACATACAATCTAACAAGTATGCAACAACATGCAAGATGGATAAGCATGCAACAACATGCAAAGATGGACTAGCATGCAACAAGATGGAAACTAGCAAGCATGCAACAACATGCAATGTGACAAGCATGCAACAACATGCAAAGATGGACTAGCATGTAACAAGATGCAAACTAGCAAGCATGCAACAACATGCAATGTGACAAACATGCAATAACATGCAAAGATGGACTTAAACCAAAATGGGTAGACCTCATCCATGCCCAAATCACTGGCCAAAGTGATGAATTGATGACATGAAATGCAAGGCAAGCATGCATGCCAAGTGGCCCAATAATTAAGGCATGAAGACACCAACTCTTAAGAGCACTTAAAGAGTGAAAAGTGTGGACAAGTGACAATACTATAGGCCCTGAAATTAAGCATGGAATGATGCCAAATCAACCAAACAATGCAAGTGTAGCATATCAAGAGGCTCAAAGCTCAAGGTTAGCAAAGGGACTTGCACTAAGGCTATGCAAAACATGAAGCAAATGGCCTAAGCAAACCAAAACAGTCCTAAAGCATACCAAAGTGAGTCTAAAACATGCATGGACCTAGCCAACACAAGGTAGAACAAAAGACCAAAAGCATGAAGCATGCAAGGCTACCAGGGGTGTTACACTACACCTATTAAAACCAAACATGGCATGACTTAACCAATAAAAATTAGAGTTATGGCATGTCAAAATAAGCCCAAAAAAACCACTGAGATGGCATCCTAAAGGCCTAAGCATAGAGGGATGCACAATGGTCCACTCTTAAGGCATAAAACACCAACTCTCCTAAGCATTAAAAGAGTGACAAGCACAAGTGTATGATCATGAAATATACTCTGAAATTACATAACAAATGATGCCAAATCATGAAAGTAGCCCAAGTAATGCATGCTAGTGACTTGGAAACTCAAAGCTAGCAAACTAGATTGAACCATGGCTATGCAAAACAATGCATGCATGACTAAAAAAACATGAAACAGAGCTCAAGCATGGTAAAACATGACTAAAAGCTTCTTTGAGTTGAGCCAAAACATGCAAAAATGATGATCCAAATGCAAGATGCATGTTAAGGCAATAGAGAGGATTACACTACAAGTGCATGATACATGTAAGCGGCTATCAAACCAACTTTATAAAGAGGTATAACATGGAAAAATAACACTAAATACTTGCTGAAATGGGGCTAAAACATGCTAAGCAAACATGCTACTGTTATGAGCCATGTATACTAGCAAATGAGACACAAGGAGAGGGGGTGTCCCTTTCCTATTTAGGACCTCAAAACCACCTTTCCACCATTAAAAATCCTCTAGATTTTAGTGGTAGAAAGGTCATGCAAAGGCTTGAACAAGAGCCAAAAGGGATGGCTCAAAACAAGGCCAAACAAGGCCTAAGAGGGGGTAGACTACCCCCAACACAAAAGTGACCTTAAACAAACATTACAAGAATTAAAAATAAGAACTTTTTATATTAGAAAGTTAAGCTCAAATCAGCATGCAAATAGGTCTAAAAGCTTAAGCCAAAATAAGGGATTAAAAGGTTAGTTTCTCACCCTTGAAGAACACCTTCAAGAACACAACTCCAGCACCTTTTCTGAGCTTAAACCACTCTAAGAACTCTAAAACCAACTCCTAAGGGCCTCAGCAACAAAATGATGGTGTTCTAGTAGATGTTTGTGTGCAATAGTGTGAAAGATTTACACTTTTGGGCACAAACAAGAGCAAATGGAGATATAGAGGTAAAATATAGAGAGATATAGAACTTGTATCTCAGATTTTCAGGACCTCTGGAAAGGGAGAGGGGCCTCCCTTCTTATAGAATTTCAATTCTCAAGCTTGTTGAACAAGCTTGAGTCTTGAATGCAATCCCTCTATACACGTGTATGGAGGATGATAATTGTGCCCACCAGCTGTCACAGCTGGCACAAAATATCTACAAAAAGCAGATGGAAAGGTCTCGGCTAAAAAATATGGCCGATCGACCAAAAAGAGTGCCGATCGACCAAAAAGAGTGCCGATCGGCCAACACTTATGGCTGATGGCACAA
Organism: Camellia granthamiana; assembly: GCA_036172215.1. Classification (NCBI taxonomy): domain Eukaryota; kingdom Viridiplantae; phylum Streptophyta; class Magnoliopsida; order Ericales; family Theaceae; genus Camellia; species Camellia granthamiana. The sequence goes on from CM069909.1 coordinate 23,216,545, forward strand.
TGCCTTAGCCGATAGGTTGCAGGGATGGCCAACAAGCCACCCTCTTCCCTCAGAAGAAAAAAAACAAGTGTTGGTCCACAAGCACAAAACAGACAAGTTGAGAGATCCTAAGGCAAGGCGTGTAGCCGAGACCTTTGGGAACTCAATACGAACACAAGCATAGATGATCACCAGGTGTTCAAACGATGACGTCCAAGTCTTGAGGACGGTCAACAATGGGGTGTCTACACCTAACATGAGGGCCTCAATATCTTCGTAGTTGCCAGAGACCCACAAGAAGTCGTCATCATGTAAGTCTTTCTCTGGCATTCTTTTGACAATCTTCTTGCTACCTCTTTTTATTTTTAGATAAGCCATCATCTGTCTAGCCAAGGGAGTATTGGTGGAATATCTTGGCCAAGCCCAAATTGAGGCCTAGGCGGCAATTTAGCTCGACTATACTATTTATTATTCGGTAGGTGTTGTGGAAAGTTGTGTTGGACAAAGTCTGGTTTGCCTAAGGAATTCACATATTAGGAGTTGGACTGGGAAATGTAGTCCACCCTCAACAATAAATATCATGGTGAAGAGGCAAAACCCGGCTCCGTCCCAAGGCAATGTGTCATGTTTGGCCAATTCGAATGGAATGTTGTATGGAATATTGTAGTCTTTGCTAAACTCGGCTATGGTGCCTGGGGAACTCACCATGAAGCGGTACTTGCCCATGGGAACAGCTCCTAAATTGGGCTAATTGGTTTGCTCAGCTTCTTAGCGTGGTTGCAAGCTAGTTAGGGTTTGCTCGGCCGAATGGCATTACCAAGGGGCAATTATGAAGGTGTGCCTAGCCAATCCTAGTGAAGTCTACAAGGTCGAAAATGAATGGTGTTATGCTCAAGTGCTGACTAAGGCCTCGTTTGGGAACTTCCTTTTTAGCCAAAAAGCCAAAAAGTTACTAAATTAGCCAAAAAGCTAACAACCCACACCAAAAAGTCAAAGATTCTCTTTTCTCTCTACTTTTTGCACATCTTTTCGTAAAAAGCCAAAAATTCATCCTAAACATACTAGTTTTTTTTAGCTCATATTTTAGCCAAATAGCCAAAAAGTTACTAAATTAGCCTGTTCCCAAACGAGGCCTTAGCTAAACAATAGTTCTAGTTAATTATAGAGTTATAGGGCTCTAAGTTGGTTGATCGGTCGAATGGACGTGCAATATTATTTTTAGCTCGATCATTGAGCTGGGTATGTTGAGCTTTGAGAGCTCGGTTCCCTGAACATAAAAGTTTCTAGCTCGGTTCAAAGCCCGAGCAACATTTTAGTTCATCCTCAGAGTCGTGCAAGGCTTTAGCTCGATTCAAAGTCCGAGCAAAGATTAGAGTCCGAGCAAGGTTTTAGCTCGGCCTTGAAAGTGAGCAAGGCTAGTTCGATTGGGCTAAGGGGCAAGGCCTTAGCTTGGTTCCAATCATTGGCAAGGTTTTTATCTCAGTTGCATATTGTGCCTAGGTTACAGTTCGAGCATGAGATAGTAGCTTGGTTGATTCCCTAGAGAATCTGTAAATGTTTTGTTTGCTTGGTTTCAGCGTGATTTTGGATCAAATTTAGAGTTTTGGTTGGTTTATCCCAAGTTGTTTGGTGTTCATCCCTTAATATGGAGTCTTATTGGGCATTTGAAGTCTTAATTCACTTCTTGGCACAATTTTATGCAAATTTCAATGAATATTTGTGCTTTAGTGCTATTTGTGGGCATGGATAATAGAACAATAGCACAAAAAATGCCTAGAACGTGAACAATGGTATGAAGTTTAATGGAAAATGAAGAAAAGTGTGGACACTACAATAAATTTCACTTTTGGCGACTAAAATTTTAGTCGCCAAAAGCCTTATTTTAGTTGTCAATCACTTTTGTCGACTAATATATTTGGTTGCCCGTTTGGTTACCAATACTTCGTCGGGGAAACAATCGGCGACTAAAATTTTTTGTGTAGCCCAAAGTGACCTACTGGCGACTAAAACTTTAGTCGCCATATATTTTTTAAAAATAATTAAATATATATATTTTTACTTTTAATGACTCAATTATTTAGTAGCGAATTGAGTATGTATGTTTGGCAACTAACTATTTGGTGACCAAAAGTTTCACTTTTGAAAATTGGGGACTAAAAATTTAGTAGCCAAAAGTTTCACTTTCTTACAATTGGCAACTAAAGTTTTAGTAGCCAAAAGCCAACCTGTGATATTTGTTTAGTGCCAAAAGGTCTCATTTAGTTTTTATAATTTGTTTTGTAATATTTTTCGCGCCACTTGTAACCTGTGCATATACAAAATTATTCATCCATTCATTCAATTCTTAACCATTCAATACAAATATTTCTCCACAACCTATAGCATTCAATTTCCAATCATATACAAAACTTAACTATTAACCGTAAATATCAAAGAAAATAAGAATCCATAAACATAGTATAATCCATCAAATACATATACTATCAAAACCAACAATTAAAATCCAAATTAAATAAAATCTTAATAACAAAACATATTAGGTGTACATGTTTTCTATAAATAAAAATATAATATAAATTGCGCCTATGCAAACATCATCAATTTGTCCCAAAAACATCACTGCATCCATGCCAACGTCATCAATTTGTAACAAAAACATAATATCCATTAATATTTTATTGAATAACATTCGCATTTACAATTATAAAAAAAATAAAAAATTAAAAAATACATACAACTTGAAATTTATTAACTTTTTATGTTTTACGCTCGAAGAAACTACTTGTTTTGTCCCATGAGTGGTTCGGAGGATGTAATTAAAATTCAAATGTAATTAATCTTTTCAAATGAATTATTGGCTCAATTCAAATGCATAACCTTAAGGGTCTTACCTAAGCTTATACATACAAATCAAGAAATTGTCAACCTATGCTATTCCTAGCATTTGCATCATGAACAGGAAAACTTAGAAAAATTGGTCTTACTCTGTCACCAAATCCGTGAGTCCTTTATAGACAATATTTCAAGGCTTATTCACAGCATCCGTCACAACCTGAAAGGAAAAGCAGTAAATGTAAAGAAATCAAAGAAATACAACTCAAAAGTGAAAGAATAAAGGTCACTTTGATGGGAAATGGGAGATTAAACACATTTATATGTTTTCTTTTCCTATTTTCCATGTACTCAAGCTCATTGCACTGATTTAATCTAAGGTGGAATTCAACACAAACTGTAAACACAAATAAAACCTCAAGTTATGATTTTCCAGTCTCAATTCATCAGCTAATTTCTAAGATGTGGACAAGCACTCAACAAAGAATCTATCTCACTTCAAGCCTTCAAACACCTTGCGGCAACCTTCCTAAACATGTACATGGTATACTTATTTTTCAGCTCTACAGAACTTGTGAATTTCTTGGAATGTTTTAGTCGCTAAAAGTAAAATTTCTTGTAGTGGCGAATGCGGTGAACCATTCGGAGATATTGCTGGGTTTATATAATTGTGATGGGTATAGGTTGAAAGTAGACAATGGTTGTTTGCTTTTAGGGTGCCAAGATAGAGCTATCCTTATTCCTTCTGCATGGTGAAGCTGATATTTTACATGGTAGTTGTTTGCAGTTATGTTACAGATACAGAATCTGTGCACAGAAATACTCCAAATATATTTTTGTGTGTGAATTCTGTACACATCCTTACATTCATCTTTTAATTTGTAACTGAAGGGCATTTGGATGGATTGTATTCATGTTTTTATTTGTAACTAAAGGACATCTGGTTGGGTTTTGTAAATTGATGCGCTCACAATTCAATTACATCATTTTATTACTAGTTAGGCATTCACTCATATTTATTATCAATATAGTGATGGTGACATATCATATGATATATACTTAATAATGTGTTCAAAAGTATAGTTCCAACTTGCTTGTTTGTCTGTTTTTTATGTGCTTGTTTTTGTTGCATAACATTACTCAAATCAAAAGATATACAAATTTAAAAAAATTATCATGAAATCTATCTATAACTAAACATACCGTGAGTGTTTTAATTCATAGTATTATTACAGTTACTCAAAGCATAGCATCCATAGTATTACAATTTTTTATTTTTATTTTAGTTACTCAAAGCATAAACAGATTTTGTATATAGCAATAAATCATGAACTATAATGGTAATTCAAATAAAATAACCATAAAAAGTTATGTTATTTTGTATGAATAATTAATATAAATTATATTCATATAGCACTTCCTTTTCCATAAATCAAAACAAAAAACAAAATACCGAACATAAATTTATGGTTAAGATGCCTACGCACCAAATCTTTGTACATAGACTTTTTTAGCAAAATAAGAAACCTTGCAAAGTAGAACCGCCAGTGCACATGTACTTGTGTGTTCTACTAGGCAATAAAAGAAATCCAAATATGATTCTACGAGTCTTTTACCCACTGAAAAACTGAATAAAAATGATCTAGACATACCCATCAATGTAGAAGTACCACACGCAAGTGGTCCGCAAACGCTCTCTCAAGATGACCATAACCTGATCTCAATCCAACTGAGAGCAAATGACAAGAAACTAGTGATGTAAGATTAATGAACATGATGAGTCTTACCCTCAAATGTCTGCTTAAAAAACTTTAACTCATGTTATTCTAGGTCTTGGCACACTCATTTTTTTCTGGGTCTTAGAGGGTATAGCAACATTGCCAGTTATACGACCCCCATACATACCTAGTCATGCTGATATAAATTAATACATAAAGGTAATGTAAAGCCCTTTTAAGGTTACCAAACCCCAAAAGACTTGTATTAATATATGCAAAGGACTATAGAGCTATAAATGTACATAAACACAATAATTTATAAAAGGCAGATGTGCATCACAAACAACAAGCAGTATTACAAAGGAATGCCCTTCAACAAACATATGTAAAATGAGGCATATGGTACTGTTTACAAATTATTGTCTTTTCCAATTGCTCAATTCCACAGACCGGTTGATCCCAACAAGAATCTCACAAGATTAATTCTGAATCAAACTTTTAAATTCTCACAATATTGAACATTAGCAGAAGTTTTTACCTGGAGCCTCATCAACCTTCTTTTCTGTTCAAATTTCGTTTCAACATTTTGTTTCAATTTTGTTTTAACATTTTGTCTAACACATGGTGAGCATGAAGGTGGAAAACAACAGCAATAAAAAGCATAGACCACCGTAGAAATTGGGTGAAGATATATATCTCTATATATATATAGAGAGAGAGAGGAAGAGGTTGGAAATACCTGGTGTGCATTGGAGGAGACATAAATCAAAGTAGCTACTGTTGTTCGTCGCTGGTGGGGAGATGGGTGGTACCGTCGCGAGTGCGGAGATGGGTTGTATTGTCGCCAGTGAGGAGATGGGTGCTCGTGTGCGACAGTGGTGGATGGTGGCCGGTAGGAGGGTCGTTTGCGATGGGGAGAGAGAGAGAGAGAGAGAGAGAGAGAGAGAGGGATGATGAGAGAGTGAAATTGGATAAGACTGACTGAGTAGTCTAATTAAGGGACAAAGTTGATTTTTTAGTAGCCAAAACCTTAACTAACGGCGACTAAATATTATTTTAGTCGCTAAAAGTAGTAATAAACATTTTGGTCGCCAATTAATTTTATAAATCCCTCCAAAATTCAAAATTTTCCCTTCAAATATTTTAATTTTTTGGCGACTAAATATTTTTTAGTCGCTAAAAATAAATTTTTGGCAACCAAACTTTTGGTCGCCAAAGATAAAAAGTAAATTTTTATTTTTTATTCGGCGACAAAAAAAATGTTACTAGCTAAAACTAGCTATACAACGACTAAAACATTTTTTAGTCGCTGAAAATAAATTTTTGGCGACCAAACTTTTGGTCGCCAAAAGTTTGAAAGTAATTTTTTGTTTTTCATTCAGCGACTAAAAAGTTTTAGTAGCCAAAACTAGCTATACAGCGACTAAAATATTTTTTTAGTCACCAATTGTGGCATTTTTAGCAACTAATTTTTTTTTTAGTTGCCAATAATCAATGTTTCCCAACAAAAAAAAAAATTAGTAGCTAAATATTATACTTTTGCTGACTAAAAAAATTTTTGGTCGCCAATTCCACAAGTTTTTGCGTCGAAATGTTTTTTTAGTTGCCAAATTTGGTCGCCAAAAGTGCATTTTGTTGTAGTGGGAAAACTTACCAATTTGGGCTATTGAAGTGATTCCAGTTGGTGGAAATGCTTGAATAGAGGCGGTGAATAGGCTGATGCCAAGGAAATGGTTGGATTTAAAACTGAAATGCAGAGGTTCGATGCAAAGAGAGCTTTCAGGCTTAGGGTTCAAAGCTTGGAAGATGAACAATGGAAGCTAAATGGCATATGTATGGGCTATATATGTGTATAGGACGAAAGGGCTAGATGATTCAAATTCTAGAAGACGGGTCTAACGGTTGGAACAGGTGTACGGGGCACAAGGGGGGCTAGCCATGTGTCCCAGAAAAGATGATTTGTCAGACGTGTTAGAATGGTTGGTGAACGTGTTGTATGGTTAATGAGACCGCTGCAGACCGAGTGAGTTTCACGATTGAGCACCATGGTTAGCTCAGCAGGAAGGAGTAACCTAGCTTGGTTCTAGAGAGTAATCTCAATTATGCAATGTAGATGGAATTAAGGGGCAATTGAGAGGGTAATTTATGTAGCCAAATTGGGGCGAGCTAGGGTGGAAGTGGAATTTGAGGGTTGGGTCATGTGATAGGCTGAACTGTGTCTCAGAAGGGCTTGGCGAGGGCCAAGCAATGGATTGAACTAGTCAAAGAAGTTTGACTGAACTTCCAGAAGGCCTATATTCTTGGACCTAGCTACCTCCTAATAGGCAGTCAAACATCTTGACCGAGCTATGAGGAAGGTCGTTAAATGGACCCGACATAGAGGTTTGATTGAGCTAGGATGAAAGTTGTGCAATGACAGCACGGTGGCACATAGGTGCAAAGCTATGCAAGGCTCTGCGTGTTGCACGACTAAGCCAGTGGCGAAGAGAACAAAGGTAGTTCCGGTTGCATGGCGATAGCCCGAGCAAAGAGTTATGCCATCTCACTTGGCTTGTAGTGTGGAGGGTGTCAAAAGATAAACATTATCCTTTAGGAATGTGATTCATGGGAGCACTCTACCATGGAGAGTTAAAAACCATACTAGGATTGTGCCATGCAGAATCTACAAAAGCTTAAACCAAACCCTAATCTCAGGTATTGCGATTCTTACTCTCGAATTCACAGAGCTTTTACTTTGGTAATCTACTTGTTGACTTAGCCATTAGAGGGATTTTCAGTACACACCCGCTAGCCAGCTCACGTTTGTGATTTCAGGTGTTACAACGACATTTGAAAGAGCACAAACTTGATCAACAAGATTATATGAGTGAAAATTATTTCGTGGTCGTACATTTATCACCCAGATGATGTAAATCCAAGTGACTAATGAGGTATGTAAGAAGCCAGAACAGAGCCTCTTGAAAATTACTGAGAATTTGCCCCATAATCTCTATATTCCAAGATGTCAACTTGCTGTCCAGGGAACCACAATGCAATCTTTGATTCACCATGTCTCAATTCTATCAATGCATTGGGTCCATCTGTTTTTTATTTTGTTTTTGTATAAATTGATATGGTATAGGGAAGATGACAGATAAGGACAAACTAGGAATTTTATTCGAAAGTGGCCAACATGTGTCCATAAAAAAATACTGAGTTAGTTTTGATATATTATCAATTGAACATTAATTTCTTATATAAGCGTTGCAAAAAAACGTATTTCACAACAAAACTAAATAAATCTAGCAAATTGTTTTTTTAACTTTTAAAAATTTTGCACTATTAGATCTCAGCATGTAATCGACTAAACCACTGCTTTTAAACTATTTTGCTGATTGATGTAATCTAGTAAATAAGAATTGAAAAATGCTTAAAATTCTTAAAAAAAATCACCCCTTAAATTTACACTCAGTAACTTAAAATGTTACATGTCAATTAATTTGTTTAAAATCAATCAATTATGACTCAACACTTGCCATGTCATTGTAGATAAATTTAAGTTGAGATTTTAAATTCTTTAACGTTACTCATAAAAATGTATACATACCATTACATTTTTCAAATTTTTTAAAAAAAAAGTGATACGTACCTTATATTAATAAAATCGACCCCATAAAATTGATATTATTATTTACAATGTGAATTAATTAGAGATCATTTTCAATATGCATTGTGAAATATTAATGAAATAAAAAGTTATTAAAATAATTTTTATAAAATTAAAAAATCATCCTATTATATATTTTACAAATATTCATAAAAATAAAATTATAAAAAAATCGGAGGGGCGGGAACCCTCCCAGTCCATACACAGTTCCACCACTGAAGATGGACCTTCTGGGGCTATGCTGAAATTGTTCTTTGTGGGTATGATAGTTGGAACATCAAAATCAAAATCACAGATCAAGGAGCATTTGTAAATATCTCATCACATAAAGTGCTTTTGCTTTTGTTATGGCTCCACACAACTAAAAGATTTGCTCAAAATGCATTTCCAGGAAGCATATGTCCAAGTGCATGAACTTTAGTATTGATATGCTTGTATTGTAATCATTCTTCTTCCCAAATTCCCTCTCTTTCTCCTAGATTCCAGGAGAGCATTCATTTTCATTATTATCTTTATGGTTTAGTTGTCCACATGTGCAATCAAATTTATCCATGTGGAATATATATGCAGTGTCAAATTTGATATAAGTATTTGGTAATGGATATTTGTATGGATCACATGTCATGTTCTTATGTCTAAACATTTTAGTTTCCATTTTGTATCCAGCTCTTAGTGAATTTTTGCTGCATCATAGAGATTGAGAGTATGGGCTTGAGTACTGGACCCATTCTTCAATCTAATTCCCACTTGCTGTCCGAAACATGTGTAAACATGTCTATTGCATATGGAGATGAATATGCCACGCCTTGCCAAGATATTTCTATAACACAGCCAAGTAGAAAGAAAAATGTTTACAGAGAAGGAAATCAAAGGTATGTTAAACTAAGCCAAGTGGGTGAACATTTACAATAACTATGCATGCTAGATACCAAGCATTCTCTCAAGAAAAATGTTTTCATGTCTCCTTAGTCCCAGATATGATTGCTCAAATCTGCATTCAAATCTACCCATGTGGAGGAAGACATCGATTTGTGGAATCAAATCACCTGGCATCGACAGGAGATATACTAAAACACGCACTTGTTTCTTCCTCCTACATATTGTTCTGCAGACTGCAATTTGGAATATAAAGAAAAGAGTGAATTTTGTTATATTTCATTTCTTTAATGATAATTCGTTCTACTTATAAGTATGTTTGTGTGTGCAAGTACCTAAAAGCTTCGTTTTTCATCAGCGCCATATGAATAGTAGTTTCATTAGTCCTATGCACACACACGAAGAGTTGAACGTGCATGTGCAGCACGAGTATGTAGCTTCAAATGTGCACTGACAACCACTTAAATGTTACACTATGGTCAGAGGGCATGTGCATTTGGAGACACAAATGTGATCAATTGTTTTTTTATCAGATTAATTAATAGATTTATTACTCAATATTTTTGTTTTACATTTGATTATTTTAGGTATACAATGCGAATCAGGTGCCAAAATGTTGGTCGATGAGAAACATGCAACATGCAACATGAACAATGATGGATCTAGGGGGGGCTAAGGGGGGGCAGCCGCACCCCCAAAAATTTGAAAAATATCATATATTATACTAGAAATTTTAAAATAATTTAAAATTATAAAGAGTTCACACCTCCAAAATTTTTTTAAATAATTTCAAAATTATATAGAATAGCCCTCCCAATTTTTTAAACTATAGAGCAGCCCCCCCAAAATCTCAATCCTGTATCCGTCCCTGAACATGCAGTGAATTCTTTATCGTGCCGTCTTTCTTAAAATGCCAATGCCTAAATGGACCCAGCTGACCAATTAAAGGTAGGCAATCAGATCCGAGTTGACAGTGACTCATAATTTTCTATTAACTCGTTCGGATTGGATAAGATATGGGATCAATGATGTGCCACTGTAGGTCAGAATAGATTTTGGTTTTTAATTTTGTTTTTTTTTTTTTTTTTTGAGCACCAAAATCATAAATTTGTTAGTATTCCAAGAAACATTTCTGTTATGATTTTCTAAACAACTTATTTTGCCACTTTTGTCTGTTTTCTGGCTCCACAGAGTTGCATGGAGTGTTTAGTATTTCTTTCTGACTGAATTATTAGGCTAGTGTAATGTTTTATATCCAAGACAAGAAATGGAATGGGATGTCTTGGAATCTTCTAACAGGTTATTTAGTTATTTATTTTTAACTTTTATTGAAGGAATCTTCCTGTAATTAAAATAAGGACTTTCACCATTTTTTTTTTTTTGAACAATCTAAATAGTTTCTAATATTCCCTATATTACGCCATTTAAAGGCATTGAGTTAGCGGCATTATTACCTTAGTTGTTGAGATCTTGAGTTTCAGTCTTAAGGTCTCAAAACCATAATCAAACCCACATCACAACATCTTCAAACAAAGCATATTGTAAAAAGTTCTGATTTTTTTATAGTGATAGTGTTACAATTTTTGGTAGTGTATTTATTTATTTATTATTTTATCAACAAAGTAAAAGTTTCATTAAAAATATAAAATTAAAGGTATAAGGAAATCAAATGCACAGAGAGAAATTTAGAGAGTGAAAACTCTCTTGCTACTACAGCTCACATCCTCATAACTAACCTCTCGGCCTCACGAGTTTTTTAAGATTAAAAGAACGTAAACAAAATCCAAGTGAAATTCAAGAAGGGAACAAAAAACTAGTTAAGTAGATCTTAATTACACAACACCAAAATGCTTGAATCCGACAAAACATTCTGTCCCACTTTACCATTCACTGTCTCCTATGTTAGAACACTATTCCCCAAAGACATTGTTCCACATCACCAAGTTGTGTCACGCTTGTCCACTGTAGGAGAAGACCATGCGCACCCCATTCTTCCACTGCTAAGACTCTATCTCCGCTTCTTGTATCACTCCACCAAATTGCTCCTACATTGCTCCTCCCTTGCAGACCCCAGCTTCCTTCAACATGAATAAACCCCAATACCAAAGAAAACATGCCTCTGCTTTATCTCCTATTCCGATACTTTCCTCCATTACCACTACTGCATCACTCCTCACTGCCACCTCTCCCTTTCATTCTCTAACTGAAACCATCAAAAATGGTGACTTTGAAATTGCCAAAAATGATAGATCTAAAACCATCTCTCCCTTTCCTCCACTACCACTACCATTGAACACCTATAGAACATCCATAACCGAAATACCCCAAAGAAACAACCATAATCGAGCATCCAACACCATAACTAAAGATCATAAAGCACCCTAACCAAATCTAAAGAGTAGACTGATAAGAAGAGGGTGGGAAAAACTAAGGAGGGGGGGAGGGGGTTCAAGTTTATTGAAAATGAAAAATGCACAACAGAGAGAGAGAGAGAGAGAGAGAGAGAGAGAGAGAGAGAGAGAGAGAGAGACCAGCCGGCCGCCATGGCCATTAGTGTCGACCGACCAATGGTGAGGTCCAGAATGGAGAGATGGAGGGCTTAGAGAGAAAGGGAGGGTTTAGAGATAGAGAAAACTTATTATATTATATCTATGATTTTGTGTAGTACATGTTATATTACTTTGTAGTAAAAATTATGGCTAATGAATTTGTAGTATTGCACATTTTTTTTCCCTTTTTGATTGTAATTATCGTAATGAATCTTCAAGTTATGAATGGAAAAATTATATCACGTTATGGTCAAAGTTATAATTTTTGAGGTTTTTAAAAAGTTATATGTGGAATCTTCTGAACGGGGTGTCTGAACGCACTTGACAGTTCCAATCCTCGGGTCTGGTTTCACGAGTGTAATTTGAAACAGAATAAGAGTCCAAATCTGGAAAATCTATAGAAAATCCACTAATCACAAGAAATGCCTAAAATGGACTATATCACCAGATTCAGAGTTGTCAACTAATCTTTTGAGAAAATTAGGAAACGCATGACTCATGACTCGTGCCAAAAGTCACTTGTCTGTCTCAACTAATGGGTCTTGGCTCTGGAACTTAAGTATGAGGGGGGAAGGTCATGAATTGAGCACCCCCGCTCACCCGATCAAATATTGGTCCTTACTAATTCATAATATGAGATTCATTACCAATATATGCTCATGGTCTGATTAATAATGCTAAAATTATTATGTGAAGCGATCAAGTATAGACTAAATCACTTACTTTGGAATGCTTTGATCTCATGCATTTGAAAAAGAGTTTGAAAATGTGCAATTCAAAGAAAAGATGACTTCATATACATAGAAATCAATATCATCCCAACTTAAGCAAAATAACCTCCATCCACTTGTAATCATAGAGATATATTACAAAAATAAGTAGCTACATGGTAGAATGCCAACCATAGTAAATAAAACACGCTCAATTGGGATGCAAAGATGAAAGAAGCTCACCTAGTACTCATCAGCACCAAGCCAAGAAAAAGGGTTAGAAAATATGCATGATCGTAGATGCAACGAAACTAATGCAATAAATGCAATGGAATGCAACTAAAGACTTGGCGACTAACATGTGAAATATGAACCATCTCAAAACATGGGATTGCACACATAATCACATGAGAGATAAATAAAATAACAACTAAGATGAGCCAAGCATTATGCATGAAAAATGGATGCAAAACATGGAAGAATGATGAAATAAAGAAAACACGATGCCAAGATATGGAAAACTTTAGATAAAAGAGATGAGAGAGAGAGAGAGAGAGAGAGAGAGAGAGAGAGAGAGAGATGAATATACAAGCATCTATACTGAAAGGAAACAAAATGACAAGAATAATGGAAGGTAACTATACTAACAAGACTACCAATTGAAAATAGAGAAGCTACAAATCAAGAGAAACTACAAGACAGTAGAAAAGAAAATGAGCCAAAGTACTTCTCAATCACAGGAATGCAAGAGAGAAGTACTAATCCTCTTGGAATGCCACTAGAAGTTAGACAAGATGAATTTATCCCCAATCATCAAGAATAATGAGAGAATTGAACCCATCTAAGCCATGAAAGCTTCCAAGTGAACATGATAGAGAAACCCCAATCCCAATCACCACAAGATGAGAGAAAGAGTAGCAAAACAAAGCGGAAATGAATATATCTACTCATCTAACCATGAAAATAATTAAAGCGGAGATAGATTAGCCTAAACAACCATCAACTAATACCAAACATTACATGATGATTATAAAAGCAACCAAGTAACAAAGAATAAAGAATTAAAAATAAGCAAAGTCCACCATCACTACAACAAAACTACAACAAAAAAAGCTTTGGCAACACAACAAAATTCATCGCGAAAAGGCAGAAATCGTCGGCAAAGAGCTTTGCCAACCCATAGAGCTTCATCGGTAACCTGTCGCCGAAAGTGTGTTGGGAAAAGTTTTTACCGACGAAAAATTTATTGCATTGCCAAAAGTATGTCTTTAGTGACAAATATCTTTGTGGGCAAAAGCCTTCAACCATCGTCGCCAATTTACCATCGTGCCAGCAAAAGTGGTTCAAATAAGATGATTATATGTCACTTTTGCCGACTCAAATTTGCATCGGTAAAAATGATACTTTTGCCGACAACTTGATTGTGTTGGCAAAACATCTAATTGTTTTATAAAAAATAAAAAAAAAATTAATTTGGTATTTGGGATAGCAAAAATTACCATCACAAATAACAAACTACTTTCCAATAAAAAATCATTAAATAATATCCACACTTTAATTCATTGACATCCAAATATATATAAATAAATTCTAGTTATGATAACAACAATAGCCCACATGTTCTTACAATCCAAAATTTAAGTTTATGTACAACAATACCTAAAGTTAAACCAAGCACAAAATAAATGAAATCAAGTCAATCCCAATTGGAATGATGTGTTTAATGCAACTATAGCATCACCAATGACAATATGCAAATGCATGTGAACAAGCCTCTTCTCATTTCCAATTAGCACTGGAGCAAGATCATAATCTCTATCTTCAACAACCTACATTCAAGAAAGAAATTTGATTCACTTTTGAATTCCACATAATTTGAATCCATTCAAACTAATTAAACAAAAACAAATTTGATCTTCGATTTAATAGAGACAGGAAGAGAACCACTCCCCACTCTTTTCTTTATTATTATTGTTATGAAGACTTTCAATGAACATTCCAAGCAACTTCAATAACTAATATAGACTTCCAGTAGGGACATACATTATGGCTACCTTCCTTTTTTCTTGTTTGCTTCAGAAAATGTAATTCAAAGACATGCATTAGATATTAAAAAAGAAAAAGAAAAAAAAAACCCAAAAATAAAATAAATAAAGGACAAAACAAAGTTATGAGCCTCAATTCAAAGACCTACATTCCACATAAATTGAACACATTCAAATTTATTAAAGACAAACAAATTTCATCTTCAATTTAATACAGTTATTTATAGCAAGCAACTCTTCTCTTTGTAATAGAGACCCTAATAGGCAGAGTTCAACTTTATGATGACATCAAAGAACACAATCAAATTAAACATAGCTCAGGAGACCACCAGGAGCATAAATGGCGGAAACAACATTGTCCCATATTTAAACAAAACAAAAAGACCAAAACAAATTCACAACTCCAAAATGATTATATTATTATATATCAATGAGTAACACATACCAATTCTTTTTTCTTTTTTTTTTAGTACGTGCTTCAGGATTGGTTTTGATTCCAATCATGTGTGTGCGCATGTATGTTTATGTATGCATTTATGTACTTATCAAAAAAAAAAAAAGTTTACATATATGCACAGAGAGAGAAAGAGAGAGACCTTGAGAAGAGGTAGTGGAATGTAAGTTCCGGATGGGTTTCCAGGATTAACGGCAGTAACATGCTTTGGGGTTGGTTTAGTTTCCCACAAAGTCTTTTCTAGCCAGTCTAAAAAGCAAAATATCTGATAAATGAACAACAAAAAATATGTAGTGCTTTGTTTGATATGCCCTGTACCTTAATGAAATCTAATAAAAATTAATTCTCCAATACTCTCTTACAACAGAGAGTTAAAGGCTTTAATACTTCACCATAGATACACTAGTATATCAAAAATCGTTGTAAAATTTGAAAAGAGAAAAACTTTTAAAGGAGAAGATGATTAAAATAAAAAGAAAAATGAAACACAAGATATTCAAGTAATGGAAAATCACCAACCCAGTTTTCCATCAAATTTGAAAACAAATTAAATTCAAGATATTAGTATTTCATTTTTTGCTACTACAGTCTTTGGGTCCACGATACTATAGTAATTAAAATGGGCTTCCATAAGCATTTCAAAAGTCAGCAGCCTGCTCTAGCCACCACCAGATGAAACCACAGGCTTAAGGCAATTAATCAATTCAGGAAAATGTCCAATTCTCAATATAAACATAATTCAACAATCATAATGTTTGTTGCGGAAGCACTCCCATCAAATAACAAAATTATATTTTTATGCATACAATTTATGTTGTTTAGCAAGAATCTGGCACAAAATACTCAACAAGATTCCTTGAGAAATTGACAAGGAAAAAGAACTATGATATTTTTCAAGTCATGCACAATGCACATTTCATACCTGCATCGAGATGAAGTGTCTTTTGGATTACTAGAACCTGCCAGAATGTTAGTAACACCTATCATCTGGAATGACATGTACGCATTGAAGTAGGATGGTGCAAACATAACTACAGAATCCGCAGTATCACTCAATGTGAGAACTAAACAAATGCCTATAATCAGAATGGGTAAAAGCCTTTTTTAGAATTTATGAAGGATGGATGAGTGAAAACTTCTCTGTTTTAAACTCTGAAAAACTTCATGAGATTAATATTCATCCTATACTAAGCAAACACTAAACGTTTAAGTATCAAAATGAATTTTTAAATGAAGTCAAGGAAGGCCATCACATTAGACATATGTGGAACTCTTCTTTCTTTTCTTTTCTTTCAATTTTTTTTGGTAAGTATGGAAATCTATTTTTTAATCAAGAAAATTAACAAAAGAAAACAGAATGCAACATTGCAATGTGTAAAGAAAGAATATTGCATAGTGTGGAGGCTGAATATATGGGAAAATCAGAAGGTGCATACCATTGGAAGACTGATATTAATCGGCTGTATCCTACGAGAGTGGGAAGCCGAATATAATATATGTGCCGAATAAGTGTAAATCCTTAGGGCCGAATAATAGAAAGGACAATGATTAAAAAGTAGGCGCTGGCCTGGAGGATCAAAAGGAACATGTATAAATATAGGAACAATGGGTTGAGAAAGGTATGTAAGAATCACTTCACTTAACTTAGTAAACAAGCTATCTTGAGTGTCTGAACTGACTTGTCCGTCGGAGTGCTAATTCCGGTACCCCCAACCGGAGTGTTTGTATCTTTTCAGGTGACTACCTGAGGATCACTAGCGTCTCCCAGGATCTGAAGAGTATTTCCAAACCACTTCTCCACAATTGGCGCCATCTGTGAGAATATTCAAATACATCCATGGCAGGCGTGATTGAAGATCCTCCGATAGCCACTGACAAGACCGCACAGAGAGATGACCTCACTCTAGCAAATATGCTCGGAAAGGAAACCATCGCTGCAAGACGCGTCTTGAACTTTGACTCACCAACGACTTCAGCGTAAGAGACAATGCAGGCGATCATGGAACAAGCAAAGCAGAATGAACAAAGGCTGGAGATCATGATCGCTGAAAATGAACGTCTCTGTCAAGATTTGGCCCTGGAAGTAGCAAAATCGAGAGAAGCCATGCGTCAAGATCCCGAACGACCTCCGAGGGTTGGTGGACAACAACCTCGAGCCCGACCAAAGGATACCGATAGCGACTCCAACTCATTACCCACGGAGCTCAACAAGAAGGGACGATCCGAAACTTCCAGCTCCTCCGAAAAGAGTCTACATACAAGGAACAAGCTCAGGAGGAGCAGTTCAGACGAAGAGGACCAGCACGATCCTTTTGTCTGACGGATTGCAAGGGCGGCCCTGCCCAAGAAGTTCAAAGCTCCGTCATTCACTCTTTACGATGGAAAATCAGACCCACTGATCATATCCGTCACTACAAGCAGGCCATGACATTGCATACAGACAACGAAGCCCTCATATGCCGAATATTCCCCAGCAGCCTAGGGCCATTTGCTGTCAGATGGTATTACAAGCTGGAGCCGGCTTCGATCAAAAGCTTCCATCAATTACAGAAATCCTTTAGGGCCAGGTTCATCACCAACGAGGTACAGCCGAAACAGGCTGACTCTCTCTGGGCTATGCAGATCCAGTCAGGAGAAACGCTCAGAGCGTATTCGGTGCGCTATTGGGAATGCTTCAACCTCGTCGACGACGCTTGCAACGACTCCATGGCCATCACCGCCTTCAAAATGGGATTACATCCTGACAGTGCTCTTCGCAGTTCCCTGACCAGAAGACCCCCAAAAACAGTCTAGGCATTGATGAAGAAAGTTGAAGAGTATTGCAAAGTGGAAGATGATGCCTTGAGAATAAAAGCCGGCCAAATGTCCAACACAACGGCCCCCCCTGAAATTGCTCAACCAATAAGTTTCGTGCCACCTCCGAGCCCTGAGCCACGGTAATGCGCTAAACGAGACAAAAGGTAGGACACTCGCCGATCAAGCGATCAATGCTCCCACCGGACGAATGAACAACTGCAAGTCGATAGTAGGTGTTCGAGGCGTGCCGACAAGAAGTACACAGAGTTGTCAGAACCAATCGCTGCAATAATGACCAAAGTCCAACACCTTCCATTCTTCAAATGGCCGTCAAAGATGGTGGGGCCACCCGACACACGAAGAAGGGATAGGTGGTGCGAGTATCACAAAGATCACGACCACGAAACGGAGAGTTGTTATGCATTAAAGGATCACCTGGAAGAACTGGTGCAAGATGGCCGACTGTAACAGTACGTGAGAAAGGGAAAGCCAATCAAGGCACTAGCCTTGAGGCAGGACTCACCTCCACTTGGCGTGATCCATATAATCTACAGCCTGCCTGCATCCCCAACCGTGCACACAATTCAATCGCATCCAATCCCCCAAAAGCAACGTATTCCGACCGAATGGCCCGGAGAAGCTCCGACAATCACTTTAAATGACTCGGATCTTAGCGGCACAACAGCTTCCCACATCGATCCGTTGGTCATCAAATTACGCGTAAATCGGTTCACCATTGAACGCATTCTCATAGACCCAAGGAGTACTTCAGAGGTTATATATTACCAAACTTTCATCAAACTCGGCTTCAACGAGTCAGATCTGTCCCCAGCGCCTCACCCACTGTTTGGCTTTAATACGAATCCTGAGTACCCGTTAGGGAAGATCATACTACCTGTTCGAGTGGGCTCCAGAACAGTCGAAATAGAATTCCTGGTCGTAAAGCTCCCTTCGCCGTATAATGTCATCATGGGGCGAACCTGGTTACATATTATGAAGGCCATTCCAAGCACTTATCATCAGCTTGTGCGTTTCCCGACAGCCCATGGCATTGAAGAAATCCGTGGCTCCCCGCAATCGACAAAAGCAGATATTTTATAAAAACCCTATCACTGACCCGACTTGTGGGCTTTGATACTTGTATATATATCACTTCTGCAATGCAAACCATTTTTCTTCATCTCTTAATTCATTTCTTAAACCCCATTATAGCGCTCGTCATGTCGACGATTGAAAGCCCCCCTTTGGTGTAAGACACCTTAGGGCCGATTAAGCCTTCGGATTCGAAGCGCCATTTGGTGCATGACACCTTCGGGCCGATTAAGTCTCCAAATTTGGAGCGCCTTTCGTGGATATCACGATTGGCCGCACTAAGTCTCCGGATTCAGAGCCCCCTTTGGTGCATGACACCTTTGGGCTGATTAAGCCTCCAGATTCGGAGCGCCCTTCGTGCATATCACGATTGGCCACACTAAGTCTCCGGATTCGGAGCCCCCTTTGGTGCACGACACCTTAGGGCCGATTAAGCCTCCGGATTTGGAGCGCCCATCGTGAATATCACGATTGGCCACACTAAGTCTCCGGATTCGGAGCCCTCTTCGGTGCATGACACCTTAGGGCTGATTAAGTCTCCGGATTTGGAGCCCCCCTTTGGTGCGTGACACCTTACGGCCGATTAAGTCTCCGAATTCGGAGCCCCCCTTTGGTGCATGGCACCTTAGGGCCGATTAAGCCTCCGCATTCAGAGTGCCGCTTGGTGCACGACACCTTAGGGCCGATTAAGACTCCGGATTCGGGGCGCCCGTCGTTGATATCACGATTGGCCACACTAAGTCTTCGGATTCGGAGCCCCCTTTGGTGCATGACACCTTAGGGCTGATTAAGTCTCCGGATTCGGAGCGCCCCTTTGGTGCACGACACGTTAGGGCCGATTAAGCCTTCGGATTCGGAGCGCCCTTTGGTGCACGACACCTTAGGGCCGATTAAGTCTCCGAATTCGGAGCGCCTTCCGTGGATATCACGATTGGCCACACTAAGTCTCCGGATTCGGAGCCCCCTTTTAGTGCATGACAACTTAGGGCCGATTAAGCCTCCGGATTCGGAGCGCCCTTTGGCGCATGACACCTTAGGGCCGATTAAGTCTCCGGATTCGGAGCGCCCTTTGGTGCATGACACCTTAGGGCCGATTAAGCCTTCGGATTCAGAGTGCCCTTCGTGGATATCACGATTGGCCACGCTAAGCCTCCGGATTCGGAGAGCCCTTTGGTGCACGACACCTTAGGGCCGATTAAGTCTCCGGATTCGGAGCGCCCTTCGTGGATATCATGATTGGCAACACTAAGTCTCTGGATTCGGAGCCCCCCTTTGGTGCATGACACCTTAGGGCTGATTAAGCCTCCGGATTCAAAGCACCCTTTGGTGCACGACACCTTAGGGCCGATTAAGTCTCCGGATTCGAACCGCCCTTCATGGATATCACGATTGGCCACATTAAGTCTCTGGATTTGGAGCCCCTTTTGCTGCATGACATCTAAGGGCCGATTAAGCCTCCGGATTTCGAGCGCCCTTTGGTGCATGAAACCTTAGGGCCGATTAAGTCTCCGGATTCGGAGCGCCCTTTGGTGCATGATACCTTAGGGCCGATTAAACCTCTGGATTCATAGTGCCCTTCGTGGATATCACTATTGGCCACAATAAGTCTCCGGATTCGGAGCCCCCCTTAGGTGCATGACACCGTAGGGCCGATTAGGCCTCCGGATTCGGAGCGCCCTTTGGTGCACGACACCTTAGGGCCGATTAAGCCTCCGGATTCAGAGCGCCCTTCGTGGATATCACGATTGGCCACATTAAGTCTCCGGATTCGGAGCCCCCTTTGGTGCATGACACCTGAGGGCCGATTAAGCCTCCGGATTCGGAGCGCCCTTTGGTGCATGACACCTAAGGCCCGATTATGTCTTCGGATTTGGAGCGCCCTTCGGTGCATGACACCTTAGGGCCGATTAAGCCTCCGGATTCGCAGCGCCCTTCGTAGATATCACGATTGGCCGTACTAAGTCTCCGGATTCGGAGCCCCCTTTCGTGCAAGACACCTTAGGGCCGATTAAGTCTCCGGATTCGGAGCCCCCCTTTGGTGCACGACACCTTAGAGCCGATTAAGCCTCCGGATTTGGAGCGCCCTTTGGTGCACGACACCTTAGGGCCGATTAAGTCTCCGGATTCGGAGCTCCCTTCGTGGATATCACGATTGGCCACTCTAAGTCTCCGGATTCGGAGCCCCCCTTTGGTGCATGACATGTTAGGGCCGATTAAGCCTCCGGATTTCGAGCGCCCTTTCGTGCACAACACCTTAGGGCCGATTAAGGCTCCGGATTCGGAGCGCCCTTCGTGGATATCACGATTGGCCACATTAAGTCTGCGGATTCGGAGCCCCCTTTGCTACATGACACCTAAGGGCCGATTAAGCCTCCGGATTCGGAGCACCCTTTGGTACATGACACCTTAGGGCCGAATAAGTCTCCGGATTCGGAGCGCCCTTTGGTGCATGACACCTTAGGGCCGATTAAGCCTCCGGATTCGGAGTGCCCCTTCGTGGATATCACGATTGGCCACACTTAGTCTTCGGATTTGGAGCCCCCCTTTGGTGCATGACACCTTAGGGCCGATTAAGCCTCCGGATTCGGAGTGCCTTCGTGGATATCACGATTGGCCACACTTAGTCTTCGGATTTGGAGCCCCCCTTTGGTGGCATGACACCTTAGGGCCGATTCAGCCTCCAGATTCGGAGCGCCCTTTGGTGCACAACACCTTTGGGCCGATTGAATCACCGGATTCGGAGCGCCCTTCGTGGATATCACGATTGGCCACATTAAGTCTCCGGATTCGGAGCCTTCCTTGGTGCACGACACCTGAGGGCCATTAAGTCTCCGGATTCGGAGCGCCCTTTGGTGCATGACACCTAAGGGCCGATTAAGTCTCCGAATTCGGTGCGCCCTTTGGTACGTGACACCTTAGGGCCGATTAAGCCTCCGGATTCAGAGCGCCCTTTGTCGATATCATGATTGGCCACACTAAGTCTCCGGATTCGGGGCACCCTTTGGTGCAAGACACCTTACCGCCGATTAAGTCTCCGGATTTGGAGGTCTACTTTGGTACACGACACCTTAGGGCCGATTAAGCCTCCGGATTCGAAGCGCCGTTTGGTGCACAACACCTTAGGGCCGATTAGGTCTCCGGATTCGGAGCGCCCTTCCTGGATATCACGATTGGCCACAATAAGTCTTTGTATTCGGAGCGCCCATTTGGTGCATGAGACCTTAGGGCCGATTAAGCCTCCGAATTCAGAGTGCCCTTTCGTGCACGACACCTTAGGGCCGATTAAGGCTCCGGATTCAGAGCGCCCTTCGTGGATATCATGATTGGCCACATTAAGTCTTCGGATTCGGAGGCCCCTTTGCTACATGACGCCTGAGGGCCGATTAAGCCTCCGGATTCGGAGCGCCCTTTGGTGCATGACACCTTAGGGCCGATTAAGTCTCCGGATTCGGAGCGCCCTTTGGTGAATGACACCTTAGGGCCGATTAAGCCTCCGGATTCGGAGTGCCCTTCGTGGATATCACGATTGGGCTCACTATGTCTCCGGATTCTGAGCCCCCCTTTGGTGCACGACACCTTAGGGCCGATTAAGTCTCCGGATTCGGAGCGCCCTTCGTGGATATCACGATTGGCCACACTAAGTCTCCGGATTCGGAGCCCCCCTTTGGTGCATGACACCTTAGGGCCGATTAAGCCTCCGGATTCAGAGCGCCCTTTGGTGCACAACACCTTTGGGCCGATTAAGTCCCCGGATTTGGAGCGCCCTTCGTGGATATCACGATTGGCCACATTAAGTCTCCGGATTCGGAGCCTCCTTTGGTGCATGACACCTGAGGGCTGATTAAGCCTCCGGATTCGGAGGGCCCTTTGGTGCATGACACCTTGGGGCCGATTAAGTCTTCGGATTCGGAGTGCCTTTTGGTGCATGACACCTTAGGGCCGATTAAGCCCCCGGATTCGGAACGCCCTTCGTGGATATCACGATTGGCCACACTAAGTCTCCGGATTCAGAGCCTCCTTTGGTGCAAGACACCTTTGGGCCAATTAAGTGTCCGGATTCGGAGCCTCCGTTTGGTGCACGACACCTTAGGGCCGATTAAGCCTCCGGATTCGAAGCGCCCTTTGGGGCACGACACCTTAGGGCCGATTAAGTCTCCGGATTCGGAGCGCCCTTCGTGGATATCCCGATTGACCACACTAAGTCTCCGGATTCGGAGCCCCTCTTTGGTGCATGACACCTTAGGGCCGATTAAGCCTCCAGATTCGGAGCGCCCTTTCGTGCACGACACCTTAGGGCCGATTAAGCCTCCGGATTTGGAGCGCCCTTCGTGGATATGACGATTGGCCACATTAAGTCTCCAGATTCGGAGCCCCCTTTGGTGCATGACACCTTAGGGCCGATTAATCCCCCGGATTCGGAGCGCCCTTTGGTGCATGACACCTTAGGGCCGATTAAGTCTCCGGATTTGGAGCGCCCTTTGGTGCATGACACCTTAGGGCCGATTAAGCCTCCGGATTCGGAGCGCCCTTCGTGGATATCACGATTGGCCGTACTAAGCCTCCGAATTCGGAGCGCCCTTTGGTGCATGACACCTTAGGGCCGATTAAGTCTCCGGATTCAGAGCGCCCTTCGTGGATATCACGATTGGCCACACTAAGTCTCCGGATTCGGAGTCCCCCTTAGGTGCATAACACCTTAGGGCCGATTAAGCCTCCGGATTCGGAGCGCCCTTTCGTGCACGATACCTTAGGGCCGATTAAGTCTCTGGATTCGGAGCGCCCTTCGTGGTTATCACGATTGGCCACACTAAGTCTCCGGATTCGGAGCCCCCCTTTGGTGCATGACACCTTAGGGCCAATTAAGCCTCCGGATTCGGAGAGCCCTTTGGTGCACGACACCTAGGGCCGATTAAGTCTTCGAATTCGGAGCGCCCTTCGTGGATATCATGATTGGCCACATTAAGTCTCCGGATTCGAAGCCCCCTTTGGTGCATGACACCTCAGGGCCGATTAAGCCTCTGGATTCGGAGCGCCCTTTGGTGCATGACACCTTATGGCCGATTAAGTCTCCGGATTCGGAGCGCCCTTCGTGCATGACACCATAGGGCCGATTAAGCCTCCGCATTTGGAGCGCCTTTTGGTGCATGGCACCTTAGGGCCGATTAAGCCTCCGCATTCGGAGCGTCGTTTGGTGCATGAAACCTTAGGGTCGATTAAGTCTCCGGATTCGGAGTACCCTTCGGTACGAACAAAAACAAAACAAAACAAAACACGTCAATATCTGAAATAGGGTGCTTAACTAAGCATATAAAAAATTCAGAATAAGACGCAAATGTTTGAAATAAAACTTTTTATTTGATCAAACAGTTTTTACATAAACGCAACCTGCATTTGAGCATTACAATACCCATTTTCAACCTCAAAATCTAAAAAGGGGAATAGACGCATTGGTAAAGCGGCAGCGCCGAATCAACTCCCGTCACCCAGAAGTCCTCCACGGTTTGCAAAGCCTTGAGCCAACTGTGCCCAAGCCCATGACTTGTGCATTGCCAAACTTCCCCTGATACCATTGACAATGTCAAGGCAAAGATCCAGGACAAGGAAGGATAAACCCAACAGTCGTTGCCTTTCCTTTTAGGGTGATCTGCTTCGACGACTGGAAGATTCATGCCAACTTTTGGACATCCTACCTCCCATACGGATGGGTCCTCTACCGCGCTCCATTGCAACACCAAGTTTGGCTGAACTCCGAGCCTCTCTAACTAACATCCCCACTTATCCCACCTCACATAATAAGTGATTGTTTATCTGCGCGAAGCGCCCACTCCTTTTATTTTCAATACTGGCAGCGATCTCGAGGCCCTAATCCCGAGGCGATTTCATTAACGCTAAACTCCATGAGACAAACGTCGGTTGACATTCGCCACGGCGTAGTTATCCAAACGACTTTTTGAAGCACATGCACTGGCCAAAAATCTAGGCCCCGAGCCGAGTTGAATTTGCCGCAGCCACTCTACCCACTAGCTTTCGACTTCCTCATGTTACAATGGCCTCATTCAGGAATAAATGGCTATCACGTATGGGTCAACCCTGCCTATAAACCGGTGTACCATGTATGGGTCGACCCTACCGATCAACGTTTATACATTCATTCAAACATACAATAAAACGAAACATATACATGCCAAATACGAACTGCAACCAAATATTTATAATAGAACGTTTTTTATTCAATAAAACAAACAATAAATTACATAGTTTTGAACGTGATCTGCGTTTCAACCTTACAATAAGTATACTTATACGGCGTCACCCTCATCCTCACTCTTCTCGACTTCAAAAGTAGAAAACAGAAAATGTTTACTGTGGTAGAGTGGCGATGCCGAATCAATGCCCGACGCTCGAAGAGCTTTCGCGGCTTGAGATGCCTTGATCCAACCGTGCCTAAATCCACGATTTTCACATCGGCAAACTTCTTCGGCAAGTTTTTCCTTGGTCTTTTCGATTCCAACTTTTCAGCCTTCATGAAAACCTTTCTCATAGGCCCTCCCCTTCGCGGTCTCCATTGCGAACATACTCGCCGTCTCACGATCGGCAAGCGCGGTACTGATGAGCCGACTGGTAACCCTTTCTTCCACGATTAGGTTTCCTTGCCTGGCGGGTTGTGCCTGAGCCGCCTTGGTCTTCCTTAACTTGCGCTCAGTCGCCTCCGCACGGGCCTCCAAACTTCGAATACATTCCTCCTTCTTCTCCATTTCTCGGCGGGCAGCGCGCAACTACATACCGATTTCATAGGCAGTGTAAAGCCCCTTAACCGCCCCGTGAATGCCTTCGCGAAATACTTCGTAGTCCTGACGACCTACCATCGATTGCTGAACCTCAGGAGGAAAAATTTGTCGAGCAAACTCGACCGCTACATTTGGGTCTCGAACGATCAAGTCCGCCTCTGTCATGGGTCTATTCCCCACAAATACCGCAAAGCTTAATGGGCACGGATTCGCGTCAGATCCCCTCTCGACTCGAGGTTGAGAAGATCTACCCTGTGACTGCTTGTCCCGCCTGGGCGACCTGCTTTGACGTCGAGGAGACTGACGCCTCTCTCGATCCCTGGAACTCCTACTCCCTGTGCGCGAAGGGTCACCACCTCGATTCATGACTCCACCCAGCTCAGCTAGCGTCCTCGCTTCCTCTCTGCTGTTAAAGAAGAGTCTGTTCGACATTCCCACGATACCTTCAAAAGCTGGAGTCAGTTGTTTACTGTGCTCATAAAAGTTGTACCTTTAATCATTTATCCTTTACAGAGGCAGCACCCTCGAGGCAATCTCATTAATTGTGAAAACCTCAATCGCCCGGCGCCGACTGGATCGACCCGCTTGGGGCAAGGGTAGATAGATCTATCAATATATTCGGCTTAAGTGCCCCAGCCGGCCAATGAATCGACTTCAAAACTCCTAAGTTCGTCTAATCCGGCGCCCAAATGATCATGCACCGCCTGGGGCAAGGGCAGATTAATCAATCTATTCGGATTAAGTGCCCCGGCCGGCCCATGAATCGTTTCAGCATAATACCAACGAACTATTCGGCATATGAATGATAAGTCAATATTGCCAAGATATTCCCATGAATCGACTTTAAAACTCCTAAGTTCGTCTCATCCGGCGCTCGAATGATCATGCACCGCCTGGGGCAAGGGCAGATTAATCAATCTATTCGGATTAAGTGCCCCAGCCGGCCCATGAATTGTTTCAGCATAATACCCACGAACTATTCGGCATACGAATGATAAGATTGCCAAGATATTCAATCGTAGAAAGCTCAACAGAGTAATCATTCTATCTAAAGTAGTGAAAGGCAAAAATTCTTCACCAACTTAACATGACAAACTGCGTATAAGTCGTAGTGAAACAACAAGATAATTTTCATTAATAAATTGAGCGCAGACAGTAACCAATTTATACATGAAAACTACTCGGAACCAACAAAAGTCCTTAAAACAAAAACATACATTAAAAGGGAAAGCATTTCATAAAATTCGAATGACTCCCAGATCAATCCTCGGGGTCAGACTCAAGTGGCTCAATGTCCACCTGCTCATATGGAATTGGCAAGGCCAATGTAACCCCAGCGGCATCAAGGGTCTTGAGCCACCCATGTTTGAACCCCCGATTCTCAAACTTGGGGACTTCATCTACGTATTCCTCAAAGGCGGCGCCTTTTCCTGCTTCCAATGCGACAAAAGCCTCAGATTCTGCCTTTTCCTTGGCCGCCTTCAACTCTGCTAACTCAGTCTCCATCTTGTTAAGCGCCTCCTCAGCTAGCCTAAGCGATTCTTTGCTCACGTTTGCCCTATCTTTGGCATCGGAACGGAGATGATCGGCAGTCCGAGCCCTTTCTACTTCGGCTTCGGCTCGCGCAGTCTCCATCGGGCTCTCATCATCTCAAACTCGGCCCTGCTCTTTTGATCGCCCACTTCTGACTGCAAACGGTTAATCCTCTCAAGGGCATCGTGTAGGCGGCGGCCCAAGTCGGCGATCCTGCCGACCGTCTGCAAAACGAGTTGGGATCGTTAGATGCCATAGGCAACCAAAATCAAAACAAGTGAAAGTTCACCTACCAAACGGGCCGACTGCGCAGATAGGGCTATGACCACCAAATCTGGCACGGCATAAAAGGATGCCTTATCAGCTGGTAGGGAGACTGAAGCCTCCAGGCTCAAGGCTACCGCTGGGTCGGTAATGATGGATGCGTCAGAGGGAATCAGCGTGTCTCTGATCTTTGGCTGAACAATGAAAGGAACAACCACGTCCGATTCTTCTAAGCGAGGCCTTTTGTTGGCAAGACTATCTTCTGAATCGGCCTGTCCCTCGGCGCTACGCTTCTTGCCCTGCTCTTCCGGAATCAACCGTTCTTCAATGACCGGTTGTTCAACCTCTTTCGCCGTTTCAGCCGCAACAATCTGAGCCGGCTCTTCAATAACGGGTTCGAAAGACTCAATCAAGGCAGGTCTAGAATGGGTGGCCTCTGTCTTTTTCCGAGTGGCCATGCGCTTGGCATTTTTCTTTCGAGCCATTTGCGTGAGGTTTTCCCCAGCCATACCTTCAAAAAAATCGCCGGGTAGGTCTCCCAAACTTCCAAAAATATCTCCAGAAGAAAACTCCGGCCTCCTCAGCGAGGTAGGCTAACTATGTCTGGCTGCCTCAAACGCCGAGTTTAGGGCCTCGTCAACCTTTTCGGCCTCCTCAGCGAACTCTTTGGCTGGTTCGGCGACTACCTCTACCACCGGCTCGACGTCTTGCCCCGAATCAGAAGCTTCGAGACCAACTTGCCTAAGGCTCTTGAAGCTAGGGAAGATAAGAGCCGCAAGTTGTTAATCGCCGGATGGAATCAGAATGTTGTTCGCGGCCGAAAAAGTAGTATAAGTAGGCTCGTATCGAAGAAGTATGTGGGCCGCTCTCCCTTGCTTCTGTAAGTTTGGACGGCCGAAGTATCCGAGTGTAGTCGCAATCTGCGCAAGGACTGCGTCGTCAGTAGAAACCAGAATCTTCTTCAATTTACTGCCTGCAAAGACAAAGGGTTAGACACGGAGAGAAGGCCAAGTAAAAGAAAGGTTCAATAAACGCAAGGAGACACACGGCAACCTGATTCACCCCTCCGTCTGGGAATAGGGTCTAGGCGACCCTCGCCTTCGCCAAATTCCCAGTTCCCTCGGACATTGACCATTACGTCATCCACACGCTTACCAGAACTGGCAAGCATGGTTACCAAATGATGGTCAGTATCCTTGGCCCTAAGAAAGTATCGCCCAAGCCGACTAGAAGATTTGGCTAAAGCATAGCAGTGCCGAATGGCCGGAATGCTAAGATCGATCCTGAGGCGCCGGTTCAACTCTACGATCCCCATTACGATTCGAAAAAAGTTCATGTTGGGTTGAGAAGGAATCAGACCCCAATAGCGGAGGACGGCCCTAAGGAATGGATATAGGGGAAAACGGACCGCGCCCTCCACAATGGATAGGAGAGGAAAGACGATTGAATTTTGATCCTCTCTCTCTATATCCAGAGTGTTGTCCGTCACTAGAGATAGATGAACATCGTCGAGGATGGAAAAGTGTCGCCGGAATCCGGAGACACGACCCTCAGAAAGGAGGTCTTTCAAGTGTTTAGCCATTTTCACGGGGAATAAAGGGTTCGCCAAAATTAAAATAACAAACAGAAAGTAGGATTGCAAAGAAAAGAGAAGAAGACTTACGAGGAGCAAGGGGGACGAGGGTAGACGAAGAAGAGTTGCAGAAAATGCGACTCAGAGAAGGGATATCCGCTGGCGGTCCAAGAGTCTCGAATACTTGATGAACTATGCATTCGAAAGGACTGAAATTTCAAATCACAATAAATGCGAGACGCACGAATGAGGCAGGAAAGTGTAATGATGACCAAAAAGGTGTGTGCATTTTGACATCTATATTGGGGTACGCGAAGCCGCTTGACCTATTTTAACTTTTCCAATTCAAGACCAAACACGCCGATTAACTACCGTCAATGGGGAGTTTGGGGGGCAATTGTGGGGGCCGAATATATGGAAAAATCAGAAGGTGCGTACCATTGGAAGACGGATATTAATCGGCTGTATCCTACGAGAGTGGGAAGCCGAATATAATATATGTGCCGAATAAGTGTAAATCCTTAGGGCCGAATAATAGAAAGGACAATGATTAAAAAGTAGGCCCTGGCCCCGAGGATCAAAAGGAACAGGTATAAATACAGGAACAATGGGTTGAGAAAGGTATGTAAGAATCACTTCACTTAACTTAGTAAACAAGCTATCTTGAGTCTGAACTGACTTGTCCGTCGGAGTGCTAATTCCGGCACCCCCGACTGGAGTGTTTGTATCTTTTCAGGTGATTACCTGAGGATCACTAGCGTCTCCTAGGATCTGAAGAGTATTTCCAAACCACTTCTCCACACATAGTATGCAAGCATGTAAACATTTTGTGATCTTTCATACATCATCATGCCAGATATTACCAATCAGGATAAGCCTATAAACACTAGAGGGAAAACGTGGCAACCTTAGGCACATTTATCTGCTTGTTCTTAGGGAAATTATGACTCATAAACTCCTAATGTGCATACTACTCAAAAGGTCACAATTTTCTGCTCAGAAGGGCAATGACCTTATTGTGAATTTAAATAAATATAGTTTCCTAAACCTTAGCAAGAAGGACAACAATAAGATAAAAATGCATATGAAAATAGTGACTACAAGAAACCAAAAGAAGTGTAAAAGCCATCACATATGCATAATGAGGCAATGACATAGCTTTATGTTGGCCTTCTCACTCCTCAACATTTTCCCATGTATATTAAAAACCAATATTGAGAGCACAAATTGACCAGACACATTTGTTATTTTTACTAAGTCAAAAGAAAAAACAAATAGACAACAGGCATGGTCACCTGATTTGGAATTGGTTGCTATTCCTGAATCTCAAAAGAGAGAGAAAATTCTGGGAACAACTATCCTACATTGGGGTATGGAAACACCCATTTATTAAGCATATAGAGAAGAAAAATGAAAAATAAAAATAAAATCACGTACAACCTTTCAATACCTAGAGATCAAAAACAAAGGAATTACCTTGAATGGAGAAGATACTAAAGCCCCATGGAAGATAGATAACAAATCTTCTCCCATAAAACTTAAATTGTAATTTTTCCATAAAAACTCTTCCATTCTGTCCAACCAAATTAGTAGAGAACACAATTCCAAAGTACTCAAGCCTTCTTATCAGATTCAAATTCCCTATAATCAATCACAAACTCTTGCATTCTATCCAACCAACTTAGATTTTGTTTTACAGCATATGGCACAATTCCGGGCAAATTAAACTTTTTTTTATTATTTATTTATCTATAATTTGCAACAACAAACCATTTTTAATTCCATAATATCGAAGAAGTTATATAGAAATTCAGCATTGCCCTAATTTTAGCATTTCTTAATTCAGCAAGAAATTCAATAACATTGCCCTAATTTGAATAACATCTCACCCCAAGCAACTGTCAGGTAATCAATGTAAACGACTTATATTCATCTTTGGATGACATTACCAACGTATAATCGATTATATAAAGCATCAAAGTTCTGCATATATGATTTGTGTGTATATATAAATATATATATGTATGTATGTGTGTGTGTAAATAGAGAGAGAGAGAGAGAGAGAGAGAGAGAGAGAAATCGAGAGGGAGACAGTGAAAAGGAGATAGAGAAATCGAGAGGGAGAAAGAGAGAGAGACGAAATAGAGGACATACCTGAGAGACAAACCGATGATGCTCCAACAACCGGGGGTACCCTTACGGTGATGCTCTAGCAACCCTTGCGATAATGGCGATGGAGACAAAGCTACAGAGAAGAGGGGCAGAGGCCTGAGTGAGAAACAATTTGAGAGGCGTGAGTGAGAGAGGGAGGGTAATCGACTTGTATTGTAGAGGTTGATAATTATACCCCCCCCCCCAAAAAAAAAATTAAAACTAATTTGAGAAGTAAAAAAATCAAAAATATATATTTTAAATTTTAAAAATCATTTATGAGAGATAAAATTATATAAAAGTAATAAGTTTTTTTTTTTTAATTTTTTAGAAAAAAATCCTGAAACAAGTTTCTGAAAATAAAACGAAACATATTAAAATTGATAATCTAACCACATTCTTTGGAAAAGTTTAGATTATCTCAAATTAGCCATCTTAATGCAAGAGTGTGTTTGGGTTTGATGGGTTCATTTTGTGATCTAATTCAATAACTAGAACTCTTTGAAAAGTTATAATAAAAACGCAAATCACTAAATTACCTCATTTCAGTAAAACTTTTACCAACGAATAGTGTTATCGTTACTAAATGTTTAACTCTTTGCCCACGCCAACTTGTCATCGCCAAAAGTAAGCACACTAATAGCGACGCTTATTGTGTTGCTAAAAAATAAGCCTTGTAGCTAAATTTTTTGAAATTTTGGTGCCAACCAATAATTCTGGTGCCTAGTGAATATATATATATATATTTTTGGGCGACGATGGTAAATTGTGTTGGTAAAGGTCTACTTTTACCAAAGAAATTGATCGTTGTGTCACCAAAAATATAGTTTTGGCTATGAAAAATTGACGTCATCGCCAAAAGTAGTCGCCAAAAGTGCAATTTCTTGTAGTACATTCTCATCATGGAATGGATGAGAAGGTGGAACTCCTTTGATCATCAAAGACATGGAAAAATCCATGATAATCATAGAAGTAGCAAGCAAAATGGAAATTAATCAAGATGCAAATCAAAGAAGTGAATATGAATCTACATCATCTCTCATGGAAAAGAATCAGTGAATACCCAAATCCATGTTAAAAGTATACGGAGATAGTAGATTACAAATCACTTCTAGGGGGAAACCATGTTTGGCTTCCAAGAAAGTAGGAGAAAATGAAAGAAAATGGAATCTACAACTCTTTAGCCACCAATTTAAGCTCATCAATCACCCAAACTATCTCATTAAACAACCACAATTGCCCATTAGAATGTGAACATGGATTGAATCATGAAGATTAAACATGTTTAGATAATGAAAAAATTGGTGAGAAAGTGAGAGAAAATGACAGACAATGAAAGTAAATAAGAGAATTATGGAAATAAATCATAGGGTATATACAAGTCCAAAACTAATCTAAATTACCAAAGAAAAAAAAATAGTGTTTGGGAGATGAGAAATTGAGAAAGAAAATGAAATAAAAAAAGAATTCAAGTAATCCAATGAATCCTATGGAGGGGTGGCTAATTCCCTCATCTATCCACAAGGCCCAATCACATTATAAACTATAGAATTCAATATTATAGAGTGATTGGTAGGAGAGAAAAGAAAAGAAAACAGGAAAGAAAGTGGTGGGAAAGTCGAAGAGCTTACTTCAAGTAATGAATAAAAACTTGGGTAAACTACCAATAGGTCTTAATAGTTAGACTTAATTCCCATCAAGTCCTATTGAAAATAAGTCTTGCTAAAATGATCGCTAAAAATAATTTTTTTGTGATAATTTTTGATATATGTCGCTAAAAACTGACAATTAGTGACTTTTTTTTGTCATGATTTTTATAAATTGTTGATAAAACTTACAATGAGTGACGTTTTTTCATGGAAAATTTTTTCTATAGGACCTATTAGACAATAAGTCCACTTATTAGGACCTACATGTAAGTAACCCTAAAAACTTCTTGATTAGCAAACTCTTCTCTAGGCACCCTTAAGTCATTGAATTCTTCTTTGAATCTCCAGTAAGAAAAGATTCAATCTCCAAGCTCCAATGGTGTATGTATAGAGAGAGAGAGAGAGAGAGAGAGAGAGAAATTTAAAGACCCAAAAGCTTTGAGATCAAAAGGTGTAACAACCCCGACCTGTGATTAGTTTATCATCCTTAAATAAGAATGCTTAATAAGTGATTATGATGGAAACATTTTTTAATTATGTGTTATATATGTTATTTGCTGTTTTATCTGTAGGTCGTAGGAATATCTGTTGGTGTTTCTGTTTTACTATGCAAATTGATTGCCTTATCGGCGTCTGAATGCAAAATTGACTCCGTATATGTATTCTTTGGAATTTTTAGAATTTTATGGTAGGTTTAATTGAAATATGATTCGAAACCAAATAATTTGAATAAAATAATACCAATTGTTCAATCTTAAGCTAAGCTTAATTAGATCACTAATCACACCTATATAAGCTAATACACTCCTAGAACTACTTACATACACCACCTCCTTCATCTTTTGAACTCAAAACATGGAGAGAGAGAGAGAGAGAGAGAGAGAGAGAGAGAGAGAGAGAAGAGAGAGAGAGAGAGAGAGGAAGAAGTTGAGATCACAAGAGGAAGATTGAGGACTTAGCTTGAACTTAAGCTAGAGACTTGAAATTTGGTAAGAACAACTTGGAACTCTGGCAAATTAAGACTTAAAGGTAAGAATTTAGCCATTTAGTTATATAATTACCTTGTTTAATACATTAATTCTAGGGAATTAAGCACATGAATGCAAGAATAAAGCTAGAGAAGTAGAAAAGAAGTTCATATAATACATGCATGCCTATTTCATCAAGTTTTGAGGTTGTTTTCCAAGAATTCTCACATGCATGTTCTTATCTTGGCTATGTTTTAAGAATTCAACATGATTTTGTGCTAAACATCTTAATTGATCATGTTTTGGAATACTGAAGCTCATATCATTACATGCATTATGTGTTTCAAAATTTCAACTTTTACTTTTGACTAATTCACATGCTTTTGGGCTTTGATTTTGCGGAATGGCTTTCAATTCATGGTGTTATACAAGGTTAGACATTTTTTCTCAAGTTTTGGGGCCCAAAGGATGTGTTTTGAAGCTTTGAATTTGAGTTTTGCATCTTGAAGAACAATTTGGAAATTCCAAAATTTTGTATCATCGATCGAGTGACCAAAGTTCCGCTCGAGCGATCACTTTTTGTTTTGCACCTTGGCTCGAGCGACATAAAGTTGGCTCTAGCATAAAATTCGAGCTCCCAATACTTTTGCAGACATCGGCCTTGGCTCAAGCGATAGAACTTGCGCTCGAGCAGCCACCATTTGTTTTCCATCTTGGCTCAAGCGACCAAGCTCTTCACTCGAGCGTAAAATGAGAGCTCCCAGATGTTGTGCAGACTAAGGGGCCCACTTGAGCGACCAGAGTTGCGCTCGAGTGCACTGCCTTATTTTCAAAATTTTGACTAAGTGTTTCAAAGTGCATTTTGACATTCTCATTGCATCTTAGGCATTTCTAAGCATTAATTAAGACATAATGATGAGGATAAAGATTAGAAACACACCAAGATAGAAAAGAAATAAGATAAGTGTTTTTCAGAGCATGTGCTTCAATGTATATCCATTATGTGTTTGTATAGGTCACACACTGTAATCCGTCTGATCTATCTGCTCTAATTGTTTTGCCACTAGAGCTATTTGTGAGTAATAACTTTGTAAAGCTATGCTCAAGTTTAAGTATTTTCCTATACGATATGATAAAATTTGTTTTTCAAAATGCTATATTTTGTATGAATGAATGACTGTCCAATTTTTCGAAATGTATTTGTGGCATCCTTAATATCATGTGATATTTGTTATCTGTTACTCGGTAGCTGAGGTTCCATTATGTAACTAGTTAGGCATAACCATTATATGGTCTGTATGTACTCTGTATATGGGTCTTTATGACTGTCTCATGTAATCATGAGCCATTTGTTCTGTTAGCACTGATGGATGTATCACGTATGTTTATCTAGGAACTCTGAATTTGAATATGTATAACAATCTATTTCTGATCTGAATTCTGATTTCTGAATCTGATGTGGACATCATTCCTTAAAACCTTTACCCTGTTATTATTTACCAGGCTCTAGCTCACCGTATTATTTACGCATGCAGGTGACTAGATGCGTGACCAGGCCTAAGTTGTTGCCTGGAGATCTATTTTGTCAGCCAGGAACTGCGCCTCCCAAGAAGGTTCCCGAGTTAAAGTGTGGCCATGCTTTTATGAACAAGTTTTAACTTGTTGTTTTCTTTTGTTTGTCCAAACAATTTTTGTAAACCTGTATATAGGGCTAAGTCCTTTTTTTACTGTATTTGTATTGGTGACGTAAGACCAACGTGAATATAACATCACATAAATGTATATAAGTTTTATATTTTATGTCTCATGCATGTTTACACAGCTCTATGGACATTATATTCTGATATTTGCTTCTGCTAGACCCTTAACTTTATTTAATCTATTCAGAGACCTTCGGTAATCCCAAGATTACTGGCCGGTTGCGATACTAAACCTATAGGGACGGGTTTGTGTCATGACAAAAGGGGTATCTCTATGCTTTGGGAAGCCTTCAAAGTTATCCAACCTCCTTTTCTCTTGAGAGATAGGTGTTTACATTGGCCTAGAGGTTGCTTGGTTTAAGAATTGGGAATGTGGCACCTCTACATGCATATAGGGACTATCTTCTAGAAACTGCTTTGTTTCTCAACAAATTTGTTAGGCCAACCAAAAATTGTCTGGTCAACTCTTTTGTGGCCAGCCAGACAGCCAAAATATGGTTGGCCAGGCATAAAAGTTGTACAGCCACTCAAATTTTGTA
Source organism: Camellia granthamiana (assembly GCA_036172215.1). Lineage (NCBI taxonomy): Eukaryota > Viridiplantae > Streptophyta > Magnoliopsida > Ericales > Theaceae > Camellia > Camellia granthamiana. Next base: position 23,252,407 of record CM069909.1, read on the forward strand.
CAGTTAGGGTAGATTCGAAGGGAAAACAAGATTTTTCTAAAGGATTCCCTCATGTCCATTCATTTCCACTTTGCCTTCGCTGGTTACCAGAAATCACAGTGTTTTTGATTGAAAGGTGAGTTTTGAATATCATGGAAATGATTGGATTTATATACGATAAAAACATTTTGAAAATTGGTTTTAACGGTCTAAAAAAACTTGGCCAAAATGGGTGTAAAGCCAGGATAAAGTTTTAAGATTGAGCACTCTACTGGAGAAATCGAAGGATTACACGCGTCGGGGTTTCATCATCGGGTGCCAAGAGTACAACATCCAAATCTTAGGGCCGGTCAAAATGGGGTGTCTACAATGGTATGCATTTCATAACTATTTTCATAAAATTTTATAACATAAATCACAAAATGTCAAAACTTTTCTCATTATAAAAGTCATAATGTTTTTTACCGCAATGACCATAACTTTATAATTCATAACTTTAAGGTGCATACCATAAATTTACTATTTTTAACTTTATCACAAAGTATCATAACACTCACCACAAACATTCTTAACTCTCATTATAAAAATCACAATTTTCTTATAGTGAGCACTTTTTTAGTTGATGTACATCATAAATTTCTTCATTAATTTATGACAAAAATTACAAATATTTGTAGTATTGTTATGAAATGCGTACTATATGTACCTTTTAGGGGCACATAAATGCATTTTCATTTGGTGAGATTAATGAGGCATTAAGTTGAAATATATGCAATAAGTAAAAGGATTATTCATTCAATTTTTCGATTTCTAAACTAATTCATTCTCAAAATAATAATAATGATTCCATGGCTCAAAATTGGCCAATATTGGTCATCATTAGTTACATTTTTTCTCTGAAAATATAAGATAAATTGACAAGCAGCTAATCTCTCAACCTCTTCAAGATGGTTGTAGGAGGTCTAACATGGGTATTATGAAATTTGGATCATAGACAGGTGAAAAATATAGAGAAAACAAGATTTGATACTTAGGTGAGAGTAGGCCAAGCATAAAAGAAAAGGGTAAATTTAAAATTTTGGAAGCAATTATCATAAATTCTATATTTTTTGCCAGTAAGGACCATCATAATTAAAAAAAATCATATTATTATTCACCTATTTTTCTATCTATTTACCTATCTATCTATCTTTCCACGCATCCACTTATCTGTTTACATATATGTCTATGTGTCCATCTATATGTCCACTGTCGCTAATGGTCACCATCAGTTGACGGTTGCTAGGGACTTTTCGGGCGTGTAACCGACGGCTTCTTGGCAAGTCACCATTTGCGATTGAGAGTAGTGCTTGAAAATAAAAAGATAAAGCAAAGCTAAAATAGTAGAAGGGTAAAACGGGAAAAAAAAAGAAAAAAAAAATCTTTAGAACAATGATTTGTACTTATCAGTAATATATTTCATTAATCTTACCCTTAAAATCAAAATTGATCAACTACTATATTTAATTCCACATACATCCTTGAACTTATAACCAAAATTTCCAATAGAAATATAAACAATGATAATACTCAAAATGACACGTTTTATTCAAAAAAATCAATGTCATCCAAATTCATTTTTGTGCATGGATCTCTTGCACACCAATTAAATTTTAATTACACAATCACATTTTGAATAAAAATATTAATTTTTTTTTTGATAAATAAAATTATTGGTTTTAAAATTACTTTTTAATGGGTGAGCTAGGCAAGCAACAAATTCATCCTCCCTTCTATTTAATAAAAAAATAAATAAATTCTCCATTGAAAAGGCACTCTTACAATAGTATGCAAGCTTCAAAGTTTATATCACATGCTTTTAGAAATTTCATTTATTAACTTTTTAGGAACCAACTAAGCATGAAAGCTCTCTGTTATCCTTAAAAAGCTCTTTGCTGTGATCTTCATTGGGATATACATTTGTGTATGAGAATTTTTGTTGAGAGCTAAACTTTGTAAAGAGTTTGCACCCCCTTCTTCTTTTTACTCTTGCGAGGGTATTTTCTTGTGAGTGGTTTTCGGGATAAAATCACTTCAATTAGGTGTAACTAGGCACTGAATTCAAAACCAGCCGACTGGAGTGATTAGGGATTGATCACTTGTTGTAAAGGTTCATTACCACTTGTGAAGTTAGGGGTTGTAACGCTATTTGAAGATAGTGGAGAAATTCCAGAGGTGGATACTTAGGGAGTGGATATAGGCTTAGGTAGCCGAACGACTATAAATAGTGGTTTTGATATATCTTCTCCTTTCTCTTATCTCTATTCATATTTTTATGTGTGATTATTTACATTGTGTATTCATCAGTTATAGTTTAATTTCTTAGTTTTATATCTCTGTTTTATTTATGAGTTAGCTTACACTACATTAGTTTTCATTATTTCTTAAATATTTGAAAAACCCAATTCACCCCCCCCTTCTTGGGTTGTCATTACTGGGATAACAATTAGTATCAAAGCCTCAAATCTGGCCTTGACTTAACCGTCTTAGAGTTTGATCATGGCAACCATTACAGGCACTTCTGTTGTTGAATGCCAGTCTAGCAACATACCACCTTTATTTAGTGGTGTGAATTATAACTATTGGAAGACAAAAATGACTATATATACTTTCAATCCATAGATTACGAGTTGTGGAAAGTTTTTGTTAAAGGCCCCTATGTGCCGACCAAGACTATTGATGAAAAAAAAAAGGTGTCTAAGGAATAAAATGAATAGAATGCAAATGACTTCAAAGCTATTCAATTGAATGCTAAAGTTATGAACATACTTTATTGTGCTCTTGATGCAAACAAGTTTAACATGATTTCTACTTGTGAATATGCTTAAGAGATATGGTATAGATTAGAGGCAATGCATGAAAGAACCACTCAAGTTAATGAATAAAAAAGTTAACTTGTTAGTTAATAAATATAAGTTGTTTAAAATGAATTATAACGAGTCTATAGCTGATATGTTTACAAGGTACACTAATATTATAAATACTATGAAATCTCTTAGAAAAATATGTACTATTGTTGAAATGGTGAGAAAGAGTTGGAAGCTAAAAGTATTTTACATACAATAAGTTACAGATCTCACTAAACTCAACTTAGATGAACTGTTGGGTTCACTCCTGACACATGAACTCAATATGAGATCAAATAATGAAGAAAGCTCAATGTAGAAAGGGATAGCTCTAAAGACATCTACTTTCAACATCCAGAATAAAGAAAGAGATAATTCTGAGTCCAATGATCAGGGCCGGTCTTGGGCTAAGGCTACCAAGGCTTGTGCCTTAGGCCCCAAAATTTGGCCCAAAAATAGGGCCCCCCAAATTTGTTAGTATATATACAAAATTTCAATAGGCTAAATTTGTTTTTGTTGATTTAGGGTTAGTCTAAAGGGTTCCAAAAGACTTTGCTGATCCAATTTTTTTTATTTTATTTTTATTTTATTTTTTATTTTTTATTTTTTAAAAAAACATTTAATCACAAATTTGACTTGGCTTGATTGAAAAAAATGAATTAAAACGTATACAAGTATAGCTAGCCCAAATAATGGAATAAATAATTTTGCCATAATGTTTTCTCTCATAAACTATTAGATTTTAATGAAATAAATAATTTTACCTTAATTTTTTACTCTATGTCTTTATTACATTTTAATTGAATAAAGTTTCTCTAATTTTTTTGCCCTAATTTTATTTCATTAAATTGTGTTCCATAATTTCTTTACTATGAGATATCAGATAGTGAGTGGGTTGTGTGTTTTGTGTGAAAAATTGATTATATAGTCATGTTTCCTTTTCATTTATGTTTGTTTCACACTGTTGGTGAAGTAAAATTATTATCCCACTCTTCATTTTAACACAATGTGAAATCATTTATGTTTGCTTCACATAGCTAGAATGCAACTTTTTTATTTTTATTTTTTTGTACTATGGAATAAATACATTTTGATATCTATTTTGGTATCAATCAGCGGTAGTAGTACCAAACAGGGTGAATTTATTTTTAGTTTTTTATATGAATATAGGCCCCTTTGTTTGGTTTCACCCTAGCCTTACCAGTGATGATGAAGAACTCACAATAATCATAAGGAAGCTCAAAAGGTTCATCAAAAGAAAAATGCAAGTTGCCAAAGGGCATAAAAAATAAATAAATATTATAAAAAAAAGATGCCATTGTGGATGCCGTGCCATTTTTGGATATAAGATGCATTTTCACACTATGTTGTACTAATTATCATCCCACACCGATAGACTCGCCACTTAATTTTTATGGGAAACTAAGAAACTTTTAACAATGAAAACTAAATAAAGGCATTGATCCGTCATAACTAGATATTCCAAGCTCGGGAACTTAGGAAGATCATTAACCGATACACTCCATCTCGCCCAATCAACTGATTGGCCTCTACTAACCTTTTATTTTATGAGATAAAATGACTAATTAATTCCACAAACTTCATTAGTAATGCTAATCCTTTACTAACCAAACAATTAGGTGATTTAATAAATAAATATCACTTAACTTCGATTCATGAATACAACCACATATTTTACATATAAATTCAATTAACGTGGTTATGAACATAACCAAAACTAAACAATATTCATAAAAGCATCCAAAACAACCAATGGATCACCAAAAATCACATAGGCTTGGATTATTAAAAAAACAGTGCACACACACAAACAATATGCCATAAAAGATAGAGGAACAGATAGAGGAACTTACCGGGATTCTACCGCCAAGTGTCCAACATGCAAAGTATGGTTAAATAATGTACATATCAACCTAAACATGCTACAATATATACAAGACGCAAACCTAAGCCCTGTTTAAGGGTACTAACATGATTTAATGCAAACAAAGCAACTAACATATGAGAGTAAGTAAACATGCTAAGACATGATGAATAAACCGGGTTATGTGCATGATTACATGATGATTTCATGATGACTAATCTAACATAAACCTGCAGCAACTATAACCTAAACAAAACCTGCAACATAAATCGAAAAAACATGCAACTAAAATAGCTATCCTACATGATGATTATGCTAAACTAACACTCTAATCATGATCAAATGATGAAAACATAATTAAATATACTAAAATTCAACAAGAATAAGATCGGTACCTTGCTGGTTTGATTATCAAACCGAAGAGCAACCGAAAATATAAGAAATCTTACTTTCAAGCTTCCCTCAAGTTTTGGCTTTGCTTTGATTCACTCTTGCTTCAGCCCTAGATTTGCTTTAAGATGTTAAATCTACTGTTTAGGGTTAGAAATTTTGGATTTGAGGTGATGGATGAGGGTTTACACTTCCAATTTAGCTAAAAACTCTTCAAAAAGTTACAAAAAGTTTGGTCCTCCAAAGGAGGGGGGGTTATTAGGAGCCTTGCCGGTCCAGCTAGATCATGTTAGGGTTGCCCCATCACGTTTTCCTTGTGCTTCTCGAGCAAAACGCACCAACAGTCCAGCTAAAACTTAACTCTAGACTGTTGGGGGAATGTGCGAATGCACTAAAGAAGTGCAGGCTCACAAGCAAATGTGCGGATGCAAAATGCACGTGCAGTCGCTCGTGCCAGTTTAAGGTCACGTGTCCGCATGCATGCAAATGTGTAGGGTTCTATGCGTTTGGGCTTGCTTATTGCTTATGTAAGCCCGATTGACTCCCAATCGACGTTTTTAAGTAATATTGACTCATTTTTTTGACAATATCATCAATTTGAATTCAGCCAGAACTTTCTCTTTCACTCGCTCCTAAGTAGGACCAAAGAGTTGGGTTTGGGATAAAAATGGGTTCAGGGGTAAATTGTGTATTTTTGCAAAAAGACTATTGTGGCTAAAAGCGGTGTAGTACAATAGCTCGTAACAATTTCAAATATCTCTAGAGATGAAGTATTTATCATTTGAACATCGAGAAGCTTTCAATCTATTAGACAAATTGTATTTTGATGATTAATTTCTATTTTGTTTTAATTCAATTTTGATTTATTTGGAAGAGCAAAATAGATTGAATTCTTATAATTTATTCCATGATATTTTGATGCTTGTTTATATCCTAACCATGCCATTCTTGAGTTCAAAATGAGGCTTAAACAAGTACCAAACTAGTGCACCAGAGGAGCAGTAGAGCAACAGAGCACAAAAGCCGAAAACAACACTGGGCGGTCGACCAGCCAAGGGAATTTTGAGCAAAATTCTTCTGTAACTTTAGGGAGCAAGGGACATCCAGGAGAACATCCTAGAGGATGGCCGACCAAGCCATTTCGGCTAAGTTTCATTCCATTTCATTTCTGTTTAGCTCCGGACGTTAGACCAGCAGTATGCTTGATGACTGCGGATGACAACCTTGACGACCGGGACTTCATGGGACATCTGGGCGGACAACTTCACTTGGGACATCCAGGCAGACATCCACTATGCTGAGAAGTAATATATATCAAACAGATGCTAAGAAGAGAAAACAAAGGTTTTTCATCAGATGACCCATTATTCTACGGGCAAAACACACATGGATGTCAGGGAATATCTGAGTAATGAATTTTATATCATCCTTAGCCATCACCATCCCATCTCTTCAATGGAAAGAAGATAATGGGCACTGTTAGAACAAACAGAGTACTGAACTCTGTTATATACAGAGCTCTAAACTAGCAGTAGAGAAGAACTGAAGACACAACAACGAACAACGTGATATACACATTTTTCATGTTTCATCACTCCCATCTTTCTATATTCTCTAAAGAAGTTCTTCATCTAGTTTTTATCCTTTCTTCAGAAATTATACAAAGCCTTTAACTTTAAGCTTATCTTACCTGTTTGAGGTTTATAGAAAACTTAGACCTTCAATATTATGTATCTATCTTTGAGAGATTATTCTTAAAGCTTTCTTTGAAAGCACAAACACCATCATTTCAATCTTGTAAGAGTGTAGTACACTCAGTATTCTTGACTCTTTGAGTGTGATTGAGCATCACCTGAGGGTAAGGTTTTGGACTTGAAAAGTCTGTGTAAAATCTATGGAGGATTGCTCGATTTGTGAAGAGGTTGGTAGCACCCCTATGACGCTAGAAGATAATGAAAAATCTCAAGTGAAGCTTGAGAAGTGGATGTAGGCTTGGTTGAAGTTGAACCACTATAAATTTGTTTGCCTTCTCTTCCCTAATCTCTTCTATTTCATTTACTGATATAACTATTTGATATACTCACTGTGTTGATTTTGTCATTGCTATATCTGTTAGAGAAATTGTTGTGCTTGTGCAAATCATCGGATCTCTTCAACAATATAGCTATTTGATATTTTGTGCTATCTACTTCATTTGACAAACATCTCTGTATTAACTGTACTTCACTAATATAGTTGCTAGAGTATTTGTTGTTTTGTGCTAATCGCCAAATTTCTTCACTCACCTTATATGGCTATCTGATATTATTTTTCATTGAGTGTTAGAGTTGTAATTGCTTATTTGTCTACATCACAAACTGTTAAGTCAAAATCATTGACTAATATTTCTCTTTGCGCTTGATCAAGGTTTCTACATTTCATAAGATATATATATTTGTTATGCTAGTTGTAATTTTTATTAGGGTATTATTAATTTTAATTTGTAGAAACCTAACTCACCCCCCTCTTGGGTTGCTTTTGGGTTAACACAATCGCTCAAATTCTTAGGTTCAGTCAAAATGGGGTGTCAACAGCCATCAAACGAGATTTTCACAAGAAAGATGACATTATCTACTATGAATGCAAGCAACTAGACTATATCAAATCTGAATGTCCCCAAATAAGAAAGGTTAAACAAAAAGACAAAAGGAACGATAATGAGAGCAGCATGGGAAGAAACTGATAAAAGCAGTTCAGATGAGGATAGTGATCAAGATGTTGCTAACTTTTGTTTTATGGCGAATCAAGAAGATAAGATACGTTATTTTGATGATTCTGATGAGCATATTTCATATGATGAGTTACAAAATGTTTTTGAAGAGTCACACTCAGAATTTGAAAAACTTCGAGTTAAAAATACTACTATTAAGAAGACTATTATCTCTCAATTGAAAATGAGTTTAAAAAAGGATAATGATTCTTTGAAATGTAGAAGAATTTTTTTCAATAAAGGGAGCCTCTATTTCAAATGATTTAATAGTTGAAAATGTTGCTTTGAAAAAAGAAATTGGAAACTTGAATGCCTCACTTTCTAGATTTGTTAAAGGAAAAGAAAATCTGGATTTAATTATTGGAAATTAAAGAAGTGTATTTGACAAAGTTGGTAATGATTTTAATCCAAATAAGAAACAAAAACATAATAACAATTTCCTTGTAAACTCATCACAATTTAACCATCCTTACATTACCTACTATTATTGTGGTGAGAAAGGTCATCTATTGCATTCTTGTCCTATTCGTATAAATACATATGCTGGAACTAAGAAGATATGGGTTCTTAAGCAATCTGTTATTAAATCATCTTTAATATTGTTAAATTTGATTTATTATTTTATTGTGTGATAAAAATTTTGTCAAAATGATTTAGTCTCAAAGAATAGAAATTGGTCCTTTCAAATTGTCCATAAAGGACTAAACTGAAAATATTTTAAGCCAACTTATCCTAATACATAAGATGCATGAGCAAGCTCAAAACTCCAATGAGACAATTTAACCCAAAATAAAAATACCTGATATTTCACTCGGGATGTACATATATATGAGTGCATCTACTTAGGTAAGCCACAATTGCTTTCTCCTATTTCAAAAGTTAAAACCCTAAGCTCTCTCCAAGACTTTATATGCTTTCTTAGAGCAAATCCATTGTTGATTTGTTCTGCAAAACCCTTAGCATCATTGTTCTCCTCTTCCATCAAAACCCTAATGGTGTCAAAACTTGCTCTACCTGTTTGGCACACAAAATGAAAAGAGGTTGAAAGCTCTCACGGAAAGGATGACAAATCGAACAAGAAGCTTAAGGAAGTTGGAAAAACTTTTGGTTGAAAGTACTTTTCTAATCATAAAGCTCAAACTTGGTGTGAGATCTCCCGAGAGAAGGTTTTCAATGCACCCGACAACTTGTTCCTCTACGTCTAGTTCACAAATGGTGCAATGTCAAACAAGCAAGGGTCTATATCTAGCACATTCATTGAAAATTCACTAATCAATCAAAAATTCTAAACAAAGACAAATCACAAGACATGGAGTCATCACCTAAACTTTTTTGGGGATAGGAAACCTTGACTCCTACCAATATAGGCCATTGTCTGTCATAACCAAAGAATTATGTCTGGGAGTTTAGGTATGAGATGGGAAGGTCATGAATTCAACACCCTTACTCATCCGATCAAAGATTGACCTCTACTACTTCTTGATATACTCATTATCACAATATGTTCATATAACCCAATTATTAATGCTAACTTTGCTATGTGGAGCAAACAAATATAGACCAAATAACCTACTTTGGAATATTCCAATTTCTTTCATTTCAAAAGGGATTTTAGGATAAGAATCTCGTAAAAAAATGGAGATGACTCGCATACAAAGAGATTGTAACTATTCCAACTTAGGCGAAATACCCTCCAAGTAATAAGAAAACATAGAGATATGGAAAATAAAGAGATAGCCTCATGATAGCATGCTAAATATAATAAAGAAGCAAACACACAGGAGATGAAGAAGAAAGGGAACAAACTCACCTAGTACTCCTCTCCACCATGCCACAAGCGTTAGGGGTTACAAAAGTATGCATGATCATAGATGCAAGAATCTAAAGTATGATATGCAATGAAACGAAGAACACTCTCCTAGTACTCCAAGCTAAGTGCACCAAAATAGAAGAATTAGAAAACATGCATAATCCTAGATACAAAATTTTGTGAAATGAAGATAACATTCATAGAATGGATCCTATAGGTCTGGATGCTACTTAAATGGCATGTAAATCATTTTGGCAAATCAACATCACATAATAAGAGCAAAATCTACTAAAACACAATAAACCAGACCCAAATTCCTGGACCTAATCTATAACCATGTAATGTCATGTGAATAAGGAAATAAACTCTAAGTAAAAGAGCTTGAGATAAGGAGAGAGAGAGAGAGAGAGAGAGAGAGAGAGAGAGAGAGAGCAGGGAAGAGAAAGAGTGATAGAGATAGAAAAGAAATCAATTAGACACATAACTATCTAGAATAACAAAAGAACAACAAGTGACTCGAATGAAACTAGGGAAGTTTTGCTTCTCCAATTCATGGAAATAAGTATAAACTACCCAAATCTATGTGACAATGGTTCAAGGGAAGAGATCTGACCAATTTTTAAAGAGGAAGCCATGGATAGGCTTCTATCAAGACAACAAACTAAGTAAACAAAGCAATAACAAGAACTTTGATAAAAATAGAGAGGATTTGCCTCCCTTTCTCATTAAAATGGGCATAAGATACCCAAATCCATCTAACAATGATTTGAGAGAGGAGATCCAATCTATTTTCAAAGAAGAAGCAATGCTTAGGCTTCTATGGAGATATAAGAGAGATGGAAAACATGAATTTAAGAGTAAAACAATCAAGACTTGGCCAAAGTCTTCTATACAAGCCTCAACTAACTACAAAAATGAATTAAAATGAGTTAACCAATAGTGTATGGGAATCGAGAAACTATAAGGGAAAATATAGAGAATGAGAAAGAAACAAATCGTAATCTATTGGGGGTGTGGCAAGGACCCCCAAGTAACCTCAAGCCCAATCAACAATATAGAAAGTGTTTGGAAAGAGAGAAGGAGACAGAAAAGAAAATAAAAGAATATGTAAGATGGAAGTAAGGATTATCTGAATGCAATGTAAGGATAAGGCCCAAGAAGGTCATACGCTGTTTTCCAAGCTCCCTCAAGCTTCCAATGGAGGTGTCTTACTTCAAGCTTCAACCAATAATGAAGAAGAACGATAGATGTAGGTATGTGTATATGAAAATGTGTGTGTGTGTGTGTGTGAGAGAGAGAGAGAGAGAGAGAGAGAGAGAGAGAGAGAGGCTCTTATGTCTTAGGATCAAGTCTCAAATGTGCCAAACTCTTTTCTCTCTACAAGGGGGTCGCAAAAGATACCTTAGAATATGCCAAAATGCCAGAAATATCAAGAGGACACATATGGCATGTTCTAAGATATCGGGGGGAGGGAGCATCTCCTAGAAACTACATTCTTGCCACTCATTCTACATAGCCAAACAACAACTTTGTGGCTAGACAAAACATAGTCCAGTCGTACAACTTTGGAAAGGGTGCAGCTAGACAAAATTTTGAAACAACAAAAAGCATGAACTTGATGGAATGTTTGAGGAGGTATCTCTAGCCTCTACAAAATCTCCTTTGAAAATGGTATTTTGAAGGTCTAGAAAACTCTTTTGGCTAAAAGGTATGGGGGTGAATATTCTTCTTTATTCTAGGCTTATTTTTGAGTCAAAATGATGCATTCTTTCTTTCATCATCGGGAGCTTTTGGAGCACACCCAAGTCTTAAGGCCAATAAAAAATGGGGTGCCTACACCAGGTATCTCTCTCTCTTTTCTCTTCTCGAGAAATAATTGCTATGAGGGTTATTGATTTTGATTTCATATAAGAGCAAAGTTTCAAATTAAAACTTGGATTGAAACGATTGGGTAGTTACCTATTATGTTTTCGAAAAAGACGTAAAGGGGTGCCTACACCAAGTATCTCTCTTTTTTCTTTTTTGAGAAATAAGTGCTATGAGGGTTATTGATTTCAATTTCATATAAGAGCAAGGTTTTCAAATTAAAACTTGGATTGAAAAGATTAGGTGGTAACCTATTATATGTTTGAAAAAAAATGTTTATCTAATTCTTGTGTGACAATTCTCTTTCAACTTGATCTAGGAAAGGGATTTACAGCTTTTGTGAGGGGTAAGAAAATTACTTTGAATTATGATACTCTCAGTACCATTATTGATGCCCCTGATGCTGAGACAAAAGTCTTTGATTCAAACAAATGGACTGGATGCCCTTGTTTTCGAAGTAGTCAAAATATTATGTGATAACCCCGATGTTGAAAAAGATCTCAAACCTAATGCCTTTGATTTGACTCCAAAAATGAGGGTACTGCACCACATTATTGCTCAGATGATCTTACACAAAAAAGGAAAATTTGAAAATGTCTCTTACTTGGAAGTTTTCATTTATGGGTTCTTGCTACTGAGTTTGTCACACCTTATTTTATCTCACATGGAAGATTGTCTTAAGAAACCTAAAAGTGCTCTTCCCTATGGAATGATATTGACAAAAGTTTTCAAGAAATAAAGGAGAAGAGAAATGATAGATTTATCTACAATGCTAATGAGATTTGCAAAAGTAGAAGGTAAACGGGCATCAAAGAAAGACCAAGATCCTCTAACTCCCACTACAAACACAGATTCTCATAATGCAAAAACTTTTTGCTACTATTGTTCATGACAATATTACTTCACCTATTATTCTTAAACTACTGCAAGAAATCTCCAACATGATAAGTATCGTGGATGAAAAAGTTTTATACAAAAAAGTTGATACTTTGGGTGTAAAGCTTGATCAAATTGAAGGGCAAGTCACTTCTTTGAAGAAACAATAGAAGAATACTATCTTGGCTATGAACAGTTTAAACACCCTCTTGTTTTGCGAAGTATGATAAAAGTGGCAAAGTTAGTAAGACTACCATTTAAAGTTTTGAGAAGGAAAGAAATCTTCATGAAGTGTTTCAATCAACTTTGGTACTTGTAATTTCCTCTAAAATTATACAAAAGCAAGCTTGTGTTTGGCTGGCAATTCTTTTTGGACATGTTTAATACTTTTGCTACTTTGACTTTTAGTCTAGTGTTTTCTCTATGGTGCTTATGCTATGACATCTATGCAATATTTTGTAATATTTATACACTTTATTGTGCTTAGGCTATGCTCAAACTTTATCATTGTAAAAATTTAGTTTTTCATTTTTTGTTAATAACAAAAAGGGAAGAAATATTGAGATTGAAGCACAAATTCAGAGGGGGGGGGGGCATATTGTGATTGAGACAAACAAGGAAGCAAAAATTTGAGGGGAGTATTTTTAATTTCCTATTCTTATTTGTCTATCTTTGTATTTTAGAATTTAATCATCAATGTTTGTCATTATCAAAAAAATGGGAGATTGTTAGTGTAACGGCTCGGGTCGAGACCTGATCCTTATTCTTTTTCGTATAAAGATGGTTGTATTAAAAAAAAAGGAAAAGGTTTTGTATAAAAAATTGGACTTAACTTGAAAATTTTTTAAGTGTGAAAATTTGATTTCTCAAAACTTACGATTTTTAAAATAATTTTTAGCGGTAATTGTTCTTTGTATATTAACCAATTTATTTCAATGTCAAATTTAGAAATTTCAGTTAGAAAATTATTTTTCTATTAAAACTGAGGGAAACCACTTTTTGATTTAATTGAATTTTGATTTTTTTTTATTTTTTATTTTTCTTTGAATCCAAATAGGGGGTATTTCGTTATTTACATTGTAAACTTAAGTAAATGAAATATAAATGTAAGGAACTAAATAAAAACATTAAGGTTGATATGTAGGAAGTACTTTAGGAACTGAGCCTGTGTGACAATCTGTTTCTAGGGTGACCACTCAAGCGTTGGTTTTACTGCTCGAGTGGTGAAGAGGAGGCAACCAGCACTTTGTTTTGGAGGCCTAAAATACTGGGGGTGTGAGTTCACCGCTCGAGTGGTCTGCATGAATCAACAACCTTAAAAAGTTACTATTGTTATTTGTTCTCACTTTTCTTTTCCTCCTTCCTCTTTCTCTCCCTAGCTTCAAAAAACCCTAACTTCCTCTCTCTAGAAATCTCTCTTCTCACCAAGAATCAAGCCTACATCTCTTGTAAAAAAAAAATGAAGCCCGTGTAGAGACCGTGATTTTCACCGATTGGATTGTATTTTCGTAAAAAGTTCTTCTTAGGTCTTGCTTTCTTGTCTCCATTCTTGAGGCGGGGGTACTCTTAACTTAGTCTATCTATAATTAGAGATGTGTATGTGGTCTTTCTTGGTTATATGTATGTATGAGATTATTATGTTGTAGTAAATGAGTTTTGATACATTTAAATGGTGTTTTACTCAAAATTTTGAGGGGTTTTGAATAACTCTTGATGATTATGCATGTTGATGATGAGTATTTGCTTTGGAATCATAAATGAGGGGAAAACCCTAATTGACCCAAACCCTAACTTTTCAATTTTCTTCAAAAGATAAAGTTTTATTCAATTGGATTTTGAATCATGAATGCAAGATGATTTTAGTAGATAAAGGTTGATTTTTGAGTTGTTTAGTAGTTTTATATTGAAATGAAGGAAATGGGACATTATTGAGATTGTAGAAATTGGAAATCTTTTGACTATTGGTTATGTTAATTCTTTATTGAAGCATTTGAATGAACCATAAGTAAATTGAGGCATTTACAAACTCATGCATCATGTTGTATTATAATGCTGGTTACATGATTATTACAATCTCTTGAATTTTTGTGGAAAATGTTGAAAGGTGGTAAATAGTGTGTGAGTCTGAGGTAATTAAATTGTGTTTTGGAAATGTGATGAGCATTGTATTGGTACATGCACGGGGAGTCAAGATGCCCAATTGCCCTATCTTGAACCTATCGCCGAACGAATGTAGGAAAATATTTTTAGGTGTCCACTGGTCCTACTATATTATGAGCTGTCAAAAGTGGAAAAATGACTGTATTTTGGGTGCCCATCGCCCTACCATATTAATAGCCGACAAACGTGGGGATATTTTTAGTATAAGAATCTATATATATGTATTGCTTAGCACCTCTTGCTTGGGGCATCATTGCATATTTACCGCCCCATTTTTTATGATGAGTTTTGAATGAAAATTGCGCATTGAACATCATTCATTCTCAAAAAGAGAAAAAAAAAAAAGATTTTATTATGGCACATGCGTAGCATGATTATATCATTTCAATCATTTATGTACTCTATTAATAGTATTCCTCCTGGGCATTAGCTCACCCTAAGTCGAACAAAACTTTCAGGACTTGATGATGTGACTCCTCTCAAGTGACAATGCGGTGGAAATTTGTTTGAATGGAGCACGTGGCTCATTGGATGTTATTTGTTGAAGCTTCAGAGCTAACGTGTTTTCAGACTAAATGTCCACCCTTCTTGTGTAATCAAGGGATTGCCTTTGAAACTTGTACACCATTAGGGTATCTTTACTTTTGATTTCTCTAATTTTTGAACTATAACTTGTATTGTGAGGACAATATGTAATAGTTTAATATAGTTCAATGAGAATGAGATTGACTTAATGAAAGACAATATTTTCCTTAAAGTGTTTTCTTATGAGAAATGGATTTACTTGATAGTAACCGGTGAATTTTTAATAAAATTGATTATATAAAGGTTTATAAATTTAGGGGTGTTACAATTAGCCCCAAGGTTTTTAAAGGATTATATAATTCATTTTGATGGAAAAAAAGCATAGATAATTGTGCTTATGATAAGTTATTATTCAATTTAAAGCAGATTAAAATTTTTCTAATTTGTAGAATTGATTGGAACAATATTCTTAAGTTTTTGGATTCGAATTAGCTCATGAAGAAAAAGAATATATCCAAAGATGAAGGAGTCAGCTCGATCTAGAATGAGCCAGCTTAAGGATTGCTGAACTACAACGGAAATTTCTAGAATTTTGAGAGTCGGCCCAAAGTACTCTGTAGAGGATATTGTTCAAATATAAATTAGGCATGAAGATTTTGAATTCAAAATATACTGAGGGATTTGAAATGAAGTTTTTGACAGGATTTGATACACAAGGAAGATTTGCTCTACAAGAAAAGATTGCAAAATCAAATAGATTTGTCCGGAATTTTTCCAAGTCAAATTACAATGCCAAGAGCAAGAATTTGAATTTGAAATTCCTATTAAGGTGAAAATATGCATGAGAAAGGAAAGCATAAACTGTGGGATTAATTGAATAATCCATAAATTCTAAATTCTAAATGTTTTCATATAGAAACGTTCAATTTAGAAGATATAACAGAAGGAATTGATTTTAGAATGTCCTATTCAAAAGAAATCAGTTCTGACAGCTAGTTTTTTGAAGCTCCAATGGTTAGATTTTTGACGCTATAAAACAATCATTTTAGCCTTAGTTGAAATACATAGAAGAAGTAATAGATACATTGGTGATATTTTAGAAAAGCTCTTTGCTGTGGTCTTCATTGGGATGCACATTTTTGTGTGATAATTTTTCGCGAGAGTTGAATTTTTATTGTAAAAGGGTTTGCACCCCCTTATTCTTCTTACTCTTGTAATAGTTTTTTTTTTTTTTTTTGGTGAGTGCTTTTTAAGATAATACTACTTGGGTTAGGTATGACTAGGCACCAAGTTCAAAACTAGTTAGTTGGATTGACCAGGAGTTGATCACTTGCTGTAAAGGTTCACTAGCACCTATGAGGCTAGGAGTTGTAACTATATTTGAAGATAGTAGGGGTGAGCATGGTCCGGATTAGTTCGATTTGGGATAAAATCAGGACCAATCCATTGTCTATGGTTCCATAAAATTGGAACCAATCCAATCTATTTAAATCATGGAACTAATCTGCACCAAACCATTTAAACACGGTTCAGTTTGGTTTTGAACCACGGATTTACATAATCTATTAACAAAGAAAAATCATATAACATTTTCATTTCAACATTAATCTGCCCATAATTTTTTAAAACATAAACATGCATATTGTCCACTATTAATTTAAACAAACATAATATCTAGTTTCACAGCAACAATAGGAAAAAAAAAAAAAAAAAAAAAAAAAACTAAACTAGTGTTACACCAAAGTTGCTCCTGCAAAAACAGAGAATAGAATGAAATGTTATGAAGTGTTTTGCTTTTATATATAAGAGGTAGGATAGTATGTATCAGGGGTGTATGGTATGAATATAGTCTAAGTTGCGTATGAATCATTCTAATCTGGAACCGTGAAGTGAAATTTAGAACCGATCTGCAGGGAACAATTTATCATTTTTTCAATCCAGAACCAAACCATAGAGTTAAAATCTAGTCCAAACCTACCAAATTGGACTAGACTAGTTTGTTTGGAAGATTTTACGGATTCTTTGCTCAGTCCTGGAAGATAGTAGAGAAATTCTCAAGGAAGATACGTAGGGAGTAGATGTAGGCTTAGGTAGCCGAACTACTTTTAAATCTTGGTTTGACATCTCTTTTCCTTTCTTGTATCTCTACTTATATTTTTCTGTGATTGTTTGTATTACGCATTCATCAGTTGTAGTTTGATTGCTTAGTTTTATATCTCTACTTTATTTCTAAGTTAGCTCAAACTACATTAGTTTTCCTTTTGGCTTAAATATTTGAAAAACCCAATGTGACGCGCCCGAGGACTCCTGAGCTCCGCGCGCGAAGGTTCGAAATTCGTTTTCTCTCTAGCTACTACAAGTTCGGACTCCATGTCACAGTTCTGAATCTGATCTCGCAAAGTGCAATGCAAGACCGATAAATCACCAAAGAGTCCCAAATCCGGCAAATCGTTTTGGAAAACTGATTTTTATCAAAAAGTGCCAAACATGGACTGCTTTGCTAGATACAGAGTCGCCACCTAAATATTTTGTTTTGGGAGATTTCAGGAAACCCTGACTCGTGCCTAAGGCCACGTGTCCATCATCACCAAAGTTGCCTCGGCTCGGGAACTTGGGTACGAGAGGGGAAGGTCATGCAATGAGCACCCCTGCTCCCCCGATCAAAGATAGGCCCGTACTAAGCATGATATCTTGTTTTTGAAAACACATGAGTTCTTATTCCGATTATTAAACCTAGAATTACTATGTGATGCGCGCAGCATACAAGTATAGACTAGATCGCCTAATTTGGAACAAAGCATTGCATATCCGTTTGTTTGAAAATGGTTTGAAGTTTGCTACTCGCAAGTAGGCTAAATCGGGGATTTCAATGAATTGTTCCAATTCAAGCAATCCAACCTTCACCCACAAGCATTCAGGCAGTTAAACACTTAAGCAGTTAGCCTCATGGCAAGCATGTTTTCATGGCAATCAATAACACACATGCAGTATGCCAAAGCGTAAACACTCACAGTGTACTCTGAGCCAAAACAAAGAACTAGTTAGAAATCATGCATGATCCTAGTTCATGTTAAAAATGGCTAATGCAACACATACAAAATGCAACTAGAAATGGGCTCGGCTATTCTAAAATGCCATGTGAATGCTACACTTGATACATGTATTCAAATTGGAATTGACAATGCAGTTTGTATGATGCGCCGAGCCTGGTGCATGCAATACGAATGAATGATGCACGCATGCAAGCATAAGGATGCTAATTGAAAATGACCCTAAACTGACCATCGAAAGCAGTAAGTAAAAGGGAGAAAGACATGGGGTTGGAAGACATTCACGTACGCACGCACGCACACTTATTACAAAAATATGCCCTCTCGACGGAGGGTCCGAATGAATAATACAAACCAACTAATTAACTAACTAACAAGCTAATTAATTAATTACAAATTCAATGATAACTAACAAGTAAGCATAAAACTAAGCTACTCCAGCTTTGTTCGAAGAAGAAGAGGATGCATGCTCGGTTGCCGTCCCGAAAGCTCTCCAAATGCTCTTTAGAGGCTCTGTCTGCAGGGTGTCCTCCAGTGCTTGCTGCTGAAACTTACCAAAACACTGTTGGGGAGTGCACCAGTGGCCTGCCGACCATGAGGAGCTACCGCTGACCACCCAGCCAGCCAAGAGTGCACATTGCCGGCCAAGGATGAGGGGGGTGCCGGCCAAGGATGAGAGGCTGCCGGCCACTGGTGTGCTGTGACACCAAGTTGCAACAGAGCACAAAACAGAGGAAATGGAGGGTCTCCCAAGGATATGTACGCACTATGCCGCCCCATATCACCTCAAAACACCAAGGGAGAGGCATAACCGGATCCAAAACCATCAATCACGCATCTCGATGCATGATGGCCAAAGATCCAACTTGTGCAAATTCAATGTAAAATGAATGCACAAATAGACATATAAAGCCTAAAACTCTATCATGCATCATCAAGAGTGTCGGTGATCGGGAATTGAGGCACGTTTCATCACTTGAAGTATGAAACGTCCCTCGTTTCTCGTGCTCGGATTAATACTTAATCCAAACAACAATGCAGCACAAGCATGGCAAACATGCAATATGACTTAAGCATGCAAACATGCAACTACATGGCATACTGAATGCTATGTGATATGATTAACTTAACAAAGCTAATGATATGCGAACAATGCTAATGCATGCATGCACAATGCAATGCTACAAGGACAAATTAGCAATGTTAGGGACATGCATACTCAATGCAAGGCAAAATAATTTGGCATACACGATGCAAATAACTACGTGGCATGCACAATGCAATGTAGGATGGCATACTACATGCAATGAACAATATGGCATACTCAATGCAATATACATGACATACTCAATGGACTTAAACCAAAATGGGTAGACCTCGGTCATGCCCCAAATCAGTGGCCATGATGATGAAATGATGGTATGAAATGCAAAGCAAAGCATGCACATGTAATGGCCTAAGAATTAAGGCATAGGGACACAACTCTCATACATAAGCAAGGAGTGACAATCATGATAATGTGGCAATGGGGTAAGCTCTGAAATCTCATGTAAACTGATGCCAAATCAACTAAACAATGCAAGCATAGCATGCTAGGATGTTCAAAGCTTAAGACTTGCCAAGGAGCTTGTACCAAGGCCACATGAATCAAACCCCAAAGGACCAAGCACAATCAAAACAGTCCTATATCATGCCAAAATGAATCTAAAACATGTATGGACCAAGGCCAAAACAAGTCAACATGAAAGGCATAAAGCATGGCAAATAAGGTGGATTGCACTACACCTATTTCAACCCCACATGGCATGACTTAACCAATAAAAATCAGAGTCATGGTATCCCAAAATAAGCCCAAAAATCCGCTGAGATGGCATCCCAAAGACCTAAGCATAGAGGCATGCACAATGATCCATTCATGAGCCATAAAACACCAACTCTTCAAGGCATTGAAAGCATGACAAAGGCAAGTGTATGATCATGTAATATGCACTGATATAACATTTCAAATGATGCCAAGGCATGCAAACATCACAAGTTAAGCATACAAGCTCCCTCAAAACTCAGGGCTAGTCAAAGTATTTGCACCATAGCTATACAAAACATGAGTCATATGACCATGGCAGCCCAAAACAGTCTTATAACAGCCCAAAATATGAATAAAATCATGCTAGAGCATAGCCAAAATATGCTAGAATGATGAGCCAAAACATCATGCATACAAAGCTAGTAAGCAAGATTTGCACTACAAGTACATGAGCCACTCAAAAGCCAACCAAACCAACTTTAGACAGAGTTATGAGATGTCAAATGATGGCTAGAAATCTACTGAAATGGAACCAACACATGCAAGAAAAACATGCTACTTTGATGAGCCACAAATGAGATTACACTACACATACCAGATGCATGCACAAGGTGATCAAACCAGCCATGGAAAAAGTTAAGGAAGACCCTAAAAGTCACAAAAAAGTGCCTGAACCAGGCCTCAAAAATATAGAGATACATGCTCATTTGATAAGCCAATAACTCAAGAAAACAAAACAAAGAGAGAGAGGGTCACCCCCCTCTGATTTTAGGACTAAAAACCACATGCTTACCACTGAAAATCCACTGGATTTTAGTGGCTAAAAGGCCAAACAAAGACTAACTCAAAGGCCTTAAAGCATGGCACAAAACAAGGCCAAACAAGGCATACAAGAGGTTAGAACACCCTAAACACCAAAGAGGCCTTAAACAATCATCAAAAGCACTTAAATACAAAACTTTTTTCAGTTGAAAGCAAGGCCTAAAACAATATGCAAGGATGGCCAAAATGAGATACAAACAAAGGCTTAAATGGGGAATATACTCACCCTTGAAGATCCACTTCGAAACCAGCAACCTCTGAGGCCAAAAACCAAGTTTCAGAGCTCAAGTAACACTTCCAAGAACCTCAGCTCAAAGATGGTGGTATAACACTATGTGTTGTAGTGTAAAAGTGCAAGAAAAATGGACTTTAGAGCACAAACAAACACAATATAGAGAGAGAGAATGAGAAATATATATAGAGAGAGATACAACTTCTCCAAAATTTTCTGAACCTCTGATAGAGAGGAATGGCCTCTCCTTATATAGAGGAGGGCAATGCAAAGCTTGTTAAACAAGCTTGGCAAGAGCTTCATCCCTCCATACACGTGTATGGAGGGGAGAAGAGTGAAAACCAGCTGGCTCAAAAGATCTGGAGTGAAACCTGCTGAGACAAGTGTTCTGCCGGCCATCAGTGGTGGCCGGCAGTGCCTCATTGATGGCCGGCAGGCTTCATCAATGGCAGGCAGGCACAAAAACAAGGCCGGCAGGAGCATAGGGTGGCCGATAGTGCACCAAGAGAAACATGCTGGAAAGACCAACACATTGTCCAAAAATGGGGCAGAAAGGATATAGGGTTTGCAAAGCTCAAACCTGTGACGTTTCACCGCGAAAGTCGGGCACTCGACGAGTAATCAAACTTGTGGCTGGATGTACCTGCAAGCACAACCAAGTCTTGAGGATGGTCAAAAATGGGGTGTCTACAACCCCCCCTCTTGGGTTGTCATTACTAGGATAACATTATTATTTAAGACTAGGGTCTCTAGTTTCATGTTTATTTAGGTTTCCTATTTCATTTATTTTCTTCTTCTACAATAATTCTATTGCCTGCTTTACAAGAATTATTTTATTTTTTAATATTTTAATTTCCTTTTTAGTGGTTGTTGGTTTAGGAATTATCTTTTATTATAATTATGGTTGTAAGTCTTTGATATAATATATACACTTTGTTGAGAGAATTCTCTTCTTTTTTTTTTCCCTTTATATTTCTTGTAATCTTAGGATTTAATAGATTGTAGAAGAGTTGTAGCATTGTTTGTTGTGTGAATTTTCTACTGCTCATGTTTTACACTACGTGAGTTGGTTACCAAAGCTTAGGCTCGGTTCTTGATTCATCATCATGGTTTGAGGAGCTCGTGGTGGTAGTCGACAAACCACTATTGAAGTCGTGTATAAGCATGATGATGTTGCACTAGAAGCACAACTAGAGGCCAGGATAAGAAAACATTTCACTCAGCATATTGAAAAGCTGAGAGAGCAACTCGGTTCCACAGTGATTGATAACGGTACGCCTTAAAACATTCATCGAATCAACTATTTGTTAATTGGAATAAAACTAATGATTTTTCCAACAAAAATGTTTGGAGAGGCATTTCTTGTTATAATATGATAGTGATAATGAATAAAAATGTAAAGTATTAAAGGAGTAGTCTGATGGAAAATTTTCGAACATAAATACTTTATCACTACAGTCACACATTGATTGGAATTCACCTCCAGAATATGATAAGTATTTCAAGGAAGAAGAGGAGGTTGACGTTCATGAGGTTCATGTCACTCAAATCTGTTCGATATAAGTTGAGAAAAAAAAATTTGATATTGTGCAAAAAGGTCTAAAGCTTCAAACAACATTGCTTGGATCATTGCCAATTATCAATATGGTAGATGTACTTGGTTATGATCCCCTTAATTTTTACTTGGTAGCGCTGGGTCCTGATTGCTACAAATTTGTGGAAGAAGCTAGGCATGGTTGTGATTTGATTCTAAATTATGATCGCTTAATGTTCAAATTGTACGAATCATTGATAAAACAAATAAGTGCTCAAAACATGTGTAGACACCCCATTTTTGACCGACTTTAAGACTCAAACGTCATCGATTGAGCGCTCGATGATTGTGCATGTTTGTGCTCGTTTTGAGTTTCCGGAGCCTTCAGCTGAGCGTCTTGTCTCGGGACCTCTTAACTTTCTCCTCTTGGCCCAGTTTTTCGACCATGCCTTGCTACCTTTCCCTCTTGTAGGCTACATTTTGTACCCATAGACTAGTTTTCGGGGCTTCCGGCTGAGTGCCACGCCTTGCAGACTCTTGTCTTGCTTTCTTTTTGGTTTGTTTTTGAACCAAACCTTGTTACCCTTTGCCTAGCGGGTGGAACAGGGGTGTAGACCAGTTTCTCCCCCTGTAGACCACTTTTCTTCCCTGCCAGCCCCTTTTGGTGGTCGGCCATCTAGGGTGGGTGGTCTTTAGACCACCTAAGGTGGTCGGCAGCCTGCCACCACCTTCTACTCTCTGTGTAGACCCTCCCTCTCCCTTGCCGACCAGGTTTTGTCCCTGTAGACCACTTTTTGTGGTCGGTCGACTAGTAGGGGTGGGCAGTCGACCACTTTAACTGGTCGGCGGCCATCCTGCATTTTTTGCAGATATTTTCCTTGCCAATTATGCCAGCTGTTGGGCACAGAAGGCATCCTCCATACACGCGTATGGAGGGATTGCTTCAAGCCTCTAGCTTGTTAAACAAGCTTGAGACATGAATTCTATACAAGGGAGCCTCCTCCCTCTTGCTTTAGGGTCATAAATTTTGCTTAGGGCTATACATATCTATCTCTATCTTGATATCTCTCTCTCTCTATATATATATTTGTTCCATTTTGTGCCTTAAAGTTTTTGCACTAAACACCTAGTAAAACACCTTCACTCTTGAGCTAAGATTCTTGGAGGTTTGTTTGAAGCTCAAACGCTTGGTTTTGCCTCAGAAGTGGCTGTTCTTGTTGTGGTTCTTCAAGGGTAAGCATATACCCCCTTTTAGGCTTGTTTTTGTATTAAGTTTAGGCCACCTTTGCATGCTTCTTTTGGTTTAACTTTAAACTGCAAAAAGCTTCATTTTCAAGTGCTTAAAGTGTTTGTTTGAAGCCTCTTTGGTGTTGGGGGTGGTCTACCCCCCTTTGTGCCATATTTTGCCTTGTTTTGAGCTATCCTTTTAGGCCTTTGAGGTCACCTTTGTTTGTTCTTCTCACCACTGAATTCTAGAGGAATTTCAGTGGTGGAAAGTGCGTTTTGGGACCCAAAATAGGTGGGGGTGGTCCCCCCCTCTTGTACCTTGCTTGCATGTGTTATTGGCTTACCAAGTTAGCATGTTTTTCTACCTTCTTGGGCCCCTATCTTACCATGTTTCAGGCCTTGTTTTTCC
Source organism: Camellia granthamiana (assembly GCA_036172215.1). Classification (NCBI taxonomy): domain Eukaryota; kingdom Viridiplantae; phylum Streptophyta; class Magnoliopsida; order Ericales; family Theaceae; genus Camellia; species Camellia granthamiana. The sequence goes on from CM069909.1 coordinate 23,276,610, forward strand.
ATGACATAGCTCTATTTGAGGTTTGTTTGGTTACCTCATGCATGCTTTTTACACTTGTAGTGTAATCTTACCATTTGGCCTTGTGTGCTCAATGCTTTGATCCATTATGCTAGCCTATTTTGGTCCTATCTCAGCATGTTTTTGGTGTTATTTTAGCATGCCTTAGCTCTATTTTGGGTCAGTTTGATTGCCTCTTGCATGCTTCATACCCTTGTAGTGCAATCCTCCCTATAGCCTTAACATGCATCATGCTTTGGACCATCGTTTTAGCATGTTTTTGGCTCCACTCCAGTAAGCTTTTACTCATGTTTTGCCATGCTTAAGCTCTATTTTAAGTGGTTTTGGTCATGCATGCTTTGCTTTGTATAGCCATAGTGCAATCTTGCTCACTAGCTTGGTGTTTTGAGTCCACTAGCATGCATTACTTGGGCTATTTGCATGATTTGGCGTTATTTGGAATGTAATTTCAGAGCTTATGTCTTTGCTATACTCCCATGTTTATCACTCTTTCATTGCTCTCGAGGGTTATGCATTATGCCTTGCTGGTGAGCCAATAAATGAACATGCTTTCCTTCCCTTTTGAGCCTATGTTTTAGCATGCTTTTGGCCTTGATTTAGCATGCCTCAACTCTGTTTTGAGTAGTTTGGGTCATATGGGATTGGTTATGCATGGTCATAGTGCAATAGCTTTGACTAGCCTAATGATTCAAGGTCCTTATGATGCTATGCTTGCGTTGTTTGGATGATTTGGTATCATTTCACACATGATTTTAGTGCATATAGTGTAGCTACACTCTCACATTTGTCACTTCTTAATTGTGTTTGAGAGTTGACCCTTATGCCTAGTTGATGAGCCATTACATGAGCATCATTATCTTGTCTTCCATGCCATCATTTCAGAGCATTTTGGCCACTATTTTGGCATGCATGAGGTCAGTTTAGGGTTGGTTTGGTCCATTGGGTATTGCATTACATAGCCCTTGTGTTGTGGCCTTCAATGCTTAAGGACTCTAACTTGCCATGCCCATGTTGTTTGCATGTTGTTGCATTGCATGGTGTTTGCATGTTGTTGCATTGCATTGTGTGTGGAATGTTGTTGTGTTGCATTGTGTTTGTATTGGATGTCAATCCAAACATGAGAAATGAGGGACGTTTCATACTTGAAGTGATGAAACGCGCCTCATTTCTCGGTCGCGAACCCTCTTGATCAAGCATGATAGAGGTGAAGGCCCTTGTGTGTTATTTGGGTGCATTCATTGGCATTGACTCGTGCAAACTTGGCTTCTCGGCCATCGTGCAGTGCGATGCTCGGTTGGTGGCCCAAGAGTCGAGTACCGCACTCCCTTGAGCTTGAGAAATGATAGGTGGGGTGGTTGTGCACACATATCTTGCAAATACACTGCATGTCCTTGTTGTTCTCTGTTGCAGCAAAACTGGAGTTTGGCAAAATTTCTGGTCGGCAGACCAGTAAAGGTGGTCGACCGACCACTTTTTCTGGTCTACAACCAGTTTTTCTGGTCTACAAGTGGTCTACAGCCCCCTTTTCTGGTCGACAGCCCACCAGGAGGTCCCTGTGTTGGAGAAAAAGCATTCTAGAGATTGGCACAATTTTCAGAGGTCAAAGAAAGTGCAAACAGAGGCAATTCTGGGCATGGTAATGGAGTTCCGAGCGAAGCCGACCGAGCATGCATATCCCTCTCGCTTCTCGAGGCCATTTGTTTAAATTGCTTAGCTAAACTAGTTCATCAACTTAGTTATTTTGTAATTAATTAGTTAAGTGTTTAATTAATTAATTTGGTTTGTACTTAATTAACTTAGAATAGTTAGTTGATTCAATTCGGTTTGTAATAATTAATTAGCTAAGTTAGTTAATTAGTTGATTTGTAATAAGTAGCTTAGCTTAGTGTAGCTAGCTTAGCTTATTCTTTCGGACCCTCCGTCGAGAGGGCAAATGTTGTAATAAGTGTGCGTGTGTGTGATGCATGTCTTCCAACCCCATTTCTTTCTCTCTTTTACTTATCAGCTTTCGATGGTTAGTTTAGGGCATATTTCAATTAGCATACTTATGTTTGCATGCGTGCATAATTCATTTTGTCTTGCATGCACCGGGCTCGGCGCATCATTCAAAACTGCATTGAATTTCAATACTTACTTGAATACGTGTTTCAAAGCATGTTATCGAGTGTTGCATTCATATGCCATTCTAGATAGCCGAGCCTATTTTAATTGCATTTTTGCACGTGTTGCATTAGGCATCTTAACATAGCTAGGATCATGCATGATTTCTAACTAGCTTCTGTTTTGGCTTGGAGCACATTGTGAGTGTTTACGCTTTAGCATCCTTGCATGCGTGTAAGTGACTGCCATGATAGCATGCTTGCCATGAGGCTATGTGATTATGTGTTTAACTGCATGAATGCCTGTGGATGAAGGCTTCATTGCCTGAATTGGAACAACTCGACGATTGTGAGTTTTAAGCCCACTTGAAGTGGCAAAATCATGTTTTTCTAAGCCCACTTGAGAGTGGCAAATCTGTGCTTTAGCCTACTTGTGAGTAGCACTTTCAAACCACTTTCAAAAACAAACATGAGTTGTTTTGTTCCAATCCACGTGATTGAGTCTATACTTGTATGCTGTGCGCATCACATAGTAAGGTTAGCTAATAAATCAGAAAAAGATCACATGTGTTTTCAAAAACAACATATCATGTTTGGTAGAGGCCGATCCTTTGATCGGGCGAGCGGGGGTGCTCATTTCAGGACCTTCCCCTCTCATACCCAAGTTCCTGAGCCGAGGCAACTTTGGTGATGACGGACACGAGGCCTTAGGCACGAGTCAGGGTTTCCTAAATTTCCCAAAAACAAAATATTTAGGTAGCGACTCTGAAATCTGGCAAAGCAGTCCATGTTTGGCACTTCTTGATCAAAATCAATTTTGCAAAACGATTTGCCAGATTTGGACTCTTTGGTGATTTATCAGTCTTACATTGCACTTTGTGAGATTAGATTCAGAACCGTGATAGGAGTCCGAACTACAGTAGCTATGAACTACAATTCGCGCCCTCGTGCGCGGAGCGAAGTTCGGGTGGTCTACAACATGGCACTATAAGCCCAAGCAAAGGTGTTGCATATTCTTGGGATAAATAGTTTTTGAGTGGTGAGATTGACCAAAAGTCATCTCTGAAATTTGGTGTTGACATGTCACTCAACATATGCATTAATCCCTTATTGACAGATGATTTGTTCATTACAAACAATATGGTACAAGGAATATGTTGATGGGTTTATTTTGAAAAAACATGGATTACTCAACTAAACATTGTTTTGTCCTACAAGTGCATAGGTATCGATCAAATGATAGAGAAAATTAACCTTAAATACCAGGTTGATGCAAACAAATGTAGACATATCAAATTGTTTTAAGCAATGAAAACTTAGGGAGGAGTTTTTTCAAGTTGGGAAAAATGAGGCAGATTGAATTTAAGAATAATACATCTTATTTATATTGTTTTAGTATTTGATTAGGATTATTATTTAAAGCTAGGATCTTTAGTTTCAAGTTTATTTAGGTTTCTTATTTCGTTTATTTTCTTATTCTACAATAATAGGATTACTTGCTTAAATAATTATTTTTATTTCTTAATATTTTATTTTCCTTATTAGTGGTAGTTGGTTTATGAATTACCTTTTATTATAAATAAGGTTGTAATTCTTAGGGCAATTTTACTTTTTGGTATAATATAAATACTATGTTGAGAGAATTATCTTCTCTTTTCTATATTTCTGGTGAACTTCGAATTCAATAGATTGTAGAAGAGTTGCAGCTTTCTTTGTTGTGCGATTTGTTAATATTCACGTTCTACGTTACGTTAGTCGGTATAAGAGCTTAGGTTCGGTTCTTGATCGACCATCATGGTTCAAGGAGGTCATGGCAGTAGTCATCAACGCGTTGTTGAAAACGTGTACAAGCACGATGATGCTGCACGAGAAACACAACTAGAGGCCTGGACAAACACAACATTTCACTGAGTAAATCGAAGCGCTGTGAGAGCAACTCACTAACATGGCAGTTGCTGACGGCCTCAAAACCATTTGTCAAATCAACAATATGTTAATATGGATAAACTATTAATTCTTCACAATGGCTTCTGGTTAACAAAATTGTTTGGAGAGAAACTTGTTGTCATCAATATGATAGCGATAAATTTTCTGAATGCAAAGTATTATAGAAAGTGTTAATGCGATACTTTCAGACACAAATACTTTATCACTACAATCATACATCGATTGCAATTTGCCTCCAAAATATGATGATTACTTAGAGGAAGAAGAGCAAGTTGAAGTTCATGAGGTCAATGTTGTTCATGAGTTCGGTACCAATTGAAGAAAAATTATTTCATTTTGTGCAAAATAAACTTGAGTTTCAAATAATGGTTGGACCATTGCCAACTATCAATATGGTAGGTATAACTTATGATGATCCCCTTAATTTATACTTGATTGTGCTTGGTCCTGATTGTTACAAATTCGTGGAAGAAGCCAGGTCAGTTATGAAACTGATTCCTTTAGACAACATAATTTGAGCAATCAAGAAACTGATGGTAGGCATATAGGACAAGGGACTTGAAACAAGAGGGGGGAAGTAGCTCTGTATACTGCCTTTGTAGACAATTTTCCAGACTCTATGGTGACAAAAGGGCTGCATTCAATCTTTTCAAATTTTGGAGTGGTTGAGGATGCATTCATACCAAACAAAAGGAGGATAGCGAAACAATCTAATTTTAGGTTTGTTAGGTATGCCTGCCCAATAGTGGCAAGTATGGTGATACAAAAACAAATGGGCTTTAGTGTGATGACAAAGCATTGAGAGTAAAAGAAGCAGACTTTGGGAAAGAGTATAATGTGAAGTAGAGAACAGTGAAACCAGTGCAAATACGAAAGGAGATAGAAAGTAGCCACATTGCTAATGCAAATCTTCATGGGAAGAAAACATTTGCTAAGGCTGTGAGATGGAGAGCCTCAACAAATACCACAACCATTACCATTAAAGTGTATTAAGAAGCCAACAGATGGCTATATGAGAGAAAAATTTTAAGGCTCAAACTACTTTGTTATGTGCAAGACTTCAAAGAAAAATTAGTAAGCAGAGGTTTTCGGGACATAAAAGTAAGAAATAGAGGAGGAAGAGATATTGTCATGTCTTTCCAATCACTGGAAATCATGAAGAGTAAACTCAAAGTCATGGAAGGTTGGCTCAGGAGTGGAGCAAATTGGTGATGGAATGGCAGCAAGGGATGGTGATTGACCAAGAAAGATGTGTTTGGTTCGGTTTCTATGAGGTTCCCTTGAATCTGTGGTGCAACAATACCTTTAGCAGTATAGGAAGAATCCTGGGAGAAGTTATTGGTTTGGATGAAGACACATTTCACCTCAACTGCTTGCATTGTGGAAAAGTGAGGATTGCAGCAAGATACATGGAGTCTATCAATCAAACAATCAACCTAGAGTGCAAAGGAAAAATCTACCTAGTTAGGGTATGAGGAGCAAATTATAGTGTCCAAAGTGGTGAAGGAGCAGTGTGCTTTCCAAACACATGAATAGGAAAATGGAAACTTCACAAGGACAATGACCATATTCTTGATAAGGGTTGGAGACAGGAAGAAAAAGATGATGATGTGGAGAGCCATGTGGAGGATGAGGTGGACAAAAAGGGTGATATAGAAGAGAGGGAATGATATGGAAGAAAACGATAGGCTACTTGATGTTTAAATGGGAGGAAACAAAAACTATCAAAGAAGTGTTAGAGGGCGGGGAAGAAGAAGGTGTGGGTGGCTTTGCAATGATGATGGTCAGTTCCAAGCAAAAAAAATGATGAAGGGAGCCGAAAGGTTGATGGTGCAGTGCTTACACCAAGATTTATTAGGAGTATGAGTGGCTTAGAGGGGATTAAGCCTCGAATCAACTTGGAGGTGGCCCTGAAATTGGCCCAGCCTACTAGGAGCCTTAATATTTCGGCCCAACGGATTGTTGGGCTTAGCAATTTGGACGATCAACCGGCTATTGGTGGAAACACTCACTTTAATAAGGAAATTGAAGTCAAAACCCAAGTGCAAGATGAAATGGGGCAACAACAAAATGTTAGGGGTATGGCAAGTAGTAGAAATTCAGCGTATAGGAGGAAAGCCATGTCAAAAGGAAGAGATAAAAGAGTAGCACTCCCCTTCACATCCACTGCTATAAAATCAATTTTCTTTTCCAAGCTAGATAGATTTTACAAGCTCAAAATTGATCAAAGATCTCTTGGTTTCTTGTAAAAGCATCATATCAACCCTTCTTTCCACTAGTAGACTTCTGATTCTCCTTCTCTTCTTATGCCTACCAATCCCCTTTACATTCCATGATATCATCTTCATTGAAAACCTTCATCACCCTTAATCCTCATAGGTTTCTAATCAATTAGATTCTTCTCCACTTTGAAGCAATCTCTCTTTGTCATTTTCTTTTGTTGGTCTAAAGATTTGGTTTTGATAATGTCTATTTACTATGTTTCATTGTTATATTTGTTTGATATTATTTGACACAATATTTGTATATAGCACATGTTAAACTCCATGAACGAATCAGTTGATATTTATTTTATGCTTAAAAGATTTTTATCTAATATTGTTTGGAGTTAATCTTATGATTTTAAGCTTGAAATGTTTGTCTTGAAGAAGTGTCGACAACATGAAGTGGAAGGGTCAACACCAAGATTTAGAAGCTTCAAGCAAAAAAAAAGAGAGCTGCAAGGGTTGACACCATGAACAGTACGGGTCGAAACTTGTGAGCAATAGGCTCAAGAGAAAAATAAAAATTTCGCAAGTGTCGACACCATGAATAGTAAGGGTCAACATCATAGGTGTCCCAGGGACTGTGCCCGATAGTTCAAACTCCCGTTCTTCGATCTAGTCTCCCTGGTGCAGTGTGAAACAGAAAATGAGAGTCCAAATCTAGCAACTTTTATAGAAAATCCATTTTATTGCCAAACATTTGCCATAAATAGATTACATCATCAGATCTCATAGTCGCTACCTAATCTTTTAAGAAAATTAAGAAACTCGTGACTTGTGCTAATTAAAGGCCATTATCCATCATAACCAAATTGTCTCAATTCAGCAACTTAGCTATGAGGGGAGAAGGTCATGACTTGAGCATCCTCGCTCATCCGATCAAAAGATTAGCCTTTACTCAACCATGATATGAGTTTTACAGGCAATATATGCTCATGTTCCAGTTATTTAATAATGCAAACATTACTATGTGAAGCAAACAATTATAGATTGAATAACTCATTTGGTTATGCTTTGATTCCATGTATTTTGAAAGGTTTCTTCAAACAAATATGTAACTCATAGAAAAACTGAGCTCACATGCATATCAATCAACATCATTCTAACCCAAACAACACAACCTTCATCCACTCATATTTAAGGAGATATATCACTTAAACATGTAGTCGCATGGTATGATGCTAGACATAGTAGCAATGGCATACACAACCAGGATGCTAAAACTAGAAATGCTCACGTAGCATTTGTCTATGGCAAGCAAAAAAGAATATGCTGTAAATATATGTATGATCCTTTATACAAATAGCTAATGCAATACCTATACAAAATGCAACTAAGAATTCGGCTACTAATATGTGACATGTGAATCATCTTAAGATGTGAGGTAGCGCACAAAATCACATTTTAACTAATAAATCCCATAAATACAAATGAACTGAATCTGGATGCATGAAAAATAGATGTAAGGAATGAATATGATGAATAAAACGAGATGTTTATCAACATACATATAAAGCGTAAACATAAAAGAGATAGAAAGACGTGGGATTGGAAGTTATTACAATGAATGAATAGAAGACATGAGGTTGGAAATTATGACAACAATGAATAAATTGAAGATGTGGGATTGAAAATTATTTCAACGATGAATGAATTGATCAACCAAATAAAGTTGAATCTAACAAATCATAGGATAAAAGCAAATAAATTACAAACATCAACCTCAAGAACCTAGGAGATCACCTTCCAAAAGCTGCACTGCTTTGCTTTATTCTGCCTAGAGAAAGGTTAGTCGGCCAAATGAAAATTTTGCTAGCTGGATTATTTTTGGACAGACTGGATGAAATATTCAAGGGAAACTCTATTTTATGCGGCAGAGCCAAAACATAAAAATAACACCTTGCAAAGGGTGTTCTTCCTTTCTACCTCTTTCTTTCACAAAGACACTCAAGGAAGAGGTAGAGAGGCCTCAATCCCCAATTAATAGCACAAAAAGCCATGTACAACAAGATATTTACAACAGTTTATCAAATAAAATAGGGATTGAGGTTGGAAGAAATAAAGCCCAAGAAATAAATAGAAACCTACATTCATCTCTTTTTGAATAAGGGTAAATTAATACCCTAATCCATGCTATTAATTTGAGAGAGTAGATTGCCACCATTTCTAAGGCGAAGGCTCATAAAGCTAATGAAAGCTACATAGGGTTTCTATGAAAGTATGGAAGAAGTAAAAGAAAATATACACAACTCATCAAAAGTGGTTGAAGACTCATAGTCTATGTCATGGAATATGGATGTAAAATCCATTTGCATGTTCCAAATAGGTTGAGAAGAGAGTTTTCAACACCTTCAATGAGGAAGCTCTCATAGCATCAAACAAAAAGGAGAGAAAGAGAAAAGCAACAAAAGATCATTGAAGGGATCCTATTAACCAACAACAAATATTCATCAAGATTGAGTATGGATTGAATCACATGGATCAAAACACTTGGATGATGCAAAAGAGTAAGGAAACTACATGAAAACAAAGAGATTACACTATCTAACAGTTCTATGGGAGGGTGGCCGAGTCATCCACATCCACAAAGCAAGATAAAGTGCGAGAAAACAAACAAACTACTCTATCTAACAATTCTATGGATGGGTGGCCAAGCCCTTCACATCTAGAAAGTAATAAAAAGTAAGGAAAATAAGGAGATTACATCATCTATGGAAGGGTGGCTAAGCCCTCCACTTCCGTAAGCTAACTTTCATAATTAAGTACATGAAAACCTTGAATACAAGCTGTTTGCTAAGAAAAAAATGAGAAAAATGGATGAAAGAGCTTGAAAGTTTACTTTTATAGGCAAATAAGACTATTTTACTATCAAACTCTCTTCTTAGCACCCTTAAAGCTCTTGAAGATGGGTTGGAATTTCAGCAAGAAGCTTCAAGTTCAAGCTTCAAGGAAAAAAGTGGAAGGTTGAGAAGATGAAGGTTGAAAGGTGGTGTGGTGCACAAGCTTTGGGAATTGCTCTCTGAGCCTCAAGAAAATTTCTCAACCCGTGCAAATGAGCCTAGGAGGTGTATTTATAGACTTTTGGGACACAAAATATCTAAGATATTTGTGTAAAACTTGCAGAGGAAGCTGAATTTCCTGAAAATGCTCTATACTCGGACAATTCATCCAACCAGACAAAAAATCATCCAGCCAGACATTTTTTTGTACGGCTAGATGAAAATCATTTGGGCAGATGATTTTTTGAAGAGGAAAACAGGGTTTTCTTTCTAGAGAATTCTCATTCTTTCCACTTATCTCCATTCTATTATTTGCTTAATTTAATGAAAAAGTATAACACTTGGAGTTTGAAATGTGAGCCTTGGAATATTGTAAAGATGTTTGGAACTAAGCAACCAAAACATGTTGAAAAAAGAAAAATTTGAATAGGTCTAAAATGGTTTAGCCAAAATAGGTGTATGGTTGGGATTAAAGCTTAAACCTGGCTCCCCTATTGAGGAATCCATAAGATAGAACATTCCAACTTTCATCAATGGGTATTGGCAAGAAAATGCCAAAGTTTTAAGGCCTATCAAAATGGAGTGTCTACAGTTGTCTCTCTTTGACAAAGCTCGATGTATTATTTCATGACGAGAGTGAATGTCAAAGCCCGAAAATGACCATTTTGACAAGGCCATAAGACTTGGCAAACAAACAAAATGCATATATAATTGGTTGAACTCAAGGGTTGCCTATGTATCCTCTTGCAAGGAATCAAATTAGGGTAGTTCTAGGGAAAGATGCAAATGATATGCTCAAATTGCAATTGAAAGTAGGACTTACGTGTTTCCACAATCGGTTTGAAAGTTGATGATTATGCAATGCAATGTGATAGAATGGAAGAGATGTAAAGATGGAGATATGAGAGGCATGCCTCGCACAAAAGATATAAAACATACTAAGAGGTGCCGACGTGATGAATACAACCTTTCTGTGTTTTGCACACATCAAGGAGGTGAACAACTATAACAAAGTAATAATAAAAAAGCATCGTATACAAACATGTTCCACACAAATGAAAAAGTAGGCTGCATCACATACAAATGTGTTTTCACACAAATGAAAGATAGGGTGCATCGCATACAAATCTGCCACAGCACAAATGAAAGAGGGGGGTGCATCACATACAAATGTGTTGTCGCACAAATGAAAGAGGAAGGTGCATCGCATACAAATGTGTTTCACATAAATGAACAAGGGGGGGTGCATCGCATACAAATGTGTTACACACAAATGAAAGAGGGGGGTGCATCACATACAAATGTGTTGTCGCACAAATGAAAGAGGGGGTGCAAATGAGGTACGAGGGGACACACCTTTTTTGAAAATAGTGCATGATGAATTGTAATAACCCGACCCTTGTACATGTTTCTGGTATATTTTTAGTCCCTTATTCTGTGCCGCTATATGCTTACTGTGAAATTTCATGTGAATTAAGTATACTTGGGCAAATCTTATGATTAGAAATTCCTATCTGTCTCCTAAGAGAAATATCTGTTATAATTGTAATGTTCAGATCAGAAATTGAAAGCCTTAGAGGCTTGGTAATCCGAAATTGACTCCATATTTGAGATCAATATAATTTTTAGATCATAATATGACTTTCTATAAAAAGTTGATTTGGAATGATTAAACTGATTGGGTTTTGTCTTATTCAATCTTTCTATATTATATATATATATATATCTTTGATCATTTGACATGGAAATAATCTTTAACTCAAATATCTCCTGAGTGAAGATTTGAAGAGGAAAGTTAGAGAGGAAGAGGGGAAGTTCTTCAAGGATGAAGATTGGGGAATTTTAGAGGGCTTATAGAGATTAAAACTCAAGGTATGTTGATCCACCTTAAATGATCTCTCTCTTGGAATTGTGTAAGGAATTCCTTTCATTCATGAGGAACTAGGGTTTGGAATTGAGGTTGTGTAAGGCAATTGGATTATTGGTAAGGTACTCTTACCTTTTGATTATTTTGAGTTAAGTTGAGCATTTTGAGGTAGGATTGCATTTTATTCCATCAATCTCCATGCTTGAACTCACTTATGTAGTTAGATGGCCATATACATATGCATGAGTGAAAAACCATGTATAGATGAAAACATAAAGGAATTAAATTGTAATTGATTGTGTCATTGAATTCAAAATGATTAAGGACCTGAGTAAGTTTGTGATTAATCTTTATGTGATTTTGAGCCATATTCTTGTGTTAAATTTACCTATTTTAAGCTTTACTAAATGTTCACCAAGATAAGTTTTGCTTGAATTTCGGATTGCAAAACAGGGCAAATCGCCGCACGTGTGGGGGTCATGGCCGCACGTGCAGGAGCACTGCCACACGTGCGGAGGTCATGGCCACACGTGCAGAAAACAGAGGATTTTGGGTCTTTGGCTACTGGAAAAAAGGCACGTGCGGGGTTTCACTGCCGTACGTGCGGGAACCACTGCCACACGTGCAGAGCTCACAGCCGCACGTGCGGCCCATACTAGGAAATTTTATCTGCTCTATTTTACCTGTTAAACCCTCCAGTGTTATTGAAATCTATATTTGATGCCTTTAAAATGTTTGTAAATTCATTTCAAACGAAACGAATCAGAAAATGATTTTAAAAGAAAAAGGAATTGATTTGTGAATTGTGCATGTGTGTAGGTCACAATCCGGGAGGAACTATCGCTCCACTACAGCACAATGAGTAATAGTACTGTGGATGTACATTTACTTACCGTTAATAATTATTGTTATTAACGCTCCATTCTTCGCAAGTTAATTACATTAACATTTATAAACGATTGGAAAATCGGGGTACATCTATATAACTCTGGAATTACTCTGCTCTGTTGATATCTAGGCCAGAGGCCAATCTGTAAAGTCTACTCTGGTGATATCTGGGCCAGAGGCCAATTTGTAAAGTCTGTTAGGCCAGAGGCCGATCTGTAAAGTCTGTTAGGCCAGAGGCCAATCTGTAAAACCTATTAGGCCTAAGGCCATTCTGTATAACACTGAGCTTGAAGCCGCTCTGTATAAAATCTAGGCCAAGGCCATTCTGAAAACATTCGCAGAATAAGCTTAATAATATAACCTCTTCACTTATATACATTATAATTCAAGTTAATCATTGAATTGTTTGCGTACTATTGTTCACTGAGCCTTGCTCACTCTGTGTTGTGTTTGTCTCTGTAGGTACTCAATTCGGAGGTCAGTCCTAGTCCAACTTCGACCAGTTGTTTTTTTGCCCGTTACACCACGACCAAACACTTAGACGAAGCTCATGCATTTTGTGGAGTCCCTGCAGAGCTTTTAGCTTCGTGCACTGAACCTTTCGTCTGATGTTGTAAAACATGATTAACTTCCCTTAACCTAGTTTTGTTACATCCTCAGAGTCGGGGATGGATCTGTATATTTGTATATATATATAACTACATGTGTGTTTATTATACGATAAATTACCTGATATTAAGGGTGTGTTTGGTAACGTTTACGTTTTCAGTTTATATTTACAAAAATTTTATAAACTGGTTTTTGTTTATTTTTTGTTTATTTTTAGAAAAACAAAAACTACAAACGCGTTTGGTAATTGACAAAATGTTTAAAAAAATTTAAAAATATAAAAAAGAGTGAAAAATGACAAGTGGTGGCAAGTGGCGGTGGAAGACGGTGGTGGAAAGTGATGACAGTGGGTGGTGGGTGGTGGCGGGTGGGTGGTGGTGGTGGGTGGGTGGGTGACGGTGGCGGGTTGTGGGTGGTGGTGGTGGTGGTAGCGGGTAGTGGGTGGTGGTGGGTGGCGGATAGCGGGTGGTGGTGGGTGGCGGATAGCGGGTGGTGGTAGGTAATGGTGGGTGGGTGGGTGGTGGTGGCGGGTGGTGGGTGGGTGGGTGACGGTGGTGGGTGGTAGCGAGTGGGTAGTGGTGGTGGCGGGTGGTGGGTGGTGGCGGATGGCGGGTGGTGGCGGGTGGATGGTGGGTGGTGATGGTGGGTGGGTGGGTGACGGTGGCAGGTGGTAGCGAGTGGGCGTTGGTGGTGGCAGTGGTAGTGGTGGTGGCTGGTGGTGGGTGGTGGTGGCAGGTGGGTGGCGGATGGCGGGTGGTGGTGGTGGGTGGTGGTGGTGGTGGGTGAGTGGGTGACGGTGGCGGGTGGTAGCGAGTGGGTGGCGGGTGATGGTGGGTGGTGGTGATAGGTGGGTGGCAGGTGGATGGTGGTGGCAGGTGGTGGATGGCGGTGGCAGGTGGGTGGTGAGTGGTGGTGGCAAGTAGGTAGCAGGCGGTGGATGGTAGTGGTGGGTGGATGGCAGGTGGGTGGTGGTGGTGGTGGTGGTGGTAAGGGGTGGGTGGTGGTGGCGAGTGAGTGGCAGGTGGGTGGTGGTGGCGGGTGGTGGTGGCAGGTGGGTGGTGAGCGGTGGTGGCAGGTGGTGGTGGCGAAAGACGGTGGTGGAAAATGGTAACGGGTAGTAGGTAGTGTTGGGTGGTAAAAAAAAAAAAAAAAACTGAAAACTCAAAATGGAAACACATTTTTTGACCAAATTTATAAACTGAGACCACTGATTTATAAATAAAAAATTTTACCAAACAAGTTTTTATTTGAGTTTTTTAAATTTTTGTAAATATAAACAGAAAACTGAAAACGTAAGTGTTACCAAACGGCACCTAAGTGTATGATCCTGGCATGTTAGTATTAGCTCAATGGATGTTATTTTGTGTTGTTAAATGCTTCCGTTCAGGCCCCATATGTTATACATATCGAATTTGATGTCCGTTTTTGAAGTGATTATGCCCAAACTTTTAGGGGCGGGTTTGGGGGCGTGACATGAATGATGTGAGATATACGTAGTTTATGGAACGATACATGATGCACTTTTTGAGATGAGCATTATAGAGAGTGCTGCATCACATATCTCATGAAATGAATGCAAGGTAGTGTGTACGTCATACCACATTTATGCAACGAAACATGACAACCTGTGCAACTTATTAAAGTAAAACCAACTTCACAGGTTAAACCTAAACACCAATTGAGGTAACTCAACACAACTTAGCTATTGATATTTGCAAGTACAAATCAAAGTTGAGAGGTAGAGAAACAAATCATATAATTTGAATCAACCAGAGTGTGTGAGCATGCACACGTGTGCCAAAGCATATATCAATTAGAGGGAAGAGGGCGACCAAAGAAAGTCTTAAATTGGTCAGGGATAACTGCCAAAGGTTGAATCATATAAGAATCATCATAGGGGGTGAGCTCACCCTAACCCAGGGAAAAGTGCATGAAAAATAACTTGCGTAGACTGGGAGAAAAGTATGGTTCATGCCCTTTGTTTAGTTGATAGCCCAATCAAATGTACTCTTGCTCCTAGTGTCCAGTCACTGTTTGCATTTTTTCAACATTATATCATCAGATCCTAGAGCAGCTACCAACCAACTCGACTTATGCTTCTCCCATGTCCCACAGTGTTGAGAACTTATTCTAGTCCCTCGAAGTAGTGATGGATTTCTCATATACATTTTGCAATGATCTTGGACTTGATGCCACTTGTATAGGCACTCTTAGCTTGTTTATGACTTCTACACATGGACTTGTTTTGAATTTGGAGTGAAGATTCATGTATGGAACTTTGACTACTCCACTCCATTAAACTTCAAGCCATGCACACACTAATAGACACAAAAGAGACTCGATGAGCACAAGCTGAGACACATGCTTAACACAAAAATGACAAGACTCGCAACTGACCCCGAAAGACAAAGAATAAGAGAAAAGACTCAAAGTAGCTGATCATTCATTGCCTCCTTAATTTTCCTTATGCTTACTTATTTATTCAAGAATCACCTTTAGAAATACATTTTGTAAAAGGTTAGGGTTCAATTTCCTTTGGGCTCAAGTTGAAGATTTCACTAATAAGTTCAAGTATTGAAAATTTCTCCACTTGTTGATTCAAACTCGTTCTTCCTCGTCCGACACAAAAATGCTATGCATGGTAGTCATTATAGCTCATAGATGGATACGAAGCTAGAGCTATGAGTTGGGCAAGGATATTTGGTTGAATCTCAAGAAGAGGTTGCCTACATATCTCAATATGGGAATTAGACCTCATGTAGTTCATGGTGAAGGTTCACTTGTGTATTGACACTCTCCTTTTGCACTCTAACTTTTACTAGAGTCACTTTTTGGGCTTTCGGCCCTACAAGCTCTCATTTTTTTCATTTTTTTATGTTTTAAGTTTTGCCTAAGTCGGCCTTTCGGGTTTTTGGCGAACGAGCCTCTCAAGGGTAGTGTTACAATATTTGCAGTGAATTTTATCAGCAATCATCCTTGTCCTAACAATGACACTTGCTTTGTCTTGATTTGAGTTTGGTTCCCCCTTGACTTGTGCAAGCCATCTTCCTTACTTTCACTCCACTTTCAAAATTAGCTCTCCTCACAATTTGGTATCTCCTTGTATTTGCTTCTTTGAATGAGGCATAACTTCCTTTCCTTACAGTTGATTAGATTTCATCCCATGGATGCTCCTGACTTGATAGTTTTTTTTTTTTTCCTTCTTTTTTCTCTTTCCTTTTTGATTTTTCTCCTTTCTTCTTCTTTCTTGTTTTGAGTGATGAAAAATGCCATGGGGAGGAATTCTTGGATTTGTGAGGTCCGAAAGCCATCTTGTGCCCGCCAAAATGATTGCTAGAGTGTGAAAAGAATTCCAAAAATAGTGTAAAACATTACACACGATTCTGAATCTATCTCCGCGAGTTTGCAAAAAAGAAAAAAAAAAAAATTGCTTGAATTTTTAAAATGATCATACAGAACCATTGCGACAACAATTTAGAACTCGTTCAAACCATTGACGGGATCCTTGTCAATACTCAAGTTTATTAGTGAAATCCTATTCTCCTTAGCACATTGAACAATTTACATCTTTCCTTTGTTTAATTGAAACTTTCAAAGCTTTTCTTGTTTTCATTAGGTTGTACATGGATTATTGTAGGCACAATTGATCAATTAAAAACTCGACTCTTTTTCTCTTATTGAAGGACGAAGACCTAAGGGTGCACAAGAGCAACTCAAAAGAAAAGACTCAACTGACACAAAGACAAAAGAAAAAACAAAGAAAACAAGACTTTAACTCGGTGCAGGACTCAACCACCCACAAGAAACAATTCAGAGTTAAACCAAAATCACGTCATCAGCATCCTAAACAGGGAAAACTTTTCCATTTTCCACGTCCATCGGTAGAATTCATGACAGACTTCATGTAGCCCATTGGTGGGTCCCAACTCATCTTTATTTCAGCATCACTATCCAAAACTAGCCTAGTAGCCTCCAAACTTCTCTTCAAGCTTGGCAACTTCCCTTTTAAATTTCTCATACCAGGCCCCTAGTTTAGAAGGTCATTTCTAAATGCTTTCAACAATTTCCTCTAGTTGATCTTGAGAGTCATCATTCCAACCATCATTGCTAGCAATAGTTAAGGGAGCCTCTTGCTTCACTTTAACACCATTAAGGTCGAGCTTATCAAGATTGGGTAAGCCTTCCACTTCTTGAAAGATTTGTTCATTCTACTCTTCTTTCCCAAAATTTTTAATGAGGCAGAGATCTGAAGATTCAGGAATGAACACTATGGGTTTGGGCTCATTGGCAGGTGTGATGTATTAGCTAGGATCGAAGTTGATTGTTGGTAAGACATGGATGGAATTTGTGTTGTGGGATTGTAATCTATTGCGGTTAGGGAAAGGATTGTTAGCAACTTCGGGATTTTTGGGTGGGGTGATGACCTTGTTGTCAATCAAGTCTTGAATTTGATAACGAAGGCGAAAGCAATAGTCAGTATCATAGTCATGTTATTAGTGGAAGGCACAGTACTGGGTGGGGTTATGTCTAGTTAGGAGCAGATATGTGCATGGCTTTGGTTCAAGAGGTTTGAGATGGCCTTCCTCTATAAGGATTTGAAGAGCTTTGTACAAAGTCATGTAGAGGGGATCGAAGGTGCGATTTTTGTAGCAACGAGTGCAAGGCCTAGAAGCTTTGGCAAGGGGGTTGTGGGTGTTGACTGGGTACTCATGGAAAGGATTCCTACAAGTTTGGAATTGGAGTTAGAATGAGTATTTTCTGTAAAGCATTTCTCTCCATGGCTTGGCTTCTGTTGTTTGTTCACCTCTGATTCAGAGTGCCCTTAACCTGGCTTCTCACACTAAATTCACTTGCGACAACCCCCATCTAGGAATTAGGGCATTGAGCAAAAAAAGTTTGATCCATAATCTCCTCAACAACTACAAGGACTTGTTATTGTTTAGGCCTTTGATCTTCAAAGTCTCAATAACCCGTTGGAGATGTGCATAATGACCAATATTTTCCCCAACCTCACTCTTGCTACTTACTTCAGCCTTGTCAAGTAATCGAATGGCTATATCTGGGCAAGGCCAATTTGTTTTTCACATGGCATCACCCAAGCTTGATATTTCTTTGAACAATTTGTCCAATTGGGCTACCCTTCTATTATCACCATCAGCCTTCATTATAGTTTCGACTTTTGGTTGGCCCATTCTATTTTTAGCTTGCCCCAAGATTAAAGAGCTCTTTAATACGAAATTCCCAACTTGGGATGTGGTCGATGATGGGGTCAAAACCCCAAAAGATTAAATCTGCCACAGTTTTCTAAAGGTCTTCAACCATTTCCAACATCTCAGAAGTAGTGGTGTAGACGTCCCCGAACGCCCCGGGAGGGATGAGTCCCGTTCTGTTCGCTTTTGTGGGTCTACTACAGTTCGGACTCAAATTGTCACGGTTCTTAATCTGAACCAAAGAGTCTAAATCTGGCAAATCGTTTTGAGAAAACAGATTTTTGAAAGAAGTGCCAAACATGGACTGCTTTGCCAGATACAGAGTCGCCACCTAAATATTTTATTTTGGGAAATTTAGGAAACCCTGACTCGGTGCCAAAGGCCACGTGTCCGTCATCACCAAAGTTGCCTCGGCTCGGGAACTTGGGTACGATTGGGGAAGGTCAGCTATGAGCACCCCCTCTCGCCCGATCCGAAGATCGGCCTCTACTAACCATGATATCTTGTTTTGAAAACATTATGTGTTCTTATTCCGGTTATTAGCCTAGAATTACTATGTTATGCGCACAGCAAACAAGTATAGACCAAATCGCCTAGATTGGAACAAAATATTACATGTTTGTTTTGAAAATGGTTTGCTACTCGCAAGTAGGCTAAAATACAGATTTTACCACCCTCAAGCGGGCTTTAGAAAATATGGTTTTGCCACTATCTAGTGGGCTTAAAACTCACAGTTTCAATGCATTATTCCAATTTAGG
This sequence comes from Camellia granthamiana, assembly GCA_036172215.1. Classification (NCBI taxonomy): domain Eukaryota; kingdom Viridiplantae; phylum Streptophyta; class Magnoliopsida; order Ericales; family Theaceae; genus Camellia; species Camellia granthamiana. The sequence continues at coordinate 23,295,270 of CM069909.1, forward strand.
TAATTCAACCTCCATCCACAGGCATTCAAACAGTTATATCACATAAGCAGCTAGCCTCATGGTAATCATGCTATTATGGAAACACTCACACGCATGCGGTATGCTAAAACATAAAAGCTTACCTAGTACTCCGTGCCAAAACAGAAACTAGTTAGTAATCATGCATGATCCTAGTTCATGTTAAAAATGGCTAATGCATCACATACAGAATGTCACTATAATAGGCTCGGCTAATCTACAATGACATGTGAAATGCTACAACTAACACGTATTCAATTTTGAATTGAAATACAGATGCAGTTAGTATGATGCGCCGAGCCCGGTGCATGCGAAATAGGTGAATGAATGCAAACATGCTGTCATGTTGTTATGCTAATTTAAATATGCCCTAGTCTACCATCATAAGCAGGTAAATAAAAGGGAAGAAAGACGTGGGATTGGAAGACATGCACACACGCACCCACACTTATTACAAATTTGCCCTCGCTCGGAGGGACCAAAAGAATAATACAGGCCGAATGAATAAATCAACTAGCCTAGCCAATTAATTATTACAAAACTTCTAATTTAATTGACAAATAAATATAGAAGAAAGGTGGCCGCAGCCCTGCCTCGGGATGCGCGAATGATGCATGCTTGATCCGTCTTGCCCGGAAATTCATTGCCATAGCACTACTGCCTCTGTTTTCACTGCCTTGCTTCTCTGAAGACTGCCAAAATCCCAGGGTATCTTCTATGCACACTGCAGAACACCGTCGGCTAAGGGAAACGACCACCGGCCATGGTAAATCGCCATCGGCTGCTAATGAAGTTATCGGCCATTCACTAATGACCGGTCGGCACTAAATGTTGCCGGTCGGCAAAAACTTCCTGCAGAAAACAGTTTTGACAACAACAGAGGACAGGCAGTGTATGGCATGGGATTTCAGGCACATGTAAGCATGGTCATGTTCCCTATCATGTATTGAACTCAGGGGAGCATGGCCCTCCATCCTTGGGCCATCAATTGTGCATGATAGCCTAAGGGACCAAGCTTGCCATTCAATGTAAAATGCATGCAACACACAAATGAGGACCAAGACCCTATCATGCCAAAGTCAAGGGCCTCGGTGACCGAGGGTTGAGATGTGTTTTGTCACTTGAAGTACAAACACCCCTCACCCCTCAAGTTTGGTTTGACACCCCAAACCAAACAATGTAATGCATGTATGCAATATGGCTCAAGTTATGCAACATGGCTCAAATATGCAAATGAGGCTAAGTAAACAAATATGCCAAAATGTGATGTAAACTAAACATGCAAATGTACAATGCTAGGCATGCAAGATGCAATGCAATGCACTCTAACATGTGAGTTGAGACATGAAATGCAACTAGTCAATAATATGCAAACATGCAAGTATGATACCATGTAAGCATGAATCCAATGCAACATGATCATGCAATGGTGGACTCAAAACACGAAGGGCAGACCTCAGACCATCCAAAACAGCGACCAAAAATGCCCAAAACAGTGGACAAATATGCACAACAAGCATACAAACCAATGGGCTTAAGACTAAGGCACAAAAGGGAGCATCTTACTACCACTATCAAGACCACTCATGGCATGAACCAAGCAACCAAAAACAGATTTTTAACATGTGAAATGAGCCCCCAAAACCCAATGATATGGCAGCCCAAATGACCCAAACACATAGGCATACACAATGCACATTTCAAGGCACGGAATCACAACACTCCAAAGCATTGAAAGAGACACAAAGGGCAATGTAAGACCACATTATATGGACTGAGATATGATCTAAAATGATGCCAAATCATGAGACTAAGGTAAGCTAAGCATGCTAGTGACCCACACAACCAAGGCTTACAAGCCAAAATGCAAAGCAACTATATCAAGCATACCAAACATGACAAAATTAGTGGCCAACAGACCTAAAGCATGACAAGTCATGACCAAAAGCTTCAATAAGCTAAGCTAAAACAGGAGGATATACTAGGCTAAACACATGGCACATTTCTAGGCAAGATAGAGAATTACAAAGCAAGTATAAAATGCATGCTAAGGGCCAACAAACCACCATTGGATAGGGATATAATATGACCCAGAACACCCAAGAAAACTCTGAAATGGTACCAAATGCAACTACTCATGCATGCTATCCTTATGAGCCAAAAACATGCACAAATGAGACGAATAGGGAGAGGGGTGTCCCTCCCCTATATGAGACCTGAAAATCACTTCATCACCACTGAAAATCCACTGGATTTCAGTGGTGAGAAGGCTAATACAACAAAGTAAACAAGGCTTAAAGAAAAAGGCACCAAAATAGGCCAAAAGAGGCCTAAGAGGGGGAGTTCGACCCCCAATGCCAAAACACCCTTAATGAAAGATGTTAAGAATGAAAATACAAGACTTTTTTATGTTATACACAAAGCTCAAATCAGCATGCAAGAAAGGTAGAAAACTAGTGCAAGATTGGGGAAAATAAAGTAAGAATCTCACCCTTGAAGAACACTTCAAGAACAGAAGCTCCAGCCACCCCGCTCTGACCAAAATCAGTCCAAAACCTCAAGAATCAACCCTCAATGCCTCTTAAACTCGAAGCAAGGTGTAATGGTGTGTGTATTAGTGCAAAAGTAAGGTCAAAACACACTATTTAGGCCTAGAAACACACACAAAGGATGAAAGAGAGGGAGATATAGAGAGAGAGGGTATAATACAGATAAATAGATATAGAAGCTCTGGTTTTTTTGTTCAAAAGCTCTAACCCCTAACAATGGGAGAGGAGGGGTGCTTATATAGGCAAAAAAAAAGACTCCAAGCTTCTCCAAGAAGCTATATCAAAAGGGGCAAAGGGTGCAAATGGTCCCTGGCTTCTTGAAGAAGCTAGGACAGCTGGCCAAGCTTCCCTAAGAAGCTTGGCCAAAGGGTCATCCTTCTAGAAGGAATTAGGGGGGCAAGGGCTCAAAACAGCCATCAACCGCACGGGGAGGAGTGATGGTGCATCCCAGCTGGCACAGCTGGCATGCACCATGCCTCAAGGGTGCAAAGGAGTCAAACCGGCCAGCAAAACGGTCACCGGCAAAACAAAGTGCCGGTCGGCCAACTATTATGCCGACCGGCCATTGATACTAAGAAACCACAGCCGGTGGCATCAATAAACGGCCAGTGATGCGAGGGGAGGGCCGGTGGGATGTGGGGATGGCTAACAAGCCATTCCTTGCCCCTCAAAGCCAAAAAAAAAACACGAGTGCTTGGTGCCAAAACCAAACACGAAACAGTTGAGTCGAGAGATCCTGAGGCAAGGCGAGCAGCCAAGGCTTCCGGGAACTCAAGACGAACACAATCATGGATGATCACCGAGTGTTCCAACGGTGACGTCGAAGTCTTGAGGACGGTCAAAAATGGGGTGTCTACAGTTGCCCCTCTTTAACAGAACTCGAAAGTCATAACGATGACGGGAGTGAATGTCAAAGCCCAGAGACGACCCATTTTTGACAAGGTCGAAGACTTAGACAAAGCATGCAAGACAAACAAGGTATACGCCCGAAGGCAGGGGCAAAATGCAAGACAATGCACGAAACCAAGCATAACTTATGATCATCCACAGAAAGTTGTAACGAAGCACACATGCAACAGTTTTAAGCTAGCATACACCAAACTACACTACAATGAAGAAAGGATGTAAGAGAATTATGCAATTCTCAATACGTCTCACTCGGAGGATACAATACCTGTTTGGTTCGCCTGGTTCCACCAGCCGCAAATGAACCGTACATACAATATCGTGCCTGCGAAGGAAACAAAGTTAACAGGTACGATTTTATTAGTAACATGCACATAACACGATTGAAAATGCATGACAATACAAATCAAGTGAGAGGCATGACAATGCCGTGAAGGTACAAACACATGTACATAAAGCATGCGGTCTACGCAAGCAATGAATATTGAACGCGTGTAAGTGAAGTATGCGGTCCACGCAATCGATGAAATTGAACATAAGTATGCGGTCTACGCGAGCAATGAAGTTGAACACGAGCATGCAGTCTACGCAGGCAATGAAGTCGGTTACAAACATGCGGTCTACGTGAGCAAAACATGCGGTCTACGCAGGTAAAACATGCGGTCTACGCAAACAAAACATGCGGTCTACGCAAGTCATGATATAACATGTGGTCTACGCAAGTAAAACATGCGGTCTACGCAAACAAAACATGCGGTCTACGCAAGTAAAACATGCGGTCTACGCAAACAAAACATGCGGTCTACGCAAGTAGTGCGATTAATTATAAACATGCGGTCTACGCAAACAAAACATGCGGTCTACGCAAGAAATGAAATTGTTCACACATGCGGTCTACGCAAGTAATGAAATTGAACATAATCATGCGGTCTACGCCAGTAATGAAATTGAACATAAACATGCGGTCTACGCAAGCAACGAAATGGATCATAAACATGTGGTCTACGCAAGTAACGAAATTGATCACGAACATGCGGTCTACGCAAGCAATGAAATTGAACACAAACATGCGGTCTACGCAAGCAATGAAATTGATCAAATTAACGAGACCAAATTCGAACACGACCTCCAATTTACCTTTCGGAGGGGTTTGCAACACACTCAGCTCAAAAACGGGCACACCCTGTTCATATCCGAGAGAGATAACATCTGCTGCTGCTTTAATTGCCATTCTAACTTGAAGTAGGCTTAAGCTTGGGGCCGAGATGCACTCATACTTCGGAGTAGTGACAAGGCCTGAGGAGGTACATCCGGAGTACAATCACGGAATTTGCTGAAGGTGAAACACACTCAGATGCTTCGATTTTCCCTCTTTTCTTTTGCTTTGCAGTCTGGAACCCATACAGCTTCAGATAGGTCCTTGTTCTACTGTTCTCACATGACCTGGGTTGAACCCTGTTGTTTATGAAAGAAAGAATCTTGTTTTGCACAAATGTGGAGAATGGCACAGCACTCTGAGCACAAACGATTTTATGAAATTGAGAGATGGGTTCTTGACCGGGGTATTGAGCCTACGACTGAACACAGCAAAGACGACCCAACAACGAAAAATAAAGGTAAACAACCTAAACACATCGAGACACGCTCGGAACGACTCAAAGCAAGAATCGAGAAAAACAAAACAGAAGACACGACACACAGACGTGTTACAAAGGCGAGAGACCTCTCAGTGCACGAGGAGCCAGTTTCTCCGGGTATTATTTCCCACCCTTTCACATTTGTGATTCTCACATCACTCGGCCCTCAGGCTCTGTTTTTCTGAAAAAAACCCTTTTGTCACTTTTTCTCTCAGCTCACATCTCTCTATTCTTCAATCTCTCATTTTTTATCCCTCCCCTGGGTGGTTGATGGATAAACAGGAAGTTGCGGGCTCTTGCCCCTAGCATTCCGCTAGATTCTTTTTCTTCTGCTCATAACAGTGAGTTTCTCCCACAGAAGGGTTGCGCTATAACTGGGTGTGTAGCAAATCTGCAGCTGATATCGGTTGATGATGCCCTGCTGGGGAGTTTGGACGTGATCAGATCTATCCAGGTGATGGAGTGGAATATCTTATCCCATTCCAGTTCGTGCTTCGCACTTGGCTTGATACCTCGCTGCTTGGAGGAGGAGAGAGCTTTCAGCCCTTTGTTGTTGACTTCAGTTGTGCCCTTTCTGGCAGGTAGAGTGCCCTTCTTGGCAAGTATGGTGCCCTTTCTGGCAAATGCATTGACAACAGGGAAAAGACAGGAAGCCTGACTCAACTATGCCCCTAGTTCATCATTTTGACCATTTTTTATTTTTGCTTTCTATTAAAACAATCTTAACCAAAATGAGAGTTAGATTAACATGCTTGTTCGATTTTTGATTTGAAATCAGGCAAGTCAGGCTATGAGCACTAAAAATTTTCCTTTTTTGGGTCCAAGAAATGGTCCAGTTTTTGGAAAAGATGGAGTAATTTTCGAGAAAATTTGTCAACCTCAGTAAAAATTCTCAAAAACTATTTTTGCAAACGGTCACTGCTCAACGAGCAGAGAACCTACTTTTGAGGCGCACAACCTCAGATCCAAAGGAAAATTGCCCCGTGCTTGAGGAGAGCTTTATGGAAACGGAAAGTTGCCCCTTGTTTGAAAGGCGCCGCAGCACATTGTATGGCAACGGAAAGTTGCCCCTTGTCTGAATGGCACCGCAACGCATTGTAATCAGTCTTCATGGTAATGATCACTACCGGACTGTCGGATACATAGAAGGCGAGGACCATCAAAAACCAACACATGGACACACTTGATTTGGAAGTGTTTGTGGCTGGACTTCAGAATGAAGTTGCCTACATATCCCAAACATGGGAATCAAGCCTTACGTAGTTCGGGGTTAAGGTACACTCGGGTATTTAACCTCTCCTTTTGCGCTCTAACTTTTGCCAAGGTGCCCGATGCGGGTTTTCGACCTTGCGAGCTTTGTTTTTCTTTTCTTTTCTCTTTTTTGATATTTCTTTCTTTTTCGCTTTCTTTTTTTCTTTTTTTGCTTTTTGTATTCTCTTTTTTTTCTTTCTTTTTTGTATTTTATTTTTCCTTACTCTAACTTTTGCTTGGGTCGCCCTTTTGGGTTTTCGACCCAGCGAGCCTCTCAAAGGGTAAAAGTGTAACAAGTCCATGCCAAATGGTTTTGAGATTGAAGCCTCTCTGTATCCAGGAGAATGGCTGTTGTATTTGGCTCTTCGAGACATTTGACGTTTTTGCCTCTAGTTCGAGGGGTGCTGCTGTTCTAGCTTTGCAAGCTTCTGTTGACAATGTCTGATCTCTTGATCTAACTTTGGTGCCTCTTGTTCGAGGGCTGCTCCAAACCCGGCCTCACAGGCCTCTCTTGATGGTGGATCGTTGAACATTCTGAATGGATTCGAGGTTTGGAAATAAACGGATTGAATCTTGAGGCTGAGAGCGATTCTAGGCTACACAATCTCAAGAGTGATTCCACACAGGTCTTAACAGGACTGCGCAAAATATTTTGTTTTTGAAAGTTTTTACGAAAGCAACAAATCGCTCGCACTGAAGATAGTGTGGAACCAGTCTGGGTCAAGCTAGGGTCCTTCTCAGTACTCACATTAACCAGCATGATCTCAATCATTAAGGGCTTAGCACGCCTCTCTTTCTCTCAACTGATCAAATTTTTGCAAAACCCGAGGAATTCCTTCCTCTTCGTTTTTTATCACAATATTTCGAAAAAAGTTTGGAAAACTTAGGTCGATGCAATGAATTCAAGGCACAGAAAAGACACAACTTCTAGTCAAATACTGCCACCTCATTTAGAATTTCTGGCACAACTGGCACACGGCAGAAGCAAACACAAGAGTGTAAAAATCACTGCTGTTCATTCAAATCTATTGGCATAACTGGCTCTAAGGCAGAAACAGACTCAAAAGAAAATGAAAAGAGAAACACAAAACAAGTAAGTGATGTTTGAGGTAACATCCCTAAAATCACCCGACTCTTAACAAAATAGGACTGACTCGATACAACAAGACAGACCCGACTGACTCAATATGAAAAGACTGACTCAACACCACGAGACAGACTCTAAACAACATAACAAAACTGACTCAATACCTGAGTTAGAAAGTACAAAATCCAGCATTCACAAATGCTTAAAATAGTGCGTGCCATACGCCACATCTTGAGTAAACTGAGTGCCACCCGTAGGTGGTTCATCCCTCGATCACATCACATTATCCCCCACAAGTTCTCTGATCAAGTGTCGATAGACTTTGTAGGACCTGGTACGGGGATGACCCCGTTGTCAATCAAATTTTGTATCTCGTGACGAAGACGGACACAACCGTCAGTGTCATGACCGGCTTGTTGATGGAAAGCACAGTACTTAGTCGAGTCATGCTTTGCAGGGAGAGGATCGGGTAGAGGCCGTTGTTCTAACGGTTTCAGATGTCCTTTCCTGAGTAGGACCCCTAGAGCTTTAGACAAAGGCATAAAGAGTGGGGTGAAAATCCTCTTGCCTCGGGGTAGATAGTCTGAGGTTCGGGGGTTTGGATTGGATGTACTAACAAAGGGGGTGGATGTTCTTGGTGTGGTGGTGGCGACCATGCCCACTTCGGAAGATCTTGCAACTGCATCACCACTGGTGGTCGCATTCGAACTGCGGGAAAATGCCCTCCTGGGCTGCTCCTTCTCCTGGTCAATGAGGCCCTGCTTCATAGCGTCCTCGATCTGTACTCCCATCTCATGCAGATTTGAAAAGGTAGGGAAGGGGAGTACGATCATTTTCTGCATCAGTTTGGGTTGGAGGTTGCGCACAACCATTCTTATCTGGTCTTTGTCGGAAGGCCTTATAGCCATCATCGAGGCCTTTGCTCTCCATCTCGCCACAAACTCTGAAAAACCCTCCTTTGGCTCTTGGCGGGTGACTTCAAGATCACGAGTTGTGACCTCAATCTGTGTGTTGTACGAGTATTGATCACTGAAGGCCTCAGCCATCTCTTCCCAATTCTATTTCACAGAGTTCTCTAATTTTGCATACCAGATTGCGGCTATCCCAGACATGGTTCGACCGAATAGTGATAGCTTCTGGGCTGTGGTCAAACCCATTGGTCTCAGGATATCAGAAAATAGGTGGAGGTGCACCATTGGGTCTCCAGAGCCATCGAATCGATCGATATGTGGCATCTTGAACCGATCTGGTAATGTCACAACTGAGTCGGTATAATCATCCTCTATGTCTAGAATGGATTGAGCTCCTTGAGACTTCTTGAATAGTTTTTCCAGTTTACTCACCTTTAGTGCTGTGGGGTCCACCTTGAACTCAAAGGGTGAATCTGGCAGGTTGATCAGCGCTTTAGATAGCTGGGGTAGGATCGGGGGCGGAGGTGGCCCTGTTGGGATGTCTGTATCCTCCTGGACATTCCGGATATTCGCCGTCTCCCCGGGTATTGGAACTCTTGGTGGGGGAGGAGCCTGGTGTGAAGCTGATACTCCAGTTTGCTGCTCTAGCCTGGCAATTGTCTCTGCCTGTTGGGCTATGACCACAGCCTGTTGCTTGGCGAATTCTACTTGATAGACAGCGTCTTGCTGCATGGCTTTCATACTATCTTGGAGTTGGCGCACCATCTTTTCCAGACTCGACATATTGTCCTGGTCTAACTGAGCAACCGGTATATCTCCCTAAGGTAAAAAAAAATAGATATCTCAACCTAACTACGCACAGGTGAGATGGATAGTGACCGCTGATCCGAAGAATGTTGAACTGATGATCTGTGCCCGACTGGCGTTTTTACCTTGTCTCTGGTGAAGGAACACTGATTGCCCTTGAACTAAATCTCTGACCCGACAAAGTCTATCAGCACAAGTCCAATGTACCTGGGGGATAGTGGAGCCTTCTGAAGCTATAGTTCCAGGACTACCTATCAAAAGAGAAAACAGACAGCATCTCAGCTCAATTTCACTGGAACGGATATGAGCATAGCAGAACGACTGTACTCAATACTGATCACTGTTCCCTAAATATATGTCCCAAAACTGATACCCTCAGGTAAAACTGATTCCCCAAATACTGATGCCCACAGGCTTGATACCCAGACTTGCAAACTGATACATGCATTCCCTGTAGAGATACACTCTAAAAGCACATAGCATGTAAAAGAGAGTAAAAACACCCCTATGTTGGGGTAGGGTTTCCCTGTCCTATTTTGTCAGGAGCTAGGGTTTCACTATGCACACAGCGGTTTCAAACAACCTAACATCGGGTGAGCAACCTGTCCTAGTTTTGAATGGTCACTATGGATTTCGATATGCACTAGGTCGAATGGTCGAAAAGGGTGCCCCGGTAGAACCGGGGTTTGTGTTCCCATACTGGCAGAGCCCGCAACAGGTCAGCCTTATGGCCATGCCTTGACAAGACAAGCCTCCAGCAAACCGCTCAGGAATAGCAGATGGCCAACACGGTGTCCTAGGCGCACCAATGCACATGCAATGCAAAGAAACACATAAGTGTAGTCAAAACAAGATATCACGAGTTCGAGTCAAGCTCTCTAAACTCCCCAGCAGAGTCGCCAGAAACTGTAGACGCCCCCGAAAGCCCCGGGAGGGATGAGTCCCGTTCTGTTCGCTTTTGTGGGTCTACTACAGTTCGGACTCAAATTGTCACGGTTCTTAATCTAAAACAAAGAGTCCAAATCTGGCAAATCGTTTTGAGAAAACAAATTTTTGAAAGAAGTGCCAAACATGGACTGCTTTGCCAGATACAGAGTCGCCACCTAAATATTTTCTTTTGGGAAATTTAGGAAACCCTGACTCGGTGCCAAAGGCCACGTGTCCGTCATCACCAAAGTTGCCTCGGCTCTGGAACTTGGGTACGATTGGGGAAGGTCAGCTATGAGCACCCCCTCTCGCCCGATCCGAAGATCGGCCTCTACTAACCATGATATCTTGTTTTGAAAACATTATGTGATCTTATTCCGGTTATTAGCCTAGAATTACTATGTTATGCGCACAGCAAACAAGTATAGACCAAATCGCCTAGATTGGAACAAAATATTACATGTTTGTTTTGAAAATGGTTTGCTACTCGCAAGTAGGCTAAAATGCAGATTTTACCACCCTCTAGTGGGCTTTAGAAAAGATGGTTTTGCCACTATCCAGTGGGCTTAAAACTCATAGTTTCAATGCATTATTCAAATTTAGGTAATTCAACCCCCATCCACAGGCATTCAAGCAGTTATATCACATAAGCAGCTAGCCTCATGGTAATCATGCTATTATGGCAACACTCACACGCATGTTGTATGCTAAAGCATAAAAGCTTACCTAGTACTCCATGCCAAAACAGAAACTAGTTAGTAATCATGCATGATCCTAGTTCATGTTAAAAATGGCTAATGCATCACATACAGAATGTCACTAGAATAGGCTCGGCTAATCTACAATGACATGTGAAATGCTACAACTAGCACGTATTCAATTTGGAATTGAAATACAGATGCAGTTAGTATGATGCGCCGAGCCCGGTGCATGCGAAACAGGTGAATGAATGCAAACATGCTGTCATGTTGTTATGCTAATTTAAATATGCCCTAGTCTACCATCATAAGCAGGTTAACAAAATGGAGGAAAGACGTGGGATTGGAAGACATGCACACACGCACCCACACTTATTACAAATTTGCCCTCGCTCGGAGGGACCAAAAGAATAATACAGGCCGAATGAATAAATCAACTAGCCTAGCCAATTAATTATTACAAAACTTCTAATTTAATTGACAAATAAATATAGAAGAAAGGTGGCCGTAACCCTGCCTCGGGATGCGCGAATGATGCATGCTTGATCCGTCTTGCCCGGAAATTCATTGCCATAGCACTACTGCCTCTGTTTTCACTGCCTTGCTTCTCTGAAGACTGCCAAAATCCCAAGGTATCTTCTATGCACATTGCAGAACATTGTCGGCTAAGGGAAACGACCACCGGCCATGGTAAATGGCCATCGGCTGCTAATGAAGTTATCGGCCATTCACTAATGACCGGTCGGCAAAAACTTCCTGCAGAAAATAGTTTTCACAGCAACAGAGAACAGGCAGTGTATGGCATGGGATTTCAGGCACATGTAAGCATGGTCATGTTCCCAATCATGTATTGAACTCAGGGGAGCATGGCCCTCGATCCTTGGGCCATCAATTGTGCATGATAACCTAAGGGACCAAGCTTGCCATTCAATGTAAAATGCATGCAACACACAAATGAGGACCAAGACCCTATCATGCCAAAGTCAAGGGCCTCGGTGACCGAGGGTTGAGATGTGTTTTGTCACTTGAAGTACAAACACCCCTCACCCCTCAAGTTTGGTTTGACACCCCAAACCAAACAATGTAATGCATGTATGCAATATGGCTCAAGTTATGCAACATGGCTCAAATATGCAAATGAGGCTAAGTAAACAAATATGCCAAAATGTGATGTAAACTAAACATGCAAATGTACAATGCTAGGCATGCAAGATGCAATGCAATGCACTCTAACATGTGAGTTGAGACATGAAATGCAACTAGTCAATAATATGCAAACATGCAAGTATGATACCATGTAAGCATGAATCCAATGCAACATGATCATGCAATGGTGGACTCAAAACACGAAGGGCAGACCTCAGACCATCCAAAACAGCGACCAAAAATGCCCAAAACAGTGGACAAATATGCACAACAAGCATACAAACCAATGGGCTTAAGACTAAGGCACAAAAGGGAGCATCTTACTACCACTATCAAGACCACTCATGGCATGAACCAAGCAACCAAAAACAGATTTTTAACATGTGAAATGAGCCCCCAAAACCCAATGATATGGCAGCCCAAATGACCCAAACACATAGGCATACACAATGCACATTTCAAGGCACGGAATCACAACACTCCAAAGCATTGAAAGAGACACAAAGGGCAATGTAAGACCACATTATATGGACTGAGATATGATCTAAAATGATGCCAAATCATGAGACTAAGGTAAGCTAAGCATGCTAGTGACCCACACAACCAAGGCTTACAAGCCAAAATGCAAAGCAACTATATCAAGCATACAAAACATGACAAAATCAATGGCCAACAGACCTAAAGCATGACAAGTCATGACCAAAAGCTTCAATAAGCTAAGCTAAAACATGAGGATATACTAGGCTAAACACATGGCACATTTCTAGGCAAGATAGAGAATTACAAAGCAAGTATAAAATGCATGCTAAGGGCCAACAAACCACCATTGGACAGGGATATAATATGACCCAGAACATGCACAAATGAGACAAATAGGGAGAGGGGTGTCCCTCCCCTATATGAGACCTGAAAATCACTTCATCACCACTGAAAATCCACTGGATTTCAGTGGTGAGAAGGCTAATACAACAAAGTAAACAAGGCTTAAAGAAAAAGGCACCAAAATAGGCCAAAAGAGGCCTAAGAGGGGGAGTTCGACCCCTAATGCCAAAACACCGTTAATGAAAGATGTTAAGAATGAAAATACAAGACTTTTTTATGTTATACACAAAGCTCAAATCAGCATTCAAGACAGGTAGAAAACTAGTGCAAGATTGGGGAAAATAAAGTAAGAATCTCACCCTTGAAGAACACTTCAAGAACAGAAGCTCCAGCCACCCCGCTCTGACCAAAATCAGTCCAAAACCTCAAGAATCAACCATCAATGCCTCTCAAACTCGAAGCAAGGTGTAATGGTGTGTGTATTAGTGCAAAAGTAAGGTCAAAACACACTATTTAGGCCTAGAAACACACACAAAGGATGAGAGAGAGGGAGATATAGAGAGAGAGGGTATAATATAGATAAATAGATATAGAAGCTCTGGTTTTTTTGTTCAAAAGCTCTAACCCCTAACAATGGGAGAGGAGGGGTGCTTATATAGGCAAAAAAAAAAAAGACTCCAAGCTTCTCCAAGAAGCTATATCAAAAGGGGCAAAGGGTGCAAATGGTCCCTGGCTTCTTGAAGAAGCTGGGACAGCTGGCCAAGCTTCCCCAAGAAGCTTGGCCAAAGGGTCATCCTTCTAGAAGGAATTAGGGGGACAAGGGCCCAAAACAGCCATCAACCGCACGGGGAGGAGTGATGGTGCATCCCAGCTGGCACAGCTGGCATGCACCATGCCTCAAGGGTGCAAAGGAGTCAAACCGGCCAGCAAAATGGTCACCGGCAAAACAAAGTGCCGGCCGGCCAACTATTATGCCGACCGGCCATTGATACTAAGAAACCACAGCCGGTGGCATCAATAAACGGCCAGTGATGCGAGGGGAGGGCCAGTGGGATGTGGGGATGGCTAAGAAGCCATTCCCTGCCCCTCAAAGCAAAAAAAAAACACGAGTGCTTGGTGCCAAAACCAAACACGGAACAGTTGAGTCGAGAGATCCTGAGGCAAGGCGCGCAGCCAAGGCTTCCGGGAACTCAAGACGAACACAATCATGGATGATTACCGAGCGTTCCAACGGTGACGTCCAAGTCTTGAGGACGGTCGAAAATGGGGTGTCTACAAGTGGGTTCTATTATTGGTGCACTTGGTATACTTGAACTAGGTTGGCCTAGATTAGGTTGTTTAGGGGTCAGATCAGATCAGATTTGTCATTGATCTATCACTTGAACCGACTATAGCGGCTTGGACATTTTTTCCAACCAATTTCGCCAATATTGTAGTTCGAAACTGTTCTATTCGAAAATGATTTATTCGGTCGAGTTTCGGTCGAAAACAACTAGTAACCTTTTCCCTTTCTTTGAACCCTAATCTATATATTATATATACATATATCTATATGCATACATATATGAGAGAGTGGAGAGAGGGAAAATAATGAAAAAGAACCATTTTGTAGCAATAGCAGAAATATTACATTAATTTTCAAACCCTAATATGTATATATAATCTCAAAATCAAATATACAAACAACTCACATAGTGATTTAGCCACAACTCTCTCACACCTGGTCTAAGAGATTAAGCTAGGGATTCTGAAATTGAAAAACAACGAGAGTTGAAGCTTGGGTTATGAACTTCTCCAATCGTCATCATCACCACTTTGCTGAGATTAGGAATTTTGGATTTAATGAGTAGATCAAAGATAGAGGGATGTTCAGGTTGAGATAAACTAAGGGGGTTCAGAGAGAGAGAGAGTGGGGGGGGAGGCGGAGATGAGAGGTAGAGAGAGAAAAGACACAGGTGAAAGTGAGAAGATAGAAGGGTAAGAGAAATGGTTTTTTTCCCTTTGATTGAAGAGAGAGAGAGAGAGAGAGAGAGAGAGAGAGAGAGTGCATGTTAATGACTGGGAAATTGATTTGGAGAATAGAAATGGATAATTCAGAATGATGAGAAGACAAAAGGATGAGAGAAAGAGAGATTCTTTTATTATTTTTCTTTCACTGGAGAGAGAGAGAGAGAGAGAGAGAGAGTTAATGGTGAAAATTGAAAGTCTGAGGGATTTGAAATGGGAAGCCGAAAGTATGAGAGAGATTTAGTAATAATTTTCTTCCACTAAAGAGAGAGATAATGATGAAAAATTAAAAGTCTGAGACAAATACGAAAATGGAAAACAGAGGAGATTGTCTTGGAAAGATAACATAATCAAATCTATGCAATATATAATTAATATATTCGGTCAAGATGACCTAGCAAATAGAGGAGGCTGCCTTGGGAAGTAAAACAATCATGTACAAGTTTATATTATATATGTATATATATATTTCAATCGGTTTGGTTTAAATGGGTTTTAAAATATTAAATCTGACATCTGCCCGAAATCCAAAAATATTTACACAAAACAAGCCGTGGCGGGCTGTTGGAACTATGGAAACCACCAGCACTATGTTCGGATCGGGCGGGTCAGGTCGGGGTGTGCCAGGTAATTCGGTTCTTCGCACACCTCTAGCCTAGATGGATTGATTGAGCTGGGCCTTTCTGAATTAATTGGACTTGAACTGAATTGAATTAGGCTTTTCTGAATGGATTTTTTTTTCGGATAAGATGAACTAGCCTTTTTCGAAGTTCATTTTTTGGGTTTGAGATGATTGGGGTTCAAGTGCGTCCATCATGCATAAGTCAGTTCCCTCTGGAATGAACACCTTAGGCTTGGATAGATGGGACAAAGAGATGTATATATTGGGGTTATAGGTGAATGGCAGTGTATTGATGCGGTTGGGGGTGGGAGGGGATGGTATTCTGTCATGGGGAGGCAACGAATTGGTAGTGATATTAGGTTTTTGTCGTTCAGGTGAAACTATGATTTTGTTATCGATGAGATCTTGAATCTCATAATGAAGGCGAAGGCAACAATCAATGTCATGACCATGTTGTTGGTGAAAGGCGTAGTATTTGGTAGGGTCATAACTGACTGGGAGAAGATTAGTAAGAGGTCGGGCGTCAAGGGATTTGAGATACCCCTTTTCTACCAAGACATTCATGGCTTGGGCTGGGGACATATGAAGAGGATGGTAAGTTTTTTTATCGGCTCAGGTCGAGTTGGCTATTTATGGGCTGACATTGGCAAAGGGATTGGTTGTTTTGGTTATTCCTGGAACGTGCTGCAGTTTATTCATGAAATAAATGGATTGGGCGCTAACGTACAAGCCTTCATCTGCGGCCAGAATGGTCTGCACTACCCGGGCTTCAGCTAGAGTGAATCATGAGAGGAATACATCCTCCTCGCCATGGTTGATCTCTAGCACTAGTGTAGTTACCTCTGGTGGTGGATGGAGGATGAATTCCCAAAAACAATCACCACTCCTTCCCTATGAGGGTACTTCAAAATCTGATGGAGAGTGGAGGAGACGACCTTTACATGATGCAACCAGGGCCTCCCTGTAGACGTGCTCCCGGGGAACTCCCCAACGTCCGCGTGCACCTTGCGAGGGCGGCGCGAATCTCGTCTTGTTCCGAGCTACTACAGTTCGGACTCAAATGTCACGGTTCTGAATCTAATCTCACAATGTGCGATATAAGATCGATAAATCACCAAAGAGTCCAAAATTGGCAAATCGCTTTGGAAAACTGATTTTTAATAAAGAAGTGTCAAACATGGACTGCTTTGCCAGATACAGAGTCACCACCTAAATATTTTATTTTGGGGGAATTTAGGAAGGTCATGCAATGAGCACCCCCGCACGCCCGATCGAAGATCAGCCTGTACTAAGCATGATATTTTGTTTTTGAAAACACATGTGCTCTTATTCCAGTTATTTAACCTAGAATTACTATGTGATGCTGTAGACACCCCATTTTTGACCATCCTCAAGACTTGGACGTCATCGTTTGAACATTCGATGATCACCCTTGTTCGTGTTCGTTTTGAGTTCTCCGAGGTCCCAGCCGTGCGCCTTGCCTCATGACCTCTCAACTTGACTGTTTTGTGCTTGGTTGTGGACAAAGCATTTGTGTTTCTATTTTGAGGGAAGAGGGTGGCTTTTTTGCCATTTCCTAAACCCACTGGCCATGGTCTGAGGTCACCGGCCATGATTTCTTGCTACCGGCCAATTGTATTGGCCGACCGGCATTGTATTTGGTCGGTCGGCCATGTGTTTTGGTCGACCGGCCCCTTTGTCTGGCCGAGACCTTTTCTTTGCCTTTTTCAGGCATTGTGCATGCCAGCTGTGCCAACTGGTGAGCACAAATTCTGCCCTCCATACTATGGAGGGATTTCATTCTTACACTTAGCTTCCCTTGGAAGCTTAGAATTGGAATTCCTATAAGAAGAGGACATGCCCTCCCTTTCTAGGGGTTGAACAACCTGTGATATAAAATATATATCACTCTCTCTCTATATCTGCCATTCTCTCTACATTTGTGTGTGTATTAGTGTTCTAAAGGGTGTTTTGGTTCATATTTTTGCACTAAAGCACCTAGTATTACACCATACTTTGATTACTGAGGTGTTGAGGGGTTGATTTCAGAGTTTTTGAGCTAGTTTTGATCAGAAGGAGGTGCTGGAGTTGATGTTCTTGAAGTGTTCTTCAAGGGTGAGAACTACCCCATTTATTCCCCATTTTACCTTAAGCTTTTAGCCTATCTTGCATGCTGTTTTAAGCTTAGTGTAGAACTGATAAAAGTTCTGTATTTTCATGCTTAAGGTGTTTGTTTAAGGTTACTTTTGGGTTGGGGGTTGTCTACCCCCTCTTAGGCCTTGTTTGGCCTCTTTTTGTGACCTTCTTCTTGAGCTTTGGAACCCTTTTATTTTGACCTTCTCACCACTGAAATCCAGAGGTTTTTCAGTGGTGGAGAAGTGGTTTTGAGGTCTTGTATAGGAGAGGGACACCCCTCTCCCTTTATGCCTCATTTGCTTGCATTATTGGCTTGTAAAGGTAGCATGTTGGTTTAATGTGTTTTAGCTTCATTTCAGTGGGTATTTGGTGTTAGTTTATCATGTTATACCTCTGTTTCATGTTGGTTCGTTGGCTTATTACATGCATCATGCACTTGCTTTGCAATCCTCTCATTTGCCTAAACATGTATCATGCATTTAGACCATCATGCTTGCATGTTTTAGCTTGACTTCATGAAGCTTTTATCCATGTTGTGACATGTTTAAGCTCTGTTTGGTGTTGATTTAGTCATGTTTTCCATGTTTTGTATAGCCACCATGCATTTTTAGCTTGTTAGCTTTGGGTGTGTGAGTCATGAGCATGCTTTACTTGGGCTATTTCAGTGGCTTGGAATCACTCGTCATGCTATTTCAGTCCATGTTCCATGCTTGTATGCTTGCATTTGCCATCCTTTCAATGCTTTCAAGAGTTGTTGTCTTATGCTCCATGTTTGGGCCATTGTGCATACCTCTAGACTTAAGTCATTTAGGTGCCATCTAAGTGGGTATTAGGGCTTATCTTGAAATATTTTAGCTCTATTTTTCATTGCATAACCCATGCCATGTTTGGTTGTGGTAGTTGTAGTGGAATGCTCTCTTTATGGCCTTGAATGCCCTCTATTTTGCGCCCATTTCTTAGCATGTTTTGGCCTTGTTCCATGCATGCCCCAGCCCTATTTTGGTCTGCCCTAAGACCGTTTTAAGTCATCTTGGCTCTTTGGGGCTCGGTGGGTTTGGCCATAGTTCGCCCCCCCTTTGTTAGTCTCAAGTTTTGGGCTTTATTGCATACCTTACTTGCATGGCTTAGTTGATTTGGCATCATTCATGGCACATTTTTAGAGCTTATCACGCTTGTCATTTGTCCATATTTGTCTCTTCTTAATAAGCTTAGAAGTCGACTCCTTTTTATGCCTAAGTGTTGGACCTTTACATGAGCATGTGTGGGTCTGTTTTGTCCATCATTTCTTGGCACTTTGGCCACTGTTTTGGCACGGCTGAGGCCTACCCATCCTTAGTGTAAGCCCATGGATCATGCACTTATGTATTGTTGTAGGCTTACCGCATTGCATGTTGTCTCATCCTTATGGTTGGTGTCATCGTTGCATGCCTATCACTTTGTATATTTGCATATCTAGGTTGCATTGTAGTATTGCATACCTCTTGTATTACCATGTTGCTTGCATGTTAAGTTGCATTGTTCATGTTGCACTGCATTAATTGCATATTTCGCATTGCATTTGGCATACATGCATTGCATTTTGTTTGGTTTAGGGTGTCAAACCAAACATGAGGATCAAGGGACGTTTCGTACTTAAAGTGACAAAACGTGCCTCAATCCTCGGTCACGGACACTCTTGACCCAACATGATAGAGTGTGTAGCATTCATTTGTGTGTTGCATTCATTCCATATTGATATGCACCTTTGATACCTTTGGCCATCGTGCATCGAAATGCGTAATTGGTGGCCCGAGGATCGAGAGCCATACTCCCTTGAGTTCTTAGCATGATAGGGAGGGTGGTCGTGCATACATTTGGCCTGTAAATTCTTTGCCATGCACTGTCTGTCCTCTGCTGCAGCAAAACCAGTGTTCTGCGGGAAGAAATGACCGGTCGGCCACTTTCAGTGCCGGCCGACTACCAAAATCCAGTCGATGGCCCCACTTTTGGTCGATGACCATATTTCCATGGCCGGTGGTATTTTCTCTTGGCCGGTGGCATCCCACAATTCTCAAGGAGTAGGTCAGAAGCATATTTGGGAGTCGTGCAGTCTTCAGAGTCATAAAACAGTGCAAACAGAGGCAACAGAGGCATGGCTACGGGTTTCCGAGCGAGGCGAATCGTGCATGCATCATCCAATCATTCCGAGGCGGAGCTGCGGTGGCCTCTTTAGTTTAATGATTAGACTGTTTTATAATTAATTTGTTTATTAATTAATGGTTGTGTAATAACTAGTTTAATTAGCTTAGATTAGTTAGTTGATTCTGTATTATTTATTCGGACCCTCCCTCGAGAGGGCGAACTTTGTAATAAGTGTGCGTGTGTGTGATGCATGTCTTCCAACCCCACGTCTTTCTCCCTTTTATTTACCAGCTCATGATGGTTAGTTTTAGGGCATGTTTCAATTAGCATCCTCATGCTCGCATGTTTGCATCCATTCATCTGTCTTGCATGCACCAGGCTCGGCGCATCATACTAGCTTCACTGTATTTCAATTCTAAGTTGAATACGTGTATCGAATTGTCGCATCTCACATGCCATCTTAGATTAGCCGAGCCTATTCTAGTTGCATTTTGCCTGCGATGCATTAGCCATTTTAACATGGACTTAGATCATACATTTGATTACTAACATGTTCTTTGTTTTGGCTCGGAGTACACTGTGAGTGTTTATGCTTTAGCATCTTGCATGTGTGTGAGTGTTAACATGACAGCGTGCTTACCATGAGGCTAATTGCTTATGTGATATAACTGTCTGAATGCCTGTGGGTGAAGGTTGGATTGTTTGAACTGGAATAATTCATTGAAATCCATGATTTAGCCAACTTGCGAGTAGCAAACTTCAAACCGCTTTCCAAACAAACGGATATGCAATGCTTCGTTCCAAATTAGGCGATCTAGTCTATACTTGTGTGTCGTGCGCATCACATAGTAATTCTAGCTAATTAACTGGCATAAGAACACACGTGTTTTCAAAAACTTGATATCATGCTTAGTACAGGCCGATCTTCGGATCGGGCGAGTGGGGGTGCTCATAGATGACCTTCCCCAATCGTACCCAAGTTTCTGAGCCGGGGCAACTTTGGTGATGACGGACACGTGGCCTTAGGCACGAGTGAGGGTTTCCTAAATTCTCCCAAGATAAAATATTTAGGTGGCGACTCTGTATCTGGAAAAGCAGTCCATGTTTGGCACTTCTTTCTTAAAAATCAGTTTTCCAAAACGATTTGCCGGATTTGGACTCTTTGGTGATTTATCGGTCTCGCATTGCACTTTGCGGGATTAGATTCAGAACCGTGACATTTGAGTCTGAACTGTGGTAAGCAAGGCCCTCGAGGGCGCGTCCACAGTTTCTAGCGACTCTGTTGGGGAGTTAGAGAACTTGACTCGAACTCATGATATCTTGTTTTAATTACACTTATGTGTTTCTTTGCATTGCATGTGCATTGGTGCGCCTAGGACACCGTGTTTTCCGTATGCTATTCCTGAACGATTTGCCGGAGGCTTGCTTCAAGAAGCGTGCCATAAGGCTGACCGGTTGTGGACTCTGCCACGACGGAAACACAAACCCCGATTTTTACCGGGGCACCCTTTTCGACCATTTGACCTAGTGCATATCGGAATCCGTAGTGACTATTCCAAACTAGGACAGGTCGCTACCCAATTTTAGGTTGTGTGAAAACCGCTGTGTGCGTAGTGAAACCCTAGCTCCTGACAAAATAGGACAGGGAAACCCTACCCCAACATAGGGGTGTTTTTGGCTCTTACTTGCTTGTTATGTGCTTTTTGAGTTAACCTTCACAGGAATGCACATATCAATTTGCAAGTCTGGGTATTAGGCCTACGGGCATCAGTGTTTTGAGAATCAGTTATATCCGCGGGTATCAGATTCAGTTTTGGGACAGTAATTTGGGAATAGTGATCAGGTGGCCGAATACAGTTATTCAGCTATGCGTGTGTCTGTTCTGCTGAAATTGGGTTGAGCTGCTGCCTGTTTTCTCTTTCAGGGGGGGAGTTTCAGAGATCTAGTTCAGAATCGCCAGTGTTCTCCTTCGTTGAAGCAACGCAGACATCCGATCCGTCAGCCACCGGTCACATCACCTCCGTTCAGTTCAGCGGATTTATGATGGCACAAAATTCAGAGGAAATTGTGGTTATGGCAGCCGCATTAAACCAAGGAATCATCTTATAGGGTGAGACTGTCACGACCCAAACCCGCCCCTATAGGTTTAGCACCGTAACCGGCCAGTAATCCAAGATTACCGAAGGCCTGCTTAACAGTAATACAGTAAAACAGAGTACAGGGGCATGGCGGAAGCCAATACAGTAATTAAACAATGTCCAATGAGTTGTGACAGTCCGTATGCGAAAAAGATTTTTCATACATTTATACGGAACAGTACCAAACAGTATGCACAATATTTACAATATACAGTACAGGGACTTAATCCCTATTAAGCAGTACGGTAACAGTCTATACAGTATTACAAAAACAGTGCAAGACAGATGGGGAAATAAAAACACCCCTAAGCCATAGCTTGGCAGGCTCGGAACCTCGCAGTGAGGCACAGTGGTTGGCTTGACAAAACTAGAGTTACCCCGACGCTCCTAGCCGCGGTCTGGTGCCTGTACACCTACATATATATATGAGCAATGAGCTAAAGCCCAATGAATAACATAATGCGTAAAGAGGTTTAGAATGAATGTCCTTACAGTAACGAAAATAGTTCATTAAATTAGTATTCCAGTCTTTCAGTCAATCAGTCATATGTGGTACATCCGTTAGCATAACAGTACAGTAAGCAGTAGGTCCTGAAGACCAAACAGTAATGATGGCCATCAATCAGTAAACAGTAGTGGTTCTAGAAGGGAACCGACAGAGATCTCTGTAACAGTAACAGTAAACAGTAGGTGCTAAGGATGCCACGGTACAGTTCAGAATATAGGACATACATTCATTCAGTAGACAATATCAGTTCAGTAAACAGTTCAGTTCAGTATTCCGAAGATAATCATTTTCAACATATTTTTACACAATTGTTACTCACAGAGTTCTGGGCTACAGTAGGCTAGAGCGTCTCCTCGGAATGCCAACCCTATACAGTTAACAGATTGAACACACTCTAAGTTTCACAGTTGGGAAAGATAATTATTAACTCCCTATTATGCCTCGGTGTGTTCTATATCTATATCCTCATTAAGATGTCTAAAACTAGGCCTAAGAATGCCTAGGATGGAATGAGGATGCAAAGATGTACTTAGAAAACATTTTCAGAAATTTTTAGTGAAACAGGGTCCCGCTCGAGCGCAGGTTTCCCCCGCTCGAGCGGACATGCAACAAAGGTACCTGCTCGAGCGACAACTATCCCGCTCGAGCGTACTGTAAAAGTACTGGATGGGTGAATTCTCCGCTCGACTCCCGCTCGAGCGTGAGACACAACGCCCCGCTCGAGCACCAACTTCCCCGCTCGAGCGGATTGTAAACAAGGCCAAAGTGCTGGGAGCTTGATTTTCCCGCTCGAGCGGCACTTCCCCCGCTCGAGCGGACGACCAAAATCTGGAAAACCCAGATTCGAACTCCAAGTTCAAAACCAAGTTTTCAAACACCAAAATCGATCCTCTTGGGCCCATTTTCTGGAAAAACTCTTGTAAACACATAGAATAACATGTTTCAAAACTCAATTTAAGAGATCAAGACCCAAGGGTGTTTAATCTAACTTTCATATTGATTAAAATTGTTTTAGTAGAAAGCAAAAACAAAAAAATGGTCAAAATGATGAACTAGGGGCACAGTTAAGTCAAGTGTTCTGTCTTTTCCTCATTATCAACATACTTGCCGGAAAGGGCACCATATTCGCCAGAAAGGGTGCGACTGAGGTTAACAACAAAGGGCTGAAAGCTCTGAACCCACAATTTCCCGTTCATCCATCAACCACCCAGGGGAGGGATAAAAAATGAGAGATTAAAGAACAGAGAGATTTGCGTTGAGAGAAAAAGTGAGAAAATGGCTTTTTCAGAAAAAAAAAAAAAAAGAAGCAGAACCTGAGGGCCGAGTGATGTGAGAATCACAAATGAGAAAGGATGGGAAATGATACCCGGAGAAACTGGCTCCTCGTGCACTAAGAGGTCTCTCGCCTTTGTAATGCGTCTGAGTGTCGTGTTGGTTTTGTTGTTTGTCTCGATTCTTGTTTAGAGTCGTTTCAAGTGCTACTCGATGTGTTTAGGTTGTTTACCTTTTGTTTGTCTTTGTTGAGTCATTTTGATTGTGGTCAGCTGTAGGCTTAATACCCAGTTGAGAACCCTTTTCTCATTACAATTTAAAAAATGAATCGTTTTGTGCTCAGAGTGCTGTGTCATTCTCCACATTTGTACAAAACAGGATTCGTTCTTTCATAAAAACTGCAGGGTTTAACCCAAGTCACGTGAGAACAGTAGAACCAGGACCTATCTGAAGCTATAGATTCCAGAATGCGATGCAAAAGAACAGAGGAAGGATTCGGAGCATCTGGGTTTGTTTCGACTCCTGCAGATTCCGTCTTTGTATCCTGTGTGTTCAAACTAAACAGAATGTTGTGTTATGGGCCGTGAGTTCAGAATGAGTGGTATTCAGAATGGGCTGTGTATTCAGAATTGGTAGTGTCCTGCATAAGCCGTGTGTTCAAAATAAACAGAGTACTGTGTTACGAGCTGTGTTCAGAATGAGCAGTCTATGTGTTGAACATGTTGGGAACTTCTGATTGGTTCCACTTCCAGTGCCTTCCGGTGTTGATTCTGCGAAGTCACACCTGTATTACTTCCATTTGCTTATCGAGTTGTTACTCATTTGCTTATCGAGTTGTTGCTCTGTCTATCGAGTTGTTGCTCATTCGTTTATCGGGTTGTTACTAATTTGTTTATCAAGATTGTCGCAATTTTGTTTATCAAGTTGTTGCTCATTTGATTACCAAGTTGTCGCAATTTTGTTTATCGAGTTTTTGCTCTTTGCTTACCGAGTTGTAAACTTGTCAAGGTCTTATTGTTGCTTATTGAGTTGATTTGTTTGTTATGTTGGCTCACTACCTGACCTGGTAATACATGCATGTTCAATTTCCATTCGATTACATTGTTATGTAATACGATGCGATGCAATGCGATGTATAAAAGCAACACTTTTTCAGCAAAAAACTTGTCTCATTCCAGCATCTTTTCAAAGTACATATTTTTGAGAAAG
This sequence comes from Camellia granthamiana, assembly GCA_036172215.1. Taxonomy (NCBI): domain Eukaryota; kingdom Viridiplantae; phylum Streptophyta; class Magnoliopsida; order Ericales; family Theaceae; genus Camellia; species Camellia granthamiana. The sequence continues at coordinate 23,320,042 of CM069909.1, forward strand.
TAAAACCTGCCTGAGGCAGTACAATGTGCTCAAACTACCAGTTAAAAGAAAAGTAAAGCAAAAAGAAGAGAAAAACAACAAATGTCTGAACAAAACAGAAAAAAAGCAGCAGAAAGTCTGGATCAATATCAGTGGTCTCAAGTACGGGAGTCGGTCCTGGTCCTCTTCCTGGGCGAGGGTCCAGGATCACAACCGCCATCTCCAAAATCAGAGTCTGAGCTATCTCCGGCCTCGCCCTGCGATGACGCGACCTCCTCATCTGACTCATCGTCATCCGGAGTGGGCTCTCGGGAACTGCTCTCAGCGCGGGTGCGCCTATGTCTGTCCCGGCTATGGATGGTCATCCTCCGCCTCACTCCCCCTCCTCCTCGAGTAGAAACAGATGGCCCAACTGGAGCACCTCCCGTAGCCGGAACCTGGAATGGGGCCTGAAAAGGACAAATGGCAAATGCATCAGTTACAGAACGCAAAGCAGAATACCAGTACAGAATGCTGTGTGTGAGTACAGTGTGTGAATGCTGTGAACAGTATATCAGTACATAATGCAATGTGTGAGTACAGTACATAAATGTCGTCAGCAACGCTGTGAGCAGTATATGGGTTGCAGTGTATCAGTACCATGATTACTATGTTTCAAGTGCCGTGTTAATAGTGCGATGCATCAGATTATATATGAAACATATTAGGCGGATTTTGAAACTACAGTTGAAAGAATATACCGGGATATTGTAGATGGTCAGCAAGTTGATACACCGCTGCAACATCCCTACCGCTGAGGCTATCAACTCCAAGGACTGGCGAGTGTACTCGACAGGAGCCTGCAAAATTGTTGAAGTCATTAGTATTCTGCGGGATATCAAATTGAAATGACTGTACAAAATACAAAGTTTAGTAGTGCATACCGGGGTCGAGCCATAGACTCTGACGAGCTCAGAATTAGCCAGAGGAGGACCGAAGGGAATCTGGTAAGTCTCCCCACCCTGCCCTTGGCATGTGATCATTGTAGGCAGTGCTGGCCACTTTGCTCCCCGTCCTCTCCGGGACCCACTCCTACCTCTGGTCGGAGGTGCCCTTGGTGCCCCCGCTTCTGCTGCTGGCATCGCTAGCCTCTATCGCTCAGCTCGACGAGCACCAGTCAAAGGCCGCATGATGTAAGCCTGAATGTACTCAGCGTAGTCACCCTCCTCCCAGAAAGGCTCAGCGTCCTAGCCGATCGTGGAGTCCATCATCTCCTCCAAGGTGTACCTCTCAATGTGCCTCGTAAGGGTAAGAGGAGATGCTGGAACCGGCTGCTCAAGCACGCCCAAGGTCTGCCGCAGGAAGCGCTCTCCAAAGTACCAAGTGCGGCAAACCAGCCCCTCCATTAGAACCCTGAACCGGGCAGTCTCCCGAGCATCGGCATACTGCTCCCAAACTGCGTCAGGCAACGGGGCCCAAGGCTACCAGGCGATCTGCAAGTAAAACACAATTTGTTATCTACTGATGTTAAAAGAACAATGTAAAGCGAAGCTTAAATGGACTGTAATGTCTGACATACCTCAGCTACGGTGATGGTGTCGAAATAACGGCGGAAGAACATGAAGGACTCCCGTGGCCTCCGCTCGCATCTCACGTCGAAGCGGTAAGAAAATGGAATGCCAAGAGGGACCTCCTCATCTGGCACTGGGGCAAGCCTCGGGAAGTAGGCGTATACCCACAACTGCAAAGTATAATAGAGCAAACACCAATATGCTTATCAGATAAAGCAGAATGCAGAATAAAGCAGATTATGTGTGTACCGTGTGTGCAGTGTACAACTAGTGTGAAGTAGACTACATGTGTGCAAAGTATAGAGTATAGATAATGTAAAGCGAAAATGTAAAACAGAAATAGAAGGCGTACCTCCCAAGCTCGCCAGTAGCCTCCGAGCAACTGTCCGTTGCTGCGAGAGGATGAGCTCAAGTACCCGTAAAGGGTGGCCAAGCCCACGCCACCCCAGTTGTAGCGATGGATCTGTGTCACGTCCACTAATGCGCTCAACAGGTAGAGGGCAACGGTGTTCACCTGGTCGGCGAAGAGCGTGGTCCCCAACAAGAACATAATGAAGCCACGAGCGTACTGCTCCTCCTCTTCCCGAGTGGTAGGCTCCTGGATCCGGAAGTGATCCTCAAACCACGAGTACCGCACAAACCCTGCCCGAGCGAGAGGTGGCTGAGTACCGAGCAAGTATAGCTGAGTGGCGTCCCACTCGTCCATGTCTGTATCAAAGGGGATCGGATCACCCCCCACTCCGATGCCTGTGAGCATGGAGAAGTCAAAGAGAGTCATCGTCTTCTCCCCGATGGCAGAAAGGTGGAAGGAATCGGTGGTATCCCACCACCTCTCCACCAGAGCAGTAAAAAGGGGCCTGCTCGCAGTGAGGCGTGAGAGTCCCATGCAGAAGGTCCCAAAGCCAGCTCGGTCGACAATATGGCGGACCGCGTCGGGTAGCTCCATGTACCAACCTCGGGCGGCAGTGTTCCCATACCCCCAGACGGCATGGGAATCTCCCTGTGATCAAAACAAACAGTTGCGAAGCAGTGTTATAAAGGCAGTTTTGAATGCGCTCAGAATTGATGAGAATGCAGTGTGTGTGCATGTGTCAGAGTCTACACGGATATCGGGTGCGGGTGTCCTCGTAGTGAACTACGGCATATGATGTATCAGTGTGTGTTTGAATTGTTCAGTTGAGAATGCAGTGTGTGTGCATGTGTCAGAGTTTACACAGATATTGGGTGCGGGTGTGCTCACAGTGAACTACAGCATTGGATGAATCAATGTGTTTTGAATGGTTCAGTTGAGAATACAGTGTGTGTACACGTGTTCAGATTCAAACAGATATTGGGTACTGGTGTGCTCGCAGTGAACTACAACATTGGATGAATCAATGTGTTTTGAATGGTTCAATTGAGAATACATCGTGTGTACACGTGTTCAGATTCAAACAGATATCAGGTGTGGGTGTGTCCACAGTTAAACTATAGAATGTGATGTATCGGTGTGTTTCAGTTAAGCAGTTAAAGAACATAATCGACTATCGCAGTTATGTGTTCTACATTGTAGAAAATGAAACGGAGGAAGAGTGTACCTTAGAAGCACCGAAGAACATATGAGACTCTGGCTCACACAACAAAATCTCTAGTGGCGCGCCTCGCGCATAGCTCCTGAACTGGCGGATGCCATCGGGAGGCAGCACGTGTATCGCCGGCCTATAGGTCGCCGGATCGAACAGCCGGATGTGAAGAGGTAGGAGCTCGACCTCGGGATCCACGTCCATCTCCAGGGGAGCCCCACCCTGTGGTATGTCGTCTGCCATCTCAGAAAGAGTGCAAAAATGGCCGAAAATACGAAAAATAGGCGAGAATGCCAAAAGTCAACCCAAAAGTCAACCCCGAGAGGGTGAAAAATGAGAGGAAAGGTCGGGGTGTGAAAAAGGCACAAAGATCAAGGTTTGACTTGGGAAAAACAAACCCTAAATGGTGGAAACCAAGAAAAATGCACCGAAACCAAGATTTGTTCAGTTCAAAGTGTGCGAAACGGTGAGGGTTTCGCGAATCGAACGACGAAAAAGTGTCGAAAACACGAGAAAAACGAGGATCGAAGGTTGGAAAATCACCTAGAGAGAGGGGAGGATTTTTCGAGCAAGGAGGAAGTGAAAATATAGGGTTTGAAGCCCTATATTTAAAGACCCGTGGCTAAATGTCAAAACTGCCCCGACTCTGCCATTTTTGGCCTGTCGGCCAAATTGTTAGCCGACCGGCTAAATATTTGGCCGATGATCTTATTTTGTGGCCGATGGATGGCCGGTGGCCTCCCCTTGTGGCCGGTGAGCCTCCTACACCCTTGGTTGGGCAAATTCTGTGGTTTAGAACCTTCATCTCTCAAGGCAGTGCAAGGAAGTGCACTCTCGAACCTTAACCGGCCTTCGTGTTGACCTCGAGCTGTGTCTTTTATGTGCGATGCTCGGAACGCGCAAGGTGCATCCTTTTCGTATCCTTATGTATCTTGCGAGACTCAATAACCGCTTTAAAATGCGTTGCATTGCGTGTGTTGTCTTGTTTATGATACACATGCATGGGCCGCATCGTCATGCACGTCTACACGTGTGTAGCGCACACAACTTGCATTGTTATGCACTATTCACTTGCTTCGTTATGCACGTACTACATGCGTTGTAGCGCACACCCATCTTGCATTGCTATGCACTGTTCATTTGCATTGTCATGCATTTAAAGAAACGTGCGTTGTCGCGCATTTAAGTTCATTTGCATTGTCATGCATTTCAAGAAATGTGCGTTGTCGCGCATTTGAGTTCGTTTGCATTGTCATGCATTTCAATAAATCATGCATTGTCATGCATTTCAATAGTTTGCATTGTCATGCATTTCAATAATTTGCATTGTCATGCATTGTCATGCGTGTCTCATTTGCATTATCGTAGCTTGCATTGTCATGCATTTCAATTACACGCATTTTCATGTATTTCAGTTCATGCATTGTCATGCGTGTCTCATTTGCATTGTCATGCATTTCACTAAATCGTGCATTGTCATGCATTTCAATTACACGCATTGTCATGCATCTTTCATCTGCATTACAGTTCATGCATTGTCATGCATTTCAGTTCGTGCATGGTCATGAGCGTCTCATTTGCATTGTTGTGCATTTCAAGAATTTGCATTGTCATGCATTTCAGTTCATGCATTGTCGTGCATTCTAATAATTTGCATTGTCGTGCATTCTAATAATTTGCATTGTCATGCATTTCAACAACGTGCGTTGTCATGCATCCTTCGTTTGCATTGTCATGCATCTTCCATTTGCATTGTCATGCATTTCAATCTCTCGCATTGTTGCGTATTTCATTCACATATTCTTGCGCCCCCCCTCCTCGCATTGTTACACATATTGCATACGTTTCCGCGTATGCTTTACTTACATGTGTTTATGCACCCTCTCCCCCCTTTGCATTGTTACACACATTGCATATGTTTCCGCATATGCTTCACTTACATGTGTTTATGCACCTTCTCGCATTGTTACATACATTGCATACCTTTCCGCGTATGGTTTACTGACATGTGTTTATGCACCTTCTCGCATTGTTACACACATTGCATGCGTTTCCGCGTATGCTTTACTTACATGTGTTTATGCACCTTCTCGCATTGTTACACACATTGCTTACGTTTTCGCGCATGCTTTACTTACATGTGTTCATTCCTGCTATACACATTGCATACGTTTCCACGTGTGCTTTACTTACATGTGCATATTTTATTCTTTGCTTTACACATTGCATGCGTTTCCACGCATGCTTTACTTACATGTGTTCGTGCATTTTTCAGGAGGTTACACATTGCTTGCGTTTTCGCACATGCTTTACTTACATGTGTTCATTCCTCCTATACACATTGCATACGTTTCCGCGTGTGTTTTACTTACATGTGTATATTTTATTCTTTGCTTTACACATTGCATGTGTTTCCGCGCATGCTTTACTTACATGTGTTCATGCATTTTTCAAGAGGTTACACATTGCTTGCATTTTCGCGCATGCTTTACTTACATGTGTTCATTCCTGCTATACACATTGCATGCGTTTCCATGCGTGCTTTACTTACATGTGTTCATGCCTTTCTATACCCATTGCATGTGTTACCGTATGCTTTACTTACATATGTCTATTCCTTGTTACACATTGTACATGTTGTTGCGTCTGCTTTACTTACATGTATACATTTTATTCTTTGCTTTACACATTGTATGCGTTTCCGCGCGTGCTTTACTTACATGTGTATACTTATCCTTGCCTTACACATTGTACACGTTGTCACATGTACTTTACTTATATGTGTTTGTGCCTTTCTAGCATTGTTATGCTTGTTTCAAATCACATTTTTATGCGTCCTACTCGGGTTGCGTTGTCGCACATGCCCTCCTTGCATTGTTTTGCATCCTTTCCGCATTGTCATGCGTCATCTTTGGGTTGCGTTGTCTTGCATCCTCCCCCATGCGTTGTCTCGCATGTTACTTGCATTGTTATACACATTTCACCTGCGTTGTCACACACTTTTCACTTGCATTGTTATGCATGTTTCTAACAAAATTGTACCTATTAAGTTCTCTTTCTTTTTTAGGCACGATATTGTATGTACGGTTCGTTTGAAGCTGGCACGACTAGACGAACCGGACAAGCACGATATTGAATGTACAGTTCATTTGAAGCTGGCACGACCAGATGAACCGGACAGGCACGATATTGTATTTACGGTTCATTTGAAGCTGGCGCGACCAGACGAACCACACAGGTATTGTATTCTCCGCGTGAGACATAGCGAGAATTAAATAATTCTCTTACATCTTTTCTGCATGTAATGTAGTTAGATTTGTATCTGCCTGCTTAAACTGTTGCATTTATTGTATGTATTTGTTTCGTTACAGCTCTCTTTGCATGATCATAAGTTATGTTCGGCTTTATGCATGTTCCTTGCATCTTGCACCTGCCTACGGGCACATATCTTTGCTAGCTTGTATGCTGTGTCTAAGTCTTCGACCTTGTCAAAAATGGGTCGTCTCCGGGCTTTGACACTCACTCCCATCATTGTTATGACTTTCGAGTTCTGTCAAAGAGGGGCAACTGTAGACACCTCATTTTTTACCGTCCTTAAGACTTGGACATCATCGTTTGAACACTCGATGATCACCCTTGTTCGTGTTCGTTTTGAGTTCTCTGAGGCCCCGGCCGCGCGTCTTGCCTCAAGACCTCTGAACTTGACTATTTTGTGCTTGGTTGTGGACCAAGCATTTGTGTTTCTGTTTTTGAGGGAAGAGGGTGGCTTTTTTGCCATTTCCTCAACCCACCGGCCATGGTCTGAGGTCACCGGCCATGATTTCTTGCTACCGGACAATTGTATTGGCCGACCGGCACTGTATTTGGTCGGCCGGCCATGTGTGTTGGTCGACCGGCCCCTTTGTCTGGTTGAGACCTTTTCTTTGCCTTTTTCAGGCATTGTGCATGCCAGCTGTGCCAGCTGGTGAGCACAAATTCTGCCCTCCATACACGTGTATGGAGGGATTTCATTCTTACACTTAGCTTCCCTTGGAAGCTTAGAATTTGAATTCCTATAAGAGGAGGACCTCCCCTCCCTTTCCAGGGGTTGAACAACCTGTGATATAAAATATATATCACTCTCTCTCTATAACTCCTCTTCTCTCTACATTTGTGTGTGTAATAGTGTTCTAAAGGGTGTTTTGGTTCATATTTTTGCACTAAAGCACCTAGTATTACACCATACTTTGATTACTGAGGTGTTGAGTGGTTGATTTCCGAGGTTTTGAGTTGGTTTTGATCAGAAGAAGGTGCTGGAGTTAATGTTCTTGAAGTGTTCTTCAAGGGTGAGAACTACCCCTTTTATTCACCATTTTGCCTTAAGTTTTTAGCCCATCTTGCATGTTGTCTTAAGCTTAGTGTATAACTGATAAAAGTTCTGTATTTTCATGCTTAAGGTGTTTGTTTAAGGTTACTTTTGGGTTGGGGGTTGTCTACCCCCTCTTAGGCCTTGTTTGGCCTCTTTTTGTGACCTTCTTGAGCTTTGGAACCCTTTTATTTTGACCTTCTCACCACTGAAATCCAGAGGATTTTTAGTAGTGGAGAAGTGGTATTGAGGTCTTGTATAGGGGAGGGACACCCCTCTCCCTTTATGCCTCATTTGCTTGCATTGTTGGCTTGTAAAGGTAGCATGTTGGTTTAATGTGTTTTAACTTCATTTCAGTGGGTATTTTGGTGTTAGTTTATCATGTTATACCTCTGTTTCATGTTGGTTCTTTGGCTTATTGCATGCATCATGCACTTGCTTTGCAATCCTCTCATTTGCCTAAACATGTATCATGCATTTAGACCATCATGCTTGCATGGTTTAGCTTGACTTCATGAAGCTTTTATCTATGTTGTGACATGTTTAAGCTCTGTTTGGTGTTGATTTAGTCATGTTTTCCATGTTTTGTATAGCCACCATGCATTTTTAGCTTGTTAGCTTTGGGTGTGTGAGTCATGAGCATGCTTTACTTGGGCTATTTCAGTGGCTTGGAATCACTCGTCATGCTATTTCAGTCAATGTTGCATGCTTGTGTGCTTGCATTTGCCATCATTTCAATGCTTTGAAGAGTTGTTGTCTTACGCTCCATGTTTGGGCCATTGTGCATACCTCTAGACTTAAGTCATTTAGGTGCCATCTAAGTAGGTATTGGGGCTTATCTTGAAATATTATAGCTCTGTTTTTCATTGCATAACCCATGCCATGTTTGGTTGAGGTACTTGTAGTGGAATGCCCTCTTTGTGGCCTTGAATGCCCTCTATTTTGCGCCCATTTCTTAGCATGTTCTGGCCTTGTTCCATGTATGCCCCAGCCCTATTTTGGTCTGCCCTAAGACTGTTTTATGTCATCTTGGCTCTTTGGGGCTTGGTGGGTTTGGCCATAGTTCCCCCCCTCCCTTTGTTAGTCTCAAGTTTTGGTCATTATTGCATACCTTACTTGCATGGCTTGGTTGATTTGGCATCATTCCTTGCACATTTTCAGAGCTTATCACGCTTGCCATTTGTCCATATTTGTCTCTTCTTAATGAGCTTAGAAGTCGACTCCTTTTTATGCCTAAGTGTTGGACCTTTACATGAGCATGTTTGGGTGTGTTTTGTCCATCATTTCATGGCACTTTGGCCACTGTTTTGGTACGGCTGAGGCCTACCCATCCTTAGTGTAAGCCCATGGATCATGCACTTATGTATTGTTGTAGGCTTACCGCATTGCATGTTGTCTCATCCTTATGGTTGGTGTCATCGTTGCATGCCTATCACTTTGTATATTTGCATATCTAGGTTGCATTGCAGTATTGCATGCCTATTGTATTACCATGTTGCTTGCATGTTAAGTTGCATTGTTCATGTTGCATTGCATTAATTGCATATTTCACATTGCATTTGGCATACATGCATTGCATTTTGTTTGGTTTAGGGTGTCAAACCAAACATGAGGATCAAGGAACGTTTCGTACTTAAAGTGACGAAACGTGCCTCAATTCTCAGTCGCCGACACTCTTGACCCAACATGATAGAGAGTGTAGCATTCATTTGTGTGTTGCATTCGTTCCATATTGATATGCACCTTTGACACCTTTGGCCATCATGTATCGAAATGCGTGATTGGTGGCCCGAGGATCGAGAGCCATACTCCCTTGAGTTCTTAGCATGATAGGGAGGGTGGTCGTGCATACATTTGGCTTGTAAATTCTTTGCCATGCACTGTCTGTCCTCTGCTGCAGCAAAACCAGTGTTCTGCAGGAAGAAATGACCAGTCGGCCACTTTCAGTGCTGGCCGACTACCAAAATCCAGCCGATGGCCCCACTTTTGGTCGATGACCATATTTCCATGGCCAGTGGTATTTTCTCTTGGCCAGTGACATCCCACAATTCTCGAGGCGTAGGTCAGAAGCATATTTGGGACTCGTGCAGTCTTCAGAGTCATAAAACAGTGCAAACAGAGGCAACAGAGGCATGGCTACGGGTTTCCGAGCGAGGCGAATCGTGCATGCATCGTCCAATCATTCCGAGGCAGAGCTGCGGTGGCCTCTTTAGTTTAATGATTAGACTGTTTTATAATTAATTTGTTTATTAATTAAGGGTTGTGTAATAACTAGTTTAATTAGGTTAGATTAGTTAGTTGGTTCTATATTATTTATTCGGACCCTCCCTCGAGAGGGCGAACTTTGTAATAAGTGTGCGTGTGTGTGATGCATGTCTTCCAACCCCAAGTCTTTCTCCCTTTTATTTACCAACTCATGATGGTTAGTTTTAGGGCATGTTTCAATTAGCATCCTCATACTCGCATGTTTGCATCCATTCATCTGTCTTGCATGCATCGAGCTCGGCGCATCATACTAACTTCACTGTATTTCAATTCTAAGTTGAATACGTGTATCGAATTGTTGCATCTCACATGCCATCTTAGATTTGCCGAGCCTATTCTAGTTGCATTTGCCTGCGATGCATTAGCCATCTTAACATGTACTTAGATCATACATTTGATTACTAACATGTTCTTTGTTTTGGCTCGGAGTACACTGTGAGTGTTTATGCTTTAGCATCTTGCATGTGTGTGAGTGTTAACATGACAGCATGCTTACCATGAGGCTAATTGCTTATGTGATATAACTGCCTGAATGCCTGTGGGTGAAGGTTGGATTGTTTGAACTGGAATAATTCATTGAAATCCGTGATTTAGCCTACTTGTGAGTAGCAAACTTCAAACCGCTTTCCAAACAAACGGATATGCAATGCTTCGTTCCAAATTAGGCGATCTAGTCTATACTTGTGTGTCGTGCGCATCACATAGTAATTCTAGCTAATTAACTAGAATAAGGACACATGTGTTTTCAAAAACTTGATATGATGCTTAGTACAGGCCGATCTTCGGATCGGGCGAGCGGGTGTGCTCATAGATGACCTTCCCCAATCATACCCCAAGTTCCCGAGCCGAGGCAACTTTGTTGATGACGGACACGTGGCCTTAGGCATGAGTCATGGTTTCCTAAATTCCCTCAAAATAAAATATTTAGGTGGCGACTCTGTATCTGGCAAAACAGTCCATGTTTGGCACTTCTTTCTTAAAAATCAGTTTTCCAAAATGATTTGCCGGATTTGGACTCTTTTGTGATTTATCGGTCTCGCAGTGCACTTTGCGGGATTAGATTCAGAACCGTGACATTTGAGTCTGAACTATGGTAAGCAAGGCCCTCGAGGGCGCGTCCACAGATGCGCACAGCATACAAGTATAGACTAGATCGCATAATTTGGAACAAAAAATTGCATATTCGTTTTCTTGAAAACGGTTTGAAGTTTGCTACTCGCAAGTAGACTAAAACGATGATTTTGATGAATTGTTCTAATTTAAGTAATCCAACCTTCACCCACAGGCATTCAGACAGTTAATCAAATAAGCAGTTAGCCTCATCGAAAGCATGCTTTCATGGCAGTCAATAACACGCATGCAGTATGCTAAAGCGTAAACACTCACAGTGTACTCCAAGCCAAAACAAAGAACTAGTTAGAAATCGTGCATGATCCTAGTTTATGTTAAGATGGCTAATGCAACACATGCGAGAATGCAACAAAGATAGGCTCGGCTATCCTAATCATGTCATATAAAATGCAACTTGGTACATGTATTCAAATTGGAATTGAAATACAATACATTTAGTATGATGCGTCGAGTCCGGTGCATGCAAAACAGATGAATGGATGCACGCATGCGAGCATAAGGTATGCTAAATGAAATATGCCCTAAAACTAACCATCGTAAGTGGTTAAGCAAAAGGGAGAAAGAAATGGGGGTTGGAAGACATGCATCACACACACGCACGCTTATTACAACATTGCGCCCTCTCGACGGAGGGACCGAATGAGAAGCTAACTAGCTAATCTAAGCTAATTAAACCAATTATTACAACACAATTAATTAACTAATCCTAGTTAACTAACTATTACAAAACATATTGAAATAACTAAACACATTAGCTATTAAAGGTACAAACCAAAGCGTAAACTAGCTAAACACATTAGCTAAATAAAGCAGTAAAAGCAGGAGCTTCAGAGGGAGAGGAATGCATGCATGCCCGATCGCCTCGTTTGGAAATCCAATGCGATGCCCCGATTTGCCTCTGTTTTCATTTGTTCCCAAAACACTGCACCAAGCTCCAGAAAGCTGAAACTTCACCTTGGGAGTCCTGTGGGAGGGTGGCCGACCACTTTTGGTCTCTACAACCACCTGTCGACCGCTTTCTTTGTTGAAAGCCAGAAAAAGTGGTCGGCCAGCTAGTTTTTCTAGCTGGCCGACCAGTTGTGGCTGCTGAATTCCAGTTTGCTGCAACAAAGAGCAAGAAAGGGCATGGCAATGTATTTGCAAGATATGTGTGCACAACCACCCTCCCTATCATGTCATGGGCTCAAGGGAGTAGTTCTCGACCCTCGGGCCACCAATCGCTCATTTCAATGCATGATGGCCGAGAGGCGAAGTTGCACGATTCAATGTAAAATGAATGCACAAGTAAACACATAAGGGCTAAAACTCTATCATGTATGATCAAGAGTGTCGACGACCGGGAATTAAGGCACGTTTCATCACTTCAAGTATGAAACGTCCCTCGTTTCCCGTGTTTGGACTAACACCTATTCCAAACAACAATGCAACACATAACATGGCATACACAATGTGACCCGAGCATGTAAACATGCAATGCAACATGAGCAACCTAACAAGGCTAATGGCATGCAAACAATGCTAATGCATGCATGCACAATGCAATGCTACAAGGGCAACTTAGCAATTTTGGGAACATGCATACTCAATGCGATGGACCTTATGGCATACGCAATGCTAAATCAATCATGCAAACAACATGGCATACTCAATGCTATGAACTACATGACATACACAATGTACAATGGACTTAAACCAAAATGGATAGGCCTCAGCCATGCCCAAATTAGTGGCCATAATGCTAGAATAAAAGCACAAAAGCGCAAGGCATGCATGCACAATGCAATGGCCTATCAAAGAGGCCTAAGAGCACAACTCTCGAGAGTGCTCAAGGAGTGATAAACATGGAAGTGTGACAACACTAAATGCACTGAAATGAGGTAAGAAATGATGCCAAATCATTCAAACAAAGCAAGTAAAGCATGCAATGGTCCTTAAGCATTAAAGCTAGCAAAGAGGATTACTAAGGAGACATGCAATACATGGCACAAATGCATGAACCAATCATGGACAGAGCTTAAGTAGGTCAAAACAAAAGCCAAAACATGCTGAGGTGAGGGCCCAAAGACTTAGGCATGCAAGCATATAAGCTAAGCCACAAACTAGGCAACAATGCCCAACACTTAAAGGCACTCAAAGCATGAAAGAAGCGAGAACATGGCAATTATACATGCTCTAAAATGAAGTATTAAATGATGCCAAATCATCTAGATAGCTCAAAGATAGCATGCATGAGTCAACAAAACACAAAGCTAGCAAGGCCAATTGCACTACAGCTATACAAAGCATGAAGGATATGGCAAAGGCAACCCAAAACAGTCCTAGAACATGTCAAAATGAGTCTAAAACATGCATGGAAGGAAGCCAAAACAAGCTAGCATGAAGGGCATAAGGCATGATGCATACAAGGCAAATAAGGTGAATTATACTACACCTATTAAGGCCATGCATGGGATGACTTAACCAACAAAAATCCGATTTATATCATGGCAAAATAACCCCAAATAAGCACTGAAATGATGGCTCGCAAGCTAAGGCATGAAGGCATACAAAATGATTCATGTTAAGGCATAAAGGGGCAAACCCTCCAACGCATTGAATGAGTGATAAATGCAAGTGCATGAGCATGAAACATGGACTAAAATCACATATGAAATGATGCCAAATCATTGAAATAGGCCAAGTAAAGCATGCTAATGAACTTGGTGCACAAAGCTAACAAGCTAGATTGAACCATGGCTATACAAAGCAAGTCATGCATAGCCAAAATAACCAAAATCAGAGCTAAAGCATGTTAAAACATGGACAAAAGCTTCTTAGAATTAAGCCAAAAGCATGCTAGAATGACATGTTACAACATGATGCATGTTAGGCTATTTCATGGAATTGCACTACAAGTGCATGAGGCATGCAAGGGCCAACCAAACCAAACCAAAACAGAGTCATGACATGGCAAAACATCACTAAAAACATGCTGAAATGGAGTCAACATAAGCTAGAAAGACATGCTACTTCATGAAGCATGCAAGACTAGTTTATGAAATTTACACTACAAGTGTATTGTGCATGCAAGAGCCAAATAAACTAACCCAAAAAAGATCTAAGGCATGTTAAAACAACACCAAAAACCTATTGGGATGGCCCAAAAACAAGCTAGAAAGACATGCTCAAACATGAGGCACACAAAGCTAGTTTGTAAGACTTACACTACAAGTGTATAAACCATGCATGGAGTGACCAAAGCAAGTAAAAACAGTGGTAAGCCTCAGCAAAATAACCACAAATACATGCTAAGAACAAGCTAAAACAAGCTTAATGAACATGCTCAAACATGAGGCATATGAAGCAAGTAAACAAAATACAAGGAGAGGGGATGACCCTCTCCTATTTAGGACTCCAAAACCATTTTCAGTAGTAGAAAGGTCATGCAAGGGCTACAACAAGAGGCTAAAGGGATGGCTCAAAACAAGGCCTAACAAGGCCTAAGAGGGGGTAGACAATCCCAAATGAAAAAGTGACCTCAAACAAACCTTTTAAGCACAAAAAATCAGAACTTTTTCCAGTTAAGAGCTAAGCTTAAAACAGTATGAAAATAAGGCTAAAAGCTTAAGCAAGAATGGGGGATTTAAGGGTTAAAGACTCACCCTTGAAGACCTTCTTTACTACTGCAACTCCAGCAACCTCTTTGAGCTCAAACTAGCCCAAGAACACCAAAAACAACTTCAAGAAGCCTCAGCAACACAAGCAAAGTGTTTGAGTGTGTGTTTGTGTACAAAAGTATGACAAATCTACACTTTAAGGCACAAAACAAGAGCCAAAAGAGAGATATAGATACAAGGCTATATGTATATCTCCAAGGAGATTTTTCTGAACCTAGAGGAGGGAAGAGGAGCCTTCCTCTTATAGAGAACAAAAGGCAAAGCTTCTCCAAGAAGCTAAGGCTCAAACCAATCCCTCCATACACGTGTATGGAGGATGGCTCTGGTGCCCTCCAGCTGTGCCAGCTGGAGGAAAATATCTCCAAAAAGTGGCCGACCACTTGAATTGGTCGGCTAGCTACTTAAGTGGTCGTCCGACCACTTTAAGTGGTCCCATAACAACAACTGGTCGGCCATGGTGGGAGAAAGTCCAGAGGATGAAAACAAGTAAATGGTGCGGTGGCCGACCAGAAAAGATTGCCCAAAGACCAAGGAAACCAGTTGTCAGACTAGAAAACTGGCTGGCATGAGGAAAAGTGGTCTCCAAGGGGAAATACTGGTCTCCTACCCTTGTACCACCTTCCAAACAAGGAAAACAACGTTTGTACCAAAAACAAACCAAAACAGATGCAAGATGAAAGTTCGGGAGGCAAAGCGCGTAGCTGGGAGCCTAAAAAACTAGCTGTCGAGCACCAAAAATGGTTTACAACCAAAAAGTGATCTCCTGAACCACAGTGGCCCTCTAGGCCAAGGAAACAAGGTGTGGTTCAAAAACCACGCCAAATGGAGAACGTTAAGCGGTCCCGAGACAAAGCAGGCGACCAAACGCTCCAAAAATCGGAAACTAGTCTCCAAACGGGAAAAGTGGCCTACGACCACAAAAAGTGGTCTACAAGACCTCTCCCTCCCTCAGGCAAGGAGAAACAAAGCCTGGTCCGCAAACCAAGTCGAAGCACAAAGAGTTCAGAGGCTCGGAGGCAAGGCACTCGGCCGAAACTTTGAAACCTCGAAACGAGCGCAACATGCACTATCACCGAGTGCTCAATCGATGACGTCTAAGTCTTAAGGTCAGTCAAAAATGGGGTGTCTACACTTCCTAACAGCAAATTGAAGGTAGCCGGCACATCTAAGACATGAAACTCAACCTCTTGCTTAGCTAGGCTCACATGGACTCTGACTTGCACTGTGCCCATGACCTCTCTGCTTGTCTTATCATATGCCCGAATTACTTGGGATGTGGGAACAAAGTCCGCTGGTTTAAGGCCAATTGCATAGGTAGTGCGAGAAGGACAAAATTGATGGCCGAACCAGTATCTATCAACACCACCGGCACCTATTTCTCCTTGCATTCCACAGATATGTGCAATGGTTTGTTGTGAGCTGAGCCTTCCGATGGCAGCTCTTTATCGGAGAAGGTAAGTGTTGGCCTAGCACCACTTGGAAAGACTAATCCCACTAGTTGTTCGCGCATGGTGTCAATGGACAATTTAGCCTTGTCCATTGCCGACAACACTGCTTGTCGGTGTCCCTAAGAGGCCATGAGAAGACCCCAGAATGAGATGTCAGCTTGGATTTTCTTGAGTTGTTTCAATACTGCCTCTTCTTCTAGTTGTTTCTCTTTCTGTTTCTCGGCCTTTCTGTCTTTTCCATACGCCTCTGCTTGATCCAAGTGCGACGGCTTGAAATACCACCCACTTCTTGTTAGATGGTCTACTTCCTCAGCATACCACATATTGTCTGGAAGGCACTCGCCCCAGTCTTCGTCGGTGTGGACCAGGTGCAGATTGTCATCAACCCACCATTCACCCTCAGTGGCCGAAAAACAGTTGTCTGGCTCTACTTGTATCACCTTCATATCATAAGTTCCCTCCACAGGGTGTTGTGAAATTACAGTTTCTTGGCCGTCTTCAACCCTTTCTTGTTCAAACTGCCATAGTGTAGCTTCTTGTTCAGCACCCACAGTATTCATAGCGCCCACTTTCTGGGCTGGCTTTTCCACACCAGCACTCTCCAGCAGCTTTCCTTTCTCATCAGCCTTTCTGGCTACTATAGGGATCTCTGCTTCTTTTCCCTCTGGTTTCATTCCAATTTCTTCTTCCTTATCTGGCTCATCACTTAGCCATCCAGTGTTGTCAGTTGAACCATTCAGGTCAAACCACCCGATCTACACATCTCCCTGATCTTGCTCATCAAAGAACTGTAGGTTGTTCAAATCCTCCTTGAGTTTTACCAAATCATCCAACCCCTAGCTTGGGCCATCTTCCTTGACCACATTGATGTCTTACCAAGGTTGACAGCCCCAATTCATGCTTGTTTTGACTAGTTGACACAATATAGCAACTTGAATCATACACCCTATCAGGTAAGGTCTCAGAACACTCCGGCAACAGACTAGTACCTTTCTCCAAGGTTGACTCCCGTTCCACTATAAGTCTCATCACCACAGGCTTGGGTTGAGGGTTGGACGTGTCCATCATGCATAGATCTGCACTTTTCGGAATGAACAACATCAATTTTGGTAGGCGGAAGGGAGTAATATATACGCTAGGGTCATAAGGGGTGGCCAATGTATGGATCAGGTTGAGATTTCAAGGTGGGGGGACTTGGTTATAGGCTAGGAGTGGATTTGTGGTCACGTTTGGTTTCTGAGGTGGAGTGATCAACTTGTTGTCAATGAGATCCTGAATCTCATGACGCAATCGAAAGCACTGGTCGGTGTCATGATTATGTTGTTGGTGAAACGCGCAATCTTTTGTGGGGTTGTGTTTGGGTAGAAGATGATCCGGCAACAGGTGGGGTTCTAAGGGTTTGAGATGCCCTTTTTTGACTAGCAGCTTCATAGATTAAGAGAGAGTCATGTACAGTTGGTTGAAATTTCTCTGGGATCGGGTAGGGTTGGACGGTGTTTGTGAGCTTGTGTTGGCAAAGGGGTCAGCAGTCTTGGTTGTGGTGACAACACTTACATCTGATGGCCTCACAGTTGTGCTACCACTGGCAGCATTGGAACAACAAACAAATGGCCTTTTTACCGGCTCCTTCTCATCTCTAATAAACCCTTGCTTCATGGCTTCTTCAATTTGCACTCCCATTTCATGCAGCTTTGTAAATGTGAATAGAGGTAGGACAATCATTTTTTGCAGCAGCTTGCCCTATAGATTCTGAATGACCATCCTGATCTGGTCCTTCTCAAAAGTCCTCGTGGTCATCATCGAGCCTTTAGCTCTCCACTTTGTCACAAATTTAGAGAAGCCCTCCTTCGGTTTTTGGCGTGTTGCCTCGAGATCACGAGTTCTGACCTCAATTTGAGTATTGTACAAATACTACACAATGAAGGCCTCGGCCATCTCCTCCCAATTCTGTTTGACAGAGTCTTCCAACTTAGCATACCATACGGCCGCTATACCTGACATGGTACGGCCAAAGAGAGACAACTTCTGTAATCTAGTCAGGCCCATCAGTCACAAGATGTCTAAAAATAGCCGTAGGTGAACCATCGACTCTACGGAATTGTCAAAACGGTCAATGTGCGGCATTTTAAACCAATCTGGTAATGTCACTGCAGAATCATTATATCCATTCTCCATGTCCAGGATGGAGTTAAACCCTTATGCTCTCTTGAATAGCTTTTCTAGTTTATTGACCTTGAGTACAGTAGGGTCAACCTCAAACTCAAACGGAGCCTTAGTTTGATAAACAGGTGCTTTGGAGGCTTGTGCTGGGATTGGCTCTGCTGGATTGCCTTGGTTTTCTTGAACATTGGCAGTATGAGTGGTGGTTTCTGGTGCTGGGATACCCATGGTAGGTGCATGGGATGCAAAGGTCGTAGTCGGCTGTGGTTGCTGTTATTGTAGCCTGGTTATTACCTCGACCTGACGGGCCATATCTTGCTGTAGGGTTTCAACTGTCTGCTACAGATGATGTATTAATTCTTCCATATTGACTGGGGGATATTGTGTCATTAGAATAGGCAAGTGATCTCATGCTGGGTTAGAAGTAGATGATTATCCCTGAACCAGACTGAACACAGGTGAGCTGAGAGGTGACTGCTGTAAAAACTGAACCGATGAACTGTGTCTGATTCTCCTCTGTCTTGTAACCGGTGGGAGTGAGGTAAATAGGGGTTGTCCCCGAACAAGATCCCCAGCTTTGCAAAATCTTCTGACTAGGGTCCAGAGTACTTGGGGGATATCTGAACTTTCTGAAGCAATGGTTTTAGACTACCTAGCAAAATAAATAAATAAATAAAATAAAGCAAAAGAAAAACAGTAATTAGAAACTGCATAGCACCTCAGCTAAGACGTTTATTAACATAGACATGATCGAAACTGTAGGACTGTACTCGGCATTGAATTCTGCCCCCCAAAATAGATACCAAATTTGCAACTACTATGCACATTCCTGTACAGTTTCACTGTAAGCACATACCAGTTAAAAGAGAGCCAAAACACCCCTATGGTGGGGTAGGGTTACCTTGTCCTAGTTTTGTCAGGAGCTAGGCTTTCACTAGTCAATCAAGCGGTTGTCACGCAATCCTGTATTTTGGGTGAGCATCCTATTCTAGTTTGGATCAGTCACTAAGGCTTTACTATATGCAGCTAGGCCAAATGGTCAAAGAGGGTACCTCAGAAAGACTACCTAATATACCTCTCACACCTAACACTGAAAAGTGAAAGGAGGATCAAATGGTACAGTGGTTGTCCAGATCCGAGGGTTGTATTCCCATCATGGCAGAGCCCAAGACCGGTTAGCCTTTTGGCAAGATTTTGGGCAAGCCACCGGCAAACCGTCCAGGAATAGCAAATGGCAAACACAGTGACTTAAATGCACCAATGCAAATGCAAATGCAAAGAAACATATAAGTGTAGATAAAATTTCACATCATGAAGTTCGAGTCAAGTTCTCTAAATTCCTCACCAGAGTCGCCAGAAATTGTAGCTCGACTTTTCATGCTCCTTTTGGAAGACGATAAGCCCTATAATATCGGACTCCTGCGGTTATGAATCTGATTTCGCAAGTGCAATGTGAAATAGATAAACACTAAAGAGTCCAAATCTGGCAAATCTTTTGGAAAATCGATTTTGAATCAAAATGCCAAAAATGGACTGCTTTGCCAAATACAGAGTCGCCACCTAAATATTTTTAGAAAATTTATGAAACCCATGACTCATGCCAAAGGCCACGTGTCTGTCATCACCAAGATTGTCTCGGCTCAAGAACTTGGATACGAGAGGGGAAGGTCATGAATTAAGCACCCCCCTTTGCCTGATCAAAGATCGGCCTCTACTAATCATCATGTGAATATTATTTACATTATATGCTCTTGTTCCGATTTATTAGACTAACTTACTATGTGATGCGCACACAAGTATAGACTATTTTTCCAAAATTGGAACATTTGATTTCATGTTTGTTTTGAAAATTGTTTCGAATATGTACCACTTGAAATACATCACTCAAATTATTCCAATTTAAGCAATTAGCCTTCATCCACAGGCGTTCAAACAGTTTATCACTTAAGCACTTAGCCTCATCGTATCATGCTTGATATGACATGGAAACAATTACACACATGCAACATGCTAAAGCAGATAAAAGCTCACCTAGTACTCCAAGCCAAAAAAGATGACAAAGTTAGAATAATGCATGATCCTAACTATGCAATATGACTAATGCAACGCGTGTGATATGCAATTACGAGGCTCGGCTACTAATATGGCATATGAATCAATTTGATAGCATGTGGTCTAAGCATGTATTCAAAGAAGTATTTAATGACAATGCTTGTTACAATGATGCGTCAAGCTCAATGCATACATGACAATCGATGCAAGGCATAAGAGATGCTAAACAAAACATGATACCCTAAACTAACCATCATAAGTAGGTAAATAAAAAGGGAGAAAGACATGGGGTTAGACGACATGCACATTATTACAACTGTGCCCTCACGCAGGAGAGTCCGATTAAACTAACTAGCTAAGCTAATTAACTAGCTATTACAAAAATGAATTAACGAATTATTAAAAACCGAATAAACTAACTATGCTAGCTAGTTATTACAAAACCAAGTAATTAATTAACTATTCTATGGGACTAACTAATTAATTGCACTAATTAATTAATTACAAATTAGAATTAACTAATTAATTACAACATGAATACAACATGAAAGAAGTAATTAAGTTAACTAATTAGCCTAGGGAAGCGGGGAATGCTCATGCATGC
The DNA here is from genome assembly GCA_036172215.1 of Camellia granthamiana. Taxonomy (NCBI): domain Eukaryota; kingdom Viridiplantae; phylum Streptophyta; class Magnoliopsida; order Ericales; family Theaceae; genus Camellia; species Camellia granthamiana. The sequence goes on from CM069909.1 coordinate 23,340,794, forward strand.
GTAGATTTCCACCTGAAAAGCCTACTGTTATGCTGCCATAATGCCTCTGTTGCACAGTTAGAACTTCTTTTCACCTCAGCCTCTGCTCTGTTCTGTTCTAAAAAGTTGTTACCCAATTTGACAAAAGTGGCTGGCAGGCCAGAAGTCGTGGCCGGCCAGCCACAAATGGTAGCCTGCCATGCAACAAAAGTGGCTTGCCAACCACCAAAGCCTGGTTTCTCCTGCTGCAACAGAAAGCGTACAGAGCACAAACAAAGTATTCTTAAGATATGTTTGTGCACCTTACCCGTCCTTGTCATCAAACGGCTCAAAGAAGTAGCAAGCTCAATTCACAAGCCATCTATTGATGCAATTTCATTGCATGATGGCCTATGAACCAATGTGTACAATTTCAATAAATGCACAATAAAAGACTCTCAAACCTTCTCCCTATCATGAATTGATCAAAGGAAGTGGTTGACATTGACTCTTGAACCGTTTACATCACCAACAAGTATGAAACAACTGAAGACTCAATGGGTTCAATTAATATATGATTGAACACCAAATTGCTTATTATCTTGCATCATTTTTAGTCCCAATTTTATTACTCCATTTTAATTACCAACCATTCCTTAACCAATTGAGTCCAAAAGTGAGCTTTAAGTCCTCTATTGGAAAAGAGTACCAAACCAAGTGTTATTTTAGACATGAGAGAAGTGTCATGCCGTTGGTAATGAACCCCCCCAAAGGGATTAAACCATTAAGCGCAAGACCTTAATCTCAAGCTTAAACAAGCAATTCAAAGCAAGAAAGAGCCAAGAAATGAGGGAGGTTGCAGAGGTGATTAAAGATGAAAACAAGTATGGAAAGCCTGAAATAAACACTATCAACTAAAACAGGTTAGTGGCTAAGGCCTAAACCACCAAGCCTATGAGGACCATTACACTACAAGCATGCTATACAAAGCTCAAATGCAATGAACAACCAAAAACAGTCCTAAAACATGCTAGAATTATGACAAAAATAGCTAAAATGATAAGCTACAACATGGAGCCAGTTATGCAAGTAAACAAGCATAAGGAGGGGAGGCTACCCCCTCCATTTTTGGGACTTCAAAACATGGTTTTAGCCATTGAAAAACCTCTAAGATTCAATATTAAAAAGCTAAAAAAAAGTTGACAAAAAGGTGGGAAACACAAGGGCAAAGGCTTGAGAAGTGACGTGCAAAGAAGGGTGATCCACCCCTCCACCCCTAATGGCCTTAAACTATAAGTTTCAGCCCAAAAGTACAAAGCATAAACATCCCAAAAAAGGTCTAAAAACAGTAGGCAAAATTGCAAATAAAGCAAAGAAATAAGCCAAGCCTTATACCTCTTGAAGAGGAGAACCCTTTCTAAGTGACAAACCAACACTTACACACCCTCAAGAGCTCAAAGTAAGCTCAAAAGAACCTCAGTTCAAATACCACAAGGTTTGGTTTAGAGTGTATAGGCAAAGACTTAAGAATTTACACGAGAGAGAGAGAGAGAGAGAGAGAGAGAGAGAGAGAAATGTAGAGAGAGAGAGAGATAATTTTGCTCCAAATTTTCCAACCCTCAAAAATGGAAGGGGAGGTCTTCTATATATAGAAAAAATGAAACTCCCTCAAAAATATCCTTACATACACATGTAGACAGGTGCATGCATTTGTGAAAACAGCTGACACAGCTAGCCAAAATATCTGGAAAAACACACAAGTGGCCGGCAGGCCACAAATGTTGGATGGCAAGCCACACAAATGGCCGGCAGCCCACAGGGTTTTTAGGCTTGAAAAACCATGGGTTTAGTCCAAAATAAGGCAAAAAGGTATGTAGGGTTTAAAGGCTCAAAGCTGTGCTATTCGGCTAAGGACTTCGAGCACTTGACAAGCATATACAAATTCATCATTAGGTGCGCAAGCGGTGGCACCCAAGTCGTGAGGGCGGCCAAGAATGGGGTGTCTACAGAACTGATCTAAGAACTCATGAAAGACTCAATTTATCAAGTCCATAAATGAAGCCAGTGCATTGGTTAGCCCAAAAGGCATTACTAAGAACTCGTAATGGCCATACCATGTATGAAATGTTGTTTTCTAAATATCCTCCTCCTTTGCCCTTAACTAATGATACCCCAATCTCAAATCTATCTTCGAAAAACAATGAGATCCCTTCAACTAATCAAATAGAATATCTATTCTTAGCAGTGGGTATTTGTTCTCAATAGTTACCTAGTTCAACTTACGGAAATCAATACACAACTGCAATGTGTCATCCTTCTTCTTTGCAACAAGAGCTGTAACTCCCCAAAGCGAGGTGCTAGGGCAAATGAAGCCCTTATCTAATAAATCCTACAGTTGCACATTCAGCTCACACAACTCGGCTCGTGCAAACCTATAAGGTGCCATGGAAATCGAAGTTGTGTCTGGCGCCAAATTGATAGAGAACTCAATCTCCCTATGCAGTGGTAAGTAGGTAAGATCCTCCAGAAACACATTTGGATACTCTCGAACTACTTTCTGTTAGTCACCCTGAACCATACTACCCTTAACAGCTACTGAGATGGAAAAAAATGAAGCTCAACTATCCTCGACCCTTAAAGTCATACAATGGAGGAATAGAACTATCATCTCGGTCACACAAGAAGTAAAAACACTCTCGTGATGGTGTACACACTGACACCCTCCTACAATGGCAATCTATCGAAGCCTGAAAATAAGTCAACCAATCTATACCCAGAATTACATCAAAAGCATACATATCAAGAACAACAAAATCAAAAGAGAGTCGACGATCTGCAACCACAATCTCACAAGAGTGGCATACTTGACCCAATACCACTCTACCCATAATAAGTGTCTCAACAAGTAGAGAAGACTCTAATTGATCAAATTTCAATCCCAAAGAAGATGCAAAAGAATACGAAATGAATGAATGAGATGCACCCATATCAATCAATATATTGGCTAAGGAATCGAACAACAAAAAGTTACCTCTCGCCATACGAGGTACTGCTCTGGCATGGTAACAGCACACCCAAGCCCTGAGGCCTCTGATCAACTTGCTCAGTCCTTGGAGCATAGGCCTGAAGAACTAACTGAGCTGAAGTGGCTCCTTGATTGGTTGTCGAGGCCTGAGCTAACTATGTTGTCTAATGGCTCTAAGTTTGTCTTCATCCAGACGTACCATATGTGCCACCCAACTGAGGGCAAAACCTCCTTAGATGCCCAGATTGCCCACACTGATAACAAGTAGGTGGTTACCCTCTCCCTTGGTTCTAGCTCTGAGAATGAGTCGAAGACTGTGCCAGTTGTTGCCCTCCTTCCCTCTACGGGCATGCCAGAGACTTGTGGCCTAACTGACCACAGTTGAAGCACATGAATCCATCTTGGTTGCCTTTTCCCAAACTAAAACTCGACACGAGAAAGGTGGATATAGACTGCGAAGCTTGGGACTACTGCGAGGTAGAATCCCTCTTCCTTTTGTTGTCTCTCGCATACCCTTGAGACTTATGCCCTCTCTGGTTAGAGCCCTCATCCTTTCCTTCTCCGTCTAAATCACCACCTCCAAATGGGCCACCAATTCGACAAGGCATCCATGGTCCCAAATCATAGACCAAGCCACCTTGAAAAAGAGCCTAGTCCTCAATCTTTTCTTGAACTCGATACAACGGCATTCCTCCATCGCTATGAGTTTCGGTGCAAACCTCAACAGGCTAGTGAAGGTCACCTCAAACTCGATCACTAGTGTGTTTAACCGCTTGAGTTTCAAAAACTACTCTCTTAATTTCTCCATCGCTATAGGTAGTAAAAGCTTATCCTAGAAGGTATTAATGAAAGCCTCTCAAGTCACCACAATACAGCCCCTCACAAACTTCCACCATTGACCCGCGTCGCCCTTACATTGAATGGCTGCTAAGGTCACCCTCAAACCATTGTCATTAATGCCAAACATCTTAAACGTCTTCACCATCTTCTTGAGCCACTCATGAACCTTCAGTAGCTCCTTTAGATTGCCCACAAACTTATCCGGATTCAACCAGAAGAACTCCCTTTTTAGAAAAGATAGACTTGTCTCTGCAACATGGGCCCAAACTTGATTCTCAACTCTGAGAACATTCATGGATTCCCGTAATGCTCCTACCATTTCATGAGCTAAGGCATCCATGGTTTACTGGCCTATTGGCTTAGCCATATTTGACTGACCAACACCCTCCTCTTATGCCAGAATTTCATCCAGAATCGGAACTTCCTACCATCTAGCCTTATCGCGCCTACCACCGCCACATCCACATCTTGACATACTAATAAGGTAACACAAACTTTAGTACATTCAGAATGTGCCATAACTAATTCACACATGTCCCAATATAGTGGACAACACACAATTCACTCTACATAAGCACTGAATCACGTATTCACATGAATTTCATTTCTAGATAATAACCATTCCGTGACATTGCTAGAGTTCCTATTAGAATTAGTAGTGATCAAGTCCTCTTCTAACGAGACTTCTAGAAATTCATAGACACAATCAACATCTTAGAAACTAAATTCTATACTCACTCAATCACATAAGCATGTTATCACATAGCATACCAGATATACATTTATTACTTATCTAGTGAGACAAACTCATTATGGTAAGAACAACGTCCCACAAGCCCAAAGTATTCACTCTCCGATAAGCTCTGATACTAAGTTGTAATGACCCAAAATTATAACAATAGATAATCTCATAACCCATCAACAGATATATGGATGCTCATCAGATTCAATCATTCATTAAGACAATATTACCTGAACATTCTCTCTATCATTAATTTCTTTAATGTGGTACAAAGATATCATCACATGCATTAATACATTCATTAACCGTAAGCTCTGAATCTATAGCATGTGACGGATATACATAGAACAAAAGAAGAAAAGAGAAGTTTCTTGCCCTAAGGGCTACATATTTCCAAGACAATACTTGGTTACAACAAAAGTAGGTCAAGCCCAACACAAATAAAAAGCCTAAGGCTTGTACAAAACATATTTTACAACACAAAAATAAATGAGCTTTCAGCTTCAAGATCCTCCCAAGCTAAGGTGAGCTAAAGCCCAGTAAAGATTACTTTAATATACTGCATAATGCTTAACAAAGTCATATGGTGATTGCACATTAATGCTATTTAGCAAAACATTACATTTTCCTCTTTCAAAATAATGCAATGCCATGCTTACAAATCAGTTCATAAACTGATACTTTCAAATCAGAAAATAGGGCAGTGGCTACACAACACTGAGAATCTCTAGGTATGTATCTGCTAGTAGGCTATACAAGCACTACCAATGCCATTTTACAGTACTAATCGGAATGATTAGCAACTAACCGGACGGATTTTCTGGACTTTCACCAAGGACGCACAGGCCAACATAGATAGTACCACAACCACAGCCCCTAACCAGATTCACCAAAGTGTAGCTCGACTTTTTCGTGCCCCCTTTCAGAAAATGAATAAGCCCTACAGCATCGGACTCCCACGATTCTGAATCTAATCTCACAAGTGCAATGTGAAATAGATAATCACCAAAGAGTCCAAATCCAACAAATCTTTTGGAAAATTGATTTTGAATAAAATTGCCAAAAATGGACTGCTTTTCCAGATATAAAGTCGCCACCTACGTATTTTTGGGAAATTTGGAAAACCCATGACTCATGCCAAAGGCCACATATCCGTCATCACCAAGATTGTCTCGGCCTGGGAACTTAGGTATGAGAGGGGAAGGTCATGAATTGAGCACCCTTGCTCACCCGATCAAAGATTGGCCTTTACTAATCATGATATGAATCTTATTTACATTATATGCTCTTGTTTCGGTTTATTAGGCTAGCATTATTATGTGATGCGCACACACACAAGTACAGACTAACTTGCAAGAATTGGAACACTTGATTCATGTTTGTTTTGAAAATTATTTCAAATATGTACCACTTGAAAAAGTGATTGCATATAAACATTACTCAAATTATTCCAATTCAAGCAACTAGCCTTCATCCGCAAGCATTCAAACAGTTATAGTAATTAAACATTTAGCCTCACGGAAAGCATGCTAGACATGGCAACAATCACACTCATGCAATTATGCTAAAGCTAATAAAAGCTTACCTAGTACTCCAAGCCAAAAAAGATGATAAAGTTAAAGAGATGCATAATCCTAACTGGGCAATATGCAACTCATAGGCTCGGCTACTAATGTGGCATATGAATCGACTTGATAGCATGCAATCTAAGCACGTATTCAAAGAAGTATTTAAACGACAATGCAAGTTAGAATGATAAACCGAGCCTCGATGCATGCAAAACAAGTGGATGCAAACATAAAGTATGCTAAACAAAACATGATGCCTTAATCTAACCATCATAAGCTAGTCAATAAAAGGGAGAAAGACGTGGGGGAGAAAGACGTGCACATTATTACAACATTGCACCCTCGCACAAGAGGGTACGAATAAACTAAACTAACTAACTAGCTAAATCAAATCTAATTAACTAACTATTACAAACCCAAATGCATAACTTAGCTAAGCTACTTAACTAATTATTACAACAAATTAATTAACTAATTGAACTAACTATTTACATGAATACAACATGAAAAGAGTGCCAAGCTAGCCGTTCTAATTACTTCGCCTAAGGAAACGAAGAATACTCATGCATGCACGGATTTTCCACCCGAAAAAGTCACTGTTTCTGCTGCTAGATGCCTCTATTGCACAGTTGAACACTTACACTGCTTTTCACTTCCAGACCAACTATGTTCTTCTTCAAAAGTACACTGCTGGATTTTGCACTGGTGGCCTGCAGAGGGCTTGTCGTCTACAGATGATGGCCTGCAGGCCACCAATAGTGGCTTGCCAGCCACTGCTGACTGGATTGTCCTATTGCAACAGAGAGCAAACAAAGCAGGAACATGGTATTCTCAACGGTTGTTTGCACAACTTACCCCTCCTTATCATCAAACAGCTCAAAGGAGTAATAAACTTGATTCACAAACCATCAATCGATGTAATTTCATTGTATGATGGCTTATGAACCAAGTGTGCAATTTCAATAAATGCAACAAATAAAGACTCTCAAATCCCCTCCTTATCATGGATTGATCAAGGGAAGTGGTCGACAATGAATCTTCAACCGTTTTCAATACTAATGAGTATGAAACGACTCAAGACTCAAGGGTTCAATTAACGTCCGATTGAACCCAAAACCAAATTATTATCTTGCACCTTTTTATTCACCAATCTTATTACTCCATTTTAATTACCTCTCAATTCTTTAATCAATTAAGTCCGAAGGTGAATTTAAGTCCTCTATTGGAAAGAGGGCTCAAACCAAGTGTCACTTTAGGCATGAAAGTGACATCATACCATTGGTAATGAACCACCAAAGGGATTAAACCATTAAGCATGACATCCCAATCTCATGCTTAAACAAACAAATAATTTGAAACCATTTTCAAAGCAAAGAAAAACCCAAGAAAGGTGGGAGGTTGCAGAGGTGATTAAAGGTGAGAACAAGTAAGAAAAGCACTAAATAAATGCAATCAACTCAAATAAGGTGGTGTCTAAGGCCTAAAACGCCAAACTCATGAGGACAATTACACTACAAGCACAAAATATA